>JARQOC010000013.1:19461153-20100681 GCA_033576535.1 Allobates femoralis
CAGCAGATGATCCCCCTCATACTTCTTTCCTCAAATTATACCTTTTAGATTCGGTAATTGTGCATTCATTATCCAATTCTTTTCTTAACTGGGCTTCATTTAAAGGCTCTCCTTTGTTTTTAAATCCCAAATCTTTTGCCTTTCTACCTTCAGAAGTTCTTCAGCTTCTGATTCGCTTAACAGTACAGACTCATGTCTTCCCTTCTCATCCAAGTTTCCGATTTTCTTAGTTTACTAAGCTCCTCTTTCAGAGAAAAGAAAATATTTTAGAATTAGATTAACTTTATTAATCCCAGAGGAAATTGCAGTATTTTACAGCAGCAGAACAAAGATCAAGAACATTACACACTTTACAAAATAAGTCTATATGGACAGCAGATGCGGGTAGACTGGTACATGTACCTCACCTATTCTCCTCCCCCCACCCCCCCCCCCCTATACACTTAGAACTTCACTTAGTCTTGATTCTTTACACTTATACATTTGTTAAACATCCCCACAGCTGTCGGAACAAACTACTTTCTGTATCTTTCCTTTTTACACATTAGTTGGATTAGACGCTTGCTGAATGTGCTCTTCTGCTTTGCAAACAGTTCAGAGAGCGGTGTGTATTGTTGCTCATTATAGCCTTGCGTTTCTTAATAATTCTATCCTAATACCTCCTCGAAAGTCCCAAGTTGTAGACCCACTGCCGCACTAGCCTTCTTGATAAGTTTATTCAGCTTATTAGCGTCAGCTGTGTGCACACTACTACCCCAGCATATTATTGCAGCAAAGATTGCATTCGCCACAATAGATTGGTAGAACATTTCAAGCATTTTGCTACACACATCAAACGACCTTAACTTCCGTAGGAATTAAAGTCTACTCATCCCTTTCTTGCAAACCTCATATGGCATCTCCAATCAAGCTTGCTGTCCAGGAGAACCCCAAATATTTGAAATTCTCAATCGCCACATCCTGACCATCAGTGATAGGTAAGCAATCCTTCATGCACCTTCCATAACTCAATACCAAAATACCAACTCCCTGGTTTTCTTTACGTTGAGTTCTAAATGGTTAGCCTGGCACCAGTCAAAGTCCAAAACCACCCTTCTGTATTCCTCCTCCCCCCCCCCCCCCCCCCCCACCGGCCTCTCAATACCTCCGACTATCACTGAGTCATCAGAGTACTTCTGAAGGTGACAAAGGTCTAATTTATACTGAAAATCAGCTGTGTATAATGTAAAAAGGAATGGCGACAGCACCGTTCCCTGAGGGGCTCCAACACTGCTCCGCACACTATCCGATACGGCCGCCCCCAACCTTACGAACTGTGGCCTGTCCGACAGGTGATCAATGATCCAATTCACTAGTCCCTCATTAACCGCCATTTCAACCAGCTTTTTACGTAATAGTGGCTGTAAGGTGTTGAATGCACTGGAGAAATCGAACATGGCACACACAGTGGTTCCATCATTGTCCAAAAAGGAATGTACTGTTTGTAGCAGATACGCTACAGCATCATCCACCCCCAGACTCTGCTGATACGCAAACTGAAGGGGGTCTGTAAAAGCAGACACCCTCGGACACAAGTAGGTAAGTACAATTCTCTCCAAGGACTTCACCGCATGCGATGTTAAGGCCACCGGTCTATAGTCATTATGGGAGCTCAGGAAGGTAGTCTTGAACTGGCACCAGGCAAGAAGTCTTCCATAGAACTGGTACTCTCTGTGATTGTAAGCTCCAGTTAAACAGGTGTTGGAAGACAGTGCACAACTGATTTACACACACTGAGGACACGTGGACAGATACCATCAGGCCCTGCTGCTTTACCAATGACCAGCTTGCTAAACTGTTCCCTCACATCATTTTCAGAGATCAAGAAAGACTAACTTCCTCCCCCCAGTTGATATTGCTTGTCGCTCCCCAACCCTCTCCCCTGTTGACATCGCACATTTATTGTTGAATCTGTTGAAAAACTCATTCATTTCATTAGCCATGATCAGCCCCCCATCCCCCTGATCTGACCTTGCCTTAAACCCAGTCAATAGCTTCATTCCCGTCCACACTTCTCTGGAGTTGTTGTGACAATTTATTTTCCAATTTAATTCTGAATGCTTCACGGGCAATCTTAATTTTCCCCTTAAGTCTCGCTGTACAATTTTCATTTCCTCCTTGTCCTTCCTTTTTTAAAAGCTTTTTTTTCCTGTTTAGTAGATGTTTCAATTCTTTTGTAATCCAAGGCTTATTGTTTGCAAAACACCGAATCTCATGAATAGGTACAATATTGTCAGTACAAAAGTTGATGTAATCAGTAACTCTCCCGGTAACCTCATTAACATCATTAGGTTCCCTGGCACAAAGCACCTCCCAGTCTGTGCAATCAAAGCAGTCTTGTAACCCCTTCTCTGCTGCCAGAGACCACTTCCTTATCTGTTTAATTGTTGCTGGTTGTTTGCAGACAACTGGTTGATAGGCTGGAGACAATAGTATGAGGTTGTGGTCAGATTTCCCCAGGGGGGGCAATGCAGATGAGTAAGCATCCTTAGCACTGCATAGGAGATCCAATATATAATTGTCCCGTGTAGAACATTTGACCTATTGATAGAGCCAAGATCTCATTACCAAAGTTCTATTAAAATCCCCAGAAATGACAGGGTATTTCGTCTGAAGCCGGGCAATCACCCCAGACAGCACTTCCCCAGCTGCCTCTGGATTTGTAGATGGTGGTATATACGACACCACTGCAATAACAAGAGAATTCTCTAGGCAGATAGTAAGGCCTGAGGCCCACTGCTAATAGTTCAATGTTTGGGCAACAATGTACAATGTCTCTCCTTTACTGTTACATGCCCCTGATTACACCATCTGTTAATTTACAGTATCGCTCCTCCACCCTTCTTACCGCACTTCACTCTGTCCCTGTCGGCCCGAAGCATTTGAAACCTTGGTACTGATACACTTGAATCTGGAACGTCCTCATGCAACCAGGTTTCTGTAAAGCACATGAGACTGCATTCCCTGAACTCCTTCTGGGTCTTACTCAGAGCCAGCAGTTCATCTGACTTGTTACCAAGCGATAGTGCATTACCCATGATGATGGATGGGACTGCAGGTTTAAACCTTCTCCTCCAGGGCTTGATCTTCTTGCCTGCTCTGCAACCTCTGAAAGGTCTCCTCATTTCCCGTGGTACATGTGGTATTGCAACTTCTGGAGAAGACTTTGTCCTGCGCAGTTCCAGAAGACAACTCTTTAAATACACTACTCGTTTAGCAACAGACCTAGGGCCAACCATCCGATCAGTGATTCCATCCATCCCACGAGGCCTCTCCGTGGCATATTGTGTACAGTGCTCTCCGCCGAGCACGTATGGCTGTATCACTGACACAGGCTGTGGGCAACAGCATACGTCCATCGGTAGTATTAGCATTTAATTACTCCAAAGACTCCCATAATGTTTGTTTTCCAGTACAAGGTTTTTGTACCTTCAGTTTTTCCAGCTGATTGTTGGGTCATCTACTTCTAGGTTTAGATCACTTTCTCTGTTTAAGCATATGGTTCTTTCTACTGATTTTGTCCATCACATCTTCAAGAGATGGGACCACATCTTCTCTTCCAGGTCTCCAATGAGCTGCTCAAACTCCCTTGTGATCCATTGTGGCTTTTTGCTCTTTGACACTGAAAGATCTTCCTTCATCTCATGCAGTTTATGTTCATAAATATTTTATTCATATTTTTGCTGTCCTAATATCTGATTAGTAACATAAAAATATCTAAAGCCCATACTTATTACTAAAGAGTGAGGATAATGACCGTGTTTAGGTTGCTGCTCATCCAGCCAAACTTCTTCAGTGCTGGAGTAACAGATCGCTCACTTGGATCTAGGAGGTATAGATTTCCTACAACGTCAGGGCTGCAGAATATGAATTGAATAATCACTTTATTGTTACTCAAATATTCACTGGGCTAAAATGGGGAAAAATAGGTTCTGGCTGGGAGGATATGTACTGGCTACTAGAGGAAAAGGACCTGTTACGATTGCTTCCAGACAAGACTTCTGTAATCTCATTCACTTGTTAAATGGGTTCAACTTTGACCACTTTAGGAGTCTCCAGAGTAACCATGTCAGTTATCACTTACAGCCTTGCAGTGGCTAGCCTTGCCCAAGGCGCAGTAATCACAAATGTTCAGTGTACAGCTGAGCGCCCTGGTTTATTGCATGAGCTGTAATAAGTCAACTGCTCTTCGACTCCCTGATCTAAAGTGGAGGCCAGATTTTCCACACTTGACATGGCCTCCTTTTTTCAGATATCTGTTAACTTGCAGCCAGATTTAAGAGGAATTTTCAGCAAATGAATTACTGTGTCCTAAATGAAAATTGGGCCGTGCCCAAACCTTCCAAGTGTAGCGTCTGTCCGAGCCCTCATGGTTAATGGCAAAGCATCTTGTGGATGAACTCTTAGGTTTCCAGACCTTTTTTTGCTGAGACTAAGTTGACCCCTGTGTGGTGACTACATGGACCCTGCGCTGCTACTGTTACTGTCACTTCCAGACCTCATTGACATCTTCAAAAAAATATCTGCGCTGTGAGGAGCAGAGGCAGCTGGAGAAACAGGGCGGGGAGTGGCCACTTGGAATGGCGGGAGATGTAGATATAAACAGGAATTAGATGGACAGATATGGTGCGTGATAAACTAAATCTACCAGAAGGCAAAACGGGTAAGGGTAAACTTGCCTATTATCTTTGACCCCTGAGTTATTAAATCATAAAGTTCTGTCCATCTTTGGTTTTACATTGAGCTGGACAACAGGTAACTTGTCCTTTACATTAGCTTGCTTTTGCCAGTGTAAATTCAGCTGGATAAATTGTCAATGTTAATGAAATGTGACATTGAAGTTGATCAAAAGAGCATGCTTGCATATCACTTTTTATATCCAGTAAGGATGTGCTCCGGCATGCTCACTACTTGTCCAAGTAATGCAATTGTTCATGCAAAATGCTTGAATCCCAGTCTCCCCAAAATCTGGACAAACTCAGGACAACTTGTGTCTGGTCAAAAATGTGCATCCTGAGGTTGTCCAGGCATGCAGTGCCACTGAGGTGGGCAATGATGTCCAGGGATTCCCTGCCTACCATTAGACACAAATTATTTCATCATCCCCAAACATCCTTTAAATTGATGGCATAAGAAAACAATCCAAAATATCAACGTAAACTTGGGCGTTTATTAATGTAATGACGGCCATCTCCCCAGTGCCTTTACCTGACATGCAGCCCCATATCAAAGACTGGAAATTTGCATGTTCTTTTCAGGCAGACATCTTTATACATCTCATTGGAACGGCACCAAACAAAAGTTCCAGCATTATCACCTTGCCCAATGCAGATTTGCAATTCATCCCTGACTATGACTTTCATCCAGTCCAATTGCTTTTCCTTAGCCCATTGTAACTTTTTTTTTTTTTTTTTCTGTTTAGGTGTTAGATGGCTTTTGCTTAGCTTTTCTTTATGAAAATCCCATTTCATTTAGGTGGTTTCTTAGTTTGGTCAGACATTGACTCCAGTTTCCTCCCATTCATTCCTCATTTGTTTTGTGTATTTCCTGTTTCGGAGACCTGTTGCATTAAGTTTCCGGTCTTGACGCTTTGTCTTCCTTGGTCTACCAGTATGTTTCCCTTTAACAACCTTCCCATGTTTATATTTGGTTCATTTTTAGATGCAGGGGACTGAACAACCAACATCTCTTGCAGCATTGCGTTTTGACTAGCCCTCGTTTAGGAGTTTGATAATCTTCTCCTTTGTTTCAATTGACATGTCTGGTGTTGGAGCCATGATTCATGTCAGTCCACTTGGTGAAACAGCTCTCCAAGGTGTGATCACTTTTTTTACATGCAGGTGTTAGTTTTGGGAATCAATTCACAGGGTGTTTCCATAATTTATCTTGGAATTGAGTAATTCCATATTCCCCCCCCCCCCCCCCCCCGCTTGGTCTTTAAAAGTAACTACTGGCTAGCGCTTTTTTTTTTTTTTTTTTTTTTTTAACTAAACATCTGCCCAGCCAGGTGATTCCATAATTGTCTGGGATTGTAGATGCTTTAAAGATGAACAGCCTCAAGGTAGTTACAGGCTGGGGTCTTCTATCACCCAACTGTATTAAATTGTTCTAGTTTGAAGATGTTGGTCTTGTGCGATTTAACCACTGTAAAAACTGTAATAATTAGCAATGCTGAGACGTGGGCTCCAAACTGCTGGTGATAAAAGTAATGTTTACAGCTTCATTTTTTACTAATTTTACTTGCCCGAGATGCATTTATCATTTGACAGATGTGTCTTCTCTAGGGCTTCTATTTTACTGATCCCGTAGTGTGACCTACATAATTTAAGAATGTTTCTGGACTGAAATCTACCATATGTTTTGTAGTAAAAATGAAATCTACCATGTCGCCACCTTCAAGCCTTAACTGAACAAAGTCACAAATCATGCAACATTCAGGGCCGCTACAAATTAAAGACTACAGTCTAAAATTAGAAAATCTGAATTGATGGATCTACATGCGGGCACTGACATTGAAAACCTCTATGAAGGTAATGTGGTTGTGAAAATACTGATCTGGATCCTGCACATTATCACTGACATTACCACCAGCCTCAGAATCATACATTTCTAGCATGTTTCATCAACGCTGACTTGTGGTGTTCAGTCTCTTCCCGCCTTCTAGCAGCTGGTGAGCACCTAGCGCTCCCCCACAGCTTTACAGCGCTCTGTATAACTCTAGGCCTATTTGGCCGCTGTAACATAATTTTTGACAGGTTCTTTATCCCAAAACCACCCATTCTTGGTCACAACAACTTATTTGAATTTGGCGCGGTTGTTGGTACTATTGGTTGCAATCTTTTGAAATCTTATAGTTCAGTAACATTGTCAGGTGTTTGCCGCTATAATCTTTCATAAGTATCTCAGATTTTAGTTGGTTCTGCATGTTTTTATAATATGTACTGAAAACCCAAATCCTGAAACACCTGAAGGTTTCCTCCGACCTCCCGGCGGGTAATGTTCCTTATTGTGAACTTTTTACTTGTATCCTGGTGTAAAGCTGATCGCCTCCTCTAGAGGGTTTATAATGCCAAAAATACTCAATGTTCTTGACCACTAGTTTCCCAGCTGAAATAAAATATAACAATTAAATAGGGCAGAAATTCCTTTCTTCACAACATTGACCGCCGTATGTTTTCAAAGAGCCGTTACTTTTTCTATTCTGGACCGTCATGCTTAGTGGTTTTCCTGTCTTTTAGTGGTTAAGGCTGGTTAGCCCTCCCAATGTGTAATGTACCTTATTGTGAACATTTTACTTTATACTTGCACCCTGGTGTGAAGCTGCTCACCTCCTCTAGAGGGTTTATAATGCTAAAGTCACTAGATGTGCATGTAAATTATCTGCAAGCTGTACAGTATGACACAACCATATAATGTCCAGAATATTAGCCGCCTTTCCTTCAGCGAGCTGATTAATTCCTGAGTGCTTCAAGAGCCGCTTGTGTCAGGCCATTCATGGTAATGATCAGCTTTATATTGGGTCCATGCCCTGTAGTGTTCTGCATAGTTCTCTTGGAATGGTCTTGTTTTCAGCATGAAGTCTTTAGGTCTGGCTTCCTGTGTTTTGGCTATCATAGAGCCATCCTCATTTGTCACCGCATATATTGTTGATGCCGGTATTCTCACAGCAGCATTAACTTTGTGGTAGGATCGGCACCGGTATGTTGGTCTCATGCAGGACTCGTGGGTTAGAACATATCATCTTTCCATAAGCCATGTGTTGCTAACAAAGTAACATGTCAATTAGCCATGAAGCCTTCATAACATTGATTGTACTGTATAAAAAAAAGTACAGAAATACCTAAATATATACTTGCACATATGAACCATGTATTGGGTTTCTTCATGCTCGGATTACTTGATATCACTGGTTGTTGCTGAGGAAGGCTGGTGGGTGTACTCAATTTGAAAATGTGATTTTTTTTTTTTTTTTTTCTTGGCCACTAGTCTACCAGCTGTAAATAAAATATAACCATTAAATAGGGCAGAAATTCTTCTCTTCACAGCATTGACAGATTTATATTTTTCAAAGAGCCGTTACCTGTTCTATTCTGGACCACCATGCTTGGCGGTTTTTCCCCATCTTTTTCAGTGCTTTAGGTTGGTTTCACACTGCACTTTTTTCCCTGATCAGGTTCCATCTGGTTTGGTTGCCAAAACCAGGAGAGGAACTTGCAGAGAAACTATAAATGAGAGATTGACCCCTGTTCTGGGTTTTGGAGACGCTCTAGGCTTTGGAACACAAACCGGAGGGAACCTGATCAGGAAAAACTGCAGTGTGAAACCAGCCATAGACACCATAGGGATTTCACACTTGTAGAGCTCTTCATCAGCTTGATGCCTTTTATAAGAACCTGTTTAGTTGCAGGTCTATATACATAAGGGAAACATCCATTTTTTTTTTTTTTTTTTTTGTCTTTCAGAGAAGTGTTACCTTTTCCATTCATGTCCTTTCCGTTCATGTTACTGTTGTGGTTTTGATAAGCTGCAAAAAAACCTGAAATTTTTTTTCGGCAGATAGTTTGCAGCATCCCAGCTTCTGTATGAGAAATTGAATATAGTTTCACGTCTAGGTACACATGACTCAGATTCTTCCCCCTCTGAAAAGACAAATGAGGTCACTTTAATGGAAGAGACTTTGTGCGTCTTCACGCTGATGAGTACAACGGCCATCGCAATGCACGTGACCTCCCACTTCCCTCTTCGTGCAGGGCAAGTGAGGAAAATCTAAAACAGAGGGAAGATGACACATTGACCAGATGTAAAAACAGAACCTAACTTAGTCCTGTTGGCCACTTAATCCAGCTTTAGGAGATTGGTACGTATGAACCAGGCCTGAAAGTGGATTGGGACATCCATAGCATCAATTCCCTATTCTGGACATCTTGTATGCCCTTGAAGAAATCTGGTTTGGTCACCTCCAGCACTCTGCAGGTGTCCCAATGGGCATATCCATATTTTATCCTAAAGAGCAATGGTAAATGTGTGAGGGAGAGAAACTTATTAAACAAGCCTTTTACCTGACCCATCGGTCCTGTCAACTGTGCGCCTCCTGTACTTCATGCTGAGCACCTTTCTTAATCTCTCCATTGTAAACTTCTCCTGTGCTTCCTGTACAAATTGTAAGGTGTCACAGGACTTGCTTAAAGCAAACCTGTCAAAACCCCCCCCCCCCCCCCCCCCCTGGACATCCTTCTGCAGCACTAAGGCTGCATTCAGGGAAGGTGGCTATAGCCCTATACATTGTATATGCACTTATATAACTGCTTACACATAAGACGACCTAAGACCGGGAGGCGGGGTTTCGAGCTCCTCCGTCCCGCCCCCTCTTGTCAATCATGCTTGTCGCCTGCTGCTGCCTCCCCTCACACTAACATGAATGCGCGCCTCCATTCTACTCTATGGCGCCGCGCATGCGCTGTGCGCCGGGTATCCAGGAAGTCTGGCCGCGCGCACAGCGCTTGCGCGGTGCCATAGAGGAGAACTGAGGCGTGCGTTCATGTTGCAGAGTGAGGGGAGGCGGCATCAGGCGACGAGCATGATTGACAAGAGGGCGGGCCGGAGGAGCGCAAAACCCTGCCTCCCGGTCTTAGGTCGTCTTATGTGTAAGCAGTGATATAAGTGCATATTTAACAATGTATAGGGCATCAAAAGGCTATAGCCACCTTCCCTGAATGCAGCCTTAGTGCTGCAGAAGGTGGCTATTTTAGCATTTGATGTCCGGGGGGGGGGGGGGGGGGGGGGGGGTGACAGGTTCGCTTTAAGCTTTGACATTTCATAGCCTTAACAGGTAGTCAATGCAGACTTGTCGCGGGTTGAACAAAGTGTAGCCTTGCCACATCTGTCACTAGAACTTGTAGCTGGCCATAACCAGCGTGTAATGCAGATAAAAGGAAAACTTCTCCAACATGTGATCCACCAAGTGGGATTTGTACAAACCTGCAGCGCTTGTTGCCTTATGTTTTTTATTCACTTGTTTGTTTTACTCCAGTGGATGCATTTGATCTTCCTCATTGTCCTAGTAATGGTCATTCTCCACTGGTACCGAATTGTGAACTTTTTACTTGCACCCCAGTGTAGAGCAGGTGATCCATTTCAGATAGTTTACAATGCTAAAATCAAATGTACGTGTTTGATCTGCAGTCTGTACAGTATGACACACCTGTATGTTGTCCAGATTATTCTTCTTAACCTCAGCAAGATGGTCAACCTGAGGGCTTCACAAGCTGCTTGTGCTGGGTCATACGTGGAAATGATCGTCTGTGAACCTTTCAAGCACTGAGGTTCTGTTCCTCATACACTAAACAGAGGGAAATCCAGCACGGACACCAGATCCAATGGAAATTAAGTATTGAAGAAAGTGAACTTTAAAAAACTCACACTTTTGAGGTGAAAACCCTACGAGTTTTAGACACTCTTGGGTCCTTAATCGTAGGAAACGCCTTGAATATGAAACAATGTATCTGTATACACATATGGACAAAGTGTGAAGAGGGGAGGAGGTGGTGACATTCATCAGGAAGGGATGGATCATACTGACACAATATGGAGAAGCGATGTAATACAACATAACATTGAATAAAAAAACCTTGAATATAAAAAAAAAATCACTATAAAAAATGTACATTAGGCCTCTCACTGGAATTGGGCCTCAGCTTGCTGCTCAGCAGTCTCCTGGTGCTGGTGCTCAGCTGTCCTTCATAATCCTCTGACTGCAAGTTGTTCTCCAGCAACTCTCCGCAAAGGTCCACTCTGCCATGGTCACTGATGCTGCATGCATCTACAGATGAGACCCCCTGCAGCAGTATTTGTCCATTCTTTGACTGACCCCATTTTCTGCTGAGCTCTGGAGAAGGGCTTCCTCTGCCTCAACTTGCACCAGTTCAGTATTTTAAATACTCTCCTCCTCGTACAATGTAAGTCAATGAGTGATAGGCTCCACCAACACACATCCAGCTACAAAAACTCGTGTCCATGGCAGGGCGTGCTTCAAATTTTCACTACATAAAAGCCCTTGCAGTGTCCCTCAGAGTGAGCCAAACATGAATCTGCCCTCCCTGAGATGCCAGCTCTCATTGTTTACTGAAGGGAGCTGTCAGATCGACAATTTATTCACGAGCACCAGTGATACTCGCCGAGTACTGTGAATACCATACTATTCGTGCGAGTATTGAATAGTAACTAATACATGCGCACATCACTATGATCCCACTGCGCTGCCAACAACTTGTCACAAACTAAGTCAGGACCTGCAGCTCTCTGGCACCCTCCTATCCTGCTGGCCAAGTAAGGTATTGACTAAAGCAGCTGTGCAACCTTACTTATCCTGTCACCTACTGAGGCATGGGATGTAACAATGTATATATGCCACCAGTTCCTGCCAGGAACATACATGCCTCCATCCAGTTACTCTCAGGCCCACAAAAATCACATAAATACAAACATCATGCTATCACCATGACCTCTTAGGCGGCTGTCACACGCACAGATATCTTTAGCGATATTGTAAGCGATCACGTGCACGCGCAATCGCTTACAATATCGCTCACATCGCTGGTGAGATGTCACACAGACAGACTCACCAGCGATGCGGAGCCGCGATCTCGCTCGTTACTATGGTACACATCGGGTTACTAGGTGCCGCGCGTCGCTTAATTACCCGACGTGTACCATAGTTACCATCTCCCAGCATAGGCTCTGCTGCTGGGAGATCGTTCATCGTGGTGTCATACACCACGATGAAGCAGATCGTGGCATCGATCATCGCTAGATCTGAGAACCGGACCTCAGATCAGCGATGTCACGATCAAGCTATTTCACATCGTGAATCGCTTGATTACATGCATCGATTTTAAGCCCGATATCGCTTAAGCGATCAAAAAGGAGATCGATTAAACGATATCGGGCAAGATATCTGTGCGTGTGACGGCCGCCTTAAAAGGAGCATCAGAAACCTGTTTGGAAACATGGATTTTGCGGGAGGACGTGGTCAGCTCTGTCATAGGGCAAGAAGAATGAAGCAAAGCAAATTAGGCTTTACTCCAAAGGAAATAGCAGTGTTAATACAAAAGATATTACAAAAGGACAAATTGCATATATGCATAAAACATTCTTAAAAAAGTGCACTCTAAACCTGTGCCATGTGATAGACCTAGAGGGGAAGGGGGGGGGGACACACCTCAGAAATTGATTGTAATTCCTTTTCACAGCGATGGCATTGTGTTGTCTGTGCTCCCGGGCTAGAATGCTCTACCAATGGATGCTTGAGTGTTGAGATTTGAGCCATAAACCCAAGCACTCCCACTTTGCTGACCTCTCGTAAGGCATTTCTCCAAGAAAACAGCCAATCTCCAGAGTTATCAAAACCTCAATTTTTCCGTCTCTTTGGCCTGGACGCTCCCAGATCAATGTCATGTCAATGTGTTTTTTTGAGTTCAAATGTCTGTGCTGATGGGCAATTTCGTTTCCCAGGTTTCTGATAATCTCTTGAACTATACAATGTAAGTCATCCACGCCCCAAAAACCCGATTTGTGTACTTGTGGAATTAATGTGTTATTAACTTTGACATTGAGTGTTTAACTGCAGACAAAGCGGTTTCTTGGCAGCAAAAACAAGCACCATCCGGCTCACTTTTACGACTCATCCAGGTTGTTCATCTCCTCTCCCCTACCCTTAGTCAGGTATTTACAAAGTTTCCCTACAAACCAAAAGAGAGAAGGATGTCAACTCTTTTCATGGTTTTAAGACACTGCAATTGTCCTGACATGAATCATTAGATTAGCTCATCACATTGTTTTTTTTTTTTTTTATTGCAGGGAGTCTAGTGAAATATCCAACCCTAAGTCTGTTTTGGTGCCTTCCTCACTGTTGCCTGTGGTGCTGTTCTTGTTGGTGACGTGTAACAGTGTATAGTTTGGAATCCTCTTAAGACTTGAAATTCAATACAGGCTGGATGATTTACTGGTAACTTGTCAGTGCTCTCTACGATGTTCACTGGATGATGGTGCAAGCTATTTAAGCTACGGGGTTCCTCTTGTCCATACCTGGTTGTACTGTAATGTGCTTCTGTGGACTTGTGTGCTTTTTTTTTTTTATATTTATCCTGATTTAAAACTTGGCTTGCTTTCTTAATTATCGTTTTTGTCCCTACACCAACCTGCTGATTCTGACCCAGTAACGCCAACAGTTCACGTAACATACTATCCAGATCACCAATTTATTCATTACTAAGAGCACATTTGTGTTGGTATGGATCACATTCATGGTTTACTGTTCACTGTATCCTCTGTATTGCACCTTCATCAATTTGATTTAAAAAATAATTTATGCCACATGCGTTAACTATTCGCCTTTTAAAATTTCATCCCTACACCAACCTGCTTGCTCTGATCTGGCAACCCTCCTATTCTCTTGCCTCTGGTTCGCTCCTCCGGACAGCAGCTCTTCCGTGGAAGCAATCCAGTGGACCCGTTGTAAGACCAGATCCCTGTACAGGGGTAAAGGGTGAAGACCGGAGTTCCTCTGGAATCTGCCAGATGGAGGAGCTTGCGCCAAGTCTGTCCGAGGAAGCCTTTTTGAGCCTGTGGCCTCTGACAGATGTAACAAGTAGGGGGAACAAGTTTGAAATGTAGGACTTTAAGAAAATTTCTTATCATAGAAAAGAGTGAAACATCACTAAAAATCCAAATCAAATGTTGGGTTTTCACGTAAGGCTAAATCGCAAACCATATATTTCCCAGGCAACATGCCCACCACCGTGCAGGACTGACCCCGATCCTCTCATGCAAACTTTGAACCACATAATTGCTGGTCTCCCGACCTGAACTCACAGCTTTATAGGCAGTCAATCTGGCCACTGCTGTCCATAAATGCCATAAATCCATCCTGAAAGTTACTTGGCTCAGTGTAGGGAGTCATTTTTATCACCTGGTTTCCACCTATTAAAGGGCTGTCTGTAATTTTTATTCATGTCTTAACATAAATCACCATTAAGTGCCACCTGCCCACATCTCAGTCTGAATAAGAATACTTTTTGATATAATGTAAGTTTAAAATTTTATGCAAATTAATGTCTAGCCTTGATCGTGATTGGACCTGTTTCCTACACAAAGCTCAATCACCTGCACAGATGTAAAGCAGAGGGGACTTTGAAATGTCTGCATTAAATGCTAAAGCTCCCTCTAGTGGTGACTGCACATAAGCAGGTTATTGACTGCAAAGATAGCTTGACCTAACACTACTGTGTTCAGATGGCCATGAAAATCATTTTCAAATGTCAAATTCTTCAAATCTAAAAGTGAAAAACCCTAATATCCAGGAAGCGCATCCCATAAAAATACAATGAAGTAGACAATTTTTCAAATTAAAGTAAATTCCATAATGTACCAGTGTCAAATGACCAAACACATGCCAAAGTGCACATAACCATCCCTATCAGAGCTAATCGTGCCCTATAAAGTTAAGAAATACTAACAGCCTTAATGTAGGAACAATCCAGGGTCTTCTCCCCATCACCCAACTTTGTCCAGTCATGTTTGTTTGGTCACGGGTGGTTTGGCCACCATCTTCAATGTCACATTTGCAAAAATTGGCCATGGTGCAGTGTGTGGAGTAAAACCTGTGGGGGATAACAGTAGTTGTTACAGGTTAATTTTCTTACCTTTTTTGGCCCATAAGATGAACTTGGCATTCTTTGTCTCCACCATGCCGCAGATCTAGTTCTAGGGGTTCTATTTTCCTGATCCCAGAATGGACCCAGAAATTGTGACCTAAGCACCTGTGTAGTTTAAAACCATCCGAACTTGTTAAAATGCGGTCTAAATCAGAAATTAAATCCAGGATCAACCTGTTGTGGTGTCTCCTAGAAAAAAAAAAGATCCAATATATAAATGGACACCAGGCACACAAGCTATGAACTCAGTTTCTTGTGGTGAAACATTAAAGGTTTTTATTTTCGTGTGAATCGGGCATTTTAAAAGTTCCGTAAAAGGCTGTTTAGGGCCAAACATTCTCAGGGGTAACCTTATTTCGTTTTGGTTTAAGTGGGGGCTTGAATCCATCAATTTGTTTTATGCTGTAATAGTGTTGTTGGGTGGTGCATTTTAAAGTTGCCTAATGCCTTTTTTATCCCCCTCCCCCCCTTATGAGACTATGAATTCGGTCTTGTCCATGTTGAGTTTGAGGAAGCTGGTGGAAGAGGATGCAATGGCGGATAGGCAGTGAGGAATTTTGGTTAGGAGAGATGATGTCTGGGCCAGACAGCTGGGTGTCGTCGGCGTAGAGGTGGTATTGGAGGCCATGTGATTTAATGAGGTTGCCTAGGCCAAGGGTATAAATGAAGAGTGGTCCCAGGACCGAGCCTTGGGGGACACCTACAGAGGGGGAGGGGCGAGGAGGTGGAGTGGGTGTCGCTGAAGGTCCTGTCCGTCAGGTAGGAGATCCAGGAGAGGGCGAGGTCAGTAACTCCAAGAGATTCAAGGATTTGGAGTAAGAGGGAGTGGTCAACAGTGTCAAAGGCAGCAGAGGTCAAGAAGGATGAGGACGGAGTAGTGTTTGCTCTTGGCAATCAGAAGGTCGTTTGACTTTGGCTAGGGCTGTTTTGGTGGAGTGGTGAGGTCGGAAGCCGGATTGTAGGCAGTCAGAGCATGGGAAGAGGTGGGAGGACAGTTCGGAATAAACGTGTTCAAGAAAGTTTGAGGCAAACGGGAGAAGAGATATGGGGCGATAATTGCAGACTATTGTAGGGTCAAGGGATGTGTGGGGTTTTTTTTTTTTTTTTTTTAGGCTGGTTAGACCTCCCAGGGGATAATGTGCAATGTACCTTATTGTGAACATTTTACTTTATACTTGTACCTGGTGTGAAGCTACTCTCCTCCTCCTCTAGAGGGTTTATAATGCTAGTCATTAGATGTACATGTAAATGATCTGCAAGCTGTACTGTATATGACACAACCATATAGTGACTAAAATAGTCCTTTCCTTCAGCGAGCTGGTCCATTTCTGAGTGCGTCACGAGCCGCTTCTGTCAGGCCATTCATGGAAATGATCAGCTTTATATTGGGTCCATGCCCTGTAGTGTTCTGCATAGTTCTCTTGGAACGGTCTTGTTTTCAGCATGAAATCTTCAGAACCGGCTTCCTGTGTTTTGGTTATCGTAGAGCCATCCTCGTTCGTCACCGCACATATTGAAGATGCCGGTATTCTCACAGCAGCATTATCTTTGTGGTAGGATCGGTACCGGTATGTTTTATGCAGGACTCGTGGGTTAGAACAGATACCTTTTTAGCTACACATGGCTTATGGAAAGATAACATGTCAGTTATCCATAACCTTCATAACATTGATTGTACTGTATAAAGAAAAGTACAGAAATGCCTAAATATATACTTACACATATGAACACTGTATTGGGTTTCTTCATGCTCTAGATTACTTGATATCACTGGTTGTTGCTGAGGAATGCTGGTGGGTGTACTCTATTTCAGTGGTTTTTCTCGGCCTCTAGTCTACCAGCTGTAAATAAAATGGAACCATTAAATAGGGCAGAAATTCTTTTCTTCACAGCATTGACGGACATATGTTTTTCAGAGCCGTTGCCTGTTCTATTCTAGACCATCATGCTTAGCGGTTTTCCCATTTTTCAGTGCTTTAGGTTGGCTTCACACTGCAGTTTATTCCCTGATCAGGTTCCATCCAGTTTGCTTGCCAAAACCAGGAGAGGAACTTGCAGAGAAACTATAAATGAGGGATCGACCCCTGTTCTGGGTTTGAGACTCTCCTGGTTTTGGAACACAAACCGGAGGGAACCTGATGAGGAAACTGCAGTGTGAAACCAGCCTTAGACACCACGGGGATTTCGGACTTGTAGAGCTCTTCATCATCTTGAAGCCTTTTTTTTATAAGAATCTGTTAGTTTCAGGTCTTTTTACATAAGGGCAACATGTATTTTTCTTTCAAAGAAATGTTACCTTTTCCATTCATGTCCTTTCCGTTCATGTTACTATTGTGGTTTAGCATGCAAAAAAAAAACCAAAAGTTGCGCCAGGCTGCATTGGGGAATCTAGATTAGCGATATTCAGGATTTTCACTCACCTTTACTAGTTGTGCCGTATCCGCACAACTAGATTGTAGATATGAGTGAAGATTTATAATCACTGATCTTCCGATCTTTGGTGTATATCCGATCTAGTCTTCCCCTTCACTGTTTTTAATATAAGATTCCTGCCTTCTCCTTAGCTGGCTCACGTGAAGGATTATGTGCCGGTTTTAGGGATGGATTAATGACGTGTAGCCAGGTCCTGCTCCGGAGCAGCTCACAACACCGCTCCCCGAAGGGAGATTGTGGATCAGCCGATGAATACATGTGGTATAATAAAAGTGAGCGCTGAGAGCTAAGACAGGATACATAATGCTCTTAAATATATTACCTTTGAGTTTTATTCAACAAATAAAAGCCCTCCTGCCGCAACACGTTTCAATGCTAACTGTCTTAAGTGGATCCACTTGAGAAAGATGCAGTCAGCGTCGAAACGTGTTGTGGCAGGAGGGCTTTTATTTGTTGAATAAAACTCCAAGGTAATATATTTAAGAGCATTGTGTATCCTGTCTTGGCTCTCAGCGCTTACTTTTATTATACCACATTTATTCATCTGCTGATCCACTATTGTGGTTTAGACAGGTTTCCTAAGCGGCAAAAAACCTGAGTTTTTTTTTTCCAGCATTCCAGCTTCTACATGAGAAATTGAATTTAGTTTCAGGTCTAAGTACACGTCGGATTCTTCCACGTCTGAAAAGACACGAGGTCACTTTAATGGAAGACTGAGTCTTCACGCTGAGTGCATTGCGATGGCCATTGTGCACATGATGCGACCTCCCATTTCCCTCTTCGTGCAGAGGAAGAGTGAAAAATAAAAACACAAGACCAAAAGGTAAGATGGCACGGTGACAAGATGTAAAAACAGAACCCTAGTCCTGTTGGCCACTAAACCCAGCTTTTGGAGATTGGTAGGTATGAGCCAGGCCTGAAAGTGGATTGGGACATCCATAGCATCAATTCCTTATTCTGGACATCTTGTAAGCACTTCAAGAAATCTGGTTTGGCCACCTCCAGCACTCTGCAGGTGTCCCCAATGGGCACATCAGTATTCTGTTCCTAAAGAGCAATGGTAAATGTTAGGGCGAAAAATTCTCATTAAACAAACCTTTTACCTGACCCCCATCGGTCCTGTGAACTGTGCGCCTCCTGTACTTCATGCTGAGCACCTTTCTTAATCTCTCCATTGTAAACTTCTCCTGTGCTTCCTGTACAAATTGTAAGGTGTTACAGGACTTGAACAGCCTTATGGGGGCTTCACACCTGGCGACGTCGCTAGCGACATCACTGAAAAAGTGACGTATCAGCGATGTCGCTAGCGACGTCGCGCTGTGTAAACGAGCAGCGCGACCGCATTTTATCGCCGGTTGACAGGTTTACGGGAAGAACCCGTTGCTGCGGATCGCTCGCTGGGCTAAGCTAAGCCAGCAAGCGATGTCACCGCCCGCATCGCTGCGGTGTCGCCGGCCGCAGCGATGCTGTGTGACAGCTGGCCAGCGATGTCGGAACCGAGCGGGCACCCGCGCATCGCCTCAGACATCGCTGGCCAGGTCGTGCTGTGTGACGGCACCATCAGTCTCTGGACTATAAGCCGGGTGGCTCATCTGGTACAAGGTGAACCTCTGGACATACTTAAGGATGCTGAGGATGATTTCTTTTGACAGCAGAAGGCTGTATCGCTGCTTAAGCTTTTTGGCCTTTCATAGCCTTAACAGGTAGTTAATGTAGTGTTATTGCGGGTTGAACAAAATGTAGCCTTGCCACATCTGTCACTAGAACTTGTAGCCGGGCATAACAAAATGTGTAATGCAGATAAAAGGAAAACTGGTCCAACATGTGATCCACCAAGTGGGGTTTGTTTAAACCCGCAGTGCTTGTTGCCTTGTGTTTTTTATTCCAGTGGATGCTTTATATCTTCCTCATTGTTGTCCTTGTAATGGTCCTCATTCTCCACTGGTACCGAATTGTGAAATTTTTGCTTTTTACTTGCATCCCAGTGTAGAGCAGGTGATTCATTTCAGAGGGTTTACAATGCTTAAATCATATGTACATGTAAGTATTTTATCTGCAGTTTGTACAGTATGACACACCCGTATATTGTCCAGATTATTCTTCTTGCCCTCAGCAAGATGGTCAACCTGAGGGCTTCACAAGCTGCTTGTGCTGGGTCATACGTGGAAATGATCGTCTGTTGTGAACCTTTCATGCACTGAGGTTCTGTTCCTCATACACTAAACCGGGAGGGAAATCGAGCACGGACACCAGATCCAATGGAAAGGTCTATTGAAGAAAGTGAACTTTAAAAAACTCACAATTTTGAGGTGAAAACCCTACGAGTTTCAGACCCTCTTGGGTCCTTAATCATAGGAAACACCTTGAATAAGAAAAAATGTATCTCTATACACAAACTAAATGTGAAGAGGGGAGGTAATAACATTCATCGGGAAGTGATGGATCTCCCTGAAACAATATGGAAAAGAGATGTAGTACAACATTTTAATAAAAAAAACTTGAATATAAAAATCAATACCATATAAAATATGTACAATAGATTATTCTGAAAATTAGGCCCATAGGGCATACAAGAATTCAGAGAATCTATTGTGCTTGAGACTATTTGTTTTCCCAAGTCACTACGTCTGACTGGCTTAGGGCGCTTTCACATTGGCGTTTCCCGCCGCAACGTAGTGCGAGCGCGAGCAGACCGCATGCATCGTCCATCCCCATGTTTAACATGGGGACGCACGGTGTATGCAGTGCCCTGCAGATGGCCGCGTTGACGTCCGCGCGCGCTGATTCTCTGCGCTCAAACGCAACATGTTGCATTTTCTGTGCGGCCGAGTGTATGATTTGTACGCACGGCTCTGCAGGCGTACAAATCATACATGGAAGGCAATGAGACCGCACGGCCATCCGCAGGACACCACAGACAAACTCTGCGGATCACATTGGAATCCATTCTCTCAACGCCTGGGCTCTGAGAGAATGGAGCTGCTTTGGGTCCCCTGTCTCTCCTCTTGACAGCCGGGCTCATCAGGCAGTGCCTTCTAGGGGCATTTTCATGTAACCGCATGCAGACCCATCACTGTTGCATCCACATGAAAATGTCTGCGTTCGGCACTGCAGATGCGTATGCAGTCCATACGCTGCGGTGCCGAACGCCAGTGTGAAGGCGCCCTTGTGCTGTTTTTCAGTACTGTTGACTTCTAAAGTAGTAATCTTGGGTTTAAACTGTAATGACCACCAAAATGTTTGTTTCTTTCTTTTCTTCATTATGTATAATGAAGTTTCATATGTGGTCTCCTATGATTAATGACTCCTGAGAGGGTTTTACAACACTCTCTTCCAATTTATATTTTAAATTTTTATGTAATAAAATTTTTTTTTTTTTTTTAATTCTGCTACATCTGGAGTCTGTGCTGGATTGTCGTCTGTTTAGTGTTTTTGCTTATTCCAAGCAGCCCTACTTAAGATTCTCTGAACACCCGGTGAACCCGCCTGGCGTATGGTTGGCTAAATGTTTTTCCCTTCTGTTCTGTATAGTTCACTCCTTGAAGTAGGTTTATATTTTGGACTGGAATCTTCAGGTCTGGCTTCCCATGTTACGTTGTCAGTGCCCTATTCATGTGCCACCACCAGATTGATGGCAATATTAGCACATTTTGATCTGAAACGGCACATTACTCATGGTTGTAGAGCATCCATAGCTTTATTTCATGTGTAGCTTTAAAGTAAAGATGAAAATTTCAGGTGAACATTTCCTGGAGTCCATAGGCAGCACTATTGGGAACTGGATGTGTTAATTGGGTGTCAGTTGGTTAATTCGGTATCTGTTCCTCCCTCCCCACCCTTCCCCTATTAAGGTTGGAAAAAGCCTACAGCACGTATAATTTCCAAGGAATTATGAATTCTAATGAGGGAAGTTTGATGCTTACAGACTCGGGAAAGAAATTTACTTACCCAAAATTATAATTTCATGATTGTCCTACTGCAGCAAAGTATGGGATTTGTTAAAGAATTATTCCCCAACCTTAGTTGGGTATTGCTTAACACCTGTTGAATTACTTCTTTGCTGAAGGCAGAGGCCTAGATGTCTAGCCGGTAAGGCTTCATAAAGGTCAATAAAGATGAGCATATTGCAGCTCTACAAATGTGATCCAGCAAAATTTGTGCCCTTTCAGCACATGAGGATCTGTCATGTAGGTATTGCAGATTACTGATTGGAACCATCTAGCAAGAGTGCACTTGCTAGCTTTACAGCCATGATTTCTCCCTGCAAACTGAAGGAATAGAGCAAACCAGCACCTAGGTGGCTCTGGAGATGTCCAGCAGGGTGTACAGGTATTTCCCTATGATTCTGCAAAATTGTTTCTACTCTCAAAAATAAAATGAAAAGGTTTTATATGGGACTCTGCTAATCCTCCTATCAATAGTCAGTCATTTCCTGACTTGCCTAGTGGTGCAACGTCACGCCACAGCAAAGATGAGTCCACTTTGAGCAATGTGGTCTTGCTGCTCAAAGCAGATCTAATCTTCATTGTTGTGTGGTCACCTAACCTGGTGACACTAATTGCTTATAGACTTTCCATGCAGTGGCGTACCTTGTGACCAGAGGGCCCTGGTGCAGCAGCTGGTGAGGAGCGGGGGGTTCTATAGGGGCTGCGGCTCCTACCTGCGCCATGGCGCGCAGTCCTGGGAGCCGGGGCGGCAGAGGAGAGGAGGGGTGGGATCAGCCAGGGGAAGCTGGAAGCTTCCCTCAGTTAACCCCCTCTCCTCTGGCACAGGGTCATGGGGGTTGGCTGGGGGCCTCCCTGCAGGCTTGAGGGGCCCCCTAGCCGGTCAGGGCCCTGGTGCAGCTGAACCAGCTGCACCACAGTAGGTCCGACCCTGTTTCCATGCCTGTCTGAAACACAAAGTAGTAAAACAATGTAAAAAATACTCTGCTGTATTAAATAAAGAGGCAAGTGCTGATAAAAGGAAAAGCCAGGTATTTGGTTGATCCCTTTTTTTTGCAAAAAATGTAATGCAAGTTCCTCTACCAAATGCGTCAAGGTAAAACATGTCAGAGGTCCCTTACGTAGTTAAAAACCTGATCAAACGTATAGTGCCTATAAGACGGGATTCAGACATGTCCAACATGGAGACGCTGTAGAAGACAGCTTTTTAAGTTGGTTTTACTACCATTTCAGTGTTTGTTTCTAGGTGGTGTGAACACTGTCCTACAGACTTATTCACTGTGTGCTTGGCTCACTATTTTATTTCTTTCCCTGCCTGTCTGTAGCTTCCACATGTGAGACATTCTAAAATAAAAATCCCCAAAATGGGAAAATGTGTAAGGGTTTAAATAGGAAAATCTGTAATTTTTGAGACTATCCATTAAAAGCCTACGTATATAAGAATGTTTGGGACTCAAATGTAGTGTAAGATCAGTGTCACAAAGGAAGACTGTGCACATATTACACAGGTAGTGGGTAATAACAGTAAGGAATGGCATAAGTAGTAGATGGATAATGCACAGGTTAGAGGTAGGAATGGATAATGAGGTAGAGGGCCATAAATGGCAAACGCCCTCATATATTCCATCCATAAATGAGCCATATGTTCCCCCACATAGAGGAAGTAAATTATGCAGCAATCTACTTACAGAATTGTGTAAGGACCAGAAGTGTCCAGTATCCCCTTTATTTGCCTCCTGATTGGACAGCTGAATGGCGGCTGATTGATCCACCTGAAAGAAAAAAAGGCAGCCACCATATTGACACCCAAGTGATGTGCCGATATGCTGGCTGCACGCTGCTGCTGTCCTCTGCCTCCTACTCTGCCACCTTAGAGCTTGCCACACACACTCAATGCACGTGTGGGCACCATATTTGGACACTTGTACCTCAACTGCACATAATGGTTACCAAACATGGTGCCTACAGATCTGCAAGCTTGCACCTTTTCCCTGCTTCTACTTATAGTTCCACTGTGGAATGCAATACAGGAGGAGGAGCTTTTTCCACTGTATGTGTTCCATAGTGGAATGCACACTGCCTGCTCAGAGGGGATGGAAGGAGCACACCAGGAGACCATGGGGGAAGATGGTTAAGAGGAGAAGTTTCTGCTCCCAGTGCCAAACAGTCCACCCCATTGTGTAATTACTGCCCTTCCAATGTGATAGCATCAGGCACTCATCTAGTACACCGATATCCATATTTAAAGTATGACCTACCATTAAGGTGTTAGTATCGGTGGTAATGTGGCTTATCTATAAAAGGTTATTCTGCTGCACAGTAGAACACTAAGGATAAGGGAGATGCACTGCAAATGTATTTGCCAATGCAAATGAGCCTAACTGACTAGGTGCACCTCATTTATCAGGACCTTAACCTGAAATGCATGGGCTATTAAATCCACCTGTATGGGAAGGTAGGATTCTGGCTATAAAGGGTTTTTCTCCTGCTAGCATCTTCACACATTAGGTGTGCCGGTATCTTGATTAGTCTCCCTCTAACCCCAACGCGAGTTTCGTACGCGACTTAAGGGAGATGGGTGGCCCATCTACAATTATTACGCTGCTCTGCACAGTGATTGGTCTGTGCTGTAATTTCTGCCTTTTGCTCTTGTGTGACAATGATAGATGGGGAAGCTGCAATCACAGCTGTTCATCAAAATAAAGCATGGAACACAAATGGGAAGGTGTTAAAATGTTCGGCTATGATGCACCGATTGTTTCTACAGAATAACTGTTGTGAGTCCCTTTAACAATGAGCATAAAGAGTCTGTATCGCCTTCCGCTCATTTGATATCTATAATCAGCGTTTAGGAGCCAGTGGGTCACCAAGCTTGATCTGCGGGGGCATATTACCTGATCTTGGAGAGAGATGGTGTTTACCCTATGGGACTCAGGATCTTGTGATGTATTTTACGGCTCTATCAGACTCAATATCTGGTTGTCTATTTAGACACCACCTTGGTCTATTCACATGTTGCGTCTCACGTTTGTATGCACCATAATACCTAGACCTAAATCTGTATTAAATTAATTTGAAAGTGTATTTTGGTGTAAGACTAACTTTATTCTCTTGTCCCCAAATGGATCCCTCTTGTTACGCACACTAACTTGGATGAGTCCCTCAAAGCCTTATAGGGCATCATTTTTAATACTTTGTTTAGTATTTGCTAATTATATGAAAAGATTGAAAACCTCTGACTAGACAGAATTGGTGACCACATGTATCCCATATAGTGTATAAACATAACAGTGGGGGTCATATTAAATCAACCCTGATTTGTACAAAGGAGAGATCTCATGACATACAGAATACAAAGTGCAAGTGCATCCAATACAATATACCACTGTCAATAAGACGGATTAGAATATGTTCCAATATTAATGTGATTACTCCTCTTTCCATTTATACCAACCCTTATAAGACAGTATTTGTTTTATAATTATGACTGTGCCAATGTCAAACAAGAACTATTGGCACCACATCAAATAACAGGATATAATGTCAAACAAGGTCGGCAATAGTACATATAAAAGTACAAAGGTTAGTTGAGATTCATACCAATGTTTCGCTGGTATTTGCAAGGTGGCACCAGCTTCCTCAGGGGGATGATCTGCACTGGTCCCTAGTTAGTCACTACTTTTTATATCTGGCCATATTAGCCTCACCTCCCACAGCTGTGGCGCTCTCCACACTATTCACTGGACACATGTCGCGCCGGAAGTGACGCTGCGGCCACACCGGAAGTGCTTTAAGATGTGCAATTTGAATCTTGTGGCAAATATAATTAAATATTGCACTTTTATCGTCAGCAATTTCTTTCACAGGTGATGTATCCACTACAATGCAGGACTGACCCTGGTCCTCTGGTACAAACTTTGAGCCTCATCAATACCCATGATGCTGTAGGTTCAGGTCTGCAGAACAAGTCAGTTTGACTGTCCATGGAAAACCAACCTAAGCCTAAGCTGAAAGTTACTTGGCTCAGTGTCCTCCTTGCCCCTATGTTTCTGGCCGACCAGAGGAGGAATTTACCACCTAATTTTCTTAGTGGACTGTCATGGCGTATAGCATTATACACTTCTTTAAACTGAATTCACATTTAACTCCCCATTCAAGTGCCCAGGTTGCCCAAAGCTCATTATGAAAATGAATGTTAAACTTTTAACATCTGTTTTTGTTTTTTTTTATTAAAGTGTAAAATGTAATTTCTAGCCTTAAAAGTGGATGGACTTCTTTTCTGATGCACTGCTCCAAATCCCTTGGATAGCTGTCTAGTGAAACAAAAGCCTCCAGCAGATACAACATTGAAATGTCTGCAGTAAATGCTAAAGCTCCCTCTAGTGGTGGCTGCACAATTATCTACAGTGATGGGACCTCTAAAATGTGTGTGGTCAGACTGGACCACAAAAGAACTGGAGAATCCTCTTGTGGGCCCCTCTTCAGTAGAATATCACTTATCCCCCCCCTTCCCCCCCCCCCCCCCCCCCCCAACATGTTCAGTAGTTGGCACAACACACTGGTTACACTGTGTACAGATAATGAAAGCATCTTGTCATTCATTGTACGAACTACCCAATATATTATATAGAAACAGGTAATTTTTAATGTAATATTTGACTTTGGAGCCACTGATTAACTACATGCAATGTTACTGGTGGGTCCTCGCCAACCCAGTCTGGCAGTGTATTTATGTACGTACATACTTTTCATTTTTTGGTAATCATGTATGCCTTTATATTTGAGGCCACTGTTGCATGGTTATTTTATGACTATAGCTTTAGCTGGGAAAGATTAAGGTTAGTGATGAGCGAGTGTATTCATTACTATTCACTAATCGCACAGATATTACGGTATTCGTGAATCTCGTTACTCGGGAAGTATTGCTTGTGTTCGTGAGTGATGGGTCCATCAATATCTGAACAATATTGCCGATTTTTCTACAGTACACAAAGGAAGTCGGCACGCCAGCGGGAGCCTCTTGACTGGTAGGCTCTGGGGGGCACAGCAAGGTGGTTCATGCAGTGAAAACACTAAAGCCCACCCTCCCGCCATGTCCTGGAAATGCTCATTTTATGGCCAGATGTGTGGGCTGAGCCAATCACTAATTAACTAACCTACTCGCTATTCAGACCAGTATATGATTATAAGTGCTCGTTAGGAGTGTAGCAATTATGAATATTTCCTTACTCTCTCATCACTCATCAAGGTGTTTCCTCTCTTGGCCCTTTCATGTCACTGAATCCTGTGTGAAGATGCAACGACTCCGGAAATGACGCAGGGGTAACATGAAGAAAGGAATATTTTGTTTTCTTAACCCAAAAATGTAGGTAGAGGGTGCAGCATTCAGGAAGGAAGAAAGTTACAGAAATATGGGAGTTTTCCACTTTAAATATTTGATTTTGATTATGAAGATTATAATTCTAACAATAGTCTTCTATTATGAAAGTATATAAACATCTACCACTCCAGTGATCTGACAGATGGCTCCACCATGACACCGGTGCGGGAACATCATTTGCATTAGAGGGGTGTTTTTTTTTTTTTTTTGTGGTGAACATGTCCTATGAACTGTGTACATATTCTAGCCCTGTCATCAGCCTTCCTCTACACTCATAATAAAATGTAGTCTAAATCTTCATCCTAGCTATGGCTGGTAATGTTGCATTACCCGATTTATCCTTTTGTGCAGCCATTAATAAACCTCTTGCTTATGTGTTCTTTTCCCTCCACAATGTGTAGTGTAGTCTGGTTCTCATGATATATCTCCCATTTGCAGGGCATTGCAGGTTCCATAGTTATGGCCACCCAAGTAGAGGTGAAGAACATGTTCAAGTTAAAACTTTGCAGATGAGAAGTAGATCACAAACCATACATGTTGTTAACCTAACCAGTTTGACATGTAAAAGCATTACAAATATCCCCTTTCAGCTAAATATTGTATTGTGTAGTGCAAGAATAACACAATTTTTGGGTTTAAAATAAGGCGCATTAATTCTAAACAAATGACTACAAATTGATATAAATTACATTTGGGGAAGGGGAGGAAGCCTGGGTATGGCAAGTATGGATGGGTGGGGGTGTACTTGGAGTACCAAGCAGGGAAGAAGTGGAAAAAACAAAAGTATTTCAAAGGTCATGGAGTGGGATGGTCAAGAGGGGGATTACTTGTGGGGACTACTTGTGGCAGCATAGGTGTATGCTGCCTGCTGGATCCGGCTGGTTCCAGAAATTCGGCGAAGCCCATGTAATTGTTTTTTCTAAAAAATCAATAAAACAATCCTAAAAAAGGACTGCATCTTTATTAACCCCTCGCCCATGGTCCAGGGGTTAATAAAGATGCAGTCCCTTTTATTTACATTGTTTTATGGATTTGTCAGAAAAAAATTTCACGTGGGCTTTGCCGTATTTCTGGAACCAGCCGGATCCAGCAGGCAGCAACGGGCTGGCCCCAACCCCCAGGTGCCTATTTGTACCTGGCCGGACACAAGAATATAGGGGAGCCCTTTTTTTTTTTTTTTTTTTTTTTTTTTTTTTTTAATTCATGAATTTCATGAAATAATAAAAAAAATGTGTGGGGATCCGCAATTTCTTTGTAGCCAGGTACAGCTAAGCAGCTGGGGGCTGGAATCCGCAGCGCAGGGAGGCCCAAGCTTTCTGGGCACCCCCCGCTGCAAATTGCAGCCCGCAGCCGCCCCAGAAGATGGCGCGTTCATTGAAGCGCCATCCTCTGATGGTGGGTTTACACACACCAATTTATCTGTTCAATATCTGAACCAATCTCTGGTTGCAGTGAAATCATGGATACATTGCTCCATTTTGTGGCTGTGTACAACATGGAGCAATGTATCCATGATTTCACTGCAACCAGAGATTGGTTCAGATATTGAACAGATAAATTGGTGTGTAAACCCACCATGACTCTGAACCCCGCTCCTCCAGCGGCCCTGGTGGCGGTGGCACGCTGGGTATTAAAGGGGTTAATACCAGCTTTGTTATACAAGCTGGTATTAAGCCAGAGATGCTTAATGTCAGGCCACGTTTGACCCGGCCACTAAGAATCTCCAATAAAGGGTTAAAAAAACACAACACAGAATTTTTTTTTATTAGAAATAAAAAAAAAGCCATTAGGGACTCCAGCTTTAATTAAACTCCTCTTCTGGCCGACGTAGTCCAAAACGCGATGTCCTCTCTGCTACATCCCTGTGCATAGATATAGATGTTTATGCACAGGGAATGAGCAGACTGAGATCAATCTCAGCACTGCTACATCATCTCTGTGAGAAGGCGGGCTCTAGGACCCTGGAGCTGCACAGAGAAGACAGCTGGACTCGGCTCGCAAAGTAACAGCAGTTACTTTGCGAGTTTCCCTGCGATTACTTGCACAGTAATCAGACCAATGCAAGTCAATGGCAATCCTAGTTTTGTCAGTCTCTGACAAAACTAGGATTGATATTGATTTGCATTGGACTCGTTGCTGTGCGAGTAATCTCTGGGAAACTCTCAGACTACGGAGTCCTGCGAGTCCCTTACTACTCGCCGAGTAACGAGTCCTAGCGAGTAGATTTGCCCATCCCTAGTACCAACTCTAAGCTGATTTTGCCATACATGTCTGGACATGTCCCTAACTCAAGTTGTTGGAGGTAGAGCTGGCTGTGGGCTGTTGGTTTATATTGTGTTTATGAGCTCAGTTTTGGGATTTGTTTTTTTACTCTTATTAGACCGGGGTCGAAATTGACCAACACGTTATAATTTTAATGAGAGCATTTTACAATTCAGTAAGTTTTATTTATTGTATTTTGCTTAAAAATAAGTTCCTGATAGTCAGTCTTGATGCAATAAACAAATGTATGTAGAATTTGTATGCATTCAAAACCTAAAACAGGTCTGTCACGACCCTAACACTAAAGGAAGGTTAAACGTTTTACCCTTCATTATTTAAAAAACTACAATGTGTTTGCCACTTTCTGTATGGCAACTTTCATGACATTAACTATGAGCAGCTCTTCCATTCATTGACCATTTATTTTAGTTTTTAATGGTTCCCAATTTATTTTGAAAATTGATAAATGGTTATTTAAATATTTATCGTCTTTAATTCACCAGTCTTGTGTTCATGTATGGCTTCTCCGTCATGACTTTCACAATGAGTGCATACAACAAGGGAAAGCTGTCAAAAGCAATACAAATTCCAAATGTTTTTCAAAAGTATCAAATCCATTTTAGAACAAGAAAAAACAGATAAAGACCATAAACAAACATTAAACTGGACAGTTTGCCAAATACCACCTCTAATGGCGGGTTTACACGTCGCGATATCTGCGTCCAACTCCGACCCAACTCCGACCAAAAGTCACGTGGTTCGGGAGTTGGACCTGATATCGTTCGCGCGTTGTACGGTTTGAACGTACAAAGCGATGCTGGAACGATGCCAAAACGATATCTGGGTTGAATGAGCGTGCTATTTAACCGCCTATCGGATGGCCGTTGTAGCCGCATCGTCCCGTGTGACAGCCCAACTACGATTTGTACGCCCACATCACCCATTCACTCCCATGTTAACTGGTCGTTGGCTCCAATATCGGGCCGATATCTGACGTGTAAACCCACCATAAGTGGTACCTGTCTCCTACTTACCTGAGTAGATGGTAAATATATCTAAAGTATACATAATGGGCAAAATCATAGTAATTCCTCACTTCTCAGAGCATGTATATGGTAGGGTATGCAGTATAATAATAATCACAAAGTACATAGGTAATCCATTTGTATTTAACATGTAAGCATTTAATACATATAGGACCCCTTTTACTCTCTAATAACCAGGCTATAGATCTTATGTTTGCATAGTCCAATGAAAAGACAACTATGGTTTGCAATTCAAGGCAGTTTAGTATCTGCGTACTTAAAGAGTTAACCGCGTATATATTACCTATAGATAAGAGATCTCCAGTTAAAGGGATGAGAAATATGACCCTTATATTGCCCTCAAGTAACAACCCAGAGGGCTATAGACCTGTATTAAATTTGTCTTGGCACATGGAAATTACCAACAATAGTTTGCAAGTAAAGCAGTTTTATATCAAGGAGAACACAAAGGATTAACAATGTTATATGACCGGCAGGTGATGGGGCATCTTCAGTGTTTTTTTTTTTTTTTTTTTTAATAGGGATTAAATGGTGTCGAATGACATTTTGGATGCCTTACCCACCCAAAGATTTAAAGAAAGCAATAAAATATAATCCTCAGCAGTGTGGACAAGTTACAAAATTGGCAATACTTTGCCCAAGTTATAATGCCCTTGAGAGATATAATAGCAGCCTAGACTGGGTTTACCGATGCTCATTCAAGATCATAGCAGGACAGGGTTATGCACTCCCCACCAGTTTTGCTTCCTGCACCTGACAGCTTAGTTAGGGGACTTTCCCTAATGAAGCTGCCAGGTACGGGGCAGCATAATGTGTGGTTAACCCTTGGTGTTTGGAAAGAACAGTTCATTAACAGATATTTTCTAATCTTGGAAATCGTCTTTCTCCTGTAAATATACTTGCATCAAGGCATTGGACCCTAATACACTCAAAGGATTCAAACCTTTTTATTGAAGAGGCTGATGGCCTCCTTGTGAGCACAGTCGTAAACTCGAGTAGCCCTTTGTATTGGGGTAATGTTTGATCGTGTCCTCACCATTGGATTTCCAGCCAGTTGTACCTTCACACTGTTCCTGTCTTTGGTCTTGTGGATCTTCATATTCACGGCTGTCATCTTGGGATACATCCTCTTAGTATCGGGCTTGTATTTGCGGCGCACTGTTCAAGCTTCCTTAGTTTCTTCCCTCTTCCTTTTTTCATGTTGTTGAGGTTTTTATCAAACATTCCTCTATGGTGTCTTTAGTTCCTGAAAGTATTTTTCACAGAATTTGAGAACTTCAAGAGCTCCTTCACGGCTTTTCGGTTGTTATCTTCCAAGGGGTTTGAGACATCATAAGGAAGAATTTTTCATGGCATCAAATTAGGGATGGGCGAATCTACTCGCTAGGACTCGTTACTCGGCGAGTAGTAAGGGACTCGCAGGACTCGGTACTCGGCGAGTTTCCCAGTGATGACTCGCACGAGTCCAATGCAAATCAATATCAATCCTAGTTTTGTCAAACGCTGACAAAACTAGGATTGCCATTGTTTGCATTGGACTCGTGCGAGTCATCACTGGCTACTGTGCCAGTGATAGCAGGGAAACTCGCAAAGTAACTGCTGTTTCTTTGCGAGCCGAGTCCAGCTGTCTTCTCTGTGCAGCTCCAGGGTCCTAGAACCTGCCTGCTCACAGAGATGATGTAGCAGTGCTGAGATTATTCTCAGTCTGCTCATTCCCTGTGCATGTAGCAGAGAGGACATCGCGTTTTGGACTACGTCGGACGGAAGAGGATTTTTTTAATTAAAGATGGAGTCCCTAATGGCTTTTTTTTTTATTTCAAATAAAAAATTTTCTCTGTTTTTTTAACCCTTTATTGGAGATTCTTAGTGGCTGGGTCAAACGTGGCCTGACATTAAGAATCTCGGGCTTAATACCAGCTTGTATAACAAAGCTGGTATTAACCCCTTTATTACCCAGCGTGCTACCGCCACCAGGGCCGCTGGAAGAGCGGGGTTCAGCGCCAGAGGATGGCGCTTCAATGAACGCGCCATCTTCTGGGGCGGCTGCGGTCTGCAATTTGCAGCGGGGGGTGCCCAGAAAGCTTGGGCATCCCTGCGCTGCGGATTCCAGCCCTCAGCTGCTAAGCTGTACCTGGCTAGACATAGAAATTGCGCGGAGCCCCACGCATTTTTTTAAAATTATTTAATGAATTTCAGAGTCAGAATCTCAGAATTTCATGAAATAATTTAAAAAAAATGCGTGGGGCTCCGCGCAATTTCTATGTCTAGCCAGGTACAGCTAAGCAGCTGGGGGCTGGAATCCGCAGCGCAGGGATGCCCAAGCTTTCTGGGCACCCCCCGCTGCAAATTGCAGCCCGCAGCCGCCCCAGAAGATGGCGCGTTCATTGAAGTGCCATCCTCTGACGCTGAACCCCGCTCTTCCAGCGGCCCTGGTAGCGGTGGCACGCTGGGTAATAAAGAGGTTAGGGCCAGCTTTGTATTATCAGCTGGCCCTAAGCCCGAAATTTATGGTGGTCACGCCAATATTAGACATGACCGCCATGAATTTCTATTAAATTGTTTTAAAAAAAACACAACACAAAGAAAATTTTTTATTAGAAATAAAAAAAAAAGCCATTAGGGACTCCATCTTTAATTAAAAAAATCCTCTTCCGTCCGACGCAGTCCAAAACGCGATGTCCTCTCTGCTACATCCCCTGTGTATAGATATAGATCTCTATGCACAGGGAATGAGCAGACTGAGAACAATTTCAGCTCTGCTACATCAGGCAGCAGGCGGGCTCTAGGACCCTGGAGATGGCAGCCAACACAGAGGAGACAGGACTCTTATCTGTGCGAGTCAGCGATTACTTACAAAGTAAACGAGCAATGCAAATAAATGACAAAACTAGGATTGCTTCAGGCTGAAGCTTCCGAGACACATCTGCGAGTTGTAAATCTCACACTACTCGCTATTACTCGCTTCCCCATTCATTAACATTGGACTCGCTAGACTCGCAACGAGTAGCGAGTCCTGGGCTCGGACTCGCTAGAGTCAAGCGATTCCGAGTAATTTAGGATTCGCCCATCACTACATCAAATGTCTTTTTACAGAATTAAAGTGTTTTTTTTTTGCTTTTAATCTACAGTTTGATTTTCTGGCTTCGAGTTTCCTTTTCTTGGTTTCAATGTGAAGTCTTTCCCACAAATCATATCCTTTAAAATAAAGGTGTGTTTTTTTTTTTTGTTTTCTCAGAAAGACAGCCTTCCAAATTCGTGGTCAGTTTTGAAGGAGGCGGCAAACTATCACTGCATACTTATTTCCTCACTAGCTGTGAGCCCGATGCAAATGCATCGGGTGTCTAGAATGTGCATTAATTTGATTATAGTAGTTATAGCTGGTGTGAGGACTTTTCGGGGGGGTGTGAATAGTTTTTGGGGGGTCACATACTTTTTTGGGTGGGTCACATACTTTTTTGGGGGGGGTCACATACTTTTTTTGGGGGGGGTCACATACTTTTTTTGGGGGGGTCACATACTTTTTTTGGGGGGGTCACATACCTTTTTTGGGGGGGTCACATACTTTTTTTGGGGGGTCACATACTTTTTTTGGGGGGTCACATACTTTTTTTGGGGGGGTCACATACTTTTTTGGGGGGGTCACATACTTTTTTGGGGGGGTCACATACTTTTTTGGGGGGGTCACATACTTTTTTTGGGGGGTCACATACTTTTTTTGGGGGGGTCACATACTTTTTTTGGGGGGGTCCAATACTTTTGGGGGGGTCCAATACTTATATTTTAATAAATTAATGTAATTAATATCTTAATGTATTTTTTTTTTTTTTTATTATTTTTTATTTTTTATTATTTTTTTTACGATTATTATTATTAAATTTATTTATTTTGTATTTTAAGTGACTTTTTTTGTATTAAAATTATGTTATTTTATTAAAAAACCGCATCTGCGGTGCGGTTATCCCCATAGAAAGTATAGGGGGACTTGCGGCAGGTGCGGCAAAACCGCACTTGCCGCACCTGCCGCAAGTCCCCCTATACTTTCTATGGGGATTACCGCAACCGCGCCGCAACTGGCACTTGCGGCGCAATTGCGGTAATCCTTATGGGTTTGACCGCAACCGCGCCGCAAGTGCTCGCACTCAGCCAGCGACTCGCAATGCGGCGCGGTTGCGGTAATCCTTATGGGTTTTACCGCAACCGCGCCGCAAGTGCTCGCACTCAGCCAGCGACTCGCAATGCGGCGCGGTTGCGGTAATCCTTATGGGTTTTACCGCAACCGCGCCGCAAGTGCTCGCACTGAGCCAGCGAGTTAATATGCGGCGCGGTTGCGGTAATCCACAGGGCAATGGGGCACAGAGGCACAGGGGCACAGGGGCACAGGGGCACAGGGGCACAGGGGCACAGGGGCACAGGGGCACAGGGGCACAGGGGCACAGGGGCACAGGGGCACAGGCACAGGGGATGGCGGGGGTGACAGGGGCACAGGGGCACTTGGGCACAGGGGCATTGGGGCACAGGGGCACAGGCTCCGGAGCACTGTATCAGCATGTGCTGACAGCAGCTGCTTCGGAGCGGGAGGCACAGGGGCACTGAGGCACAGGGGATGGCGGGGGTGACAGGGGCACAGGGGCACTTGGGCACAGGGGCATTGGGGCACAGGGGCACAGGTTCGGAGCGGGAGGCAGAGGGGCACACTGAGGCACTGAGGCACAGGGGCACAGGGGCACAGGGCGGCTGAGGTAGCGACTCGCAATGGCCTCGCGGCCATTGCTCGCGCTACCTCAGCGGTACATGGCTAAATTTGTGGCCGAGCCTCTGGTTCTATTTTCGGCCACCGACTCGCAATGGCCGCTTCGCGGCCATTGCTCGTGCGTGGTGACGTCAGCGGCTCGCAATGGCCGCTACGCGGCCAATGCTTCGCCGTGATGACGTCACAGAGTGTGACATATCCACGGCACGTTGTCGGGGTCCGACACGAAAACGTCTTGGGCAATTATATAGTAGATTATACCTTTTAGATTTGGTAATTGCTAGCTAATCATCCAACTCTTTTCTTAACGGGGCTTCATTTAAAGCCTCTCCTTTTGCGTTTTGTATTCCGTAATCTTTGTACTGTTCGAGAATCAGATGATCTGAAGGTAGAAAGGCAAATCTCATGTCTAACCTTCTCATCCAGGATTCTGATGGTCTCCTAGTTTACCAAGCTCCTCTTTCAGAGAAGACAAAACATCTAATTACTCTATTGACTCCCTTAATGTTTTTCCAGTGCAAGGTTTTTGTACCTTCAGTTTTCTGGCTGATTGTTGGGTCATCTACTTCTAGGTTTAGATCACTTTCTCTGTTAAAGCACATGGTTCTCTCTACTGATTTTTGTCCATCACATCTTCAAGAGATGGGGCCACATCTTCTCTTCCAGGTCTTTGAGCTGCTCAAACTCCCTTGTGATCCATTGTGGCTTTTTGCTCCCTTCGACACTGAAAAAGATCGTCCATCTCATGCAGTTCACATTCATAAATACTTTACATATTTTTGCTGTCCTAATATCTGAATAGTACCATAATGTCTAAAGCCCATACATATTGCTATAAAAACAGTGAGGATGATGCACTTGTTTAGGTTGCTGCTCATCCATCCAAATGTTTTCAGTGCTGGAGTAACAGATCGCTCACTTAGATCCAGAGGGTATAGATTCCCTAGAACATCGGGGCTGCAGAATAGGAATTGAATAATCACTTGTTTCATTGTTACTCACATCTTCTTCACTGGGCTGTGATGGAAAAATAGGTTCTGGCTGGGAGAAAATGTACTGGCTGCTAGAGGAAAAGAACATGTTACAATAACAAGACTTCTGGAATCTCCTTCACTTCTTAAATGGATTCAACTTCAACCACTTTGAGTCTCCAGAGTAACAATGTCTGTCATCGCTTACAGCCTCGCAGTGGCTATACTCCTATAAGGTGTCCTTGTCACCAAGATGTTCATCATGTGCAGCTGATCGCTCTAGTTTAGGGCATGAGCTGTAACTGGTCAACTGTTATACGCCCTAATGATTTTCTGAAGTGGAGGCCAGATTTTCCACACTTGACATAGTAGCCTCCATCCATCAACTCCTCTGTTAAATCTATATGCAAGTTTTCAGCAAATGAAGTACTGTTTCCTAAAGTAAGGTTTGGGCATGGCAAGAGTCTGAGTGTAGGAGCTTTGTCCGAGCCCTCAGTTAATAGTCCATCCACATAATGATTCGCTATCCCTTCAGTTTCCAGATATATAGTTAAATTTTTTGCTGATGGTTGGGGCCCCTTCATGGTGATTAAAAGACCCTTCTTCGCTGCTCGTTTAGTCACTTCCAGACCTCATTAACATCTCCAAAAAATATCTCAGCTGGGAGAAAAGCACAGGCAGCTGGAGGAACAGAGGGGAGTTTCTGCCTGGGATGGCGGGAAATGTAGTTTATCATGCCCCTTATTAAACCTATCTTTGTCCAAGGGCCAGTCATCACCAAAATGTTCAGTGTACAGCTGAGCCCTCTTGTTTAGGACATGAGCTGTAATAAGTCAACTGCTCTTCAACTCCCTGATCTTCTAAAGTGGAGGCCAGATATTCCACACTTGACATAGCAGCCTCCTTTTTGAAGATAATTCCTCTAAAATTTGTCAGAATTTTCAGCAAATGAATTAGTGTCCTAAAGGAAGGTTTGGGCATGGCCCAATATTCAGACTGTAGGGTCTCTGTCTGAGCCCTCATGGTTAATGGTAAATCATCTTGTGGATGAACTCTTAGGTTTCCAGACTTTTTTCTTCTGCTGAAAAAAGAACCGATCAAGGCCAATAATGCACTAGGCAAACTCCAGAACAACATGAACCTATAACAAAGTTTATAGCCCATATTCAGGTATAAAATATCAATTTTATTGGTATACAGTTAAAATCTAATTTATAACCATTTTATAATGAAACAACCATGAATAAATGCATCCAATATATTACATTATTCACTATAGGAGGACGGAACCATTGATGAATACAAATCAGCAAAAAGTGTCAAAACAATTATCCATTAGTATTTATTTCGTTAGCACTGACCAGCCAGTAGACCCAGTGCTATATTTAATTATAACCACATTTTGTTGGACTTTCCATACGCTAGTGAGGTATTGCTGTAAAACCATTATCTGTAATATTATCTATTAGTATTTATCAATGGTTCCGTCCTCCTATAGTGAATAATGTAATATATTGGATGCATTTATTCATGGTTGTTTCATTATAAAATGGTTATCAAAAATTATTATATTTTAACTGTATACCAATAAAATTGATATTTTATACCTTAATATGGGCTATAAACTTTTTTTGTAATAGGTTAATTTTTTTTCTGCTGAGACTGAGTTGGCCCCGTGTGGTGACTACATGGACCTCCACCGCTACTCTGTTACTGTCACTTCCAGACCTCATTGACGTCTTAAAATATCTGCGCTGTGTGAGGAGCAGAGGCAGCTGGAGAAACAGGGCGGAGAGTGGCCACCTGGAATGGCGGGAGATGTATGTATACACCGGAATTAGAAGGACCGATGTGGTGCATGATGAACTAAATCTCCCGGAAGGCAAAGTAGGCGAGGGTAAACGTACCTCTTATGTTTGACCCCTGAGTTATTAAACCAGTTATGTCCATCTTTGGTTTATATTGAGCTGGACAACAGGTAACTTGTCTTTTACATTAGCCGGCTTTAGTCTTTGCTTAAATTAAGGTGGAAAAATAGTCACATTTCATTAACATTGATAGTCTGACATTAAATGTGATGAGCATGCTTCCATATCACTTTTTATATCAAGTAAAGATGTGATTAGGCATGCTCCCTACTTGGCCAAGTAATGCGATTGTTCATGCAAAATGCTTGAATCCCAGTCTCTCCAAAATCTGGGCAAACTCTGGACAACTTGTCTGGTCAATTTGCATTCTGAGGTTGTCCAGGCATGCAGTGCCACTGAGGTGGACAATGAAGTCCAGGGATTCCTTGCCTACCATTACACTATTTATTTAATCATCCCCAAACATACTTTCAATTGATGGGATAAGACAACTGTCCAAAATATCAATGTAAACTTGGGCATTTATTGAAGATCTAATGACTACCATCTCCCCAGTGCCTTTACCTGACATGTATCCCCATATCAATAACTGTGGAAATTTGCATATTCTCTTCAGGCAGTCATCTTTTAAATTTCTCATTGGAACGACGGCTAACAAGTTCCAGCATCACCTTGCCCAATGCAGATTCGCGGTTCATCACTGAACGTGACTTTCATCCAGTCATCCACAGTCCACGATTGCTTTTCCTTAGTCCATTGTAATCTTATTTTCTGTTTAGGTGTTAAATATGGCTTTTGTTTAGCTTTTCTGTATGTAAATCCAATTTACTTTTGGCAGTTTTAGTTTGGTCACACACTGACTCCAGTTTCCTCTCATTCATTTCTCATTTGTTTTGTGCATTTCCTGTTTTGGAGACCTATTTAAGTTTCCAGTATTGACACGGTCTTCCTTGGTCTACCAGTATCTGCCTTTAACAACCCATGTTTATATTTGGTCCATTTTTAGATGTAACTGACTGAACAACTAACATCTCTTGCAAAACTGCATGATGATTTACCCTCTTTAGAGTTTGATAATCCTCTGTTTCAATTGACATCTCCTCGTGTTGGAGCCATGATTCATGCCAGTCCACTTGGTGAACCTGCTCCCCAAGGTGTGATCACTCCTTTTTGGATGCAGACTAACGAGTAGATCTAATTTGATGCCGGTGTTAGTTTTGGGAATGAATTTACAGGGTGTTTCCATAATTTATACCTCAATTAACCTGGCTAGCAGTATTCCCGAGTGCAACTCCGGGTTAATTCCCGCTGCGGTAACACCGAGTCATGCTCGGGCTTCCCGCGGGCCGAATCGCAGTGCCTGGAGAGGGGCAGGAGTAAGCGCCTTGGGAGTAAGGAGCTTCGAGACCCCGCGGCCGACTACCCGCATTAACTGGTGAAATTGCCGCTCCCGTTGGCGGTACAGCTGGGAAAGCTTCCCCTACACATCAGACCACCCGGCGGGGAAATCCAGAGAAATCGGGTGGGCCGCATCACGCCGTTCCAGTTTTGGCGGGCACGGAGGCGACTGACACAAGGGAAGAGTGGCGTTGGCGGGAACACTGACCTCACCGCACTGTAAGAGGGCACAGGGCACCCCCAGGCACCGGATAACGAGGGTGAGAGTAGCTGCTGCAGCCAGCTAAGTCAGCGGTGAGTGGTGAAAGAGTGTGAACTGCAGAGGAGACCGCCGTTACCGCTGACAATCAGAATCCCCGTGTACTAACGGTCCATGGGATTGGAGGACTGGTCAGTTGCCTGGAGAAGGGGGGGGGGGGGGTGCTGAAGGAGCTGTGAGCTCAGGAGCGGGCTGAGGGTGCTGAGGGGCTGTGGAGCTCATGAGCAGAAGGGGGGGTGCAGAGGAGTAGGGCGTCTCAGTGAGCCACAGCGGCTCATTGGAGGTGGAGCTGGGCGGGAAATACAAATGTATAACATTTCTGCCCATAAATGTTTTAACAAAAAATGGTACCGCTTTTAGTACAAAATTCCTGACATTCATACAGCCAGGGAGGTTAATTGATTCCATAATTTTTTTTCCCCCTGCTTGCTCTACAAAAGCAAGTTACTGGCTAGAACATTTAATTTTCAAGGTTTTTTTTTTGGTCATTCTTCAAGGCAGAGAGTTAACATTTGACATGACTTTAGTTTTATGCCATGTCTGTGATCATTCAGTTCATTATGTAGAAAATGAAAGCAGAACATCCTCTGAGTCCGGTGATTCCATAATTTTTGCCAGGGGTTGTAGAATCTTTAAGATAAGAAACTTTATTGATCCTGGAGGAAATTACAGTATTACAGCAGCAGAACAAAGATCAAGAACATTACACACTTTACAAAATAAGTCTCTATATGGACAGCAGATGCGGGTAGATTGGTACAAGTACCTCACCTATTCCCCCCCCAACCCCCCCCCCCCCCCATACCCTTAGAACTTCACTTAGTCTTGGGATGCTTTACACTTATACATTTGTTAAACATCCCCACAGCTGTCGGAACAAACTATTTTCTGTATCTTTCCTTTTTACACATTAGTTGGATTAGACGCTTGCTGAATGTGCTCTTTTGCTTCGCAAACAGTTCATAGAGCGGGTGTGTATTGTTGCTCATTATAGCCTTGCATTTCTTAATTCTATCCTCTAATACCTCCTTGAAAGTCCTAAGTTGTAGACCCACTGCCGCACTAGCCTTGATAAGTTTATTCAGCTTATTAGCGTCAGCTGTGCGCACACTACTACCCCAGCATATTGCAGCAAAGATTGCACTCGCCACAATAGATTGGTAGAACATTTCAGCATTTTGCTACACACATTAAACGACCTTAACTTCCTTAGGAAGTAAAGTCTACTCATCCCTTTCTTGCAAACCTTCTCCATATGGCACCTCCAATCAAGCTTGCGGTCCAGGTGAACCCCCAAATTTTTGAAATTCTCCACATCCTGACCAATAGTGATAGGTAAGCAATCCTTCATGCACCTTCCATAACTCAACACCAACTACCTGGTTTTCTTTACGTCGAGTCCTAAATGGTTAGCCTGGCACCAGTCAAAGTCCAAAACCACCCTTCTGTATTCCTCCTCCCCCGGCCTCTCTCAATACCTCAGACTATCACTGAGTCATCAGAGTACTTCTGAAGGTGACACACAGCTGATTTTCAGTATAAATCAGACCTTTAACATAAAAAGGAATGGCGACAGTACCGTTCCCTGAGGGGCTCCAACACTGCTCCGAACATTATCCGATACGGCCGCCCCCAACCTTACGAACTGTGGCCTGTCCGACAGGTAATCAATGATCCAATTCACTAATCCCTCATCAACCAGCTTTTTACGTAATAGTGGCTGTAAGGTATTGAATGCACTGGAGAAATCGAACATGGCACGCACAGTGGTTCCATCATTGTCCAAAAAGGAATGTACTGTTTGTAGCAGATACGCTACAGCATCGTCCACCCCCAGACTCTGCTTTTACGGACCCCCTTCAGTTTGCGTATTGGCAGACACCCTCGGACACAAGTAGGCAAGTACAATTCTCTCCAAGGACTTCCATCGCATGCGATGTTAAGGCCACCAGTCTATAGTCATTATGGGAGCTCGGGAAGGTACTCTTGGGAACCGGCACTAGGCAAGAAGTCTTCCATAGAACAGGTACTCTCTGTGATTGTAAGCTCCAGTTAAACAGGTGCTGGAAGACAGTGCACAACTGATTTGCACACACTCTGAGGACACGTGGACAGATACAATCAGGCCCTGCTACTTTACCAATGACCAGCTTACTAAACTGTTCCCTCACATCATTTTTGGAGATCAAGAAAGTCTCTAACTTCCTCCCCCCAGTTGATATTGCTTGTCGCTCCCTGGCCCTCCCCTGTTGACATCGCTCATTTATTGTTGAATCTGTTGAAAAACGCATTCATTTCATTAGCCATGATCAGCCCCCCCCACCCCCCTGATCTGACCTTGCCTTAAACCCAGTCAATAGCTTCATTCCAGCCCACACTTCTCTGGAGTTGTTGCGTGACAATTTATTTTCCAATTTAATTCTAAATGCTTCACGGCAATCTTTAATTTTCCCCTTTAAGTCTCGCTGTACAATTTTCATTTCCTCCATGTCCTTCCTTTTAAAAGCTTTATTTTTTTTTTTTTTTGTTTAGTAGATGTTTCAATTCTTTTCTTTTGTAATCCAAAGCTTATTGTTTGCATAACACCGAATCTCATGAATAGGTACAATATTGTCAGTACAAAAGTTGATGTAATCAGTAACTCTCGAGGTAACCGCCTTAACATCATCATTAGGTTCCCTGGCACATAACACCTCCCAGTCTGTGCAATCAAAGCAGGCTTGTAACCCCTTCTCTGCTGCCGGAGACCACTTCCTTATCCATTTAATTTGTCGCTGGTTGTTTGCAGACAACTGGTTGATAGGCTAGAGACAATAGTATGAGGTTGTGGTCAGATTTCCCTAGGGGGGCAATGCAGATGAGTAGGCATCCTTAGCACTGGCATAGAGGAGATCCAATATATAATTGTCCTGTGTAGAACATTTGACATATTGATAGAACTTTAGTAATGAGATCTTGGCTCGATTAAAATCCCCAGAAATGACGGGGTGTTTCGTCTGAAGCCGGGCAATCACCCCAGACAGTACTTCCCCAGCTGCCTCTGGATTTGCTGATGGTGGTATATACGACACCACTGCAATAACAAGAGAATTCTCTAGGCAGATAGTAAGGCCTGAGGCCCACTGCTAATAGTTCAATGTTTGGGCAACAATGTCTCTCCTTTACTTTTACATGCCCCTGGTTACACCATCTGTTGTTAATGTACAGTATCACTCCTCCACCCTTCTTCTTACCGCACTTCACTCTGTCCCTGTCAGCCCGAACCATTTGAAACCCTGGTACCGATACACTTGAATCTGGGACGTCCTCATGCAACCAGGTTTCTGTAAAGCACATGAGACTGCATTCCCTGAACTCCTTCTGGGTCTTACTCAGAGCCAGCAGTTAATCCGACTTGTTACCAAGCGATGAGCTTGGTAATGAGAATAGCCTCAAGGTAGTAACAGGCTGGGGGTCTTTTATCACCCAACTATCATATTGTTCTAGTTAGAAGATGTTGGTTGTGATTTGGCCACTGTCAGAATTGTGCAATGATTGGCCATGGTGCAAGGTGTGATAAAAGTAGTTGTTACAGCTTCATTTTTTAGTTTTATTACTTGCCCGAGATGCATTTGCTGTTCTGTTTCCATCATTTCACAGATCTGTCTTCTCTAGGGCTTCTATTTTACTGATGTTTTGTAGTGAAAATGGAATAACGTGTCGCCACCTTAAGTCTTAAATGAACAAAGTCTTCAGCTTCATGCAACATTCAGGGGCACGACAAATTAAAGGCTACGGTCTAAATTTACAAATCTGAATTGATGGCTCTTCATGCGGGCACTGACAATGCAGACGTCCCTATGAAGGTAAAAATGTGGTTGTACAAATACTGATCTGGATCCCGCACATTCAAATCACCGGCATTACCACCAGCCCCAGAATCCTACATTTCTAGCATGTTTCATGATGAGCGCTGCCTTGTGTAGTTATTGCTCGATCTTTATCTTCTAGCGGCTGGTGAGTGCCTAGCGCTCCCCCACAGCTTTACAGCACTCTGTATAACTCTAGGCCTATTTGGCTGCTTTGTGAAAACAAAACAGGTTGCGCCAGACTGCTAAGCAGTTATTGAGTGCGGTTAATATGACTGGGTGCTCACCTGTTGTAGTTGTGCCTCGGTCGCACAACTGACTAGCAGGCGGGGGAGCAGTTTGGCAGGATCGCTGGATCAGACGAGCCCATGGTAGGGAGAAGGACGGTGATCCTGATGGGTCCGTGTCCGCTGCTGACGAGCTGGCTGCCGTGCGATCAGGGAACTGTTGAGATCTTGCTATGCTGAGCAAGCGAGCCGGCAGGTTCAGAACACGAGGATGGGGCTGGCGTGTTGATGCGAGCAGGGTCCGGGAGCCGTGCTGCTCAGAGCCGCGGTTCCCCGAGGGGAAGGCGTGGGGCGTGTACAATGATGTAAACAAAGGATTAGCGCTCGGATTACAACCAGGACACTGCTCTCAGTATATTTACCTTTAGGCTTTATTGAAAGAAAGTAGAATTCCAATTCCTCCACAACGCGTTTCTGCGCTTAGTGCGCCTTTCTCAAGTGGTCACTTGAGAAAGGCGCACTAAGCGCAGAAACGCGTTGTGGAGGAATTGGAATTCTACTTTCTTTCAATAAAGCCTAAAGGTAAATATTACTGAGAGCAGTGTCCTGGTTGTAATCCGAGCGCTAATCCTTTGTTTACATATTTGGCTGCTTTAACCATTTTTGGTTTCTTTATGCCAAAACAGTTCGTCACAACAACTTATTTGAATTTACCGGGGTTGTTGGTACTATTGCTTGTTCTTTTGAAGTCTTGTAGTTCAGCAGCATTGTCAGGTGTTTGACCGCTAATAATCTGTCATAAGTATCTCAGATTTTAGTTGGTTCTGCTTGTTTTTATATGTACTGAAAACCTAAATCCTGAAACACCTTGAGGTTTCCTCAGACCTCCCAGGGGGTAATGTGTAAGGTACCTTATTGTGAACTTTTTACTTGTATCCTGGTGTGAAGCTGATCGCCTCCTCTAGAGGGTTTATAATGCTAAAAATACTACATTTTTCTTGACCACTAGTTTACCAGCTGAAATAAAATATAACCATTAAATAGGGCAGAAATTAATTTCTTCACAGAATTGACCATGTTTTCAAAGAGCCGTTACCTGTTCTATTCTGAACCATCATGCTTAGCGGTTTTCCATCTTTTTCAGTGCTTTAGGTTGGTTTCACACTGCAGTTTTTTCCCTGATCAGGTTCCATCCGGTTTGTGTGCCAAAACTGGAAGAGTAACTCGCAGAGAAACTATAAATGAGAGATTGACCCCACTCTGGGTTTTGGAGACGCTCCAGGTTTTGGCACAAACTGGAGGCAACCTGATCAGGAAAAACTGCAGTGTGAAACCAGCCATAGACACCATGGGGATTTCACACTTGTAGAGCTAGTCATCAGCTTGACGCCTATTTTTAAGAAAACCTGTTTAGTTTCATATTTATGTACAGAAGAGCAACATCTATTTATTTTCTTTTAGAAATGTTACCTTTTCCATTCATTCGGCCATCTCTATTTTGAAAGGTTTCCTAAGCCGCTAAAACCTGTTTGTCTTTATGCCGGAAAAAAAAAAATAAAAAAAGTTTGCAGCATCCCAGCTTCTGTATGAGAAATTGAATTAGTTTAGTACACATGGCACTTACAGATTCTTCCACATCTGAAGACACATGAGGTCACCAGTGAGTTGCAAGCAATGTCTGCACAGATCTGTGTAACGGCAACCTCCCGCACTCTGCAGGTGTCCCCAATGAACACATTAGTGCTGTTCCTACCGAGCAATGGTAAATGCATGAAGGAGAAAAACCTTAATATCAATAGTAATTTCCTGACTTGCCTAGTGGTGCTATGTCACTCCACAGCAAAGAGGAATCCACTGTGAATATTAGATCTGCTCCGAGCAGCAAGACCACATTGCTCAGTGTTGTGTGTGGTCACTGACCCTGGTGACACTAATGTGACTTTCCATACCTGTCTGAAACACAGAAAAATTAGTAAAACCAATGTAAAAACTACTCTGCTGTATTAAATAAAGAAGCAAGTGCTGATAAAGTCATAAAGCCGAGTATTTGGTTGATACGTTTTTTGCAAAAAAGAAACGTAAGCTGCTCAACCAATGCGTCAAGGTAACCCATGTCAGAGCAGTCCCTAACTGATGTATTTAAAAACCTGATCAAATGTATAGTACCTATAAGACAGGATTCAGACAGGACCATGTCCGACATGGAGACGCTGCAGAAGACAGCTTTATACGCTGGTTATACTATTTAGTTTGTATCTAGCTGGTGTGAACCCTGTCCTACAGACTTGTTCACTGTGTGCTTGGCTCACTATTTGGCTTCTTTCCCTGCCTGTCTGTAGCTTCCCAATCTGTGAAATTCTTAAATCCCCAAAATGGGAAAATTCAAGGGTTTAAATAAAAAAATCTTTAATTTAAATTTTTTCTGCAAGCTTGCCCCCTCTTCCTTCCATTTGTGTTCCACTGTGGAATACATAGTGGCAACAGTTCCTCCTCCTGTATGTGTTACATAGTGGAACGCACTCTGCACGCTCGGAGGGGATAGAGCGCACCAGGAGACCATGGGGACAGATGGCTAGGAGGGGAGACTGCTGCTCCCAGGGCCAGAGAGCCCACCCCCATTGTGAAATGACTGCCCTTCCAATGTGATGGCATCAGGCACTCATCTAGTGAACAGATATCCATATTTAAAGTATGACTTACCAATAAGGTTTTTAGTATCAGTGGTAATGTGATTTATCTGTAAAGTGTTGTTCTGCTGCACACTAGAACACGAAGGATAAGGGACATGTGCTGCAAATGTATTTGCCAATGCAAATAAGCCGATAACCGTGACAAGGTGCATGTCACTTACCAGGACCGTAACCTGAAATGCCTCTGTGCTATTAAAATCAGCCTGTATGGGAGGGTAGGATTCTGGCTATAAAGGAAGGGTTTTTTTTTTTTCCCTGCTAGAACCTTGTTCACATTGGGTGTGTCGGGACCTTGGCTTGGTCTCCCTCCAACCCCACCACGTTTTGTATGCAACTTAAGGGGAATAGGCTCCCCATCTACCATTATCACACTGGTCTGGGCTGTAATTACAGCCTTCTGCATCTGTGTATGATAGATGGGGGAAGCTGCAATCACAGCTGTCTCTCAATGGAGGGTGGAACACAAACAAATGGGAAGATGTTAAAATGTTTGGCTATGATGCACCGATTGTTTCTACATAACTGTTAGTCACCTTAACAAGTGTAAAGAATCAGTATCTTCCCCCCCCCCCCCCTTCCGCTCATCTGATATCCATAATCAGCGTTTAGGAGCCAGTGGGTCACCAAGCTTGATCTGCGGGGGCATATTACCTGATCTTGGAGAGATGGTGTTTACCCTATGGAATGGTCACTCAGGATCTTGTGATGTATTTTACGGCTCTATCCGACTTAATATCTGTCTATTTAGATGCCACCTTGGTCTATTCACATGTTACGTCTCACATTTGTATGCACAGTAATACAAAGACCTAAATCTGTATTAAATTAATTTGAAAGTATTTTGGGTGTAAGACTAACTTTATTCTCTTGTCCCCAAATGCATCCAAGTTATTATGCGTGTAACATTAGAGGGATGAGTCCCTCAAAGCCTTACAGTGCAACATTTTTAATACTTTTTATATTTGCAAATTCAAGAAAAAAAAGATTGAAAAGCTCTGACTAGACATTTCCACAGTGGGGCGCTGCAGGAATGTTACCTGCTAGATGCTGGGTTCTTTAGACTGTGATTTCAGGTAGTCTATGCAGTGAAATAATGTTTTGGGCACCCCATACAGTGATGCATGTATCTGTGCCTTCCTCCCTCAGATTGTGTTGCCTGATAATGATGCCCTCTTGTGGTGAGGGATGTAAGGCAGCAGGTCTAGTTGTGTCCTCAGACTTTCATCCAGGCTAGGAGATCAAGCAGTAACATAGGTCAGTGTTTTCCCCCTGCTATATGGTGTGGATCATGGTGCAACCTATTTAAGCTCCTGAAATCCTGCTGTCCATTGCCAGGTGTACTGTGACTTGCTTTTATTAGTCTCGCTATAGTTATAGTGGACATTCATGATTTTTAGCTAATTTGTAAACCATTCTCATTAAAGATTGTTATCCTTGCATTGACCTGCTGGTTTTTAACAGATGACCCAACCATTCCCCTGCCTCTGGTTCGCTCCTCCGGACAGCAGCTCTTCCATGGAAGCAATCCAGTGGACCCCGTTGTAAGACCAGATCCCTGTACAGGGGTAAAGGGTGAAGACCGGAGTTCCTCTGGAATCTGCCAGATGGAGGAGCTTGTGCCAAGTCTGTCTGAGGAAGCCTTTTTGAACTTGTGGCCTCTGACAGGTGTGTGTGTCTCCCTGGTCCTCTGGTACAAACTTTGAGCCTCATCAATGCCCATGATGCTGTAGGTTCAGGTCTGCAGAACAGTCAGTTTGGCCGTTGTCCATGAAAAACAAAACTATTCCAAAACGAAGTTATTTGGCTATCAGTGTCCAACTTGCCCCTATGTTGTACCAGAGAAGGCATTTTTCCAACTAGTTTTTGCTTATCAGTGGACTGTCATGGCATAAAGCATTATAAACCTCTTTAAACTGAATTAACAACATTTAATTCTCAAAGTGCTAAGGTGGCCCCACAGGTCAGTATGAAAAAACAAACTTTACTAAACAAAAAAAGATGTTAATTTTATACTTCAATAAATAATTTCTAGCCTTAATAGTGGATGGACCAATTTTCTTATGCACTACTCCAAACCCCTGGATAGCTGTCAAGTGAAACAAAAGCCTCCTGCAGAGAAAACATTGCAATGTCTGCAATAAATGCTAAAGCTCCCTCTAGTGGTGACTGCACATAGGTCCACTATAATATATAAAATGCTTATTACTGTATAGATGTGTATGTGTGAGATCAGACTGGACCACGGGAGAACTGGAGAATCCTCTTGTGGGCCCCTCTGCAGTAGATTATCACTTATCCCCCCAACATGATCAGTAGTTGGCACAATACGCCAGTTTCATTGTGTACAGATAATGGAAGCATCTCATCATTCATTTTACAAACTACCCAATATATTATATTGTAGCTGAGGTAAATTTTAATGTAATATTTGACTTTGCATGAAGTTGATCAGTGGCTGCAATGTTACTGGTGGGTCTTCACAAACCCGGTCTGACTGTATTTATGTACACACATACTACTTTTCTTTTCTTTTATCCACTATGAGGTTCAAAGACTTATACCTTTTCATATTTGAGGCCACTGTTGCATGGATATTTTAAGGATCTAGCTTTAGCCTGGAAAGATCAAGGTTAGTACTGAATACTCGCTCATCGCGATTTGCTAATCCCTCATATTTCGGTATTCGTGATTCTTGTTGCTCGGTGAGTATTGCTTGTGCTCGTGAGTGATCTTCCTTCAGTAGACAAAGGGAGTCGGCACACCAGCGAGAGCTGATTGACTGGTAGGCTCTGGGGGGCACAGCAAGGTGCTTCATGCAGTGAAAACACTAAAATCCCACCCTCCCTCCGGGTCCTGGAAATGCTTATGTGTGGACAGAGCCGATCACTAATTGACTAACATTAGACTCGCTATTCATACCAGTGCGTGATTATAAAGTGCTCATTAGGAGTATAGCAATTATGAATATTTAGTTACTCGCTCATCACTGATCAAGGTGTTTCCTCTCTCGGCCCTTTCATGTCACTGAATCCTGTGTGAAGATGTAACGACACGGGAGATGAGGCAGTGGTGACATGAAGAAAGGAATACTTGTTTCTAAAACTAAAAATGTAGGTAGAGGGTGCAGCATTCAGGAAGGAAGCAAGTTACAGAAATATGGTAGTTTTCCACTTTAAATATGATATTCTGATGGTTATTATAATTCTAACAATACTCTTCTATTATATCAAGTATATAAACTGCTGCCACACCGGTATTTTTACAGATCTGACAATGGATCCATCATGACACCGTTGCGGGAACATCAGTTGCATTAGGGTTTTTTTGTTTGTGGTGGACTTGTCATATGAAAACTGTATATATTCTATCCCTGTCATTAGCCTTGCTCTACCCTCATGTATTCAATTGTAGTTAAAATCTTTATCCTAGTTATGGCTGGTAATGTTGCATTGCCCCTTTTTATCCTTTTGTGTATCCATTAATAAAGCTCTTGCTTATGATACGTCCTATTCCCTCCACAATGTGTAGTGTAGTACGGTTCTCATGATGTATCTCCATTTGCAGGGCATTGCAGGTTCCATGGTTATGGCCACCCAAGTAGAGGTGATTAACATATTACAGCTAAGTGAAACCTTGCAGATGAGCGGTAGATATATCACAAACCATACATGTTGTTTACCTAACCAATCTGACATGTAAAAGCCTCTTACAAATATCCCCTTTCAGCCAAATATTGTATAGTGCAATAAGACAATTTTTGGGTGAAAATAACGCACATTTATTATAAACAAAAAAAAACCTTCAAATTAATACATTTGGGGAAGAGGAGGAAGCCTGTGTGTGGAAAGTATAGATGAGGGTGTACTTCAAGGAGTACCAAGAAGAGATGGAAAAAGATTTCAAGGGTCATGGGGACTTGGGTCTTGTGATTTCACCAAAGCCTAAAGTTTGTCATCTTTATCCCCTTCTGGTTAAGGTTTCCATACACGTTGGAGATCTTCGAGGCCTGGTAGGTTGATGTTCACTGCTGTGTAGGTAACACATCCATTCAAATCCTCAATGGGGATATGCTTTAAATCTACAAATAAATACTGTAAAATATTCAGCAAACATTAGTTTATGGCATTGTATTCTTTGGGATATGGGTCCTAATTACCTAGACAGATGTTAAATTAAAAAAAAATTAATGTTACTAGAAAGGGCTAAAACCCTTCAATTGCACTGCTTCTTCCTCCATTTCTTTTGACAGTACTTTGAATAATACTTAGTGTATGGACTGCAGGTGGTGAAGGACGCTCGTCACTTGTGCAGTCCTACAGGGGAATTTGTAAGCAGTCTGTTATAATGGAAACTTTCTGAGCCTTGTCAGTCTGTCCCTCTGGGGTCTGCTCAGGTCTCTTCCTCGTCTATTTCTCATCAGTCCATCATTACAGAAGTTCCATTAGCATCAGAAGAAAAACAGCAAAGTTAGAAAGGCAGTAAGTTATAGTGAACTGAAAATGTTTCCTTCTGGACTACCTAGCCAAGAATTTGGTAGTAATCCTACACTATAAGGCCTCATTACTGAAATCTTGTTATGAAAAGATGGATGTTGGGATGCCGGTGAATGTTGGGTCTCCTACTCGAAGATTCCCGCTTTGTCTCCCTCCTGTGTAGCCACTAGTAACATTCCTGCAGCCAACTGAGATGTATCCAGTGTTTGGTCATTTGTCATGTGTTCGCTAGGCCTCCATCCACCTGTGATACTTTCTTCAGCCCAATTTCTGTAGATTTTCAGGATCTCCCATGAGATAATGGGCAGCTGGTACCTGAGGATAAAAAAATTGTTGGTATTAGCAAATGCTTGGTAGAAAGGACAATGAGGACCTCAGGTATCGCTCCTCCTGGAAGTGCTCGGTCTATGGAGTCCACGACTCGTCCCTTAGAGGACAAAGAATGCAGGCACCATATGTCCAACCTTGTGCTGCTTCGTTGGCGTTATGTTCTCAAAATATGTACAGAAAGTCTACCTCAATGTTTCCTTTCAATAAAGATATGATTGCCAATGTCAAACTTTAACCTCTTAAGGACTGAGCAATTCTGACCAGTGTAACTAGCTAATATCTCAGGAACACTTCAGTCTTGATCACTGGGATCTGTTTTTCTCATGACATATTGGACTTCATGTTAGTGGTAAATTTAGGAAGATATTTTTTGCATTTTTGACCAGTGATTACAGGTAGTGACAGTTCAAAGCCATGGCAAATATATCAGTAATTGGTCATAAATTCATTCTTTTACGTATAAGAACATGAAGAATTAAGATATGGTGAATCAACATCTATTGAAATTCTACGAGTAAACAGTCTCTTGCTCATAGCAACCAATCAGATCTGTTATAATTTTCTAAAGTGATCTGATTGGTTGATATGAACAACAAATTCAGTTTTGTTTGTAGACCGTATCACCATATCTGCCCCACTGTATATAAAATAATCAAATGCTGAAAGGAGTCCAAAATCTTCTATCCAAAAGTATGAAGATCATTTAGATGGGTAGGGGTAGAGTTTTTGGCACTGTTGGCCTGAAAGTCACCAGTCAACTAAGCTATTTATACAGCTACAAATTGCATGTATAAAACTAGTGAAGAGTGGGTACTCTGGGACTATTGTTGGTAAACTATCCTAAGGATATTTCATCAAACTTGAAAAGTTGTATAGCAGATGTTATGTTTTATTGCTTTAAAGACCTATCCTGAGGATGGGTCATCAAGTTACACCAGAAAAACATGAGATACTATGAAGAAACGTATACATGCCTTCAAAGGTTTGTCATCCTGCAGCCGCAACAATCCAAGAAGTCTGTGAAGATGTTCTGGGGATATGAACATTGTAGGTTATCAAAATTGAGTCATATGGCACAGCACTCGAGGGTTTAACTGGCTTGTACATGTCTATTGCACTCTCCACTTCATTGACTTTGCTTCTGATGAGGTTGTCATGCATGCTCGCTTGAGATGCTTACACAGGATGTCATGAAGCTTCATACAGGTCTTGCAAAGTAGAAGTTTGCAGATTTGCTTCCTAGAAGATGCCAGTATTTTCTTTGGAATTTCACATTTTGTTCTCCAGACCATCAAACCAAACGACTGCCCACTAACACTTTGTATAGTCCTTTGATATAGTATATATCGTCCCCCTTTTTTATAGTATGATACAGCCACCAGTATTTAATCATATTTTATTAGGTAGTTTCTGGGATTTGATACAGCAATCAGTATTTAGTTTTATTTTGCAAATTATCTATGTGGCCAATAATTCTTCTAGCAGCAGTGGGGTGCTCTATTCCTAGTGTTTTTTATGGCTGATATCCACTCTCATTTATTATTTTTTTTTAATTAGACTTAAATCAGCACTTCAGTGTATCTTATGTGTAAAATGATGTAGCAAATGCCTTTACCCAAGTGTCCGGTCTTCAAGATAATCCTCAACATTATTCAGTCAGTGACCAGCATCTGGTCATGAATTAAAATACCATTTAGAAAAAAATCTATAACTGTTCTAGTTCTTCCCAATGTTGGAAATCGTCTAGTTTCTCCAGTAAATATACTTGCATCAAGTCATTGAACTCTTCTACTCTCACATGATCCAAAACGTTATTGAAGAGGCTGATGGCCTCCTTGTGAGCGCAGTCATAGACTCCAGCAGATCTTTGTATTGGGGTAATGCTTGATCGTCTCCTCACCATTGGATTTCCAGCCAGCTGTACCTTCACACTGTTCCTGTCTTTGGTCTTGTGGATCTTCATACTCACTGGCTGTTGCTTTCTTCGGATACGTCCTGAGTATCGGGCTTGTGGTCACGGCGCACTGTTAAACTTCCATGGTTTCCTCCCTCTTCCTTCCTCCATGTTTCTTATTGCAGTTTATATCAAACATTCCTCTATGGTGTCTTCAGAGGTCCTGAAAGTATTTTTTAGAGTCTGAGAACTTCAAATAAGGAGAAGCCATGAAGGAGAATGTGATCTTATCCTTGTGTCTCACAAACTCCTTCGTAGAATTTTTCATGGCATAAAACGTCTTTTACAGAATTAAACATTTTACCTTTTCCGTTTACCCTTTTGATTTTCTGGCTTCCAGTTTTTCCTTTTATTCTTGGTTTCAATGGAAAGTCTTTCCCATATATCTGATCGGTAAAATTGAGGGTTTTTGGCTTGAAAACTAAAAGAACAAACTTTCAATCTCTCGTGGTGGCTTTTGCAGGAGGCAGCAGATCTCCTCATATTTATTTCCTCAGTTCTTCCCTTATTTGTCCACTCACTCTCCAACTCTTCTCTTAACTGGGCTTCATGTAATAGACTCCTCTTTGTATTTGGATATTCCTGATCTTTTGCTTTTCCTCCTTCAGATGTTCTTTCAGCTTGTGATTCTCAGTATAATCTCTGCCTTCACTTATCCAGGTTTCTCATCTGGTAGTTTGGGAGCTCCTCTTTCAGGGAAGATAAACCTGTTTTTCTCTAGACTCCCTTAGGCTGGCTTCACATTTGCGTATGGGAAGGCAGCGTATTGCTGCGTTCCCATACGCAGTCAAACGCATGCGCACTGCGTTCCTATGTTTAACATAGGAACGCATGGTGCCTGCGTTTGCTGCGTTCGGGTGCGGATGCGGACGATATCTGCTGCTTCCGGTGTCCAGCATCCGCACCCGGGACGCAGCCAGTTGGGTTTTTTTGTGCGTTTGGGGACCTTGGACAATCAGCAAGCGTCCCCAAGCGTACAAAAAATGCATTGTCTTCAATGGGTCCGCAGTGTCCTCTGCATGACACCGCAGGAGAACGCTGCAGACCCATTGAAAAATCTCCCGGTGGCCGCCGGTGATGTCACAGGAGCTCACCGACGGCCACCGGGAGATCAGCTGAGGCTCTGCTGTCCTCCTTCTCCCCGCCGCCTGTAATCTCCTAGCGATGTCGGCGGGGAGAACAGCTGATCTGAGAGCTGTTTCAATCTTCCCGCGCCGACATCTCCTCTCAGTGTCGGCGCGGGAAGATTCAAACAGCTCTCACATCAGCTGTTCTCCCCGCCGACATGTCCCGGAGCTTACCGGCGGCCAGGGGGGGCGGAGATCTCCGGCGCTGATCTCCGCCCCCGGCCCGCCCCCGGACAGCGCCGATTGGCTGCCGGGCTCCCTAGTGATGTGTCCGCAGGCGGACATTATCCGCTGCGGACACATCAAAGTGTCCCTGCTTTTGACAGCGTTTGTGTCTGCATGCCATCAGCATGCAGACACAAACGCTAATGTGAAGCCAGCCTTAGATGTTTGTTTTCCAGTGCAAGGTTTTTCTTGTACCTCAGTAGTTTTCAGGCTGGTGTAAGGTCATCTGCCTCCAGCTTTACAGCACTTTCCTTCTGTGAAACATTTGGTTCTTTGCTGGTTTTTTCCCTTACATCAAGAGATGGGACCAGATCTTCTCCTCTTCCAGGTCTTCGGTGAGCTGCTCAAAGGCTTCCTTTTGGCTTCTTTCTCCCTTTGACCCTGAAACAGATCGTCCTTCATCTCAGAGTTCACTTTCATGAATTTAATCTACGTATTTTTGCCATGCTAATATCTGAATAGTGCCATAAAAATGTCCAAAGCCCATACATATTTATGAACAATGAGGATTCACTTGTTTAGGTTGCAGTTCATCCATCTAAACATTTTGTGCTGGGGTAACAGGCAGCTAACACTCAGATCCACAGGGTACAGATTTCTTAGAACGTTAGTGTTGCAGAATAGGACTAGAATCATCACTCGCTCCATTATTCAAATCTTCTTTTTTTTTTTTTTTACTGGGCTGAGATGGAACCAGGTTCTGGCTGGGAGAATGTCTCCTGGCTACTAGAGGAAAAGCTTGTGTTAAGAACGTTGCTTCCAGACAAATCTTCTGAAATCTCCAACTTCTTCATTGAGTCCAACTTCATCGAGTAACAATGTCAGTCATGACTTGCAGCTGCGCGGTGGCTATACTCGCTTAAGGTGCCCTCGTCACCAAGATGTTCATGTGCGGCTGATCACTCTGGTTTAGGGCATGAACTGTAACTGGTCAACTGTTATACTCCCTAATGATTTTCTGAAGTGGAGGCCAGATTTTCCACACTTGACATAGTAACCTCCTTTATGCAGACATCAGTCAATTCTTCTGTTTAATCTAACTGAGTTTCCATCAAATAAAGTACTGTGTTCTAAAGGCAGGTTTGGGCAATGCAAAATTCTGGGCAGGGTCTTTGTCCGCACCCTCCTATTTAATAGTCCATCCACATAATGATTCACTATCACTTCAGTTTCCAGACCCTTTTATTTGCTGAGATGGAGGCGGCCCCTTCATGGTGATTACAAAGACCCTCCTTCATTGCTCGGTTACTGTCACTTCCAGACCCCATTGAAGTCTTCAAAAATATCTGCGCTGGGACAGGAGCAGTGTAGGGATGGGCAAATCTACTGGTTAGGACTCATTACTCTGTTAGTAGTAGTGGACTTGGAGGACTCGGTACTCTGCGAGTTTCCAGGAGATTAATCGCACAGTAACGCGTCCAATGTAAATTAAGGGAAATGTCACTGAAAACACGATTCTCCCGGATTGTACCGATCAGGGTGCAATCTGGTGCCCCATAACATAGGGCTCTATGGTCCCTGATTGCAACCTGACCAGGTGCAATCCGGTTTTAATCAGATTCTCTATTTTTGACTTCCCCCCCCCCCCCCTCCTTTAGCAGAGCTAAAGAAGAACCCTGGATTGGACTACGGCGGACGGAAGAGAATTTTTTTTTAATAAAGTTAGCGTTCCCCTAAGTGTGGTGTTTTTTTTCAAATATTTTTTCTGTTTTTTATTTTTTTTTTAATTCACTAAACATTCATGGCAGTAATGTCTACTATTGACGTGACTGCCATTTCAGGCTGAAATTGTCTGACATTCAACCTGACCAAATGAGCATGCTTGCATATCAGTATTTATATTATGTAAAGACGTGCTCAGGCATGCTCACTAATTGACTGACTAATGCGATCGTTCATGCAGAATGCTTGAATCCCAGTCACCCTGAAATCTGAGCAAGATCTGGACGACTTGGATCTGCTCAGATATTTGCATCCTGAAATTGTCCAGGCAAGCAGTGTAGTGCCACTGAGGAGGGCAGGAAGTCCAGGGATTCCCTGCCTACCTTTTTAGACATTGTAGCTAGATATCAATATACATTTTAACTTTAGTTTCTTATTAAGCAAAGAGAAACCAGTACATAAGAAGGAAAGTTAACCATAACATGAGGCTGAACAATTGTGAACATGGCATTACTCAAATAGAAATGGGATAATATTGATGGCCAGTCATTATACACTGATTATTTATATACTAGCTGTGAGCCCGATGCAAATGCATCGGGATTCTAGAACGTGCATTAATTTGATTATAGTAGATAGCTATTTTTTATTTTATTATTTATTTTGTTTTGTTTTTTTACTATTTTTATTATTATTAAATTTATTTGTTATTTTAAGTGAATTTATTTGTATTAAAATTATTTTTTATTTAAAAACCGCATCTGCGGCGCGTTGCGGTAATCCCCATAGAAAGTATAGGGGGACTTGCGGCAGGTGTGGCAAAACCGCACTTGCCGCACCTGCCGCAAGTCCCCCTATACTTTCTATGGGGATTACCGCAACCGCGCCGCAAGTGCTCGCACTCAGCCAGCGACTCGCAATGCGGCGCGCTTGAGGTAATCCTTATGGGGATTACCGCAACCGCGCCGCAAGTGCTCGCACTCAGCCAGCGACTCGCAATGCGGCGCGGTTGCGGTATTCCTTATGGGGATTACCGCAACCGCACCGCAAGTGCTCGCACTCCCCATAAAGTATAGGGGGACTTGCAGCAGGTGCGGCGACTGAGGTAGCGACTCGCAATGGCCTCGCGGCCATTGCTCGCGCTACACAGCGACTCTCAATGGATTCCCATTGAAAGTATAGAGAGACTTGCGGCAGGTGCGGTGGCTGAGGTAGCGACTCGCAATGGCCTCGCGGCCATTGCTCGCGCTACCTCAGCGGTACATCGCTAATTTTGTGGCCGAGCCTCTGGTTCTATTTTCGGGCAGCGACTCGCAATGGCCGCTTCGCGGCCATTGCTCGCGCGTGGTGACGTCACAGCGTGACATAGCCACGGCGTTTTCGGGGTCCGACACGAAAATTCCTACGGCAATTATATAGTAGATATAATATTCAGATCTTATTGGCACTAGGAGGAAGAGATGGGTCAGACGGAAATATAATACAAATATAGGTCTCTCGGGATCTCTCGAGTCATATTATTGGCCTGAAATGTCTGTTCAGGACCTACTCCCCTTGGTGAGGAGAATGGCGGAAGAGATAATTGGCCCTGATTTTGTCTATCCCCTTGATGTGGAGCCCTGAGAGGAAGGAAATGCCTGTTAGTAGAAAAATTTGCTCTGTGATGGACATCAGCGAAAGCGACAGAACTCCCTGATGGTTTAGAAACAAAACCACAGTGGTACAGTCTGTCTGGATGTTCTGAAGGAGGTGTAAATGTTGACTGCTGTCAATGGGAGATACAAGATAACAACCTTGTAGTTGTGAGGAGATGTAGAAACCTGAGGGCATATTTGACTGCCATCAATTCTTTCAGATTAGAAGAGCCTATTGCATCTCCTGTCATCCACCGACCTTGGGCTATGTGATCTCCTACATGAGTCCCCCCCCCCCACCCTGAAGGATTGACGTCTGACTATGGAGTCTGGTTTTATGAACTATGGAACCCCTGTGGATGTGAACTGGATCTAGCCACCAATTTACTCTACTGTTCCTGCAGGCTCTCGTCTGCCCTGAGAATTTCATATTGTAGACTTCTTGAGTGATATTGTACGCACTGGGCTGCTGGGATTCAGTAGGTCAGAGTTCCCATTAAGGACATAACTGAGAACTCTAAGGGTACCGTTATACGACGCAATATTGCATGCAATTTCACTGGCAATATGCTGGTTGCAGTGAAATCATGAACACATTGTTCTATTTTGTTGCCGTGTACAAACGGAACAATGTGTTCATGATTTCACTGCAACCAGCAAATTGCCAGTGAAATTGCATGCAATATTGCCATGTAATGGTACCCTAAGACGCAAACTACCCTTTGGACCTTGCTGATAAGTCTCAACTTTTCTGACGGGAAACTTTGCAGAGTCAGTCTAGGGGGAGACACAGAAAACTGAGGTGGAAGGAGTCAGTCTTTTTTTTTTTTTTTTTTTTTTTTTTTTTTTTTTTTTTAACCCAGTTTCTGATCCAACCCAGATCCTGTAGGGACAATGATATAATTCAGACAATACATGCATTGAGCATCACACTAACCTGCCATCAGGAAGTCATCCAGATATGGGACAACTAGTATCCCATTCCCACACATCATCCCTAACTTCTGCCATCACCTTTTGTAAAGTCGTGTGGAGCCATGGAGAGGCCAAATGGCATTGCGATGAACTGAATGTCTGAGCCAGCTGTCCATACATACTGCTACTCTTAGGAACGGCTGATCTTGGACAGGCAGATGAGAATACGTGTCCTTGAAATCTAGAAAAGCCATGAAGCACTTGGGAAACAGAAGCTGAATTGAAGGCTTTATGGAATCCATCTTAAAGATTTGAAACCTGAGGAATGAGTTCAACTTTCGTAAATTAATTCTAAAGTAACCATGTGATTTTGGAACCAGAAAAAAGGAGGATAAAACCCCATTCCCTCCTGGTTCTCAGGAACTCCTACCAAAACTCATTTCTGTAATAGATCTTTAACCTCAGTCTCCAAAGCATGTTGCTGGACAAGGTTGGATAAAATATATTGTGAAGAAAGGAATCCCTTGGGATTCTCTGGAAGTCTAGTTTTAACCCAAATGATATTGGATCGAGAGTCCTCTGACTATGAAATTTGGGTGCACTTATTATAAAAATAATTTAATCTGCCACTGACCTTGGGGTTTAGTTGAACAGTGCTTGTGCTATGAGGATTAGGAACTCCTTAGCACCTTTTTTGCTTCTCAGAGGGCTCCAATCTACTTTAAGAATTGCAGTTTTCTAAAAGCCTCCCAATAATGAGGAGCAGAAGGTAGAGAAACCTTTTTTGACATCACCTGCTTTTATCAATGTCCTCAAGCACAGGGCCAAACAGCTACTCACCCTGGCATGGTGTGACAGTTTGGTTTTTGCATGCACGTCCCCCTTCCATTCTTTTAGCCATAGTGCCTGATGAGCAGTGTTGGATAACCCCATAGATCTGTCTGCCATGCTATGCAAATCAGCTGATGCATCCGCCAAGCTGAACCACTGCGGAACTGGGTAATAGAGGCCAACAGCTTATCCCTAGATGGTACCAACTTGACCTGGTCCTCCAGCTGGTCAACGCATACTAGTATATAGCTCTCGCAATGTATGTGCTAGCTATAGGCAGTCTGAAGGCTCCAGAAGAGGATTCCCTGGCACGCTTAAGTAATGTCTCCGGCTGCCTGTCCAAAGGGTCTTTAAGGAGGTCTCCATTCTCTAATGGTGGTACATTCCGCATCTGCTTTTGAAACCATCATTCAGACACCAGCTAGGTGTCATCAAAGGGATATTTCTGTTCAGACTTGTAGAGCTCTCATCAGCTTGACACCTTTTATTAGATGTGTTTAGTTTCAGGTCTACATGAGCAGCATACTTTTTTGTTTTTTTTCAGAGCCGTTGCCTTTTCCATTCATATCTTTTCCGTTCATGCGATTCCTTTGTTGTGGTTTCGCCAGGTTTTTAGCTTCTTGAGGAAATTGGTGTTTTCCAGCAAATGGACGGTTTGCAGCATCCCAGCTTCTGTATAAGAAATTGTATTCAGTTTCATGTCTAGATAAAATTTTAAAACGGCTAATGTACATATATGCAACTTATCATTTGATAGGATGTTGTAAATAGGTTTAGCTCGTCTCTTCAGGAGCATTAATGCCCTCTAAGGGCTCGGCAGATAGTTAAATTGACACAAATCCAATGTGGCAAATTGTCAGCTCTGGGGGGCATACCTTCATCTTAAAGAAAATGAAATGCTAAAATATAAAATGCAAAACAAGGCCTTAATCAGAATTAGATTAATCCTTGCAGTTACCAGGTGAACAGACTCTTTTGGGTGTCTGAATAGTTCAACAGTCCTCATCTCACAACCATCACACCATCTGGCTGGTGACAATAGTATTGAACTTTTGGGTGAAGGTAGGAGCTCAAGTAGGGTCCTGATTTTTGGAATGAGGGAAAATACTTGGCAACTTGGTTCAGTGGAAAGGTGTTTGCATATACTTGTCATCTGCAAAATAAAAAGATGTTTCGTGCTGATTTAGACAATTATGTAATACTTGTGTGGTATGCTGGTTTGAAATGTGAGTGCTTGTAAGTACTCTGAGGGCACACATGCCGCAACCAGCAAAGTTGGCCTGATCTATTGTTCATACACCTCAAATCAGTCAAAGAAAAAACTAACCAAAATAATGAATAAAAGCAATTTTCAGTCTAACAGAGGCTAAGGTACTTCTCCGACAGAGTAAGAAGAGTGTGCGTGGTAATTTCAGAGATGCCCTCCACTAAGACAAACTATGCTTCTTGGCTGGATGAGACTTTGTGCATCTTCACACCTATGAGCGCCTTGTGATGGCCGTTGTGCTTATGGAGCTCCCTCCTGTCCCTCTCTTTAACCTGTGTTTGAGGGAAATATAATAAGTGAAATGGCGGTGACAGAAGATGACGGCGCAGGACGTGAGGATTTGCTGTCATGTTGGACACTTCACCCGGCCTGTAAAGATGCTTTGAGCTTCGTCTGAAGGTAGATGGGACGTCTGTGGCAGCATTTCATTTCCTCTTCTGTGCAATTTTTAATGCATTTTAAGAAATCTGGTTAGACAACCTCAAACAGCTGCCAGCACTCTGCGAGCATCCACGAGAGACGCATCAGTGTATTGTAACTCCAGAGCAATAGAAAGCACAAAGATCGGGTAATACGCACGCATATTGTTTTTTTTTCTTTTTCCGTCTGTATTGCAAACTGTGCGAGTTCCGCGCTTTGTACCTCTTGTCGGCCATCTTTCTCTAGAGATCTCCCTGGTAAATATCATCTGCGCATCTTGCAAAATAATGTAGTAATGCCTTACAGGACTTGTACTGCTTGGGTTTCTGGATAAGCTGGGTGGACAGGCTTCAGGATGCCTAAGATGGCTTATGTAGATACTTAAAGACAAGAATAGCCTCAAGATAGTAACAAGCTAGAATCTTCTCCCCATCACCCAACTGTCTATTGGGCTCATTTTGTAGATGTTGGTCATGTGCAGTTTGTTGTCAAGTTGTGACAGTTTCCAATCAGCCATGGCTATAAGTATGGAGTGAAACCTGTGGATTATAAAAGTAGTAAAGTGATAAGTTAAGTTTACAATGACCTGTAAGATACTTGGCATTCTTTGTTTCCATTACTCTACATGTGTTTTCTAGGGTTTCTATTTTACTGATCCCATAATTGAGCCAGAAAATGTAATCTTGGTGCTTGTGTGAGCATGACCACATTTTTGCTTTAAATTGACTTAATGGCATGGGAACGGGGGATTTGTCTGATCTGATAAGAGCTAAACATTACTTGGTTCCAGCCTTGCATGGCAGCAAAAGAAATATCTAAATCTAGACTTTTTTCTGATCCCCTTTTCCATGTTTTTATGGTATTCTTAACCCCCATGATAGTAAAAATTCACCTTATAGGTGTAATAAACACTTGAGCTCTATACCTACACCCCCCCCCCCCCCCCCCCCCCCCTCTTTCTGTCTTTAGGAAGCTTCTGGTGGATTTTCTTTTCGCAGATTGAGCCCTTGCGGACAGTGTCCCCCTCTCCACCATATGTTGTCCTTGTCCATGTGCTTTGTCCTTCCACATGTAAAGCGCCATGGAATTAATGGTGCTAGAATAAATAACCTTTAATGTCTCCTCAAAGAATAACTGCATTTTTGGCTAAATTGAGGTCATTGGAGTCATCTGAGGGAAAAAAAGGGAAGCTGATTGGTCACATTCGGACTTTTAGACTTTTTGTCATTTCAAGCAAATAATTTTTGGTAGCCTTAAAGTCCTTTTGAACACAGGTTTATCATGTTAAACTAATATCTATTTTAATATATATAGATTTAGGACACATAGATATATATTTGCTTAGTTGAAGCATATATACAAAAATATATATTATATAATGTAATATTTATTCAATATAGTACTATTAATTCCATAGCACTTTACATACATTTGCAGCACTGTCTCCATTGGGTCTCACAATCTAAATATCCTACCAGAATGTCTTTCAAGTTTCATAGTTACATCTATCTAATACATAAAAATAGTCCATACAAATGTAATATAATATAATAATAATAATAATTTATTCATTTATATAGCGCTATTAATTCCATAGCACTTTACATACATGAGTAATGCTGTCTCTCTTGGAGCTCACAATCTAAACATCCTATCAGTATGTCTTTACAATGTGGGAGGTAACCGGAGTGCCCGGAGGAAACCTCCCTGTGTTTGCGTGGAACATACAAACTCCTTGCAGATGTTGTCCTTGGTGTCCTTTGTGGGAATTGAACCCAGGACCTCAAGACCCCAGTGCTGCAGAGGCTACAGTGCTAACCACTTGAGCCACCGTGCTGTCCCGTATTCTTTGTTACTATTATGTAAAAGTATGAAGCTTTGCCATTATTTTATACATGGTAATTGTATTCTCGCTTCCTTTGTTTTTTTTTTTTTTTGCTCCGTTTTGTAAACTCCCAATCACACATCAAAACAATAAACCACATTCAGTTAGTCACAACAGCATCCAAGAGGCCATAGTGTAATCACAGCAAACAAGAGACCCCACATAGTGAACATCGGGCAAGAAACACAACACCACATGCCAAAATACAGCACACAACTAGAAACACAGTGCACAGGTGTAAAAGGTCAAATCACGCAACAAATTCCAATACACAAATGTGGAAGCATGACCTACAACAGATATGTTGGAATGCGCAAACTGTGTGATACATGTCCACTGCTCCGGTCAGCACCACTAAGGATACAGATGTTCATTTCACTGCACTCCAATGCAATAGTATTTCTAGTAGTTGGATAAAAGAAAACCGGCTGACTGTATAAAATGAGCCGGACTCCATTTGTATGTCAACCATGCAATGCCTGCACTGACATATTCCCAGAAAACATGATATTGACCAACACCTCTAAACTGGCAGAACCTGTACACCTTGCAGGACCATATGAAGTTACCCTCATCTTGGCTAAATATGTACCAGGTATGCAGGTACTGAATTTGTGAGGGCAACTCCTATATTGGAAAACGAGGGGGTGTGCTAAGGGAATATAACGTAAAGTTAGGAATTTATTCACACATCAAGGAGTTCATAAGAACCATTACCAAGATTATCGACACCTTGAAGGATTTAAACTGTTACGATGAAGGGAATAGAAGTGTTACATTATCGGATTCCCCCATGATGCAATTAACCCAAAGCCAAAAATTCATATTTTAGGTTTACCTGCATATATTAAGGTATAGTGTGTTGGAGAAAAAGGCGTATGTCGATATCAGCGATGGGTTTTATATATTTATGTACACGATATGATAAAACCCCAGCTTCTCGGTGACCGCTATGTCCAGCTTCTGAGAATTGCTCAAGTCACTGGTAAAAGCACAGAAATTCTCACCCTTCAGTTCACAAGTCCAGACACTTTGAACTTTTCCAAAATGTCCTTTACCCTCCAACTTATTTCTCCGTAGTTTCTAGGTAACACCTTTTCACCTCCTCTTCGTCTGGCTGATCGTCCTTTAGTCCAAATATACAGTATAGTCCACTCGCGTTCTGTTCTCTCCTCCGCCATCGTACAGATGTTGTCCATTCTGGGGGATCTTGACCACTTGTCAACTGAAGCAGTTTTCATTTCCATAGTGGAAAAAATATGCTGACCTGTAAATTTTTTTAATTTTTTTTAATTTTGGTGGACTGGTAATTCGTAATGTAGGGATGACTAGGTCTCCACAATTGAATGTTTAAAAATAATGTTTATTCCCTCTTATAAACTAAAGTCAATACTGAACCTCAAGGTTGTTGAATCAGTAGAGAATTGTTAATGGTCATTATGAAATTTTATATTAGCAGTGCATAATTTTACTTGCTCATTAAGCAGTGTTATACCAAACAACTCTACAACATGGTAACATTTATTACTTATTAAGCTCTTTGTAAACTCTTGGAATTTCCTCTAATTTTAAAGAGATTTTAACATTGGAAAACCTGATCAGGTTGATGTTTGAAAATCTGCCTATATCCTCAAACTACCAAACACAAATTCTACTTTTCAAGCACTTGGTGAGATGGAAGGCTTCTCTTGCAGAATATGAAATGATCATTGTCATGATGCCTCCACCATGTTTCCCTTGTGGTCTCTGCCTGGACACATTCTACTGTGGAATCTCAATGTTCCGGGTGTTTTACAAATGAGTCTTAAATTGATGTCCTTGTAATTTAAAGCAATGAATGTCTTTGCATTAACCTTGACCTCTCAGTCCTTAATGTATAGAATCTATTTTTACAATTTTTGTGTTACATTTTTAATGTTAATCCAAAATCTGTAAGTGCTACTCTTCAGAAATACTAACTTATGAAAAAATCTTATTCTATCCTTGTGAATTTTCCCCAATGAGGACATTTTTTATGTCCCTAAATTATTTTCTGGAATGTAGGCTGAACGTATAGTTTAAAACCACAAATTTATTATATTTTGAAAATTGATAGTTTGTTATTTAAATATTTATCCTCTTCATTCACCACTGTCTTGTGTTCATGTATGGCGGCTTCTTCATGACATTCACGATAAGGAGAATATACAAGTGAAAAGTCAATAAAAGCCATACAACCTCCAAATATTTTTCAGAAGTATCAAATCCATTTTAGAACAAGCAAACACAGACCACAAACCATTAACCATTAAATAATTGGCCAGTTTGCCAAATACCACCTCTGAGGTACCTCTCCCCTACTTATCTGAGCAGATGGTAAATATATCTAAAGTAAACATAATAGGCTTAATCAATCATATACAATTAGTAATTCCTCACTTCTGGGAGCTTATATATGGTATATATCAAAGCCCCGATATCTCAGCTGATCTCATCAGCTGAGATGTCAGGGTACCAGCACCGATCAGATCTGGGTTCCAATCAGTGCTGTTAAGCCCTTGGATCCTGCTATCACTGATAGCTGGATCCAAGGCGGCCACGGTTAATCACTGAACATGACTTTCATCCAGTCATCCATAGTCCATGATTGCTTTTCCTTAGTCCATTGTAACCTTATTTTTTCAGTTTAGATGTTAATGATGGCTTTTGTTTAGCTTTTCTGTACGTAAATCCCATTTCCTTTAGGCGGTTTCTTAAGGGATGTCACACACGTCTATCGCTGTCAATGTCGCTCATACGGCACGGATTTTCAAGAGACATAGGAACGACATTGAAGCGTGTGACCAAGCGATGCAACCAGCGAAATGTCGCTGATCGCCGATCACAGGTTAAACTGCCGGACGTAAAACCTGTCGCTCATCGCTCACTAGACCTTGTGCATCGCTGTGTGTGACATTAAACTCGGCAACGTATTTTCTACGATTGGCGATCTGAAAACATTGACGATAGGCGGTCCAGGGTGTTTTCGTGGCCTCGCCTCTTGTGTCATTCACAGCTTTTTGACTACTATGTAATAAAGCCAGCTCGCAATCTAGATGCATATAATAAAAATGCACACACTTTCCAAAAGTGACGTTCATACACCATTTCACATTGGCAGACATTACGATAGTATGCATATGCACATTCGTGTACTTCCGTCATTATTTGTATGCCCGAACGACGCCTGCATGTACATGGGATTTGAATAAGCTAGCTGGAACGCATAAGCGTTGTTACGGATGCTAATGCGTCAAATTTATTTTATATATTTTTATTTTTTTTGGGAGCAGGTGCTTGCCGTTGTGTGCATACTGTTGGCGCATGCGATGGCTGTAATAAGCTATACAAAATTGCTCGTTCAAGGTGCATTCAAAGCCCAATCTGCCAGTGTTTATACACTGCCAACTCTGCGTGCACGGCAATATTCCTTTTCTAATTTTCATATTTATCTCTCCTTCTGCCAGAAGCCATAATTTTTTAATTTTCCATCAAAACACCATGCTTGCAGGAAGCGTAGTAGCGGTCCGTGTAGCAGTCGGTGTTGAGGAAGGTATGTAATGGTTATCCTCCTGTTAAGGAGCAGACTGTTGCCTAATGTTAGCCTCTAAGTTTCTGGAACTTATTGATCTGATTAAAAAAGGGTGGGGTGCTCTGACATGGTATGCCATCACCCTTTGCAAAATTTGCAGCATTTTGGCTTGTGTATTGCCCATGTGTGGACATGTTGGAATTTATACCTTATCCTTAACAGCTCCTCGCAGAAATGCTACCAGACATGCTGCCAGATATGCTGCTCCACCACCAGCACCACAGCAGGCCACATCCCTGGCCTCACCACTGGCAGCAGTTTCACCTCCACACCAGACGTGCCAGGAAGGTGGCAGACGACGGAAGCCCTCCACACGCGTCTACTGCGACTTGATGGCTATTCTATTGACATTTGCGGTTGCCTTCCGCAGCACTAAACTACAATCTCTGGATTACTTTCATGCAGACAAAAATTGCCAATGCACAATCATTCTGCAGTTGCTGAGGAACCCACCCCCGCTCAGAGGACTAGTTGCTAGAGAATATTTTTGGGATCAGTTTTTTTTTTTTTTTATATACAGTTTAGGAATGGTTGGGTTAGTTTTCATTGCTAATTTTTTACAAAAATTAGTACTTACACCGGGGTAAGAAGTTTTCTTTGACTAGTTACCCTCCAATCACTAATCAAGTTACAAATTATTTGTTTTTCAAATACATGCTATTTACATGCAACCTCAAATGTGTGTAGTATCTTATTTGGAGGGCCTAAAGGGCCGGGTTACACACAGATATCTAGAAGCCTCACAAACCTACACTGTACATGTACACTGCATGTACGCTATGACATACATGCATAACCTCACACTCTTGCTCCAATACCTCACTATGGCCTTGTTCACACACCTATGCTTCTGCACTACATACTTACTACAGAAGCACATCGGGTAACCAGGGGCTGCGTTGCAAGGAAGTGGCAGCACACACGCACCTGCTCTTCTCTCACAAAGCCTAAGTATTGAGCGCAGTAGTGTGACCACAAGGCCTATGAAATAATAAAAGTGAAAATACTTAACATAACTATTTTATTATTAACCACATACAAAATGAAATAAAAGCACATCACACATTTTAAACACCCAAATCAACCCTAACCCAGCAAAATATTCCTCCTGAATATGTCCAACTTTTCCAAACACAACTAAAGTTCTTGATAGTTGAAACCATCTGTTCTAAAATTATGATCTGTTTGGCCACCTTTCATGCCCGAAATTGACAAATGAGCCATGCTGGTGGAAGGGTGCAACACCATGGCTTTGTGTAGGCGGAGTCACAACAAAGCTTGTAGATCGGGGGTATTGGGAGACTGCTGGTGGCGTTAAAGGTGTATGCACCACAGAAGCTCTAGTCAGTCTCCCTTCCGCACCATCATCCAGAGCTTGGTGGATGATCCTCTCCACATAACGGCATTGGTCTGGTTCCAATGATCCCAACCTCTCGTTCACCAACATTGATGGAGCAGAAAGTGGTGTATTGTCCTGGCGTTCCAAGAAACAATTTGCCACTGCCAGCTTGTCTGTGGGAAGTGGCGCTGGTGCTTTCCTCTTTCGACTAACACGGGTAGAAGCTCATTGGTTTTCAGTCTGCCCAGTAGCTGCAGGTTGAGGGTCCATGTCTGTGGCCTCAATTGAGTCCTCCACCTGTGAGGTGTCCCAGTCTGCCTCTTCATTGTGCTGAAGACACTTGACTGGATCCTTGTAATGGGTCCTGTGTAAAAATTAAAAAAAATTATATGAACAAAGCACTTGACCAACGCACTGATCATGACCTACATAATCCCCAAGTATACGCAGCCATTACCAAGAAGACCCTCCGTTATTGTCATTGGAACGGTTTGTGTTTTCCGCACACTATGGCGTATGTGGAGGTGTTTACAGCAGATCGTACGTCTAGTACCTAGCTGACCATACATTATTATCACTTGCATCATCATCAGTGATTGTAGAACTTTTATGTTGTGGTCGGGAAAATGTTATACTGGATGCCGTGTCCCTTGGGATCTCCTGGTCCAATGTGAACTGCAGAAGTTGGAAGTACCACAGCTTTGGCCTATACACCTGATTGGTTCCGTTGCCAGAGTGTGCTAGCTTTCATTTTATCCAATTCTTTCTTAAAAACAGTTCATTGATCGTATCCTCCTCTTCACCCAGTCAATATCGCAGGTCTCTTTGACCTCCTTGTTGCTGTACTCTGGGATGCGAATTTTCCATAGGCAAGGGTTTTCACGGTACATTTCAATAAAGGCGCTCAAAAACTCGCGATGTGCTGCAGACCTCTGTGAAGGCAAGTAAAATTTATTTCAAATGTATTAAAAATTACTCTTCCTACACCTCTATTGCCACATAGTATCGTGGCCCTAAACGAAAGGATTGGTTGTGTTTGCACACATAAAATAACCACACTACTTGATAATTACACTTATTGTGCTCACAACGTCTAAACAGATATTACATGACATATCGAACATACAAGGTACAGCCACACAGCACTTTAAAAATTTATAACCTTCAAAAGAGCGAGGATGAAGATGATCAATGAAGAAAGAGCGATGTAGAATATTCGCCAGTAGGATCAACGATGCAAAATGTTCGCCAGTACGAGCTGGGATGCAGAGTGTTCGCAAATAGGAGCTGCAATGCAGAATATTCACCGTATGAATGGGCGTCGTCATGGCGGCGACTTCTTTTAAACGTAGCACAGCCAATGGCGATCGCTCTGTTCATGTGTCCAATCAACAAGCGCCAACTCGACTTTACGAAGTCGGAGCGCACCAATAGCAAATCGCCACGGGGCTTGCGTTCAAATTGACGCTGTCTATATAGAACAAAGATCGAATATTTTAGGACATACGAGTGTTGTAATCGAGAACACTTGGGCGTTTTTTCAAGATACAGCTATATTTTCGTCTTTGTTGCACTCTCCGGCATTTTGCTGATCACGTGTAAGTACAATTTTTATCGTGTATTTGGTTTGCATTTGGGCAAGTGGCGTACATATAACCGCATGGTTAGATTCAAAGCAGTTTGGGCTACCATTATGACTGATGTCCATTTATTCGTGTGTGTGTGTGTGTGTGTGTGTGTATTGATATCACTGATCAACACTCATAACAGATATTTGCTTGAAAGCTATGTTCATGTACAACTGTGGATCGCGTTTAGTAAACTGACAAAACTGGTGTTACATTATTGTTGCAGGTTCTTCGTCATGAATTCCCAACAGTGTGATGCTTTGGTGACTATCTTTATTATTAAGGCTGCTAGCTTTCAGGAGGAGTTGCTGGTTAATGTTTTTCCAGTGCAAGGTTTTTGTACCTTCAGTTTTCTGGCTGATTGTTGGGTCATCTACTTCTAGGTTTAGATCACTTTCTCTGTTTAAGCACATGGTTCTCTTCACTGATTTTTGTCCACATCTTCAAGAGATAGGACCACATCTTCTCTTCCAGGTCTTTGAGCTGCTCAAAAACTCCCTTGTGATCCATTGTGGCTTTTTCCTCCCTTTGACACTGAAAAAGATCGTCCATCTCATGCAGTTCATTCATAAATACTTTATACATATTTTTGCTATCCTAATATCTGAATAGTACCATAATGTCTAAAGCCCATACCATGGGTGTACCCAGGATCAAAACTAGGGGGGGGCAAGCCATGGTCGTTAATGTTGTAAAATTTTTGAACGGAAAGGGTGAATAAAACAAGAATTTTAAGAAAATCATATGTAATGAAAGTAGTGCTTTATTAGTTATTACAATTATTAGCAATTGCTTGCATAATAATTTAGATTTTTATTCTTTTTTTTTAATCAGATAGTTTTTATTAAAACTTTTCAACAACAATACAGAAAGAAATGCATTGCATTAAATCCCCCCCCATTCCCCCTCCCACCACCGCCATCCCTCCCTTCCCCACTCCCGGTCCAGTGGGTCAGTATTCCTCAACAAAGATAATAGTGCACATATGAATATAACATGTACCCAAGAAGTTCCAAATTCCGCATAACACATCTCCCGACTTAAAGAAATAACTCAGTCCAAAAGCAATTAATTAACAGTCGGCAGCCCCTGAAGCTCCATCCAGCCTAGATTTTTATTCTAATTGCATGTCTTATAGAAATATCATTTTTCTTGGGTTTGCAGAAAACTTGTTCAAAACTTTTGTTTTAATCCAGTCCTGATTTTCCTTGAAGAATTTCCGATGGACACTCATCAAACACAACCCAGTTAGTCTGTCCTCTCCCATTGTACTTCTGAGCCAGGTCTTTACCCTTCGAAGGGTACTGAAAGATCGTTCAACAGTAGCTGTAGTGGATGGGAAAGCACTTAAAATGAAGAGTGCGTGCCTTGTTGCAGGGAAAAAAATATCAGCCTCCTCCAAAAGTGCAGCCACTTCAATATCCTTTAATTTGTCTCCTGCTAAATCCTTCTTTTTCCACAGATTATACCACAAATCTAATTCTGCAGAGATATCACCCAACCCATAAAACTCTATGAAAGACTTTGCATTTACTTCCAAATCCTTTGAAGCCATTTTGAGCATGTATGATGGGTGAAGATAGGATAAGGCAAAAGCAGGTGTATTTTCATGTGAGAATCTAACATTCAAAGATGAAGTTAGGGAGTCAAGATAAGGGATGATCAACGACCGTCTCCAGTATTCAATCACAGTCTCTGAAGGGGGATTGCTTCTGTGTATTTGCTTGTGAGCGATTCGTGGTACTGATAACTCCACCCCGAGTTTCTCTGCAATATCATGTGATTTTTTAAGCATTTCATCAGAAACATTCACAATTTCTTGTCGATCATTCTTGATGACATCAAGGATTTGGGCAATATGTTTCCTCACCATAATAAAATCAATATTTTTACCTTGTAGTACGTTCACAACGGGTTCCAAAATTGCAGAGTATTTTGCAATCATAACTAAACCTATGATGAAAATTGGTTTAGTAACTGCACAGTGCAATTGATAGGCAGATTTTCTTGTAGCATAGTTTCCTGCGACAGAGAGATGTTCTAGTGTACTGACAATTTCATGGAAACTTTCTGAAAATTTTCTTATGCTCTTGTATTTCTCAGACCATCTGGTCTCACAGAGTCTTGATAGATTGGGAACCAAATTCCTGCGGGCTGGCGACTCACGAAAGAAGGATATTGTATCCTTAACCGTTGCAATTGTGTTTCTTATTTCTGGTAGTTTGCTGGCATCATTGACCACAAGATTTAGTTTGTGACTTGAGCAATGGAAAAATAAAGATTTACTGTACTTTTTCTTCAGAATTGCATGCACGCCAGCTTCTTTTCCAGCCATGGTAGAACAACCATCAAATCCGAATCCAACACAATTCTCTGCTGAAAGATTCTGATCAACTAAAAAACGCTCAATTGCGTTAGCGATTGAGGGCATCTTGAGATTTCAACTCAACATAACCTACAAATTCCTCTCTGATTTTTAATTGACTCTCATCATAAAACCGCAATCCAATAGAAAGCTGTTCTTTTCCAGCGATATCTGCTGTTTCATCAGCCATTACAGCGTACGCTTTTGCTTGTTTACAATCTTCAATAATTCTTTCTTTGACAACTTCACCACATAATATTATAATCTCATTTTGAATTTTTGGTGAAGTGTAGACTGCATTGCTTCGACATCTCTCAAAGTGACTCTTTAGCTTCTCATCCCCACTGTCAACTCTCAAATTTAAAAGATCAAAAAAAACGCCCTCATCGCCTTCCTTTCCTCTAAGTGGCAAATCATGAGTTCCACAAAATATGATACAAGATATAATTGATGACAATATTTGTTTGTTTAGTTCAATCATCTTCTGGTGAGCACTTTGCAGCTGGACGTCAACTGGAACATTTTCAAGGAAAGATCTTGCAGCAACTGTTGACGTTTTGTGGTAGTGACTGCCGACGTGCTTTTTACAATCTTCATGTATATCTTTAAACCTCATGTATGGCCTTACCACGAATGACCCCAAAACTCCTTTAACTGTACCAATAACAGGAGGAAACAGAACACAGTGCATACAAAGAGCACCTTTCAAATGACTTGAGTACACCAACCAAGGAGTATATACATCTAACCAGCAGTGGTTAAATTTTCTTTTCAAATGGCTGGCATCAGAACCAAAATTGTAATTTGATGGTGGAACCCAGGGATTTGTAAGCAATTCCTTCTTTTTTTCTGGTGGCAACTTAAGGGCGTTACCAACATAATGACCAATGTCATTTTCATGGTAGCCATCGAATTCTTCAATTGTTTTAGAGGTCCCAGGAACAGCTCCGTGTACAGGTGAAGAATTACTAGATTCTTGTTCCATAATCGACTCCAAAGCTGATGGTTCGGTCTGTTTAATTCCATCTTCATCACCACCATTGCTTCCACTACTGTCATCCTGATCTTGATCATTTTTCCGTTTGAGAGTTGTACTGACTGAAAATCATAGAAATTACCATAGTACTGTTTGTAGGCAATTTATCTTTCATATATACTAAACAAATCGCGTGGATAGTGGATTTCCACCTTTATCGACTACCATGGAACTTAACCCCCTATTTACAAAGAAAGACTTAACATTCGCGAGTTCAACATATGCAAGGTTTTCCTGGAACATAACCCTCGTGAATGTTGAGGGATTACTGTAGAGACAAAATATCTGTCTTCTAGCCCTTAACTCAAAACCTTAAAATTTTGAGATGTTACGTTATTTTACAATGGGTACGATTTTAGTATAAAATTAAGTAAAGTTGGCCACACTCGCACTACTGGTAACGAGAGTAGTTTTAAAGTACTTGCATATTCGTCCGAATAGCAAGTACAGTGTAAGTCAATGGGTGATTAGCTCCACCCACACACATCCGGCCCCTCAGAGAGAGCCTACCATTCCATTTTTATTCACTGAGGTGCCAGCTCACTTTATGTAGTAATGGGAGATGTCAAATTGTGTCAGATCAATAATGATTGACACATCACTCACGAGCACCAGCGATACTCGCCGAATATCGAATAATGCGAATAAAGCGTACTATCCGTACGAATAGCAAATATTGATTACACTCGCTCATCACTATTATAGACCTATTGGAAAACATGGGATTTATGGTTAAATGTCTGTATGCTTGGTAGCTTTCTCTCAATTTCATTTTCTACAGAAATTACTTAGCTTACCTTTTTGGAACCAGTTTCTTATATCCATTTAGGCAGCCTTGATGTCTGTCTTCTGGAATAAATTTGCATGATTAGTTCTTTTAAAAAAACAGGTGAGCTCACATGCTGCGTATTTATGAGTAAATGAAGTAAGGCGCAGCTCCGTAATGCATCCCAGCAAAAGCAATGCTTTTGCTGAAATGTGTTCACATGCAAAGCGCATCGGTAAAAAGAACCACCATGTGATTTCTTTTTGCTATTTCTTTCTGCACTTTTTACTCACCTCGTCGGGTTCCCAGAGTGATCGCTCCTCATGTCGTCACCGTAGGACCTGGCGCAGGACCTTAAACTGCACCATGCGACCGGCGACATCACCAGTCACATAGTGCTTCCGGGTCTTAGAACCCGGCGGCCCGGTAGGTGATCAGAAGATACCAGTGGTCACCGAGGGAGCCCGGCAAGGTAAGTATAAAGCTCAGAAAAAAATATAATTTTTTTTGCTTATAAGCAGCGGTGAACCTAGCCACACTGCTGCCTGAGGCGATCTTAAAAACGGCGCCTCCCCCACAAACACATATACAGTTCCCCCATAGAGCTCCGATCTATGATGGGTGCAATATGTGGGGCTGTATATGATAGAGGAGCCACAGTGGCGTAACAATTGCAGTCGCAGGGGTCGAAGCTGCAATGGGGCCCGGACATACAGGAGCCCGCACCACCAGCCTCCCCCTGTGCCCGCTTCTCGTGCCATCACTGCGCAGCAGCACACGGGCCGCTAAGGGTCCCGTGTGTTTCACTGAGCCTCCTGCTATCCACTGCCGCCCCCATGTGCTTCCTTTTACCACAGCGGTGATGCTGTGCGTTGCACAGTGGAACGAGTAAAAAGCAGGAAGCACAACCTACTCCTAGTGTGGACTAGGCGGCACTTCCAGCTTTTATGCGTTACACTGTACAACGCTCGGTGTCACCGCCTCCTCCTCTATCTTCATTTTTGGGAAGCTGCAGTGGAACCAGGAGAGGTAAGTACAGTTTTTTTTTAAGGAGTACACGCTGGCCAGAGAAGTATGGGGGGGAAAGGGGGTGGCTCACCGTGAGTGCATTATACTGTATGGAGATTTATGAGGCTGTACTGTGCTATATGGATTATGGAAGGCTGTACTGCTAAACACAGGACTGTGAGGGTGCATTACAATGTGTAGAGGGCTATATGGAGAACTATGGGAGTGCATTATACTGTATGGAGGTGCATTATAATGTATGGAGGCATACGAGGCTACATTATACTATATAGAGGATAGTGGGGTTGCATTATGATAATTGGATGACTATGGGGGTACCTTATGAATGGGGGACTATGGGATACATTATAATACATAGAAAACTATAATGGGAATACATTGTAGTGTATGGAGGAATGTGGGGATGCATTATAAAAATTGGAGAACTATGGTGGCAGAGGAGGAGGACCATATAAACCATGATGGGGGACATTAATACATAATGAAGGGGGAGAGGGGTCAATTTGTGAGTATAGTTTTTAGAATGTTACATGGGGCCCATACATCTGACCAACGTGCACGCGGAAGGTGGGGTGCCTAAATTGCGCACCTGTGCCCATCAGACTTGTTACGCCACTGGGGAGCCCTATGGGGGCCGGGGGCTGTATATGACATGGGAGCCCTATGGGGGGCTGTATATGAGATGGAAGTACCATCTCTCATATACAGCCCCCCCCAATGTCCCATAGGGCTCCCATCTCATATACAGCCCCCTTATAGGGCTCCCATATCATATATAACACCGCCATAGGGCACCCAAATCATATTCAGCCCCCTCATAGGGCTCCTGTATCATATACAACCCCTCCATAGGGCTCCCATTATGAGAGCCCTATGGGGGGTTGTATATGATACAGGAGCCCTATGTGGTGGGCTGTATACGATATGGCAGCCTTATGGGAGGGCTGTATATGATATGGGAGTTCCATATCATACACAGCTCCCCTAATGCCCCATAGGGCTCCCATATCACATATAGCCCCATAGGGCTCCCATGTCATATACAGCCCCCCCCATAGGGGTCCAATAATGGGAGCCCTTTAGGAGTCATATATATGAATATAGGAGCCCTATAGGGATGCTGTATATGATATGGGAGCCTATGGGGGGCAGGGGCCAGGGCTGTATATGAGATGGGAGTACATATCATCTCATATACAGCGTGCAGCCCCCACATAAGGCTCCCATATACAACCCTCTGGGCTCCCATCACCCAACCCCCCACATCACTTTTTTTTTACATACATGATCTATTTTTTAACAGTTGTCCTCTTCTTATGATGTCTTCTTCTTGTCTCTTCACTTGTAGCAAGCCTTCAGAGCTCTTAGCTCCAGCCTCCCTCCTCACCACCAGGCCAGCAGTGTCCCCACTCCCCAGACAGACACTACTCCAGCTTGCACCGCAGCCTGGGACTCAGCACTCTCAGTGCAGCGGTGGTGATGTCTCACACTACATACAGTAACATCACTGTTCTGAGTTCCCCTGCAGGCCTGCCAGACAGTGCCTGCCGAGCTGATCTGCAGTCGGCAGGCACTGTCTGAGGCTGCTGATGCTGAGGGCGCCCGCTGCCCGGCGATGTAAGTACTGATGATCCACGGTCCACCCTGCGCCCTGCCTGCAGTGCTGGGGGCTGCTGCACCTGCCGGCCTGCCGCCCCGCCGCCCCATGTCACACACGGGCGGCGCTGTGCGGCTGTGCGGCTGGCGCTGTGTCATGTCACAGAGACGTGACTCAGTCACAGTAGGTGCCAGGTGGGGTGCGCAAGTGTGCACAGTGCCGCGCTCACCCGGGGGGGGGCAGCCTCTTGGGGGGGGCACCTGCCCCCCCCTGCCCCACGCTGGGTACGCCCATGGCCCATACATATTGCTATAAAAACAGCGAGGATGATGCACTTGTTTAGGTTGTTGCTCACCCATCCAATGTTTTCAGATCGCTCCCTTGGATCCAGAGGGTATAGATTCCCTAGAACGTCAGGGCTGCAGAATAGGAATTCAATAATCACTTGCTTCGTTGTTACTCAAATCTTCTTCACTGGGCTGTGATTGAAAAATAGTTTCTGGCTGGAAGAATATGTACTGGCTGCTAGAGGAGGAGGACATGTTACGATAATGGCTTCCAGACAAGACTTCTGGAATCTCATTCACTTCTTAAATGGGTCCAACTTCAATCACTTTGACATTGTTACTCTGGAGACTCCCAGTCATCATTTAAAGCCTCGCAGTGGCTATACTTGCATAAGGTGCCCTCATCACAAAGATGTTCATCATGAGCAGCTGATGGCTCTGGTTTAGGGCATGAACTGTAACTGGTCAACGGCTCTTGTACTCCCTAATGATTTTCTGAAGTGGAGGCCAGATTTTCCACACGACATAGCTGCCTCCTTTTTGAAGATATGTCAATACCTCTAAAACTTGGCAGCAAATTTTCAGCAAATGAATTGGTGTCCTAAAGGAAGGTTTGGGCATGGCCCAATTTTGACTGTAGGGTTTGTCCGAGCCCTCATTGTTAATGTTAATCTTGTGGATGAACTTTTAGGTTTCTACAATTATTTTTTTTTTTTATTTATATATATTTTTTTTTTTTTTGCTGAGACTGAGTTGGCTCCTGTGTGGTGACTACATGGACCCTCTGCCGCTACTCGGTTACTGCTGTAATGGGACAAAATGCCAGATTGCCCGCGCTGCCACCAAGAATCACCAGGAAACAAGGAGTTAACTGGGCAGATTCTTCTTTCATTCTATCCTACGTGTTTCAGAGCCTCTATCCAAGCTCCTGCCTCAGGGAACATGATGTTCCCTGAGGAAGGAGCTCTGATAGAGGCTCTGAAACGCATAGGATAGAATAAAAATCTGCCCAGGTAGCTCCTTGTTTGCCCGCGCTGCCACCAAGAATCACCAGGAATCTGGCATTTTGTCCCATTACAGCATTCCGGTTTCCACGGTGAGCAGAGGCAGCTGGATAAACGGGGTGGGGAGTGGCCACCTCGAATGGCGGGAGATGTATGTATACACAGGAATTAGAAGGACCGATATGGTGCATGATAATCTAAATCTCCTGGAAGGCAACGCAGGTGAGGGTAAACTTGCCTTGTATCTTTGACCCCTGAGTTATTAAACCAGTTCTGTCCATCTTTGGTTTATATTGAGCTGGACAACAGGTAACTTGTCTTTTACATTAGCCGGCTTCTGTCTTTGTGTAAATTAAGGTGGATAAATGGTCACATTTCATTAACATTGATAGTCTGACATTGAATGTGATGAGTATGCTTGCATATCACTTTTTATATCAAGTAAAGATGTGATTAGGCATGCTCACTACTTGGCCAAGTAATGCGATTGTTCATGCAAAATGCTTGAATCCCAGTCTCTCCAAAATCTGGGCAAACTCTGGACAACTTGTGTCTAGTCAATTTGCATTCTGAGGTGGTCCAGGCAAGCAGTGTGCCTGAGGTGGACAATGCAGTCCAGGGATTCCCTGCCTACCATTACCCTGATATTTATGTAGTAATCCCCCAAACATCCTTTCATTTGATGGGAAAAGAAAACTGTCCAATATAAATGTAAACTTGGGCATTTATTGAAAATGTAATGAGTCATCTCCCCAGTGCCTTTACCTGACATGTAGCCCCATATCCATGACTGTGGAAATTCGCTTATCTTCAGGCAGTCGTCATCTATAAATTTCTCATTGGAACGACGCCTAACAAGTTCCAGCATAATCACCTTGCCCAATGCAGATTCGCGGTTCATCACTGAACATGACTTTAATCCAGTCATCCACAGTCCATGATTGGTTTTCCTTAGTCCATTGTAATCTTATTTTCTGTTTTGGTGTTAATGATGGCCCGGTGATTCCATAATTTTTGCCAGGGGTTGTAGATTCTTTAATGATGAACAGCCTCAAGGTAGTAACAGGCTGGGGTCTTCTCCGATCACCCAACTGTCATTGCTCTAGTTTGAAGATGTTGGTCATGTGGGATTTGGCCACTGTCAACTGTGCAATAACTGGCCATGGTGCGAGGCATGGGCTCCAACCTGCAGGTGATAAAGTAGTTGTTACAGCTTCCTTTTTTTACTATTTTTACTTGCCTGAGACGCATTTATCATTCTGTTTCCATCATTCGACAGATCTGTCTTCTCTAGGGCTTCTATTTTACTGATGTTTTGTAGTGAAAATGGAATAAAATGTGTCGCCACCTTTAAGTCTTAACTGAACAATGTCGCCAGCTTCATGCAGCATTCAGGGCCGCTACAAATTAAAGGCTACAGTCTAAATTTACGAATCTGAATTGATGGATCTACAGGCGGGCACTGACATTGCAGACGTCTCTATGAAGGTAAAAATGTGGTTGTACAAATACTGATCTGGGTCCTGCACATTATCACCGGCATTACCACCAGCCCCAGAATCACGTACATTTCTAGCATGTTTCATGATAAACGCTGACTTGTGTAGTTATTGCTCAGTCTCTTCCCACCTTCTAGTGGCTGGTGAGCACCTAGCGCTCCCACACAGCTTTCCAGCGCTCTAACTCTAGGCCTATTTGGCCGCTGTAACATAATTTTAGAATGGTTGGTTGGTTTTGGCGTAAAACTGTCAGTCACAACTTACTTGAATTTACCGGGGTTGTTGGTACTATTGGTTGCGTTCTTTAGAAGTCTTGTAGTTGAGCAGCATTGTCAGGTGTTTGACGCTATTAATAATCTTTCATAAATATCTGATTTTAGTTGGTTCTGCCTGTTTTTATATGTACTGAACTTAAATCCTGAAACACCTTGAGGTTTCCTCAGACCTCCCAGGGGGTAATGTGTAATGTTCCTTATTGTGAACTTTTTACTTGTATCCTGGTGTGAAGCTGATCGCCTCCTCTAGAGGGTTTTAATGCTAAAAATACTAATTTTTCTTGGCCACTAGTTTACAAGCTGCAATAAAAAATAACCATTAAATAAAGCAGAAATTCCTTTCTTCACAGCTTTGACCGCCGTATTTTTCAAAGAGCCGTTACTTTTTCTATTCTGGACCATCATGCTTAGCGTTTCCCCATCTTTCTTTGTTTTAGGCTGGTTTCACACTGCAGGTTTTTCCTTGATCAGGTTCCATCTGGTTTGTTTGCCAAAACCAGGAGAGGAACTTGCAGACAAACTATGAATGAGAGATGGACAGCTGTTCTGGGTTTTGGAGACACTTCTTCAGGTTCCCTCCGGTTTGTGTTCCAAAACCAGATCGGGGAGAAACTGCAGTGTGAAACCAGACATAAACACCATGGGGATTTCACACTTGTAGAGCTCTTCATCAGCCCGATGCCATTTTTTTAAGAAAACCTGTTTAGTTTCATATCTACATACAGAAAAACATCTCTTAATTATTTTTTTTAAGAAATGTTACCTTTTCCATTCATGTCCTTTCCATTCATGTTACTGTTTGGTTTTTTGCTGCTTCGGAAACCTGTCAAAACCACGAGTTGTGTGTTTTTTTTTTTTTTTGGTTTTTTTTTCCCGGTATGGACAGTTTGCAGTATCCCGGCTTCTGTATGAGAAATTAAATGTAGTTTCACGTCTAGGTACACATGGCACTTGCACATTCTTCCTCCCATTAAAGTGTCTCCTTTGTCTTTTCAGAGAAGACTTTGTGCGTCTTCACGCCAATGAGTGCGTTGCGACGGCCGTTGTGCACGATTCGACCTCCCATTTCCCTCTTCACGCAGAGGAAGTGAGGAAAATAAAACCACTAAAAACAAAAGGTAAAATGGCACGCTGACAAATTTTTAAAAAAGAACATGGCTTAGTCCTGTTGGCAACTACACCCAGATTTTTGAGATTCTCAAGTATAAGGCAGGCCTGAAGGTAGATTGGGACATTTATGGCATCCATTCCCTATTCTGGACATCTTGTATGCACTTTAAAGGTACCATTACACACAGATGTGTGCGGATATTGCTTGCAACTCACTGGTTGCAATGAAATCATGGACACATTGCTCCATTTGTACATGGCAACAAAATAGAACAATGTGTCCATGATTTCACTGCAACCATTGAGTTGCAAGCAATATCTCCAGAGATGTGGGTAACGGTACCTTTAGCAATCTGGTTTAGCAACCTCCAGCACACTGCAGGTGTCCCCAATGGGCACATCAGTGTTTTGTTCCTACAGAGCAAGGGTAAATGCATGAGGGAGATAAAATATCTAGTCATTTCCTGACATGCCTAGTGGTGCTACGTCACTCCACAGCAAAGATGAGTCCACTTTGAGCAATGTGGTCTTCAGTGATGTGTGTGAAGAAAAAGGTTTGGTACCGTGTCAGCCAGTTGAGAAAATGTTGATTTCTCTGAGACAAGATAACAATCTTGTAGTTGTGATAGCCCTTAAAAAGGTAACAAAAATAAAATAAATGACGTTATAAGGTGAGCTTTCAAGACGACTCGGGTCTCGATCAGGCATGGTATAGATATTGAATGAAACTAAAAATGCATGCACAACTAAAATGATTGGACATTTGACTGAATAAACATTACAGGGACTGGACATTTGGTAAAATAAACAAAGCGGCTTTGGAGAGGATCTTCAATCAGACAGGCCCAGTGGTCATAAAGTCTCTAGGACACTAATTTATAAGAGAACTTGGTGTCTAAGATTTCCATGGCTTTAAACAACATTGTTTAGACATGGTAATGAGCCGTAAAACCATCAGATGTTCAATCCATTCTCTATAGAATTGAAACTTCTAATTGGCTTGAATTCACTCTTCGGAGTTTTTGGGATTTGAAATTACCTCTCAAAATTAAAACCTTCATATTATCAATGTTATGTCCCTGGCCAGAAAAATGCTCCGCTGCTGGAAAAATGATTTTTCGTGTGTAATTGTGTGACGAGACCTCATCCTTGCTCTAAGATGTTGCCCAGTCTCACCAACATAAAAAGACCCCACTAGGCATATGGTGCACATAATTAAATATACCACATTAGAAGAGGAGCATGTAAAAGTCCCAGGAATCTTAGTCTTGCTGTGTGTTGGGGATCTGTATCCTGTCTGTGGTCTCTGAGCACAGGTCTTGCAGCTCTTCACATTGCATGGATAAGTTCCTCTTGGTGTATCTGAAGGCATCAAACTTCGGACCATGATGTTTCTTAAATTGGGAGGCTGCTTGTAGCACAGCAAGGGAGGGTCTTTGAATATTATTTTTAGTCAGTCATCCTTGTGTAGGGTGTGATGAAGTTTCCTGGCAGTTTTCATTAGTAACTCAAGCTGTGGGTTGTAGGTCACCACCAGAGGAACACAATGGTTTTCTTCTTTTTCTCTGTATTGGAGTGCTTGACTTCTAGGGATCCTTGTGGCTTTAATGAGCTGATTCTCATGGAGGTGGGGTGGTAGCCCTGGTTTAAAAATGTCGTGTTTTTTTTTTTTTAATTATTTTTTTAGCTGGTTTAAGTGCTCATCCCTTTCCACTGGGATGGAGCAAATAAGGTCATGTGAGGGCCTGGCTGTAGACAATGGACTTTTTGATGTGTTTTGGGTGGAAACTGTCCCATCTGAGGTATGTGAGACAGTATCGGTTTCCAATATACCGATGTCTGGAATGAACCATTTAGAATTTTTAAAGTGGTATCTAGAAAGTTGATTTGTTTTAGTGGTCCAGTGTCAGGTTTATGCTGGGACGAAATTTATTAAAATTGTCATGGAATTTTAGAAGTTCATGTTCGGTCTCAGTCCAGATTAAGATGTCATCAATTAAACGGAAGTACGCCAAGGGTTTGATGGTGCAGGAGGCTAGTAATTATCCAGTTTAGCCATGAAGAGCTTGGCATACTGGGGGGCCATTTTGCTTCCCATGGCAGTTCCTGTGCATTGTAAATACAGCTCTTCATCAAAAATGTTGTGGGTGAGGATAAATCTGAGCTTTAGGACTGATTCAGAAGGGATCCCACTGGCTTCAAGAAAGTCGTCAGGCAGTAAGTCCAACTTCGTGTGGGATGTTAGAAAATAAGGACTCTACATCCATGGTGGCTAAGATGGTACTCTCGGGGAGGGGACCTATTGTAGAGGGCTTATTTAGAAGGTCCATTGTGTCCTGTATATGGCTGTCTGTCCTCCTTACCAGTGGTTTAAGGACATTTTCCACCCACCCAGAGATTTTCAGTGAGTGTTCCCACCCCTGAGATCTGTCTCCCTTGGTCACCTGGGTTATGAATCTTGAGGTATGTAGAAAACTCACATCCTTGGATCCTCAGGAATGAAGTCCAGAAGGTCTGTGGAATCCGTACCTAAACATTTGAGTCTTCTCAACTCCCTCATATATTTTGGAGTTGGGTCCTCGTCCAGTTTGGTGTAGTATTGTAAATCCATCAGCTGTCTGTGTGCTTCTTTGACTTAGTCCTTTGTACCCAGGAGAACAATAGCCCCACCTTTGTCTGCAGGCTTAAGTGATCTCCCTGTTCTTCAGGCAGTAAATTGCCCTTCTCTCTTGCACAGTAATATTAGATATTTCTGTTTTTTTATCTAATATTGTGGATTGTACCAAATGTCTGACTCAATATGTTGGTCCAAACTTGTGTTGCGGCCATGGTCAGGTGTCCAGTCAGGTTTTCTTTTTCCTTTGTAGCACTTGTGTTTGGCTGCTTAGAGGCCTCGAGTTCTCTTGATCAAAGAACTCCTTCAGACTCAACCTCCTGAAATATTCTTCCATGTCACTACACAGTTCAGTTTTGTCTAGGGACTGTGGGTCAAGATGTGAGACCTCTAGAAAGCAGAGTTCTAGATTTGTGTGTTTGTGAGATGACTAATAACACAGCTGACATTACCTGTGTCCTTCCGTTTGTTCTGCTCCATGCTGTTGTGGTTATGAGGAACGTGGCTGGTGTTTGAGTATAATCCTGCTTTCAGGCGGAGTCTGTTAAGCTGCTTCTTGTTGTATATAAGGTATGATTGCAGTGAAGTATAGAAATGTTGCATCCTGTGTTGTATGTTATCAGTAAGCGTGCTCCTTAGTTAGCATTTCCCTCTGGATCTTTTTCTTGTTGCTTAAGGAAACATGAATAAGGGATTCCGTAGTCTCTCCGAAGTCCTGTAGCAAAGGTGTTGTGAATGAGAGTTGTGGGTATTCTGAAGAGTATTCTTTAAGCTTAGTCCTTTGGGTATTAAATGTTCTTTCTTGCATCTGGTTAAAAAGAAAATGTTGCTGTCCAGTTGTGCGAGTTTCTTCAGGCGCACTTTTAGTTCCATAGATGTGCAGTACATTCTGGTATCTTTCATTTCACTAGAAGAAAAGGTTCTGGTACCGTGTTAGCCAGTTGAGTGTTAATTGCTCTGTGTGAGAAACAAGATAATTTTGTGGTTGTGATGCCTTTTATTGGCTAACAAAAATAAAATAAATGATATAAGGCGAGCTTTCGAGACGACTCGGGTCTCTTCATCAGGCATGGAATGACAAGATATTGAATGAAACTCAAAATATATGCATGCACAACTAAAATGATTGGACATTTGACTGAATAAACATTACAGGCACTGGACATTTGAAGATTCTCTCCAAGGCTTCTTGGTTTATTTTGCCAGTCAGGCAGGCCTAGTGGTCATAAAGTCTTTAGGACACTAATTTATAAGAAAACCTCGTGTCCAAGATTTCCATGTCTTTACCAGTCTAAACAAATGTTGTTCAATGAGCCATAAAACCATCAGATGTTGTGTGGTCACAGACCCTGGTGACACGAATTTATTAGACTTTCCTTGCAAGTGCTGATAACCAAATACTCGGCTATTTTACTTTGTTTTTGCAAAAAAGCATCGTAAGCTGCTTTACCAAATGCGTCAAGGTAACCCATGTCAGAGCAGTCCCTAACTGATGTATTTAAAAACCTGATCAAATGTATAGTACCTATAAAACAGGATTCAGACGGACCATGTCCGACATGGAGACGCTGCAGAAGACCGCTTTATACGCTGGTTTTACTATTCAGTTTCAGTTTCTAGCTGCTGTGAACCCTGTCCTATAGACTTGTTCTCTGTGTGCTTGGCTCACTATTTGGCTTCTTTCCCAGCTTGTCTGCAGCTTCCACATCTATAAAATACTAAAAAATCCCCAAAATGGGAAAAATTCAAGAGTTTAAATAGGAAAATTCTTTAATTTTTGAGACAATTCATTGAAAAGCATATATTTAAGAAAAATGGTTACGAATCAAAAATGTAGTGTAAGATCAGTGCCGCAATAGGAAGGAAGACTATGCACATATTACACAGGTAGTGGGTAATAACAGTAAGGAATGGCATTAGTAGTAGATGAATAATGCACAGGTTAGAGGTAGGAATGGATAGTGAGGTGAAGAGCCACAAATGGCAATCACCCTCATATATTCCATCCATAAATGAGCCATATGTTCCCCCACATAGAGGAAGTAAATTATGCAGCAATCTACTTACAGAATTGTCTAGGGACCAGACGTGTCTGGATTTCCCCTTTGCCACCTGATTTAACAGCTGAATGCTGGCTGCACGCTGCTGTCCTCTGCCGCCTCATCTGTGCCTCCTTAGAGCTTGCACACTCTCTCAATGCATGTGTGGGCTCCATATTTAAACACTTGTACCACTACTGTGCATAACTGTTACCAAACATGGTGCCTACAAATCTGCAAGCTTGCTCCTCTTCCCCAATTCCTTACATTTATGTTCCACTGTGGAATACATACAGAGGAGAACTGTTTCCACTGTGTTACATAGTGGAACGCACTCTGCACGCTCGGAGGGGATAGAGCGCACCAGGAGACCATGGGGGCAGATGGCTAGGAGGGGAGACTGCTGCTCCCAGGGCCAGAGAGACCACCCCCATTGTGAAATTACTGCTATTCCAATGTGATGGCATCAGGCACTCATCTAGTGAACAGAGATCCATATTTAAAGTATGACCTACCGTTGAGGTGTTGGTATCAGTGGTAATGTGGTTTATCTATAAAGGGTTATTCTGCTGCACACTAGAACACGAAGGATAAGGGAAATGCACTGCAAATGTATTCGCCAATGCAAATGAGCCCAATAACCGTGACAAGGTGCATGTCACTTACCAGGACCTTAACCTGAAATGCCTCAGTGCTATTAAATCAGCCTGTATGGGAGGGTAGGATTCTGGCTAGAAAGGAAGGTGTTTTTTTTTTTTTTTTTTTTTTTTTTTTTTTTTTTTTTGCTATCATCTTGTTCACAAATTAGGTGCCGGTATCTTGGCTTAGTCTCCCTCCAACCCCACCAAGTTTCGTATGCAACTTCAGGGGTATAGGCTTCCCATCTACCATTATCACACTGGTCTGTGCTGTAATTACAGCCTTTTGCTTCTATGTATGATAGATGGGGGAAGCGGCAATCACAGCTGTCTCTCAATGGAGGGTGGAACGCAAACAAATGGGAAGGTGTTAAAATGTTTGGCTATGATGCACCGATTGTTTCTACATAACTGTTCGGAATCACATTAACCATAAGCGTTAATCTGTATCCCCTTCCGCTCATTTGCTATCTATAATCAGCGTTTAGGAGCCAGTGGGTCACCAAGCTTGATATGAGGGGGCATATTACCTGATCTTAGAGAGATGATGTTTACCATGGGACGGTCACTCAGGATCTTGTGATGTATTTTACGGCTCTATCAGACTTAATATCTGGTTGTTTAATTAGATGCCACCTTGGTCTGTTCGCATGCTGCGTCTCACATTTGTATGCACAGTAATTCAAATTAATTGAATACAGATTTAGGTCTTTGTAAGTGTATTTTGGGTGTAAGACTAACTCTATTCTTTTGTCCCCAAATGCATCCAAGTTATTGTGTAACATTAGAGGGATGAGTCCCTCAAAGCCTTACAGTGGAACATTTTTAATACTTATATGATAATTTGCAAATTCAAGAAAACCAAGATCGAAATCCTCTGACTAGACATTTCCACACTGGGGGCGCTGCAGGATTTCAGGTAGTCCAGGCAGTGAAATAATCAAGTGTTTTGGCCACCACATACAGTGATACATGTATCTGTGCCTGCCTCAGATTGTTGCCCGATAATGATGCACTCTTGTGGTGAGTGATGTAAGGCAGCAGGTCTAGTTGTCCTCAGACTTTCATCCAGGCTGGGAGATCAAGCAGTAACTTGTCAGTGTTTTCCCCCTGCTTTATGGTCGGGATCATGGTGCAACCTATTTAAGCTCCTGACATCCTACTGTCCATTGGCAGGTGTACTGTGACTTCTATTAGATTGTCTTGCTATAGTTCTAGTGGACATTCCGGATTTTAGACTTTGGCTTATTTGTAAACTATTCTCCTTTTAAGATTGTTTATCCTTGCATTGACCTGCTGGTTTCTAACAGATGACCCAACCATTCCCTTGCCTCTGGTTCGCTCCTCCGGACAACAGCTCTTCCATGGAAGCAATCCAGTGGACCCCGTTGTAAGACCAGATCCCTGTACAGGGGTAAAGGGTGAAGACCGGAGTTCCTCTGGAATCTGCCAGATGGAGGAGCTTGTGCCAAGTCTGTCCGAGGAAGCCTTTTTGAGCCTGTGGCCTCTGACAGGTGTGTGTGTGTGTTGCTTTAAAATGTGGAATTAGAACCTTTTTTTTTTTTTGTCTATGGAAAAAATATAATGGTTTAATATTTAAAACAATCCAAAATGGATATCCTGAGATGTCACATTAGGCTAAATTTCATCAGTCATTAATTTCACAGATCCATCCACCACAATGCAGGACTGACCCTGGTCCTCTGGTACAAACTTTGAGCCTCATCAATGCCCATGAAGCTGTAGGTTCCGGTCTGCAGAACAGTCAGTTTGGTTGTTGCTGTCCATAGAAAACAAACCTATTCCAAAACTAACTTGTCTATCAGTGTCCACCTTGCTCCTATGTTGTACCAGAGGCATTTTACCACCTAGTTTTTGCTTATCAGTGGACGGTTATGGCGTACAGCATTAAAAACCTCTTTAAACTGAATTCACATTTAATTCTCCAAGTGCTTAGGTGGCCCCACAGGTCAGTATGAAAAAATACTAAACTTTCAACATCTTTTTTTTTTTTTTTGTTAAGTAGTAAATTTTATACTTCAATATTTTCTAGCCTTAATAGTGGATGGACCTATTTTTTTATGCACTACTCCAAACCCCTGGATAGCTGTCAAGTGAAACAAAAGCCTCCTGTAGAGAAAACATTGCAATGTCTGCAATAAATGCTAAAGCTCCCTCTAGTGGTGACTGCACATAAAAAGCATTTTATACCTTATAGAGGACCCATCACCGTATAGATGTGTATGTGTGGGGTCAGATTAGACCAAAGAAGAATGGAGAATCCTCTTGTGGGCCCCTCTGCAGTAGTTTATCACTTATCCCCCCAACATGATCAGTAGTTGGCACAATACACTGGTTTCACTGTGTACAGGTAATGGAAGCCTCTCATCATTCATTTTACAAAGTACCTAGTATATTATATAGTAGCTGAGGTAAATTTTTTTTTTAATGTAATATTTGACTTTGCATGAAATTGATCAGTGGCTGCAATGTTACTGGTGGGTCCCCACAAACCCAGTCTGACACTATTTATGTACGTACACATACTTTATTTTTGTGTTTTTTTCATTTTCATTTTTTAATCCACAATGAGGTTCAAAAACATATACCTTTTCATATTTGAGGCAGCTTTTGCATGGATATTTTAAGAATATAGCTTTAGCCTGGAAAGATCAAGGTTAGTACTGAATACTCGCTCATCACGATTTGCTAATCGCAAGGATATTCCGGTATTCGTGATTCTTGTTGCTTGGCGAGTATTGCTTGTGCTTGTGAGTGATCTGACACTAACTGCCGGCTTCCTTCAGTAGACAAAGGGAGTCGGCACACCAGAGAGCTGACTGGTAGGCTCTGGGGGGCACAGCAAGGTGCTTCATGCAGTGAAAATGCAAAAAAGCCCACCCTCCCGCCTTGTCCTGGAAATGCTCATCTTATGGCCAGATGTGTGGGCAGAGCCGATCACTAATTGACTAACATTAGACTCGCTATTCATACCAGTATGTGATTATTATAAAGGGATCATTAGGAGTATAGCGATTATGAATATTTCCTGACTCGCTCATCACTCATCGAGGTGTTTCATCTCGGCCCTTTCATGTCACTGAATCCTGTGTGAAGATGTAACGATGCCAGAGATGAGGCAGTGGTAACATGAAGAAAGGAATACTTGTTTCTTAAAACCAAAAATGTAGGTATAGGGTGCAGCATTCAGGAAGGAAGCAAGTTACAGAAATATGGTCGCTTTTCACTTTATTACCTTCATAATTAGAATATAATATTTAATTCTAACAATACTCTTCTATTCAAGTATATAAACGACTACCACACCATTATTACAGATCTGACAGATGGATCCGTCATGACACGGTGTGAGAACATCAGTTGCATTAGGGTTTTTTTTTTCCTGGTGGACATGTCCTATGAAAACTGTATATATTCTATCCCTGTCATTAGCCTTGCTCTACCCTCATGTATTCAATTGTAGTTAAAATCTTTGTCCTAGTTATGGCTGGTAATGTTGCATTGCCCCTTTTATCTTTTTGTGCGTCCATTAATAAAGCTCTGGCTTATCATTCGTCCTATTCCCTCCACAATGTGTGATGTAGTACGGTTCTCATGATATATCCATTTGCAGGTTCCATGGTTATGGCCACCCAAGTAGAGGTGATGAACATGTTACAGCTAAGTGAAACCTTGCACATGAGGGGTAGATATATCCCAAACCATACATGTTATTTACCTAACCAATCTGACATGTAAAGCCTCTTACAAATACCCATTTCAGCTAAATATTGTTGTGTAGTGCAATAATAAGACAATTTTTAGGTGAAAATAAAGCATTTATTATAAACAAAAAAAAACCTACAAATAAGATTTGGGGGGAGGAAGCCTGTGTGTGGCAAGTATGGATGGGGGGTGTACCTGGAGTACTAAGCAGAGAAGAGGTGGAAAACGTGTTTCAAGGGTCATGGGGACTTGGGTTTTGTGATATCACCAAAGCCTAAAGTTTGTCCTCTTTATCCCCTTCTGGTTAAGGTTTCCATACACGTTGGAGATCTTCTAGGCCTTGTAGGTTGATATTCACTGCTGTGTGTTCACATATCCATTCGAATCCTCAATGGGGATAGGCTTTACATCTACAAATGACTAAAAATACTGTAAAATATTCAGCAAACATTAGGTAATCAGGACCCATATCCCAAAGAATACAATGCCATAAACCAGACAGATGTCACATTAAAATAAATACATTAATCTTACTAGAAAGAGCTAAAACCCTTTAAATTGTACGGGTTCTGCCTCCATTTCTTTTAACAGTACTTTGAAAAATACTTAGTGTATGGACTGTGTGGTGAATCGTCCACCGAACCTGGCAGCTCCACAGCACCTCCTGTTAAACCCAGGTCAGTCAGAGAACTGCCTGAGGATAAAGGGCCGCAGCTGCCCTGTCTGTGCTGGTTTATCAAGGCACCTCTCAGTGAGTGTGGTATATGCCTTTTAGCCCGCAGCTAGAAGCACATATCTCCTCCACCCCGTCACTGAGAGACCCCGAATAACTCCAAGCACAAATCCTGCCACCAGTTTCTCGTTTAATATAAGTCTGGTCTATGGTCGGGCTTATTATCAAGTCAGAAACCAACCCAGGTAGCGTTAAATGAGCACACGGACGTGGGAATGCTTGATCAAGATAAAGAGCAACTCGAGATTAAATTTTATATATTTAATCATCCTAATGGTACACTAGATATATTGAGTTAAGATGTTACAAATATTAGTCAGATATGCAAACACAAGGATAAATGGAATACACAGAATTACACACGTGATCAGTTAGCTTAATGCTGATGGCACCACAAGGGCGGCGTGATACTCATCTGTTCCTGGTGTAATCTCTGGCTTGGGTGGAATAATGCCTCTTCAGAAGAAATACAATATGGAGATGGGGCAGCTGATTTTATACATTATGGGCTGACCCCTGTCTCCACCCATCTCGCACCCCTGGGCTTTCTCACAATTCCCACCCCTCTGAGGGGAGATATAGATACCCAAACTTTATCTGCCCTAGCATTGTCTGTGGGCAACCCCCATGGAAGACAATGCTTTCATGTTTTCAGTTATGATTTTATCTTCACCTGGATATGAAACATGGCTATTCTGAGAACACCCTACTAGCCAATATTGCGTTTAGATGGCTTGGTCATCCTACATTCATATAAATACAAGCCCCAATACCGTCTAGATATGTAGAGTTCATATTGACATTCGATATCACAGGATGGATGGTTTGAGAGATTAAAGTTATAACTCGTCTCTGCTCAGTCTTGCTGTCTGAAACTATTTCCTCTCCACCGGCATTCAGGGGATTTGGGAGTGTCGCCTAATCTCCATCTCCTAGGAAGTGCCATACACCTGGCTAAATGACATCTCCCTAGCTGATTACCATATCAAAGGTGAGGAAGAGGCATTTTGTGTGGCCTGTTGTATGGCATCTACATGATAATTAATCTACTACTGGCCAGAGATGAATGACCTCTGCCTTCCAAGTGTGGGGGCTTATCTCTTTAAGTGACATGTGTCTTATCAAATTGCTTTCTGGAAGGAATGGAATCTGGGGAATATGGCAATATTCCTTACCAATACTGCTTATTCATCACAGACTGCAGATGAAGGACGCTCATCACTTGTGCAGTCCTACAGGGGCATTTGTAAGTCTGTTAAAATGGAAGCTTTTTGAGCCTTGTCAGTCTGTCCCTCTGGGGTCTGCTCATCTGTCTCTTCATCTTTGTCATCAGTTCATCATTGCTTTTTTCTTCTCTTCTGATACTAATAGAACTTCTGTAAAGTTGGAAAAGGCAGTAAGTTATAGTGAACTGAAAAATGTTTCCTTCTGGACTACCTAGCCCAGAATTTGGTAGTAATCCTAGACTACAAGGCCTCATTACTGAAATCTTGTTATGAAAAGATGGATGTTGGGATGCCGGTGAATGTTGGGTCTCCTACTCGAAGATTCCCGCTTTGTCTTCCTCCTGTGTAGCCACTAGTAACATTCCTGCAGCCAACTGAGATGTATCCAGTGTTTGGTCATTTGTCACGTGTTGGCCAGGGCTCCATCCACCTGTGACACTTTCTTCAGCCCAATTTCTGCAGACTTTCATGATCTCCCATGAGATAATGGGCAGCTGGTACCTGAGGATAAAAACATTGTTGGTATTAGCAAAGGCTTGGTACATAGGACAATGAGGGACTCGGGTATCTCTCCTCCTGGAAATGCTCTGTCTTTGGCAGGGGTCTCAAACTCGGTTGGGTTGGTGGGCCGCACATAGAAAAAAAGTGATATCGGGGGCCGCATTCCTTGTAGGACTAAGTGACATTTTAGCAATGCCAGAATTTTTGCTCAATATAGTAAAGTACAAATCCTGATCATCTTCTTGTAGGAATGTCCCCACCCTAACCTCCTTTATGTAGGAATATCCCAGTCTTGTAGTAATGTCCCCATCCTGGTCCTCTTGTAGGAATGTCCCCATCCAGGTCCTCCTCATGTAGTAATGTTCCTACCTGGTCCTCATCTGTAGTAATGTCCCACATTCATTTTAGTAATGTTCCCTCCCTTGGCATCTTGTAGTAATGTCCCTCATCCTGACGCCATTTTTTAGTGCTATCCCCACATCCTGATCCGCTTTTACGGTGATGTCCCCATAACCTGGTCTCTGTTATTTTTGTTCTCTCTCACTCACACGCACACACTCATACATATACACACACACTCATTCACATGCACACACATACACCCACACATTCTCGGACATATAAACACATACACACTCCACATACACATATACACACATACTCATAAATTCACACACAAACACACACACTCACATATACACTCAACAGGCTATTATGCCCTCCGGTCCTGTGCGCAGCGCACGCAGCTGCAGCCGCTGACCGGTCAGGACCGGAGGGCATAATAGCCCCCCAGTCCTGTGTGATGATCCGGTCCGCAGCTGTCTGGGTCCTCCCGGACAGAACCGGACCGGATCATGCCGCAGTCTGAAGCGGCCCTTACACATACTCACACATACACACACTCACACATACTCAGACTCACATACACTATCACACCTGCCCCCTCCAACCTTCTACTCCTCACCATAACTGCTTTCTCCGTCCCCTTACCATCACACCTGCCTCCTCTGTCCTCCTCCTCCTCACAATCACACCTGCCTCCTCCATCCTCCTCACCATACACTGCCTCCTCCATTCCTACCTCACACCATTCACTACCTGCCTCCGTCTAATCCCTCCTCCACCATCACACCTGCCTCCTCCATCCTCCTCACCATCACACCTGCCTCCTCCATCCTCCTCACCATCACACCTGCCTCCTCCATCCTCCTAACCATCACACCTGCCTCCGTCCTCCTCCTCACATCACACCGCCCTCGCCTCCTCCATCCTCCCTCACCATCACACCTGCCTCCTCCATCCTCCTCACCATCACACCTGCCCCTCCATCCTCCTTCAGCCATCACACCTGCCTCCTCCTCCTCTCTCACATCACACCTGCCTCCTCCGTCCTCCTCAGCATCACACCTGCCTCCTCCTCTCCTTCTCACATCACACCTGCCTCCTCCATCCTCCTTCTCAGCATCACACCTGCCCCCTCCATCCTCCTTCTCAGCATCACACCTGCCCCCTCCGTCCTCACAATCACACCTGCCTTCTGTCCTCTTCACAATCACACCTGCCCCTTCTGTCCTCTTCACAATCACACCTGCCCCTTCTGTCCTCTTCACAATCACACCTGCCCCTTCTGTCCTCTTCACAATCACACCTGCCCCTTCTGTCCTCTTCACAATCACACCTGCCCCTTCTGTCCTCTTCACAATCACACCTGCCCCTTCTGTCCTCTTCACAATCACACCTGCCCCTTCTGTCCTCTTCACAATCACACCTGCCCCTTCTGTCCTCTCCTAATCACACCTGCCCTTCTGTCCTCCTCCTAATCACACCTGCCCCTTCTGTCCTCTCCTAATCACACCTGCCCTTCTGTCCTCTCCAATCACACCTGCCCCTTCTGTCCTCCTCCTAATCACACCTGCCCCTTCTGTCCTCTTCACAATCACACCTGCCCTTCTGTCCTCTTCACAATCACACCTGCCCCTTCTGTCCTCTTCAATCACACCTGCCCCTTCTGTCCTCTTCACAATCACACCTGCCCCTTCTGTCCTCTTCACAATCACACCTGCCCCTTCTGTCCTCTTCACAATCACACTGCCCTTCTGTCCTCCTCCTAATCACACCTGCCCCTTCTGTCCTCCTCCTATCACACTGCCTTCTGTCCTCCTCTAACACACCTGCCCCTTCTGTTCCTCCTATCCACCTCTTCCCTCCAATCACACCCTCTGCCCCCTTCTGCCTTTGTCCTCCTCCTAATCACACTGCCTTCTGTCCTCCTCCTAATCACACCTGCCCCTTCTGTTCCTCCTTCACCTCCTTCTGTCCACCCCAAACACACCTGCCCCTTCTGTCCTCCTCCTATCACAATCACACTGCCCCTTCTGTTCCTCCTCCTCTTTCTCAATCACACCTGCCCCTTCTGTCTCCTCCTATCACAGCTTGTTTTTATCACACTGCCCTTCTGCTCCTAATCCACCTCCTCTGTCCAATCACACCCCCTTGTCTCTCCTAATCACCTGCTCTGTCCTCCTCTAATCACATTTTCCTATCACACTGCCCCTTCTGTCTCCTCACCATCACAGCTGACACACACATACACACTCATACACACTCATTCACACTCTCAAACACACCTTTGATGCTGTGATGCTGTGATCCTGTTGTCCATTAGGCATATGCATGGGGCCGCCGCGGTTCCGGTCTATCGTGACTTCCGGGTCCCGCTACACAAGCTCCTTCACGGCTTGTACATCAATGCAAGCCGGCGGACCAATCAGAAGCTGCAGCTGACTCGGCGTCAGAGGCTTCTGATTGGTCCGCCGCCTTCATTGATGTACAAGTGTGAAGGAGCTTGTGTAGCGGGACCGAAGTCACGTAGACCGGGAACCGCGGCGGCTCATGCATAATGAACCGGGGCATGGCTTTTGTCTCTATGGAGCCCGGGCCGCAGTGTGAAGCCTCGCGGCTGCATGCGGCCCGGGGGGCGTGTTTGAGACCCCTGGTCTTTGGAGTGCACGACTCGTTGTCCTTTGGAGGACAAAAGAATTAAGGCACTATTTCCAACCTTGTTCTGCTTCATTGGCCTTATGTTCTCAATATATACTGAAAGTCTGTTGAAAGGAAAAATTGTCAAGCATATCTTTACCTCAATGTCAAACTTGAACCTCTTAAGGTCCGAGCAATTCTGACCTGTGTAACTAGCTAATATCTCAGGAACACTTCAGTCTTGATCACTGGGATCTGTTTTTCTCATGACATATTGGACTTCATGTTAGTGGTAAATTTAGGAAGATATTTTTGCATTTCTTTGACCAGAGTGTTTACAGGCAGTGACCGTTCAAAGCCATGACTAATATATCAGTCATTGGTCATTAAGGGGACAAACATACAGTGTAATTTGTGCTTTTAACAATTTCCTGCTCATCTGTGTCTTGCAGTATAAAAATGTTTATAACTGAGACAATCTGTTCTTCATTGATTACTAATTGTTTCTGCTCAATTCATTGTCTAATATATAATTCCCCTAACGCACTTCCGTAAGTTTCGGCGCTACTTTCTGTGTGTCTGCCCATTGTATACTGTACTACCCACAGAGCCGCCTGTATACACACAATTCATTTCACCACACTCCCGTTTTACATAGATGTTGATTCACCATATCTCCTCTTATATCGAAACTCTATGAGTAAACAGTCTCTTGCTCACAGCAACCAATCAGATCTGTTTTAATTTTCTAAAGTGATCTGATTGGTTGATATGAACAACAAATTGAGTTTTGCTTGTAGACAGTATCACGATCTGCCCAACTGTATATAGAAATAATCAAATGCTGAAAGGAGTCCAAAATATCTTCTATCCAAAAGTATGAAGATCATTTTAGATGGGTAGGGTTAGAGTTTTTGGCACTGTTGGCCTGAAAGTCACCATTTTGATGGCAGTCAACTAAGCTATATATACAGATTCAAGCATAGAAATGAAAACCGGGCACTGACTTGTTAACAGCGTTACTTGTATACTCCTGTAGCGGTGACGTGCTGTGGAATATCCTGTTGCTCAGCCAGAGTTCAAGACATTAGATCCAAAAAGAAAGATGGTGGCACTCAGCATTCCAATTTTGCAGCTGGTTAATTTAATGCAAAAATTACAGCAGCAGGTGCACGATACAGGGAGGGAGGTGCTAGGACCGACCGTGACCGCTTCGCAGGATGTCCTGCTTCTATGGGTCTGGTGTACACTTATTTTTCTTTTTGGATTTAAGATATATAGATAGATATCTAGATCTATCTATCTATCTATCTATCTATCTATCTATCTATCTATCTCTATCTATCTCTATCTATCTCTATCTCTATCTCTATCTCTATCTCTATCTCTATCTCTATCTCTATCTCTATCTCTATCTCTATCTCTATCTCTATCTCTATCTCTATCTCTATCTCTATCTCTATCTCTATCTCTATCTCTATCTCTATCTCTATCTCTATCTCTATCTCTATCTCTATCTCTATCTCTATCTCTATCTCTATCTCTATCTCTATCTCTATCTCTATCTCTATCTCTATCTCTATCTCTATCTCTATCTCTATCTCTATCTCTATCTCTATCTCTATCTCTATCTCTATCTCTATCTCTATCTCTATCTCTATCTCTATCTCTATCTCTATCTCTATCTCTATCTCTATCTCTATCTCTATCTCTATCTCTATCTCTATCTCTATCTCTATCTCTATCTCTATCTCTATCTCTATCTCTCTATCTCTATCTCTATCTCTATCTCTATCTCTATCTCTATCTCTATCTCTATCTCTATCTCTATCTCTATCTCTATCTCTATCTCTATCTCTATCTCTATCTCTATCTCTATCTCTATCTCTATCTCTATCTCTATCTCTATCTATCTCTATCTCTATCTCTATCTCTATCTCTATCTCTATCTCTATCTCTATCTCTATCTATCTCTATCTATCTCTATCTCTATCTATCTCTATCTCTATCTATCTCTATCTATCTCTATCTATCTCTATCTATCTCTATCTATCTCTATCATCTCTACTATCTCTATCTATCTCTATCTATCTCTATCTATCTCTATCTATCTCTATCTATCTCTATCTATCTCTATCTATCTCTATCTATCTCTATCTATCTCTATCTATCTCTATCTATCTCTATCTATCTCTATCTATCTCTATCTATCTCTATCTATCTCTATCTATCTCTATCTATCTCTATCTATCTCTATCTATCTCTATCTATCTCTATCTATCTCTATCTATCTCTATCTATCTCTATCTATCTCTATCTATCTCTATCTATCTCTATCTATCTCTATCTATCTCTATCTATCTCTATCTATCTCTATCTATCTCTATCTATCTCTATCTATCTCTATCTATCTCTATCTATCTCTATCTATCTCTATCTATCTCTATCTATCTCTATCTATCTCTATCTATCTCTATCTACTCATCTTATCTATCTCTATCTATCTCTATCTATCTCTATCTATCTCTGTGTTAGGTTTTATTGCTTTAATGACCTATCCTGAGAATCTGTCCTCAATAGGGATGGGCGAATCTACTCGCTAGGACTCGTTACTCGGCGAGTAGTAAGGGACTCGCAGGACTCTCACAAGTCCAATGCAAATCAATGGCAATCCTAGTTTTGTCAGACGCTGACAAAACTAGGATTGCCATTGTCTTGCATTGGACTCGCTACTGTGCCAGTGATAGCAGATAAACTCGCAGAGTAAGAGCTGTCTGCTCTGTGCAGCTTCAGGGTCCTAGAGCCCACCTGCTGCCTGATGTAGCAGACTGAGAACAATCTCAGCTCTGCTAAATCAGGCAGCAGACGGGCTCTAGGACCCTGGAGCTGCACAGAGCAGACAGCTCTTACTCTGCGAGTTTTATCTGCTATCACTGGCACAGTAGCGAGTCCAATGCAAGACAATATCCTAGTTTTGTCAGCGTCTCTGACAAAACTAGGATTGCCATTGATTTGCATTGGACTCATGCGAGTAAACGCTGGGAAACTCGCAGAGTACCGAGTCCTAGCAGAGCCTGAAGCTTCCGAGACACATCTGCAATTTGTAAATCGCACATTACTCGCTATTACGCGCTTCCCCATTCACTAAAATTGGACTCGCTAGACTCGCAACGAGTAGCGAGTCCCGGGCTCGGACTCGCTAGAGTCAAGCGATTCCGAGTAATTTAGGACTCGCTCATCACTAGTCCTCAATAGTAACACTAGAAAATCTTGAGATGCTATGAAGAAACTTATACATACCTTCAAATGTTAATCATCCTGCAGCCGCAACAATCCAAGAAGTCTGTGAAGATGTTCTGGAGATATGAAAATTGTAGGTGATCAAAATTGAGTCCTATGGCACGACACTCGAGGGTTTAACTGGCTTGTACATGTCTTTTGCACTCTACACTTCATTGACTGCTTCTGATGAGGTTGTCATGCATGGTCGCTTGAGATGCTTACACAGGATGTCATGAAGCTTCATATATGTCTTGTAGGTTTGAAGTTTGCAGATTTGCTTCCTAGAAGATGTCAGTATTTTCTTTGGTTTGATGGTCTGGAGAACTCAATGTGAAATTCCAAACTGCCCACTTTATATAGTCCTTAAATATAGTGTATATTGTCCCCTTTTTTTATAGTATGATACAGCCACCAGTATTTAATCATGTTACTGTTTCTGGAATTTGATACAGCAATCAGTATTTAATTAGTTTTATTTTGCAAATTATCTATATAGCCAATAATTCTTCTAGCAGCAGTGTGGGGCGCTTTATTCCTAGTATTTTTTTTTATGGCTGATATCCACTCTCTAATTGTCGTGGGTTTTTTTTTTTTTTTTTTGTAGGCTTAAGTTACACCGAATAAGTGCTGATTTATGTGTCAAATGATGTAGCAAATGCCTTTACCCAAGTGTCCGGTCTTCAATATAATCCTCAACATTATTCAGTCAGTGACCAGCATCTGGTCATGAATAAAAATATATCATTTAAAAAAAATCTATATACATTAACTGTTCTAGTTCTTCCCAATGTTGGAAATTGTCTACTTTCTACTGTAAATATACTTGCATCAAGTCATTGAACTCTTCTACTCTCACAGGATCCAGAACTTTATTGAAAAGGCTGATGGCCTCCTGGTGAGCGCAGTCATAAACTCCAAGCATTGCTCCAATGCAAAGGACCACTCAGATCGTCTCCTCACCACTGGATTTCCAGCCAGCTGTACCTTCACACTGTTCCTGTCTTTGATCTTGTGGATCTTCATACTCTCTGGCTGTTGCTTTCTTCGGATACGTCCTGAGTATCCGGCTTGAGTTCACAGCGCACTGTTCAAACTTCCGTAGTTTCTTCCCTCTTCCTTTCTCTGTTTATTGCGGTTTATATAAAACATTATTATTATTAGTATTAATTTATATAGCGCCATTATATTCCATGGCGCTTTACATGTTAAAAGGGCAGACTAGGACAAGTAACATAGTAACAATACAAGTAACAATAAATGTTGACAATTCAGTTGTACAGAAACAAGAGGGGAGAAATCCTGTCCACAAAGGCTGTCTACGAGGGGCGGGTGGGGATACAGTAGGAGGGGGAAAAACATACCTCTATGGTGTCTTCAAAGTTTTTTTTTCAGGGGAGATTAAACTTCGTTTTTCTCTAGACTCCCTTAGATGTTGGTTTTCCAGTGCAAGGTTTTTATTCTGTACCTCTAGTTTTTAGGCTGGTGTAAGGTCATCATCTGCCTCCAGCTTTACATCACTTTCCTTCTATGAAACACTTGGTTCTCTTTGCTGGTTTTGTCCCTTACATCATCAAGAGATGGGACCAAGTCTTCTCCTCTTCCAGGTCTTCAGTGAGCTGCTCAAAGGCTTCCTTGTGTTCCGTTGTGGCTTCTTTCTCCCTTTGACCCTGAAACAGATCGTCCTTCATCTCAGGGGATTCACTTTCATGAATTTTACCTACATATTTTTGCCATTCTAATATCTGAATAGTACCATAAAAATGTCCAAAGGCCATACATATTTCTGAGCAAGGATGATGCGCTTGTTTAGGTTGCTCTTCATCCATCTAAACATTCTCAGTGTTGGGGTAACAGGCGGCTAACACTCAGATCCAGAGGATACAGGTTTCTTAGAATGTTAGTGTTGCAGAATAGGACTAGAATCATCACTTGCTCCAGTATTCAATTTATTTATTTATTTTTTAACTGGGCTGAGATGGGAAAAACAGGTTCTGGCTGGGAAAGTGTGTCCTGGCTACTAGAGGAGAAGCTTGTGTTAAGAACATTGCTTCTAGACAAATCTTCTTAAATCTACATCACTTCTTCATTGAGTCCAACTTCATCTACTTTAAAAAGTCTCCAGAGTAACAATGTCAGTCGTCATTTAATGCCTCGCAGTGGCTATACTCGCATAAGGTGCCCTCGTCACCAAGATGTTCATCATGTGCAGCTGATCGCTCTGGTTTAGGGCATGAACTGTAACTGGTCAACGGCTCTTGTTCTCCCTAATTATTTTCTGAAGTGGAGGCCAGATTTTCCACACTTGACATAGTAACCTCCTTTTGGCTGACATCCGTCAATTCCTCTGTTTTAATCGAAGTTTCCATCAAATGAAGTACTGTGTTCTAAAGTAAGGTTTGGGCATGGCAAAATTCTGTGCAGGATCTTTGTCCATGTCCTCATAGTGAATCATGTGGATGGACTATTAACTATCTCTAAAGATTCCAGACCTTCTTTTTTTGCTGAGATGAAAGCAGCCCCTTCATGGTGATTACAAAGACCCTCCTTCACTGCTGTTCCTGTCACTTCCAGACCCCATTGACGTCTTCAAAAAGTATCTGAGCTGGGACAGGAGTAGAGGCAGCTGGAGGAACAGAGCAGGGAGTGGCTGCCTGGGATGGCGGGAGATGTAGTTTATCCTGCCCCTTTTGAACCTTCTACTTTTTATAAGAACATCTCCCAAAAAGTTAAATGGCGCAAGTGTAAACTCTGCTCTGTGATGTTTGACCTCTGAGTTAAGACATTAAAATTATGTTCATCTTTGGTATTCATTGAGCCAGACAACTGGCAACTTGAACTTTACATTAGCCGGCTTTTTTTTTTTTTTTTTTTTTTTTTTGTGTACATCCAGCTGGATAAGTGGTCACATTTCCTTAATGTTGGCAGTCTGACATTCAACCTGACCAAATGAGCATGCTTGCATATCAGTATTTATATTATGTGAAGACGTGCTCACTGATAGGTTGAGTAATGCGATCGTTCATGCAGAACGCTTGAATCCCAGCTCCCCAAAATCTGGGCAAATTCTGGACGACTTGGGTCTGCTCAGATGTTTGCATCCTGAAATTGCTTAGACAAGCAGTGTAGTGCCACTGAGGACGGCAGGAAGTCCAGGGATTTCCCTGCCTACCTTATAGAAATTAAGTTACAAAAATGTATATTGATATCTAGCTTCAGTTTTTCACTTATTAAGCAAAGAGAAACCAGTACATAAGAAAACTTAAATTTCACAATATGGGGCCAAACAATTGTGAACATGGCACCACTCAAAAAGATACCCTCTGTATGCTTTTGCAACAGAGGCATTTCTTCCTTCCACATCTCGCAGTGGTTTTTCCTCCTTTATCTATTATATTTATAGGTTTGGATTGCGCCAGACGACTTGGGGCTATCAAATTCTTTATATTAGGTGCTCTTCTAAATAAAGGATTTATTACATAAACTTGAAGACACACTCAAGAGAGAAGTACAGTATGGCATAGACGCCAGATTTATGTCCATTTACATTAATGAGAATATCTGCCCAAGAGGGCTGAGAATAACTTTGCACTCCCCATTTCAAGATGATGCAGAGTTCACTACGAACTGGGATTTTATTTTAAAAAAATGTATGAATACCCTACTGTGTGTGGCGCCCCTGCGGGTATTAGCCACAGTATAAGATCATAATAGTTGCACTCACTTAGAAAGCCAAACCACTGCACTACCACCTTTGGCCAGTAGGGGGAGCTCCAGAGACACCAGAGACTTCCCTAGAGATAAAACACTGGTTTGAGGTAAATTTTCAGACAGTTGGAGCCATGAGCTCAGAGTGACAGGAGCTGCATTGAGTTCCTGAGGACTGACTGACAATTTCCAGGGCCAAGCCATCGGTCTGAGGAGGAGAAAACTGATAAGAGAAACACTTTCAGAATCGGGTAGCATCATTATCTACCCTAGATAAAAAGCGCAGATACGGATACCGGATCCGTGGCTGCATTAGTTATATACAATACAGCAACCGGAAAAACGTGAGGTAACAACAAGCTTCACAGGGCCAGACACAGCAACATACTAAGAGTTCAGCAGTACTCCCGGAGGGGGTAAGCAGAGAGAGACAAAGGACTCAAGTTGCCTGTTGAGTGGGACCCAGAGAGGACAGATTTGGGCCAGCAGCGAGTTCACACACGGCAGCATGGCCACATAGACAGCGCAAGCAGGAGGTAAAGGACCCGGTGGGGCCTGAGCAACTGAACCCCTATTGCAGACTCCGGAGACGGGACTTGTTGTATTATAGTTTGGTTGAAAGTAAACCAGTTAAACCTCATCTGTGCCTCAGCCTCTGATTTAACAGCTACCATCTATCCAGGATTGGGACCATCACCGCTGAGAGAATTTGCTGTGAATCAAGTAAGTGTCTGTGTCCTTAACATCTCCTCACCATACTTCCATCTTCATCCATCATTAACTTTAACATCACCTGTCCAGGGGACCCTACAGCCCTACCCGGAAAAGGGCTATACCATCTCAGCTGCCTCTCACCATCATCCCCTGGCCAGTACAAGGCAGCGGTGGCCATATATAGCCACATTATTCTGGGTGGCGTCACGACAATAACATCTACAAACTTTACAAATTATATAAACTTCTAAATCCCCTGTAAATACCCCCTTTTAGGAGTGTGCCAGCCTGGGGCCACGGCCTGGGTCCAGCCACCAGTGACTCCCCCAAGGAAAGGGACCCTGCGCCGGGTATCCCGGTCCCCTAAGCTGGGCGGCACATCTGCATCCTATGTGACAAAAGATCCAAATTGGCTGATGTAGCCACTATAGAGGTTAATAGGCTTAGTGAATGTCTGAGCAAATATTCTAATAACCCGGAATATAGAAGGATCTATTCTAACATTAGTACCACCCTGCTCCAACTAGAACACGATATTATTATGAGGAAATCGAAGAAATTAAACAGACAGATTGGATTACTCTACAGGTAATCCTAATACAGAGGGAAATTTTCAAAAAAAACTAGAACATCAGCACAAAGAACATAAAGAGAGAACTTTTTCAAACAGTCATAGGAGGAAGAATAGCCATGGAGGATATAATAGAAACTACCATGGGTATGACAAAAGTAAAAACCAGGAATCTAATGGTGATTCTTGCAGGAATAGTAAGGATATCGATTCTAACAAGGGCACCAAGGATGTAGAATCTAGCACTGGTGCACTTCCAATACCTTTGAGAAATATAGATTCTAATAAGGTTCCTATTGATAGAGCCAATAGTACAACACCTCAAACTGTGTTAACAGCAAAGCAGCAAATGATTGCTATAGATACACCTGGACAACATGATATGGAGACTATTGATGATGAGGAAGAGGAGGATATTGAAGATTTGGAGGATCTTTCAGATCTTTTGGCAGATGAGATTTTTGATGAAAATGGGGAAATATTTATTGAGGGATCTGTGGGGGAGGAGACCCCCAAATTAGCAACTGATACTACCACAATGATTCTGAATCAGACTAATAAGAACTTGATAACAACCGTGGCACAAATCCACACTAATATGAGTAATCACATGGCAGTAATTGAGGAGACACCAGGTGATGAGGAACACCTACAACAAATTAAGGAGTTAATCAGTAAAATAAACAGAGAAAAACCCTTACAACCTATTATCTTGCATAACAGTAATCAATGTAATGACAGACCTAAAAACCTTGAGAAAGAAAAAGATCTCATGGTATGTGAAACGGAAAATTTGATAAGCCCGTTTGACAACCCTAACCCTCAGAAAATAATCATTGATAATTCAAAGAATCAAAATAATGGATTAGTACCTTTTTTATCGAAGGCCAAAAATACAAACCAAGAAATAACCAAATTTTTCAGTACGGTGGGAGGAAAAAGAAAGAGGAGCCAGAGGGAAAGGCAAAAAGAAAAAAAGTGAAGATATGCCTGTTGGATTAAGGCCAACTGAGACAGGGGTCAGCAATCATATTATTAACCTATCACATTATGCACTCACTGAGGAGGAAGTATCCCTATTAAACAAGGGTTTACTATTTTGCCCTTCAAAAGAACCTGACAATTTTGATCTTTTTATAGACATACACCAATTTATCCGCAAACTCACCCTGAAACGGCATTTTGCATTAACATCAAATGAGAGTGAACCAAATACCCATGATAGTAATGGTAGCAATAGGCCTACAGAATTCAAGATAAAATCCAATTTCTATCCCCTGGAAAGTAGGGGACATATACTGGAAACTTTTCAGGATCTTTTGCTCCATGATTTAAATAAAGGCACACTTGAGAAGTCAAACAAAACAAAAAAGGACAATAGAAACCTGACCAAGAAGGAAGGAGCAGCCTTAAAAAGCCTTAAAAACAACAGGGACATAGTCATAAGGGCAGCAGACAAGGGAGGAGGCATTGTTATACAGGACAGACCCGCATATATCAAGGAAGCAGAAAGACTTCTTGCAGACCCAAAATATTATGAAAAGGTTCAATTTAACCCCTACCCGGAGCTGACCAAAATTTATAATCAGAGAATAAAAGAAGCGTTTGAGAAGGGAATAATTGATAAAATTTTGAAAAAATTCTTAATGTCAAATCAACCTACTACGCCCTTTCTGTATCATCTACCTAAAGTCCACAAAAACTTAGAGAACCCCCCTGGAAGACCAATAATTTCAGGAATAAATTCCCTAACAAGTAACCTTGCCAAATTCATTGATAAGTCCCTACAGAAATATGTAGTGAAATTGGACAGTTTTATAAAGGATTCGACAGATGTGATAAAATTATTAAATATAGAATGGAAGAGCTCATATGTATTTGCTACGCTAGATGTAGCATCTCTATATACTAACATCAATCACGCTACAGGGCTACTTTGCGCTGAGTTTTTTCTGAAACAAGATCCTGAGATGAGTGACCCCATGATGACCTTCATCCTGGAGGGCTTGAGATTTATATTACATAATAATTTTTTCACCCACAATGGGAATATGTATCACCAAAAGTAGGGGACCGCAATGGGGTCGAAGGTCGCGTGCTCTTACGCGAATTTATTTATCGGGGTTTTTGAAAACTTATATTTCCTGGATGATAATTTCAAAAAAGGTTTGGTATTATATAAAAGATTCATAGATGATATTTTGCTGATTTGGGACATGGATTGTGGTGACATGTGTTTTTATTGATTTTATCCTGCACAATAATTGGGGACTTGGTTTTGAACCCCATGTGAATAGCCAAATTATCAATTTCTTAGATCTAACTATTTTTATCGAAAATAATACCATTTGTACAAAGACCTTTTTTAAAGTAACGGATAGAAATTCCTACATTGATTATAAAAGTGGTCATGATGTCAAATGGCTCAAGAATATACCCTTTGGGCAATTCAGACGTATCAGAAAAAATTGTTCCAAACAAAGTGATTATTCATCTCAATCAGAAATATTGAGTGAAAGGTTCCGGGACAGGAAATATCCGAATAAACTGGTAGAAATAGCCCGCAAATCCTGTGGTAAAATGAACCAAGATGCCCTTTTAATTCCTAGATTGAAAGAGAAAAACATGCAGGATAAATTTAGATTCAATTTTATCACCACGTTTAACAGGAATCATAAAGCCATAAAAGATTGTTTACACACACTGGCACATTCTCAAGAAGGATCCGGTTTTGAAAACTATAATACCTGATAAACCTTGTATAACATTTAGAAGAGCACCAAATATAAAGAATTTGATAGCCCCAAGTCGTCTGGCGCAATCCAAACCTATAAATATAATAGATAAAGGAGGAAAAACCACTGCGAGATGTGGAAGGAAGAAATGCCTCTGTTGCAAAAGCATACAGAGGGTATCTTCATTTAGTTCAACCACAACAAATGAAACTTTCCCTATCGAACACAATATGAACTGCGCAACTAACTATGTGATCTATTTATTACAATGTTCCTGCCCTTTTCAGTATGTGGGACGTACTACTAGACCATTGAGTGAAAGGTTGAACAAACACAGAAGTAACATTAGGCATGGTTTTAAGTTACATGGTGTATCATCCCACTTTGATAAATTTCATAATAGAGACCCAACAGGGATGAAGATAACTCCTATTGATCACATACCCATTGAGACCAATAACAGGTTTGAGGTCCTGAAAAGGAAAGAAAATATTGGATCTATAGTTTAAACACCTTGAAACCAAAGGGGTTGAATTTGGTTTTGGAATTGATTTAATAGTTGCTTTTAACAGAAATGCAGATACTTTGCTTTCTCTCCTCCTTTTTCACAAATGAGAGAGAATCTGAAAAAGGATTATACAGTAAATTATGTTATTTGTGATATTTATATTCTTTTAATGTAACAAGAACTTTTTTATACATTTAATTATTTATTTGTTTATATATTTACATGTCATGACGTTCTATTGTGTGGTTTTAATCTCTTTATATCTGAATCTGCTATTATATTATAAGAAACTGCTCTTGACTGCCCTGGTGGCGAACATTTAGAGTAATCACGCTGGCCCTGACATGTAACTATAGTTACTGCCTCCTGAATCTGACTTAGGTACCAGATTTGGAGCCATCTGGTGGCTGGATTGAAAAATACAGCCTTTTACATAGTAAGACTTTCTCATGGTACAAAATGATCTTGGGCTGCCCTCTAGAGGCGAACATTTGCACTGTTCTTTGAAATTGTAACTATAGTAACTGTCTCTTAAATCGGGTACTGGGTACCTGATTGAGCATTTGTTTCAACTCACAGGAACAAGATTTTTTAGCTCACTTTATAGGAAGCACAATTTATGTATTTAATATCATAATCTTGGTGTCTGGGTAAGGAACACTTTTTTTGATTTTATAATGGGCATCTTCTATACATCTGTATATTCTTAACACACTATCACATAGATGAATTTCTGTAATACTAATAGATACCACTGCCACTATTGATATCAATATAAATATGACATCATTATTCCATTTGGATATATTATGTTTCCCTTGTTTGTATCCATTAAGGTCTGTCTTTTCACATCAGTACACATTGGTTTCTTTTTCACTGTTATGGGCTTATAACCCAGGGAACCTCTTCTTTTGGTTATTTTATGTCCACATTATAAATATCTGTTTAGTATCACAATCTTCCACATGGTTCATCCGGTTGCACTCTTGCATTCTTGGTATTCTAAACACCTTATAATCACGTTAATATCCACATCAGTAGCAATACTGTGGATTGGCTTGGAGCACCATCTTGCGTTTATATTATAATATGCAGATGTAGAAACCCTCTTCCTTGTCTCAAAGATGTAATAAGTTGATTGTTTGATGTTCCCTTTGATTGATGGTGTACTCCGTCCGGGGATGGAACCTGGGGCTTTTTATACGGGGTCCTTTGTTTCTATCCTGTTGAGCTATTACTCAGGAATATATATACATTGATATTTTACTACCCATTTTATATTGAATATTTATTTGACATGATTGATCGTTTTTACAAGCAATATTTTTAATGTTAAACAATAAAACATGCATAATTTTAATATCCAAAAATTCTTAAATTCATCCCCAAAGATTATTTTTATATTCAATCTTTGGTTTTTAAGCTTGTAACTTCCTTATTTAACTATCCTAGAATGAGAATCCATGGTGGTGCATAACACTGAAACCATTAGGACACTACGCTTACACCGAAGATCCCCAGGTTCTAGTCTCCAACGAATAACAACCAAATTCGTTACATTTTATATATATTTTTTACATGTACTAATTGAGAGATGTTTTCTTTGGAATTTGCTTTTATTTGCTCCATTTTAGAAAATTTCTTTTATAGTTGATTTAATCATTAAGGTCTGGAGACATGGGTCTTTTTTTCAGCAATTTTGCGATGTATTGAGTGTTTTATATGAAAATTGCGCCAAAATGGGTGGACCCACCCCCTGGTGATGATGAGGATGACATCATTGGTAAATAGAGGACACCTCTTTTTTGTAGATCTAGGGGCTATAAAAACCCCCTCTATGGGTATGCTTGTAATATCCCTGAGGAAGACGCCGGGTTGTGGCGTTGAAACGCGTTGGATTAAGGAATAAAGAGGATAAAAGTTTGCTGGGCTCTTTGGTGAGTTTTTAATCCAGAAGCAGCGCGGACCGTGACACACCATCCCATCACTTCTCTTGGAACATACCACGATCCAGTGGTAGGTGGAGGTCCTGCAGCAGCTTGGAACATTGATTCCTAAACACAGTTAAACCAGTTGTGGGGACCACAACTGGATCAGGTGAGCGGCCACACAGCACCACCATATACATACTAGTGTCACTAGTGATAGGGCACTATTGCGCCTCTTGTCCCCCCCCCCTTTATATTTTGCTATTGCATCTCCTGTCATCCACCCTCCTTGGGCTAGGTGATCTCCTACATGAGCCCCCCCCCCCCCCACTCTGAAGGACTGGCGTCTGTTGTGACTATGGAGTCTGGTTTTATGAACTATGGAACCCCTGTGGATGTGAACTGGATCTACCCACCAATTTACTCTACTGTCCCTGCAGGCTCTCATCTGCCTGAGAATTTCATATTGTAGACTTCTTGAGTGACCTTGTATGCACTTGGGCTGCTGGGATTCAGTAGGTCAGAGTTCTGAGTTATGTCCTTAATGGGAACTCTAAGGGTGAAATCATGAAACACATTGTCCTATTAGTACACGGCAACAATATGTCAATGATTTCACTACAACCAGCAAATTGCCAGTGAAATAGCATGCAATATTGCGTCGTGTAATGGTACCCTAAGATGCGAACTACCCTTCGGACCTTGCTGATGAGCCTCAACCTTTTCTGGTGGGAAACATTGCAGAGTCAGTCTAGGTGGAGACACACAACTTAAGGTGGAAGGAGTCAGTCTTGGTTTTTCCTTTCTTTTCTTTTTCAGCCCCCCACCCTTCTCTATGTATTTTTTATTCAACCCAGATCCTGTATGGACGATATGATTCAGACAAGACATGCATTGAGCAGCAGACTTCCCTGCTATCAGGAAGTCATCCAGATATGGGACAACGCATGGGCCATAACTTCTGCCGTCACCTTTGTAAAGTCGTGTGGAGCCATGGAGAGGCCAAATGGCATTGCGATGAACTGAACAATGTCTGAGCCAGCTGTCCATACATACTGCTACTCTTAGGAACAGCTGATCTAGATTTAAAGGACACGTATTCTCATCTGCCTTTCCATCAAGAACAGCCATGAAGCACTTGGGGGAAAAAAGCTGAATTGTAGATTTTATGGAATCCATCTTAAAGATTTGAAACCTGAGGAACGAGTTCAACTTTCGTAAATTAATAATTTTAAAGGAACAATGTGATTTTGGAACCAGGAATTAAGGATAATAAAACCCCATTCCCTCTTTCTCAGGAACCCCTACCAAAGCTTGTTTCTGTGATAGATCTCTAACCTCATTCTCAAGCCTGTTGCTGAACAGAGTTAGATAAAATATTGTGAAGAAAGGAATCCCTTGGGATTCTCTGGAAGTCTAGTTTAAACCCAAATGATATTGGGTCGAGAGTCCACGGACTACATGAAATTTGGGTGCACTTATAAAAATATTTTAATCGGCCACCGACCTTGGGGTTTAGTTTAACGGTGCTTGTGCTAAGGAGGAACGCCTGTTGGCACCTTTTTTGCTTCTCAGAAGGCTCCCATCTGGAGTCCGACTTCTACCTTGAGAATAGCCATTTTCTAAAAGCCTTCCATGAGGAGCAGAATGTATAGAGAAACCTTTTTTGACATCACCTGCTTTTGTCAATGTCATCAAGCACAGGGCCAAACAGCTACTCACCCTGGCATGGTGTGGCAGTTTGGTTTTTGCATGCACGTCTCCCTTCCATTCTTTTAGCCATAGTGCCGGCGAGCAGTATTGGATAACCCCACAGATCTGTCCGCCACGCTAAGCAAGTCAGCTGAACCACTGCGGAACTGGGTAATAGAGGCCAACCGCTTATCCCTAGATGTTACCAACTTGACCTGGTCCTCCAGCTGGTCAACCCATACTAGCTTAGATCTTGCAATGCATGTGCTAGCTGTAGGCAGTCTGAAGGCTCCAGAAGAGTATTCCCTGGCACGCTTAAGTAATTTCTCTGCCAGTCTGTCCAAAGGGTCTTTAAGGAGGCCTCCATTCTCCAATGGTAGTACATTCCGCATCTACTTTTGAAACCTCCATTTGGACAGCTGGGTGTCATCAAAGGGATATTTCTGTTCAGACTTGTAGAGCTTTCATCAGCTTGACACCTTTTATTAGAAGATGTTTGGTTTCAGGTCTACATATGAGCAGTATACTTTGTTTTTTCAGAGCCGTTGCCTTTTCCATTCATATCTTTCCCGTTCATGCGATTCCTTTGTTGTGGTTTCCCCAGGTTTTTAGCTTCTTCAGGAAATTGGTGTTTTCCAGCAAATAGACGGTTTGCAGCATCCCAGCTTCTGTATGAGAAATTGTATTTAGTTTCATGTCTAGATACATGTTTAAAACAGCTAATATACATATATGCAACTGATCATTTAATAGGATGTTGTAAATGGGTTTAGCTCGTCTCGTCAGGAGCATTAATGCCCTCTAAGGGCTCGGCAGATAGTGACACAAATCTAATGTGGCAAACAAATTGTCATCTCTGGGGGACATACCTTCATCTTAAAGAGAATGAAATGCAAGAATATAAAATGCAAAACAAGGTCTTAATCCGAATGAGATTAATCCTTGCAGTTACTGGGTGAACAGACGCTTTTGGGTGTCTGAATAGTTCAACAGTCCTCATCTCTCATAACCATCACACCATCTGACTGGTGACAATAATATGGCACTTCAGGGTGAAGGTAGGAGCTCAAGTAGGGTCCTGATTCTTGGAATGAGGGCAAATACTTGACAACTTAGTTCACTGGACAGGTGTTTTTATTTTGCCGGTGACAAGTATATGCAAAATGTTTCGGGCTGATTTAGACCATTATGTAAGACTTGTGTGGTATGCTGATTTGAAATGGGAGTGCTTGTAAGTACTCTGTGAGCGCACCTGCCGCAACCAGCAAAGTTGGCCTGATCTATTGTTCATACACCTCACTGTCAAAGAAAACTAACCAATAATGAAAGCAATTGTCAGTCTTACAGGCTAAGGTACTTCTCCGACAAAGGAGGAAGTGTGAGTGGTAATTTCAGTGATGCCCTCCACTAAGACAAACTAGGCTTCTTGGCTGGATGAGACGTTGCATCTTCACACCTATGAGTGCTTTGATGGCCATTGTGCTTATGGAGCTCCCTCCTGTTCCCCTCATTAACCTGTGTTTGAGGGAAATATATAAAATAAGTGAAATAATCGTGACAGAAGATGACGGTGCAGGACGTGAGAACTTGTCATATTAGACACTTCACCCGGCCTATAAAGATGCTTTATTATGAGCTTCATCTGAAGGTAGATGGGGCCGTCTGTGGCAGCATTTGTTTTCCTCTTCTGTGCAATTAAGGCATTTTAAGAAATCTGGTTTGATAACCTCAAACAGCTGCCAGCACTCTGCGAGCATCCACGAGGGGCGCATCAGTGTATTGTAACTCCAGAGAAAGTATCAGAGCTCACACGTCACAGTTGAAAATTACAGATCAGTTTCTGGATCCTTTTTGTGGTACTGTGTCCGGTTCAGAGCACCTCCCACCCTCTCTGCAGATGCCAGCTGAAACTGAGGTAACCCCGAGTCTGACGTCACCGCAAATGATCGTGGTGCTGTCATGCCAAGATCTGGAGCTGGAGTATTTATCGATCACTCCCATGCAGATAAAACAGCTGGAGGCGATCTTGTATCTTGTGGGATTTCCAATCCGCATTCTCTCAGGGAGATGAGTATTTTGGGTGTACTAACTGGGTTGAGCATGAGATCAATTCCGGGACACCCTGCTGGTTCAGGAAAGGTAGTGAAATCCCAGGAACAATGTATCAGGAGGTGAAAAACCTGTTATCCCAAATGTTGGATAATGGAGGAGTTCGCCCGAATCAGAGCCCTTTGGCAGCTCCAATGGTACTGGTCTGAAAAAGACTGTACTCTCATTCTGTGTATATTATAGAAAGTTGAATGCACGCATTAAGATTCCTATCCTCTGCCTCGCATTGAGGAGTTTGTCAGTGTGATAACTGGGGGGTGATAACTGGAGAGATCCCGGTTGATGCCACCATAAATGGAGGTCAGTGCCTAGAGCAGTGATGGCGAACTCCAGGCCTCGAGTGCCACACACAGTCCAGGTTTTCAGGATTTCCTTAGAGTTTGACAGTTGATAATTTGATTGCCAACTGTCAAATGCAATGGAAATCCTGAAAACCTGGACTGTGTGGCACTCGAGGCCTGGAGTTCGCCATCACTGGCCTAGAGCATCTCAGGCAGTCACCGATTTACAGTGACGTCACCACAGTCAATGTCATCACTTATTGTGATTGTGCAGAACACCCCAGTGATGTCACCTTAAATGGTAACAAATTATCAAGATGGGCTAGAAACTGTTATTAATAAACTTTTATATTTTTTTTTTTTTAAACATTATTATTAACATTTTCAATTTTCCAATAAGCATCTTTGTGTGGCGCCCCTACGACCAGGAGGCCACACAAGTGCAGCAAGGTAAAGCAGGTTGGCAAAACACCTACACCGCACACACACACCGACCCTACTCCCAGGACTCTAGGTGGACAAGGAGTGGCGGGAGGAGTGTAGTTGGTGACACTGACAAAAAGGTGACACAACCAAAAAACCTGGTAACACTGGGTAGAAAAAGAATGGAGTACAAGACAGTGTAGTGACAGAGGGTGCAGTCCCTAGAAGACAATGTCTAGGTCAAAAAATGTCTCGAGTCTGTTGAATGTGAACCCATAGGCGCTCTATTTCATTACATTCCCATAGACACCAAAACCAGACTTCTTCCATGGGCTGACACTTTGGGCAATGGGTTAGTCTGTCTGGTCTATCTTGTCGTGTTGGTAAAGTGAATCCCAGGATCGCTGTGTAGTATCCTAAACTGTGAGTTCCCCCATCTCTCATCCACTGTTCTCAAAACAGTTTCCAGCCTGCCAATATAGTGTCTTCTATTGCCGGATCTCGTGAACTTTTATCCCATCCCTCAAATTCTCTAGCTTTCCCTGTTGGGAGTAGCTGACTCCTCAATGCCTGGTAGATGGATGATATTGTGCTGATTAACAGGTCCAGCGACATTACAAAGTCCTATTCATTTTTACTACCCTCCAGTCCCAAATTAAGCTCATAATATGGCTTCTATGGTAATATTGGATTAATTGTGTCTCAGGTAACTCACGTCGTTACCTCGACTCCCTCAATGTCGCCCACCTCACGTCGGAAATATGGAAGAGATCTTTAGGGCGGTTTATACCTCTTTAAAAGTCAAAAGTGGCTTTTCTCTGCCTGAGGGGAACGCTGGATGACTCCACAATTCTAACTGTTTTGAGAGTCTCCAGGACAGTCCCATATTTTTTTGGACAGCCTTGCGGGCAGCAAGCGTCTCTGAAGACCTTCGTCGTCCTAAGGATTCAGGGAATCTGGGTGATCTGTGTATGCAGCACTGAGGTCAGGCTCCACGGGTGGCTTATCTGTGAAGTCGGAGAATGTTAGTCCCTTTGATCCAATAAACTTTTATTCACAAGTAAAAATTAATTGGTTCAAACCCATGGCTCCCAATTTAAATGCATACAAAGCCCCCACATATACAGTAAAACACTAGGTCAATTAAACAGACTAATGCTACAAGACAAATCTGTCATTGTCTGATGTAGAAGGATGTTGGGTCCCTGTGTGCTGTCGTGAGGTTGTCAGAGAACAGAAGCCATTTCATGATGTCTGCATCCGTTTTGTCTACAGCTTCTGCTGTCATAGGGACACAACACTGAGTGGGTGGGGAAGGTCACATTACTGATCAATCTATTAACCAATGAAAACAATAGGGGGCATGAAGTCAAACTTTTGACCTTAATTAGCACATGTGCATAGTTTAAACAGACGTCATTTGGTACACCACGTGCTTGGATGTGCTAGCTTTAATTTCCGTTGATCTCGAAACATTTAATATTCTTTAGAATGCATAGAGAAAAGTGGATTTCGCACAGTCTTGGTTAGCGATGCTGACAAGTCTCATTGCTCCACATATGACCCCAGCATCATTGTGATGCTCTGCACCACGCTTCATGTTTGTTCCTCCTTAAACATAAAGAGAAGTCGTTAAGTATGAATTTGTGTACAACAAATATATACAGTATCAACAAGCTGTTGGAAACTGGGACCTCAGTCACAAGCGAGTGGGAGGGGTTTTGTCTCGTCTTATTGCTTGATGGTGTTCTGGAGGCACCGTCTGCTGTTTTGTAGAACGAGCAGCAACGCTTCAGTCACCCTGGTCACTCAGGACATAATCCCTGGTACAGATGCACTTTTGACTCCACCTCCTGGGTGGGGCCAAATATCTAATGCCTAGGCACCAGCCTGCTGATGTCATAAACCCTTAGTCTGCTGCTGCAGCTCCTTACCCCCCAAGAATTTGCCCTTCCGCTTACCCTCCCAACCCCATGATGCCAAAATAATCAGGAGAGAAAAATATTACTCCAATGCATAATGCACAATGCCCAGCAAGGGGTACAGGTGGCTTTAAACCCCCTTAAGTCCCCAGGAAATTTTCCACACTCAATACTCTAAAGTCCCCCCTTCCCCCCCAATGTGAATACACCCAATCTGATACAACCATCTGCGACCTATCTTGTATTATACTTGTGGCCGAGTATCTGATACTCAGCTGAGCAACTACTACACTAGAAGTTTACTACTCTATCATCAATAGTTCTCACCTCACTGGTCAATTTTTTTTTTTTTTTTTTTTTTTTTTTTCCCTGCTCCTGCAGCTGTTTTCTTAGATTATGCCTTGACCACATCTACAATAGGACGTAGGTGGAAACCAAAGTAGTTATATTCTTGTATATAGGGTCAGTATTATAGTAGTTATATTCTTGTATATAGGAGCAGTATTATAGTAGTTATATTCTTGTATATAGGAGCAGTATTATAGTAGTTATATTCTTGTATATAGGAGCAGTATTATAGTAGCTATATTCTTGTATATAGGAGCAGTATTATAGTAGTTATATTCTTGTATATAGGAGCAGTATTATAGTAGTTTTATTCTTGTATATGGGGTCAGTATTATAGTAGGTATATAGGGGCAGTGTTGTAGGAGTTATGTTCTATACAAGCAGATTGATGTGCTGCTTTTGGGCTAAAACACAGCAGAAAACGAGCAAAATTAGGCCCAAATTTGTCTGTAGTGTCCTTGGTGCGCTCCAGTTTTATAAGTGCAAAATATAAAAAATTTTGCACCATTTTCAGACTGATTCAGATGCATTATGCAATGCATCCAAATTATTTTTCCTGATTCATTGAAATGAATGGGATCCAGACTTCGGACCAGAAAGACACGCAGCATATAATTTTTTTTTTTTTTTTTTTTTTGGTGGATCAGACTATCTGAATATTCTGCTGTTTTACCCCAATGAAATACATTGGTTTTAATGGTCCGAATTTCGGATCCAAAAATCAGTTCAAAATTCAGGAAAGGCTGCAGACATACTGCTGATGTTCAATGAAATAACTAGAGCACCTTCAGCTAATGGCTACCTTGGTATACAAGGAAGAGCAAATGCAGAAGGTAGAATGCTATACATTCCACCTTCTGTATTAGTGTTGGTTACCAAGGAAGCCATTGGCTGAAGGAGCTCAGCTGCCATTGCATAGTGCAACCTTACCAAGTAAGCCAGGCACTAAAGGAGTGGCCCTGGTAACTGGGATGATTCAATGGGACATGGCGGCTTCTGCGTATCTATGCCCTGGGGACATACACCCCAGTCCAAAAGTTCTCATAATTATAATCGTGGTTGAGTTTCTGCGGTATTCAGCTGAATAACTAGTATTTTACTACTTGCACATTACTAGTTCTAACCATTCTTAGCTGGTCTTTCTTTTGAAGGTGCTGCAGTTGTCTGACCTTTTCTCCTCTTGAACGGAGTCACCTCAGCGTGAATAACATTGACTGCTGAGACCCCCAACCACCGGTCTTCCCCAACTGCGCAATGAATGAGGCCACACATCTTTCAAATCTTGATTGAGGGCATCAACGTAACACCCCTCAAATTCTTTTAAACAGGGGGTTGGATTATTTTTTGCCGCAGCTCCAAAACCAGGCACAAAACTGCCTTAAATTCTGAGTGAGGATGACCGATGCCTCGGCCATCCTTGGCAGATTGGCTCTCACCAATTCCCTCTTCCACCGGCCACAAAGTGGTGAGGGCTTTTGCCCGAGCTGCGACCACCACATATGTACCTGATGGCCTGCTCTACCCCATCCTCAATCTGACAGGAATATGCCCAACCCTATGTCGTTGAGGCTAAAACTATCCTCCAGCAGTAGCCGGTTAATATCAGACTCCAGAATATCATGGTAAACTACTATGCCCCCCTTCTAGCCATCACAAATCTGGCGACACACGAGTTTATGTACCTCCATGACCGCTCTACTGCCGTCACAACCCTTGCTCCTGTCCAGTTCACCCTGGGTAGCATGTTGGACCACACTATCGGTAGGGGGGGGCCTACGAACAGGAAGTCATCCAGGTAATGTGTGACTGACTTCAATTTAGACACATCCTTAACCACCCATTCCAGGAATGAGCTGAAGAGCTCAAAGCGAACAAGGTATGGAGCAACCAATGGGGAGGCACCTGTCGCAGAATTGTTCTTGGATAGCACATCCCAATAGGTGGTGGCAATCAGGGTGTACTGGTAGCAGACGGAATTCTAACAGTATGTCCAATTTGTCCATAAGTGCTCCCCTCCCGACTTCCCTGACCAGCGCCACTGCTTTGTCAAAAACGTAAGACCGCCGAGCGTTCGGCGGGAATGCTGTCATTGACAAGCCTGCCTGCCGGAAAGGAGAGGTGGCGTATCAGGCTAAATTCGCCCTTGTCCTTTTTATCGGGACTACTCAAACGTGAGATTCTTAGATTCGGGAATGGGATGTGTGTAAAGGGGCCAGCCATGCGGCCTAAGGCGACATCTTTAAGCACTTTACTTGTGAGGACCTCCGGGTGCTCTTCAGCCGATTTGAGATTGGGGACAAAACAGGGATGTGGGAAAGGTTTGAAAGGAGTGAAGAAACGGTTGGCGAAACCATCAGTGATGGTTGCTGCCGCGGCCCTATTGGCGTAGTGTTTTAACCAGGGCACCATCTCTACTACGTTCACCGGAATCTTTGGAGCCTGCGTACGCTGCCTTATGGTGGGAACGGGTGGCCTTGTCGCACCTGGCGGATGCATGGTTGCTACCGCAAGACGAGTATTCGTGCTTGTACTTGCAGAGGCCTTGGAATTTGCAGTGGCCTTCATTGAATAGCCACACGGGATATGCTCGTAGACCTGGATCCTGCTGAACTCCTTATGTGGAGGATGATTATGAAGGAAAGGACTGAAATGTCCTCTGTGACATCAGTCTGAGCCATGAATCGGTGGTCTTAATGACCCAGCCCAGATGGGGCTGTGTGGCTAACTGGTGCCTGAAGTCCTCATCGTACTTCCACCATGCCGAGCCGCTGTGGGTTTTGTACTAATTATAGATTGTATCACAGTAGGTGAACAGCTCTGTTCAGCGTTCAGGGTACGTTCAACCCATGACTCGCCCAAGTACGCAGAAAGCCTGCAGCCAATTGTTTAGTCTTGGCTACCTTGACTTTCCTTTCAGGGAAGCGGTCTGTACCCCTTCTCTTCCTGTCAACTGTTTTTGTTCGGTCAAGATTAAAGACCATATATCTATGTAATCATTGTCCAAAATTTTTTGGACAGTCTCACGCAATAGATCCCCGCCGAGAGGGGAAACACCACAGTATACAATTTCCCTGTGTAGGTCGAGCCACTGCGGTTTGTCTGACCGCAGCATAGAGGGGGTGACAAACTGTTTTATTAGTATTTGTGATGGACCCTTCCCCAGGCGAGGTTTGTTGTAGCCCCCCACTCATGCAATAGTAAAGCTGTACTCACCGGACAGTGACCGGACTGACTGTCATAGTTTGGCTTCGCTGTTCTGACTCTAGGGTTTCCCATTTTTGGTGGCGTGATGATCTTCCTTTTGGTGGGTCGCTCAGTGACCGACTTCTGCGTGAGGCAGAAGTTGAAGTGCTGGAGGACATGTGATGCCTCCGGCGGGATGATCTCTTGCTTTGTTTGGATGAGCGAGTTTCTGCGATGTATTGCACCTCCTGGATGAGTGGCGTGATGATCGATGATGGCTACCGCTGCTCCTGCTGCGGGAGGTGGATGATTAACTTGTTGATCTGCGTGCTGTGTGACCTGCGTGCTGTGTGATACTGTCCGCTTTTCTGAGTTGGTGCTTCAGTTCCCTGCTGTGGCGCAGGTTTGGGTGAGGGCTGGGGGTGCCCGTGTGGTTGAAGCCCACCATGGGCCATCTGCTCCTGTAGGGATGCTTCAGGCTGCCCTTGTGGCCTTTTGGGAGCGAGGAGGGGTGGGGGACAGCAGTGTCCTTGCTGCATGGGGGCCTGAGGTTCTTTGAGGGGGGGCCTGTTGAGACTCCCTTGATGACCCAGGGGAGTCCTGTTGCGCCGACTCCTCCGCTGAGGAGTATGAGCTCCCACTGGTACCCATGTTGGCGGAGTGTGCAGCGGTGGTGGGGCGGAAAGATGCTGTGGCCCTGGAAGGGTGTGCAGCAGAGTCCTTCCCAGCCGGGCGTTCGTGGGGAAATGTTGAGTGCCGGCCCGGAAGTGACACTGCGGCACGTGATGTGCGGCCGCTGTAAGCCGCGAATGACTGACTTCCGGTCACGTGATGGCCGCGTTGAAAATTGACGTGGCGGACCAGGGACGGGCCGCGGTTCCTGCAGGATCGCGGGCCCTGATGGAGCTGGGGCAGCGCGAGAAGAGCACACTCCAGTTGGTGGGAGCGTGGCAGCCCCTGAGCCTGGGTGGCGGCTGTGCTAGGCGTGAGGTGCCTGCTCCAGTGCTGCAGCTGCGATCCAGGTGGTGAGTGCACAGCGAGACGGGGGTCCCTGTGACCAGGGATAGCATGTGGGTGCCTGCAAGGGGAGGGGCTTCCCTATGTAGAATTGGGCCTTTCCGGGCCACCCTGTGCCTGTGTGTGGGACCTGCTGCGTGGGTGCGAGCGGGGGATGCTGGGTTGCTGTCTGCAACTGAAGGCAGACTGGCCCTGTCAGCCTCGGCTGCCCTCCACCTGCATCTGGGGCTGTCAGTGGGGCTCAGCCTTAAGCAGACATGATGGTCTGGAAGACCTGCGTCCACCCAGTGCGGGAACAGCTAGGAGGGAGCTGGTGCCCACGAGGGAGGCCAGCCCTTCAGCTCCCTCCCGTCCGAACCTCCTTACCGTTGCTTTTGAGTGTGTCCATGATCCGGATTATGATTGCTCTCAGGTTGAACATAATTGACTATCGGGGTGAACCCAGAGTGGTAAGAGTAAGGATGGGATATGGGTGCTGTTATGTATAGCCCGGAGGCGGGCTGTAAGGGGAGCTCAGGAATGTAGCTCTGTGGGACAGAGCAGGGGGAGGGGGGGGTTGCCGACCACTGCACGGTGAGGAAGAGCGTGGAAACTGGGTGTTGCCAATGCCTCTGACTGCAGAGCCCCCCCCCCCCCCCCCCCCAGCTCCGCAGTCAGAGGCATTGGCATCAGCTGAGGTGCCTTTCAAGATGTAGTATTCATTTGTAGACTTCTTAAATTATATTTCGACCTCATGGACCTTTCATCCACATGAGCCAGCCATAATGGCGATGACAATGGAGGCGGCGGTAGTGCACTCTTTTTTTTGACCCACTATATTTGCTGGTTAAGGCATACATGCCTCTAGCTCCTTTTCCCGTAATTTGTGTCAAGATGTTGCGGTCAACTGCTTGTTTTTATGGCCATATTTATTAAGTGTCCTTTGTTCCCTTTTAAATAGGGCTATTTTTCGGGTCTAATGCATGGGTATAATGAGACACATGAGACATGCGCTTCTTAAGTATTCCTTGTATTGCGTCATACAAGTCAGTGCATTAACAGAATATGAAACAAACGTAAGTTGCGAAGTGCAAAGCACTAAACCAAGGATATCGGAGGTAGAGCATTTAAGCATAGCACAAGTCTCAAGGAGAACATTCAGTGTCTTACTTTCCTGGTAGATGGTGATGGTAAGCAGAAGGGTCTGGTATCCACAAATGATTCCTGGGTTCCAAGCAGAGAAAATCCAAGGCTTCCAGAGGCCAAGTCACAGACAGGTTGCAGACCTGATTCTGGAGCACAGGTTAACCAGCTGAAGCTGTGTAGAAGGGCAAATGGCAAGGAACAGGGCAGGAACACAGAAGCTGAGAACTCCATATTGTTTGAGGGCAAAAGTCAACGCAACAGGACCAGAAACAAGATGGCCAAAAAAATCACTAGATTCAATGGTAACGGGGAATGTGGCAAAGTGAGAACAAACTGAAACCTAATTTGAAATCCGACAGTGGCACAATAAAGACAGGTGTGTTGCTTGAAAGTATAAGATTCGCTGGTGGTGGAGTGGAGCTGCCCTCTTAAGGTTCTGTTACACGCGGCAACATCTCTGGAGACGTTGCTTGCAGCTCACTGGTTGCAGTGATATCATGGACACAGTTCCATTTTGTTGCCGTGTACAAGCAATGTCTCTGGAGATGTTGCCGCGTGTAACAGTACCTCTAGGGTATGTGTGCACACAAGTTGTTTCTTCAGCAAAAAATGCACCCTCTGGTAGAAAAATGCAATAAGAAAAGCATGCATTTTTACCGCGTTTTCCCATTGACAACACAAATGTAGTGACTTACTGCTTTTTTTCTCTAACCAAAACTGCATGCAAAAAAAAAGCAATGTGAACAGCCTTCCAGATTTGAATGAAAGCTGAAGTCAACACCGATTGTGATTAGTCAGTTCAAAATCTGCACGACACTGTGGCTGTTAGTCAGCTGCATGATGTGTGGACTTTAGCCCCAAGTTTTCATGCAGGTGGGCCTGATCAGTGGATGCATCAGCTGATTGTTTTACCAACCAGCTTTTAACCCCTTAATTACCTATAACTCACATCTACGTCATAGGTCACCGCCCACAGTTTGATGCGAGCTCACTGAGCTCAGATCCTCCCGCTGACAGCTGATCTTAGCAGAGATGTGTATCTGATAAGTGTCGCTCAGATCCGTGATTCGATCGGCACTGTTAACCCTTTGAATCGCGCTGTCATTCACTGGCGTGATCCAAAGCCCTGTGAGCATCTAATGGCAGATCAGCTGTGCCCCACGGGTTCACCCCACGCTCCTGTAGGTGAGGTGAACATCTCAAAGCCAGCTATGGGAAACATGGACATCTTTGGGTGTAGCTCCGCCCCTTGTGGTCCAATTTGCAAAGATGGCAGGCACCCCAACACTTCACTATTTGTAGAGGAGACCCCTGAAACCCCCCACAATGAGTGTTTTATTTACCATACCTTACTCCCATCATCCATCTATGATCCTCTATGGCAGTTAAGAAATGGACGCACTCTAACATTGCAGATATGCCACGCCAGGCATACAGTTCTGCACGTGAATGCCGGCCAGTAACATACAATTTTATGGTGACATAAACAGGAGGATATGCTCTTGGTGGGCGGTGACACACTCCACTCTGCTTTTCCGCTGTGAAGGTGACTCCCCAGCGCCGCTCTGATCTAGTGATGGGCAGTCCTGCTCTTAAATCCATGTCACTGTGCGCCCATGGTGGTCTGCCCGGCTGATCACGGCTGTCACAGGACACTGGAGAAGCTGTGAGCGAGGGCTCCATGCAGGAGCAGAAGAGCCATACAGCTTTCAAAGAGGGGGGAGAGGGATCATGTGTGGTTATAGGGAACAGTGTGTATGTATGTGTAGGGGGCAGTGTGCATGTTTGTGGAGGGGCTGTACAGTGTGCGTGTGTGGGTTATACAGAGGTAGTATGTGCGGCAGATTGTACAGGGGGCAGTGTCTGTGTGGTGAGAATGTATGGTATATGGAGGGCTATGAGACTGCATTATTGCGTTATACTATATGGACAGCTATGAGGCAGCATTGTATTATCTGTAAGGCTGAGGCGGCATTGTTATCTGGAGGGCTAGCACGCTGCATTATATGATGGGTTGAGGCTGCATTATACTAGATGGAAGGCAGTGAGGCTGCATAAAACCATATGGAGGCACTGTCAGGCTTCATTATGTTATATGGAGGGTTCTGAGGCTGTGTTATACTATAATGGAGGACCATATATACCAGGAAAAGGGCATATTCCAGTAGGAAGGCCATATATAGCAGGATGAGGGACATTAATACATAATGGAGAGGGGGATCAATTTGTGAGTCTTTATAGGAATTAGAATGCTATTTGGGGCCCATTCATTTGATCAATGTGGGCATGTGAGGGAGGAGGGGGGCCCAGGTCCAAATTTCGCACCAGGGCCCTTCGGACTCTAGTTATGGTAAAACCAGTGATGTGCCGCGTGTGAAGGCACCCTAATGGTAAATGTGTGGAGGTCGACACACAGAATACAGCACTAGTGTTGATTCTAACAGTACTTTTATCTAAAAGTGAAAAAAATCTTTATAGAAATTGCTACCTGAAAGTCCCTAAAAACATTCTGCTTCTGTTTCATGGAGAAGTCCTAGGTTCCCTTTCAATTATTTATCTTAGAACTGATAAGCATTTAGTACTCCAGAAAATCACATCCAACTCACCAGTTTTGTTTGTGTATGGGAGGAGGAGGAGAGATCGGTGTCAATCTCTCGTCCGCTCCTGTCACTTACACCTGAACATCTCTAGAATCTGCCCCTTCCTCACCATGGAACAAAATAAACCTTCACTGTGGCCGTAGTCCATTCCCGCCTCGACTACTGTAACTCTCTATTAATTGGCTTTCCGCTCAGACATTCCCTTCTCTATTCCTCCTTAATGCAGCAGCCAGGGTCGCCTATCTGGCCAATTGTTACTCAGATGCCTCCACTCTGTCAGTCACTGCATTGGATGCCTGTACACTACAGGATTGAATTCAAACTGCTTGTTCTCACCCATAAAACTCTTCACAATGCAGTACCTCCCTACAGCTCCTCCTTCATCTGTCTATCACCCCACCCATTCTCTACATTCCACAAATGACCTTCAACTAACATCTGCACTAATCCGATCCTCCCGGCTCCAAGACTTTTTTCTGAGTTGCACCAATTCTCTGGAATGCTCTACCCCAAGAAATCGGGACTATCCACAACTTGCATGGCTTCAGACGCTCCCTAAAAACACATCTTTAAGATGGCCTATCATGCTAGTTAATAGAAGCTCTTGGTACTGTAGATGGGCCATTCACTATCTTTCTCGACATAACTCTGGAATTGTGATGTATAAAGTGTCTGGTCATATGTCACATAAACACCTGGCTAGGTCTCAATCTACTTGTGAGACTTTCTTCAACCCAATTTCTGTAGACTTATCTGCTTTGTGATTATGGGCAGCTGGTACCTGAGGATAAAAACATTGTTGGTACTGGCAAATGCTTGGTAGATGGGACAATGAGGCCTCATGTATCGCTCCTCCTGGAAGTGCTCGGTCTTTGGATTCCACGGTTCGTTGTCCCTTAGAGGACATAGAATTCAGGCATAATATTTCCAACCTCGTGCTGCTTCGTTGGCCCTATGTTCTCAAAATATGTACTGTAAGTATGTTGAAAGGAAACATTGAGGTGAAGATATGATTGCCAATGTCAAACTTTAACCTCTTAATGACCGAGCAATTCTGACCAGTGTAACTTAACGAGCGAATATCTCTGACACACAAACAGATCCCAGTGATTTCAAGATTGTTCTTTTTTTCATGACATATTGGACTTAATGTTAATGGTTAATTTAGGAAGATATTTTTGCATTTCTTTGACAAGTATTTACAGGCAGTGACTGTTCAAAGCCATGACTAAATATTTCATTGGTATAATTAAAAGGATAAAAACGTACAGCATAGAGTTGTGGTTTTAACACGCTCCCTGATCATCCGCGTCCTGCAGAATAAATATATTTGTCTTATAATTATCTGCTCTTCATTGATCGCTAATTGTTTCTGCGGAATCTATTTTACGTATAAGACGAGGAACATGAAGAATTAAGATATGGTGAATCAACATCTATCAACTCAACGAGTAAACAGTCTCTTGCTCATAGCAACCAATCAGATCTCTGCTTTAATTTTCTAAATTTCTCTAAAGAAAGTGATGGCATTGGTTGATCTGAGCAACAAATTCAGTTTTGTTTGTACACAGTATCACCATATCTGCCCCACTGTATATAGAAATAATCAAATGCTGAAGAGTCCAAAATATCTTCTATCCAAAAGTATGAATCATTTAGATGGGTGGGGTTAGAGTTTTTGGCACTGTTGGCCTGAAAGTCACCATTTTGATGGCAGTCAACTAAGATGCATGTAATTTTTAGCTGTGTATATATATTAAACTAGTAAAGATTTGGGTTCTCTGGGATGAAACTATTGGTATGATAGGTGGGTGTCCATGCTAGGATCCACTGCTTTAACTTGGTTTAGCTGATGGACAGGGATCCTGAATAGTGATGGATGAGCCCACCAATGTATGAGTATGGTGGACCCGAACAGACTTTTATTAAAGTCCAACTTCAGGACTGGAATTAGCTGTAAATTGAGACCAATCTCAGACTTAACCAAACACCTGCTATACAACTTTTTATTTGCTTTAAAGACCTATCCTGAGGATGGGTCATCAATAGTTGCACTAGAAAATCTTGAGACACTATGAAGAAACTTGTACATACCTTCAAAAGTTTATCATCCTGCAGTCGCAACAATCCAAGAAGTCTGTGAAGATGTTCTGGAGATATGAAAATTGTAGGTCATCAAAATAGTCATATGGCACGGCACTCGCGGGCTTAACTGGCTTGTACATGTCTATTGCACTCTCCACTTCATTGACTTTGCTTCTGATGAGGTTTTCATGCATGGTTGCTTGAGATGATTACACAGGATGTCATGAAGCTTCATACAGGTCTTGTAAAGTAGAATTTTGCAGATTTGCTTCCTAGAAGATGCCAGGATTTTCTTTGGTTTGATGGTCTGGAGAATTCAATGTGAAATTCCAAACTACTTTGCACTAACTCTTTTATAGAGTCCTTTGATGCAGTATAGATCTATAGTCCCCTTTTTTATAGTAGGATAAAGCCACCAATATTTAATCATATTGTGAGTCCTTTATGGGTTTTGATGCAGCAATCAGTATTTAAAGTTTTATTTTGCAAGTTATTTATACAGCCAATAATTCAAACAGCATTGTGGGGCGCTCTATTCCTAGTATTTTTATGGCTGATATCCACTCATTTAATTTTCAGGATTTTCTTTATTTTTTAGGTAAATAGACTTAAGATACATAAATCAGCACTTATTCAGTGCATCAAAATAATGTAGCAAATGCCTTTACCCAAGTGTCCGGACTTCAAGATAATCCTCAACATTATTCACTCAGTGATCAGCATCTGATCATGACTAAAAATACCATTTAGAAAAAATCTCTAATCTGTTCTAGTTCTTCCCAATGTTGGAAATCCTTTACTTTCTCCTGTAAATATACTTGCATCAAGTCATTGAACTCTTCTACTCTCACAAGATCCAAAATGTTATTGAAGAGGCTGATGGCCTCCTTGTGAGCGCAGTCATAGACTCCAGAGCAGATCTTTGTATTGGGGTAATGCTTGATCGTGTCCTCACCATTGGATTTCCAGCCAGCTGTACCTTCACACTGTTCCTGTCTTTGGTCTTGTGGATCTTCATAGTCACTGGCTGTTGCTTTCTTCAGATGCATCCTCTGAGTATCGGGCTTATATACACGCCGCACTGTTCAAACTTCCGTAGTTTCTTCCCTCTTCCTTCCTCCATGTTTCTTATTGTGGTTTATATCAAACATTCCTCTATGGTGTCTTCAAAGTTCCTGAAAGTATTTTTTAGTCTGAGAACTTCAAGTTCTCCTTCATGGATTATTTTCCTTATTTGATCTTTTCGTTATGTCTCCAGGTGCCCTTACACACATATATTGCTTGCAACATACTGGTTGCAGTGAAATCAAGGACACATTGTTCCATTTACACACTGCAACAAAATGGAGCAATGTGTCCATGATTTCACTGCAACCAGTGAGTTGCAAGCAATGTGTGTGTAACGGCACCTTATGACTCCTTGGTAGAATTTTTCATGGCATAAAACGTCTCTTACAGAAGTAAATTTACCTTTTTTTCCTTTTAACTTTTGATCTGGCTTCCAGTTTTTCCTTTTCTTCCTTGGTTTCAATGTAAAGTCTTTCCCATATATCTGATCGGTAAATTTGAGGGTTTTTGACTCTGAAAACTAAAAACAAACTTTCAATCTCGTGGTGACTTATGCAGGAAGCAGCAGATCTTTTCATATTAATTTCCTCAAGTTCTACCCTTATTAATTGTCCACTCACTCTCCAACTCTTTTCTTAATAACTGGGCATCATGTAATAGACTCCCCTTTGCATTTTGATATTCCTGATCGTTTGCTTTTCCTCCTTCAGATGTTCTTTCACCTTGTGATTCTCTCAGTATAATCTCTGCCTTCACTTATCCAGGTTTCTGATCTGATCTCGTAGTTTTGGGAGCTCCTCTTTCAGGGAAGATATAACTTCGTTTTTCTCTAAACTCCCTTAGGCTACTTTCACATAGCGATTTTTAAGGGAGCCGATGCTGTCCGATAAAATTGGACAGCATCGGCTCCCTTCTGATACCTGGAATCGGATGCCAAATAGGCATCAGATTCCGGCAAAAAATCGCTGCCTCTGGGCTGAAGAGAAAAAAAAAAGTATATGTTCACCTGTCCCCGAGGCCCCCGCCGACTCCCGCACAGTCCCACCGGCTCCTGGTGTCTCCAGAGGTCGTCTTCTGAAAAGGACCTGCCATGATGTTAACATGGTGCAACAGACTGTCACATGACTGACGTCACGGCAGGTCCTGTTCAGAAGACTACCTCTGGAGACACCGGGAGGACACCGGGAGCCTGCGAGAGACGGCGGGGGCCTTGGGGACAGGTGAGCATACTGTGTTTTTTTTTTGTTTGTTTTTTTTTTTTTTTTTTTTTTTTTTTTTTTTTAACCCCTGCTCTCCCAGTTAGGAGCAGGCCGTGGACCCATCAGATTTATCCTCGGACCCTGCTCCATAGGGCCCCATGTTAAAAACATCGGACTAAATGGCATCCGATTTGGTCCAATACGATTTTGTCCGATTTTTATTTTCGGTACAAAAATCTGAGCATGCTCCGATTTTTGCACCGATAAAATCGGACCGGATCGGACCAAATCAGATGCCATTTAGTGCACATCCGATTCGGTCCGATGCCCACAGGGCTGCATGGGGGCCAAAATCGGACAGCATTGGAAATAAAAAATTCGTAGTGTGGAACAAGCCTTAGATGTTGGTTTTCCAGTGCAAGGTTTTTATTTTGTACCTCAGTAGTTTTCAGGCTGGTGGAAGGTCATCTGCCTCCAGCTTCAGATCACTTTCCTTCTGTGAAACATTTGGTTCTCTTTGCTGGTTTTGTCCCTTAAATCATCAAGAGATGGGACCAGATCTTCTCTTCCATGTCTTCAGTGAGCTGTTCAAAAACTTCCTTGTTCCATTGTGGCTTCTTTCTCCCTTTGAACTCTGAGATGGACGATCTGCTTCAGTGTCACTTTGAATGGCAAAAATATGTAGAAAAAATTCATCAAATATCTGAATAGTAGCATAAAAATATCCAAAGGCCATACATATTTCTATGAGCATGGATGATGCATTTGTTTAGGTTGCTGTTCATCCATCTAAACATTCTCAGTGCTGGGGTAACAGCGGCTAACACTCAGATCCAGAGGATACAGATTTCTTAGAACGTTGGCGTCGCAGAATAGGACTAGAATCATCACTCGCTCCATTATTTGAGTCGTCTTTACTGGACTGAGATGGAAACAGGTTCTGGTTGGGAGAATATGTCCTGGCTACAGGAGGAAAAGCTTGTGTTAAGAACATTGCTTCCAGACAAATCTTCTGGAATCTCCTTCACTTCATTGGCTCTAATGTCATCTACTTTAAAAGTTTCCAGAGTAACCCTGTCAGTCATCACTTAGTCTCGCAGTGGCTATACTCGCATAATGTGCCCTCGTCGCCAATATGTTCATCATGTGCAGCTGATCGCGCTGGCTTAGGGCATGAGCTGTAACTGGTCAACCGCTCTTGTTCTCGCTAATTTTCTGAAGCGGAGGCCAGATTTTCCACACTTGACATAGTAGCCTCCTTTTTGCAGACATCCGTCAATTCCTCTGTTAAATCTAACTAAGTTTCCATCAAATGAAGTACTGTGTTCTAAAGTAAGGTTTGGGCATGCCAAAATTCTGTGCACAATCTTTGTCCGCGTCCTCATAGTTAATAGTCCATCCACATAATGATTCGCTATCACTTCAGTTTCCAGACCTTTTTTTTGCTGAGATGGAGGTGGCCCTTTATGTTGATTACAAAAGACACTCCTTTGCTGCTTGGGGTCTGGAAGTGACAGTAACCATCACTAAACTCCTGGGCTGGAGTCCTCATCACCAAGTATTGTGACATCTAGAGCTATGGGGACACAATGTTTAGCCAATGTTATGCAATTCCCCCCATTAGGGCATAGCGATCCCAGATTCCTAATTTATCTAGATCACTAACGTATGTCCTGAAAAAATGCATCCAGTCACTTTCCACCCGCTGTGGTTGCTGGATTTCTTGGGCGTGCTGCCTTTGCCCTAGCAGAATTCGCTGTGCTGCCAACCCTTCCTGGAGGTGTTCAAGGCCACTTATTATGATGGTGTCTGCCTCGTCTCGGAGTGTACGCCTCCTTGGCTGTGCCACTCTGGGTGCTGCACTGGATGTTGGGTCTTGGGAAGGTGTACGATTGGTAGCAGGTGGGGCGGAAGCTGCTGGAGTAACAGTAGGGTGTTTTGGATCAACCACAGGTTGTGGTGCCTCTACTTCTGGATCATCTGCACTAGTCTCGGCAAGGTCCAACACAGTGTTGGTGTGTCCTGTGTTTTAAGAATTAAACATTACAACCGGCCTGTCAGATCTAGTTCCACACATTACAAGCATTGAAGCCACTTACTCTCTGGCTTCATATGTCTTTTCCAAAAACCGGAGCTGGTCTGCATATTTGTATCTGACCGGTGGCTTGTCGGAAACACCACTGAGGTACTTGGCCATGTTGCGGACATCACGCCGAATGCGGTTTTTCATTGACCACCATCGCACATGGATCTTATCCTCTACATAACACAGGTTTAATTTTAACAAAAGGAAAAGAAATAAACAAAACATCACATAATAACCATGTCCATGTGTGGCGGCATACCATGATCAATGACACTTACCAGTGGCTTTCTGTAACTTGGGGGCCATGTCTTCTAAGTCTGGGTATAGACGATGATAGATCCTGTCCCAATAGTCACATATGAGGGCAGCATTGCTGTGGTCCTCATGGCCCTGGTCCCATATAGGCACAATCTTCAATGATGCGTATCAATGCCTCATTGTCGATTACCACTTTGCCCAATGGGCCTGAATTTCCTCCATGCCTGGATGTCTATTTTTAAAATGACAAATGTAATTGTAATGTATCTACAAGGCCATTTTTAACATCTTAAAAACAAATTATTCAGTTTTGTAAAACTGTTACAAAATGTAAAAGGACACCTGTTGCAAAGCAGCCACAAACATAAATGGGCAATGTGCCAGCAAGCACTAGCGCTTTTTGGTCAATGAGTAAAAAATTAACTCCCCCCCCCGATGAGGCAGCAGTGGCCTTCCGAGCAGCTTTCTTGTAATTTTTTTTTTTTTTTTTTTTTTTTTTTTCTGGCTGCTTTTCACTTTCTGCTTGCCCTGTGTAGTATAAGTCAGTTTGAGGGCAAAAGGAGGGCAACTATCACCAAAACTACAAATGACATTGTGTACTCAACACTGTGCAATGTTGCTAAACACAATCTTACATTCTTGACCACAGGATTGCAGCCCAACAGCTTGTCTGACCAACCAGGTTGGCAACCCTGACTGAGACACACAATTGGTAGGATGCATTTGTGTGTCTTGATTTGAATATGTAGGCCTTGATTTAAGGGACCAAACAAATGCTACATTGGAAAATGGCCCTCACCCATCATAAGGGGACCTTTTTTCCGATTTGTCTATAGCTCCGACACACCCCGATTGCCAATTGTCCCATGTGTAGTTCAGACAAACAACCTTTTATTGGTTTAAAAGCTTAACATTACGGCCCGCATAAAAGGACTCCTTGCCTTCGAGCGTGCTCTCGATTGGCCATCCTTGCGCTTTCTTAATTTTGTGGATTTTGTTTTGGAGCGATGTTTCCACTTCTTGCGCTGCAAGGTGAAAGTGAAGAGTAGTAAAATATTTTTGCTTAAACAGAACACACGTGCATTTTTAAAATTACATGTGTCCACGCCTTATTAAAGTGTGGACACTATACCATCCATTAACTCGGGCCGGACCTGAAGATAATTCCAAAAGTACTTACATGATGGGAGGTTGGGTCTGTGGTGCTCTGTGAGCTTGATGCAAAGTCCTGTGAAGGGAACAAATATACCTAAATATAGGCCCAACATCCTCTCATATGGACAAGAACAAAACCACATACCAGGATTAATGGAGTGTGTAAAGTGGTTTTCAGTGGCCACAAAACAATTATGGAACCCAAATCACGAACCTTACAGCATGGCCATGCATGAAACATTACTGGCACATGTTGGCAAAACATCAATGATCCTTACGTTTGCAAAAAAAAAAACACCTACCAAAGGAACATGCATGTACAGCATGGCCAATGCATAGGGCATGCTGCGGAAAGTGGCCATGTGTCAGATTTATAATGTGAGCAGTGCTGAAAACCAACAAATAGGCTAAGGACAAACTCGCAGACAGGGGTGAAGGGTCTCCAAGGCCACAATGATTTGGCCTACATAAACACAACAAATGCATGTGGGAAAAAATGTGTCCCAATGCAATCACAACCGTAACAATTGTGTGAGCCACATGTGTGGTGTGCACATGTTTAATGTGTCACTTGTGCACACATGCAACACACACATTTTAATACCACACTGTATAGCATGAGTGAAAACCAGGTTTGACCAATATTAGCCTACCAAACACAAATACAATTAATAATACAACAATGATACACTGCGAAGTGCCGCAGAAGTTGGACCCATCGGCTGGTTTAACAATGCATTGAAAAACCTGATCGGGTTCCATCCGGTTGTTATTGCAAAACCAGGAGAGGAACTTGAGTAAACTGAAATTGAAAGCTTGACACCTGATTTGAGTTTGGGAGACACTCCCGGTTTAGGCACACACCTGAGGAACCAGATCATGAACAAAACTGCAGTGTGAAACCATACATCCACCATTGCCACACATTTAACCCCTTTCAATAAGCAACACATCACATTTATAGTGATTGCAGAGGGGGCCATACGGGCTGCTGCGTGGTCCTGTAAAATCACCAACATTTGTGCATGTGTATTCTAAATCCAGCAGGGAGGGAGCCCCTTGAGCTGTCAAACAAAGGCACAGACCATTACCAACACTCTGTATGTATGAAGCTGAGCCAAACAAAGGCAACGAAGTGTAGTGTGAGCATAGCCACATAGTGTACTTACTGAGGAGTCAGATGAGGTGGGGTCTGCCTGGGTGTACCGGTCACTGTTGTCGTCTGAATCAGTCATCTGTGTAGAGAACATATGCAGAGCACATGACATGTGTTGTGTAATGACAGCCCACATGCACGCTAAGAACATGGGACCCACGTGTATTTACCTTGGTGCAAGACAGTAGTAGACAATCGGCCACAAATCTGGAGTAGGCTGGGCACACTTCCTGGTGTCAACCCACCCCCTTTAAATTGGCTGCCAGAGGTCACATGACAGAGCCAAATTACAATTCTGTTGTTCCTGGACACTAAGGACAATAACTCATGCGTTAACGCAATGACATTACACACGCGTTAACGCATGCTTTTCCCATAGGGCCCCATGTTATAGAAACTCATTGTTCCAGCACCCAAAAACACTGCATGCAGCGTTTTTTGTAACTGGGGGGAAAAAACGCAAGTGTAGTGCAAAAACGCATGTACACTGAAATGCACCCTGCGTTAACGCATCTGCGTTTTTGGAAAACTGCAAAAAAAACGCAGTGCCAAAAACGCAGGTATGTGTGAACAAGGCCATTGTCATGTGTTGAATGCTATTAATAATCTTTCATAATGTTCACAGATTATAGTTCCTCATGGTTTTATAATTTCGTGAACTGAAAACCCAAATCATGGAACACGTTGAGGTTTCCTCAGACCTCCGAGCAGGTAATGTGTAAGGTACCGTATTGTGAGTTTATTGACTTTTATTTGTACTCCGGTGTTGAGCTGATCTAGAGGGTTTAAAAGCTGAAATCACTAGATATGCAAATGAGCTTTATCTGCAGGCTGCACGGTATGACACACCCCATATACTGTCCAGGTTATTGGTCGTCTTACCCTCATTGAGTTGATCAATTTCTCTAAGTGCTTCACGAGTCACTTGTGTCAGGTGATTTGTGGTAATGATCGGCTGTTGTGTTGGGCACATGCCCTGTACTGTTCTGTTCTGCATAGCTCTTGCCAGAGGTGAACCTAGCCTCAGTGCTGCCTGAGGCGAACTGCAAAACGGCGCCTCCCCAGTAAATTGTTTTAATTGGTAGAAATGAATCTGTACCACGTCAGTACACCCATCACGCATGCGCACTCCGCATCGCGAGGGGTGTACTGACGTGTAAAGCCGGATATGACGCGAACAGCGTCATATCGGCTTTACCACCCCTTACATGACGAGCACTGTCCCTGCTCTGTAGCACGCCCATAGGGGCGTGAATAATTACAAAGCAGGCGGCGGGGAGGCCCAGAAAGGAACGCCTTTTGCAGCTTCTCAAACAATGAGAAGCCGCAGATAAGGTATGATAAAATCTTATCTAAAGTTTACTATATCTCTTTAGAAGCAGAAAGGGATGCCTAGAAATCTATTAATATGGTGCAGGGACAGGTATATAGAGCCTGGGGGCACATTTTGCGAGGTCAGGATCCCTTTATTAATTATAATGTAATAATAATAAAAATAAGAATAATGCACACCTCACAGCCCTCCATTTAGTATAATGCACCATCCATAGTCCTCCCTATAGTATAATATATGCCCATAGCCCTCCATATTATATAATGCACCCTCACAATCCTTCATATAATATAATGCACCCCCATAGTACTCCTATATTATGTTGCACATTACATAGTGCTACATAGTCTCCCACCAGTGTACTCACTGATTAAAAAAGAAAAGTAAATACTCACCTCTCTTGTTGCAGCTCTGGTCTCCCCAAAGTGCGTCTTCCCTCTGCATGGGTCAGCACAGGGGCGCTTACTCATGACGTCATCGTGCCCTGCCTTGCTGAGCTGCAGAGTGCAGACAGCGGTGGCCGAGAGTCGGCCACTTCGGAGAATGCGGCCGGCAGCAGCATCCGCAGCGCTGCCCATAGATTTACTGTATAAGGCTTCAGGACCTCAGACAGCGGCGCACATACTATGGCAATAGCTATAGTATGAGACGCTCTCAGAGGAGCCCGGTGCTTTCATTCATAAAACTGTACAGCAGCTGTCAGAAGTCAGCAGCTGGAGGCGGCTGCTGTACAGAGGTGATTATAGCATTATATGCCCACCTGAGTGGGTGGAAGGTCTCTAGGGGGAGTGGGCATCCCCCTAGAGACATTATCGGAACATTTATTAATCAAATTAAAAGTTTAACAAACCACAGAACAGTTTGCTCATCCCGGCGGCAGCAGGGATGAGCAAACTATCCGGTAACCGGATTGCTCAGGATTACACATCCTGAGCAATCCGGTTACCGGATTGCAGCTTCAACAATCTTGATTGCTGAATGTCAGACAATTTTGTTCACCGCATCCGGATCTGGATGTGGTGAACGCAATTCTGTATTTAAGTGTGACCCTAGCCTAAGCCTTTTCACACCTGCGCTAGGCTGCATTTGGCTGCATTGTGTTAGTGCTGTTCAAACACCGTCAAGTGCAAATCTAATGCTGCGCGTTAACACTGCCATTATATACTATGGGCGAACGCATGCAAACACAACCCAAAGCGCAAGTGCAAAGTGGGGTTGTGTTTGAATGCATGGGTAGTCTTAATGCACAGAAAACTTAGCAGGACACGTTTCGTGTGCGCTAGGACTAATGCATGCGTTCCAACACAACCCCACTTTGCACCTGCGCTTTGGGTAGCGTTTGCATGCATTCGCCCATAGCATATAAAGCAGTGTTAACGCGCAGCATTAGATTTGCGCTTGACTGCGTTTGCACAAGGCTAACGCAATGCAGCCAAACGCAGCCTAGCGCAGGTGTGAACTGGGCCTATTTATGTATATATTTCTTTAATTGTATTTTTTTTATCAGCTTTTTATAGTTTGAGTTTTACATTATTGCTCGGTGCTGTCTGCTGCACTATTCTATGCTGGTAATGAAAGGTGGTTAATCCTTTAGTAAAGTATGGGTATGTTCACTGCAATCTCTCCTGAGTCATTCATGTAAAATACAGAATTATTAGGAATCCATTCATTGTTCACACTGATAATGTGACTACAGGCAGCACAGAAATACAAGCTACAGATCTAGAGGAGCTGAGGTGTCTGCCTGGTCTGTGGGGGTTCTGTGCACACACTTGTAAATGTGGAGAGATCAGCAGGAAGATGGCAATTAAGGAGTTAAACGGAGGAAAGATGTTTATGTAAGCAGGAGGATGTACAGAGCTCTATATACACTGAGGAGGCTGTGCAGAGCGCTATATACACTGAGGAGGCTGTGCAGAGCGCTATATACACTGAGGAGGCTGTGCAGAGCGCTATATACACTGAGGAGGCTGTGCAGAGCGCTATATACACTGAGGAGGCTGTGCAGAGCGCTATATACACTGAGGAGGCTGTGCAGAGCGCTATATACACTGAGGAGGCTGTGCACAGCGCTATATACACTGAGGAGGCTGTGCACAGCGCTATATACACTGAGGAGGCTGTGCACAGCGCTATATACACTGAGGAGGCTGTCCAGAGCTCTATATACACTGAGGAGGCTGTCCAGAGCTCTATATACACTGAGGAGGCTGTCCAGAGCTCTATATACACTGAGGAGGCTGTCCAGAGCTCTATATACACTGAGGAGGCTGTGCAGAGCTCTATATACACTGAGGAGGCTGTGCAGAGCTCTATATACACTGAGGAGGCTGTCCAGAGCTCTATATACACTGAGGAGGCTGTGCAGAGCTCTATATACACTGAGGAGGCTGTGCAGAGCTCTATATACACTGAGGAGGCTGTGCAGAGCTCTATATACACTGAGGAGGCTGTGCAGAGCTCTATATACACTGAGGAGGCTGTGCAGAGCTCTATATACACTGAGGAGGCTGTGCAGAGCTCTATATACACTGAGGAGGCTGTGCAGAGCTCTATATACACTGAGGAGGCTGTCCAGAGCTCTATATACACTGAGGAGGCTGTCCAGAGCTCTATATACACTGAGGAGGCTGTCCAGAGCTCTATATACACTGAGGAGGCTGTCCAGAGCTCTATATACACTGAGGAGGCTGTCCAGAGCTCTATATACACTGAGGAGGCTGTGCAGAGCTCTATATACACTGAGGAGGCTGTGCAGAGCTCTATATACACTCAGGATTACCGTTTACTGCCTGAACTCCAGAAGATTCTCACATCGGCAGCTCAGTCTGGTCTGGTGCAGCTATATCCCCCTAAGAGCTTCAGAGTCCTCAGTCCTGCTGTCCACAGCCGTCCGACATGGCACCATTCTCCTGTGGGAGTGGAGAGAATGGGGCCAACAGCAGCAGTGGCGGGAACATATGAGCAGGGCCAACGCAACCACCAGGACCCCTGCTGATGCCGCCCCCTGGCTACCAGCAGGTGACGCCGCCTGAGACAAACACTTCAACTTGACTCATGGATGATACGGCCCTGGCTCTTGCTTGAAATGGGCAGTATGAAAAGAAGTCTTCAGGTCTGGCTTCCTGTACTTTGTCAGCCATCCTCGTGCTCCCCCACAGATTAATGATAGCCGTGTTATTCTCATATGATCATTAGCTCTTTGTGGTGAGATCAGGACTGGCACGTTGTGGGATCAGGACTGGCACGTTGTGGGATCAGGACTGGCACGTAACACTTCAGCAGGACTCGCGGTTGTAGAGCAGATGTAGCTTTATTTCCATAAGCCTTGTGTAGCTAAAATAAGTTGCATGTGTCAGCCATGAAACCTGTATAACACTGTATAAAGACAGTAGAGCGATGCCTAAGTCTAGATTTACAAGTATGAGCTGTGTATTGGATTTCTGCATGCACTGGATTAGTTGCCATATTATTGGTTGTTGCTGAACGGGTGGGTGTACTCATTTTTGAAAATGTTTTTTTTTTTCTCCTGGCCACTGAATTACCATCTGTAAGTAAAATATAACCATTAGACAGGGCAGAAATGCTTTTCATCCTGGTCATTGAGCGCCATACACTTTTCTGAGCCGTTACCCTTTGTTTTCCTGACCTTCTTGCTTAGCGGTTTTCCTATCTTTCAGTGCTTTGGACACCAGGGGGATTTTATGTCTACATACATAGGAGCAGCATACTTCTTCTTCTTTCAAAGAGCCGTTGCCTTTTCCGTTCATATCTTCTCCGTTCATATGATGCCTCTCGTGGTTTCGCCAGGTTTTTAGTTTCTTCAGGAAATTGGTGGTTGTATTCAGTTTCATGTCTAGATACATGTTTAAAACAGCTAATACAACTTATTTACAACAGCCTATCAAATAATAAGTTGTATATACGTATAGCTTGTCTTTTAAGGAGCATTAACACCCCTCTAAGGGCTCGGCAGATAGTTTTAGTGACGCCAAAATTCAATATGGCAAACACATTGTCATCTCTGGGGGGCATACCTTCATCTTAAAGAGAATGAAATGCAAGAATATAAAATACAAAACAAGGCCTTAATCAGAATGAGATTAATCCTTGCAGTTACCGGGTGAACAGATGCTTTTGGGTGTTAGAGTAATGTGACAGTCCTCATCTCTCATAACCATCACCCCATCTGGCTGGTGACAATAGTCTGGCACTTCTGGGTAAAGGCTACGAGCTCAAGTAGGGTCCTGATTCATGGAATGAGAAAATACTTGTCATCTGCAAAATAAAAACACCTTTCCACTGAACTAAGTTGACAAGTATATGCAAAATGTATCGGGCTGATTTAGACAATTATGTAATACTTGTGTGGTATGCGGATATGAAATGTGAGTGCTTGTAAGTACTCTGAGCGCACACATGCCGCAATCAGCAAAGTTGTCCTGATCTATTGTTCATACACCTCAAATCACTGTCAAAGAGAAAACTAACCAAAAAAAATGAATAAAAGCAATTGTCAGTGTAACGGAGGCTAAGGTACATCCCCGACAGTGGAGGGCATCAGTGAAATTACCACTCACATATTCTTCCTCCTCTAAGACAAACGAGGCTTCTTGGCTGGATGAGACTTTGCATCTTCACACCTATGAGCGCCTTGTGATGGCCGTTGTGGCCGTGGTGCTCCCACCTGTTCCCTTCTTTAACCTGTGAGTGAGGGAAATATAAACAAAAGAAAAGGCAGTGACAGAAGATGACCGAGCAGGACGTGAGGACTTAAGGGGCCGTCGCACGCGTCAATATCGCTGCTGCACGTGACGTTGCAGTGATATTGAAGCGTGTGACAGGGCGATAAATCGCTGGTTGATGGTGACCAGGTTTTCGGACTGGACCGAAAACCTGGCGATGGTTGCCCGGTGTACACGAAGCATCGCTGTGTGTGACACCGGGAGACGCAATCAGCCAGCTCCCAGCGCCTCTCAGCAAGCACTGTGAGCTGGTATCCAGGGTAAACTGCGGGCAATAGTCAGTGTGCTTCGGGGACCACATACAGTGTGATACATGTATCTGTGCCTGCCTTCCCTCAGATTGTGTTGCCCAATAATGATGCCTCCTTGTTCAGTGATGTGAGGCAGCAGTTCTAGTTGTGTCCTCAGACTTTCATCCAGGCTGGGAGATCAAGCAGTAACTTCTGTTAGTTTTCCCCCTGCTATATGGTGTGGATCATGGTGCAATCTATTTAAACTCCTGAAATCCTGCTCTCCATTGCCAGGTGTACTGTGACTTCTATTAGATTGTCTTGCTATAGTTGTAGTGGACATTCCTGATTTTGGACTTAAGCTTATTTGTAAACCATTCTCATTAAAGCTTGTTATCCTTGCATTGACCTGCTGGTTTAACAGATGACCCAACCATTCCCTTGCCTCTGGTTCGCTCCTCCGGACAGCAGCTCTTCCATGGAAGCAATCCAGTGGACCCCGCTGTAAGACCAGATCCCTGTACAGGGGTAAAGGGTGAAGACCGGAGTTCCTCTGGAATCTGCCAGATGGAGTAGCTTGTGCCAAGTCTGTCTGAGGAAGCCTTTTTGAGCCTGTGGCCTCTGACGGGTGTAATTAGTTGGGGGGGGGATTAGGAGAAGGAGTGCTTTTAAATGTGGAATTTGAATCTTTTTGTTAAAACAAAGTTCAAAATGTAACTATTTAAAAAAAAATTCAATATGGATGTGTTGAGAAATGTCACATTAGGCTAAATGTTGTCAGCCATTTCTTTCACAGGCGATCTATCCCCCACAAAGCAGGACTGACCCTGGTCCTCTGGTACAAACTTTTCTCAGGGATTAATGTTTTATAATATTATTAATAAGTTGCCTGCCCCTGTCCTGATTGATATGGACTGATGCATGCGATGAAAGAAATACACCGATAACACAATCAGGTGTAAGCTCTCCTCAGCCCTCCTCAAGGCACAGCTCCAAAGTGAGTTTTATTTAATTACACATGGGTTTTTAACAAAGCTCTTTAAGGGGGCTCGGTTACAAGTAATGAGGACAAATGGAATGTATTCATTGGTTAACGAGCTAGGATATGGGCTAGTCCATGGGGGATTCATGAGGTCATCAAGGTAGATTATTCCATCAGGTCTTCAGGTTAGGTTGATCCACGAAGCCATCGGATGAGGTGTCATTCTGTGTGATTGATCAGTCTTTGTCTTGACTCAGAACATGTGGTGATGTGGCAGGAAATGGGAGCCATCTTTGTCTGAAACAAGCTTATGTAAGGTGAAAATAATACACTCTATAGATCATTTCTCTCAAGCCCTTATGTTTTTAAGGCTAATTAAGTATTTGATCCTATGGCTCTCCTCAACACTTTGATACTCATCAATGCCCATGATGCTGTAGGTTCAGGTCTGCAGAACAGTCAGTTTGGCCATTGTTGGCCATAGTAAACAAACATAAACCAAAGCTGAAACCGTTACTTGGCTGTCTGTGTCCTCCTTGACTTCTACCAGAGGAGGCATTTTACCACCTAGTTTTTGCTCATCAGTGGGCTGTCATGGCGTATAGCATTATACACCTTTTTATACTAAATTCGCATTTAAAGTACCCAGGTTGCCCCACAGGTCGGTATGAAAAAGGTTAAAATGCGAACATCTTTTTTTTGTTTTTCGATTTATTAAAGTGTAAAATATACAAATTTCTAGCCTTAATAGTGGATGCACTTCTTTTCTTATGCACTGCTCCAAATCCCCTGGACAGATGTGACCGGACCGGCCGGCTACTTACCACTGCCTCCGCTGCTGTCGCAGACTCGCTCCCCGCCTCTCTGCTTCTGCCTCCGGAGATTCCCAAGCGGTGACAGAGCAGTGAATAAATTAACTTCCATCACCGCTCGGGAATCTCCGGCAGCAGAGAGTCGGGCTGACAGCAGGGTTCAGCTCAGGTCACAAGCAAAGGTGAGAACCAATCAACTGGATCCCCATCGCTGGGCTCTGGAGTGGCCACATAATTGTGGAGGCACAGTTGCTTTGACAACACGGTCAACATTGCTGGGTTTGAGCAAAATTGTTGTCAATAAGACCCGCCACCTTGTTGCCAATATGCCAAACGCACACTCAACATACTGCCTGGCACGGCTTAAACGCATGTTGACTATATGGCGAGCAGGTGTGAGTGTGCGTCTGGCGCATGGCTTCATGACATAAGTGTGAAGTTGGAAGGCCGCATCGGCTACAAGGACATTTGGACTTGTGGTGACTAGGTTCCAGGCAATGCCCGTGGTGGTGGAATGTTTAAAGCCCCACGGTACAGTGCCAGGCCCATGGCACTGTCCTTGAAGACACGGGAGTCATGGCATCGCCCATAGGCCCCAATATATATGGCTAAGAAGCGGCTATGGGAGTCCGCAATGGCCATCAGCACGATAGAATGGTAGTGTTGATAATTGTAGTAACGTGAAGCACTGTTGGCCGGCTTTTTGATGGAAATGTCTTTCCCATCCAGGGCACCCACACAGTTGGGAAAGTGGGCAATCCTCTGAAATTCAGCAGCAGACTCTTGCCAGATTTGACAGGTGGGGGAGGGCATCACTATAGCCTGTAGTTTCCGCCACAAGACATCACAGGTTTGTGTGACCACAACGCTAATGGTGGACACACCTATCCTAAACTGGAAATGTAGAGACGCGTACGATTCCCCAGTAGCCAAAAATCTGAGAGAAACAAAAAAACCATTAGTCGAGGACACAGTCATTGTAACACTACAACAGAACAATGTGAAGCAAATATTCCCTGCCAGAAATGCTAACGCCAACATATGGCAAGGAGGAGGGCAAGACATGTATTATGGAACAAATGGCACAGACCACTACAGGCCATGGCTACAAAATCCTTAATGGTTGGCACATATATCGCCATCTGAAAACAGGACACAACACTCAAGTACACAAAGCTACATGCCCACTTTTGCCATGGCATATCAAAATTAATGAAAAGAAAATACTGATTTATACTGATAAGCAGTCACTAGCCAGGCAGCCTGCTGCATAACCTGGTTACCACGATACACATTGGGTAACCAGGGATAGGGTCTGCCTAAAAGGCACGCGCACACGCACCTGCACTTCACTCTGACAATCAAAGGATTTGGTGCACAAGCAGTAACTACTGACAGCACAGGTATGTGGATAAGGCCATACTACATGGTAGCACATGAACACATGTGCAGTCTGTACACAGGCAAACATACATCAGGGCCAACACAAATTACCTGAGCGTGACAACCAGTCGTTCCTCAGGGGATATGGCTGGGAGCCAATGGGTGTCTTGCCGGGTGAGGTCAGGGCTGACAAGTTCCAGCAGATGGTCAAAGTCTACAATGGACATGCGCAGATAACGCTTGAACTCTTGGGAAAAGCGGCGATGTTGCGGATCTAAGACATGGTATGCCCCATGTTGAGGCTGCAGCAGATTCACTTCGTGCATCCACAAACGGGGGTGGCGAGCCTGACGCAGATGACGTCGCCGCGCAGCAACATCTCATCTGCAGCAGCAAAACATCCATTTGCAGAGAGCAGATCCATGGCAACACACAACAGGAAGTGTCTCCTTAAAGAAGGTGCTCACACCCCCCCAAGTGACCAGCCCTTTATGTAGTTTGAGGGGTGTGGCTAAACATGAATATTAATTCATGACTTTGCAAACCAACTCCTTTTTGGGCTGAAACCCAAAAACGCATGCGTTAACGCATGGGTGCATAATAGTACATGTGTTAACGCATGCGTTTTCAGAAACGCACACACTGGCCCACAATGGCCAAACATGACCTAAAAACCACCCAAAAAACGCATGCGTTTTTGAAATGCAGGAAAAAATGCATTGGTATGTGTGAACAATGCCAGTGATGGTTGCTGCCGCGGCCCTATTGGCGTAGCGTTTTAACCAGGGCACCAGCTCTACTACGTTCACCAGAGTCTTTAAAGCCTGCGGACGCTGCCTTATGGTGGGAACGGGTGGCCTTGTTGTACCTGGCAGATGCGTGGTTGCCACCGCAAGACAGGCATTCGTGCTTGTACTTGCAGAGGCCTTGGAATTTGCAGTGGCCTTCGTTGAAGAGCCAGCAGCATCCAGGTCTACGAGCATATCCCATGTGAACTCCATGCGTGGAGGCTGAAAGGACTGAAATGTTCTCTGTGACATCAGTCTGAGCCATGAATCGGTGGCCTTAATGCCCCAGCCCAGATGGGGCTGTGTGGCTAACTGGTGCCTGAAGTCCTCATCGTACTTCCACCATGCCGAGCCGCTGTAGGTTTTGTACGAATTATAGATTGTCACAGTAGGTGAACAACTCGGTGCAGCGTTCGGGGTGCTTTCGACCCATGACTCGCCCAAGTACGCAGAAAGCCTGCAGCCAATTTAGTCTTGACTACCTTGGCTTTCCTTTCAGGGAAGCGGTCTGTACCCCTTCTCTCCCTGTCGACTGTTTTGTTCGGTCAAGATTAAAGACCGTATGTCCATGCAATCATTGTCCCAAATTTTTTGGACAGTCTCAGGCGATAGATGTCCGCCGAGAGGGGAAACACCACTGTATACCATATCCCCGTGTAGGTCGGGCCGCTGTGTATCAGCTGTCTGTAGCATGGAGGGGTTGACAAACTATTAGCTTTGGTGATGGACCCTTCCCCAGGCCAGGTTTGTTGTGGCCCCCCACTCATGCATTAGTAAAGCCATACTCACCGGTCTGTGACGTCGACCGTACCGACTGTTGTTTGGCTTCGCTGTTCTGCCTGTAGGGTTTCCCCTTTTTGGTGGCGTGATGATCTTCCTCTTGGTGGGTCACTCTGACCAAATTCTGCGTGAGGCAGAAGTTGAAGCGCTGGAGGACGTGCGATACCTCCAACGGGATGATCTCTTGATTCGTTTGGATGAGCGAGTGTCTGCGACGTCTTGCACCTCTGGATGAGTGGTGTGATGATCAATGATGGCTGCCGCGACTCCTGCTGCGGGGGGGTGGATGATGAACTTGGAGATCTGCGTGCTGTGTGTGACCCCCCGGCAGGATGGCAATGGCGATACTGTCCCCTTCTAAGTTGGTGCTTCAGTTCCCTGCTGTGGCGCAGGTAGGGGTGAGGGCTGGGGGTTCCTGTGTAGTTGAAGCCCCCCCATGGGCTATCAGCTCCCATAGGGATCCTTCAGGCTGCCCTTGTGGCCTTTGGGAGCAAGGAGGGGTGGGGGGGCAGCAGTGTGTCCTCGCTGCATGGAGGCCCAAGGTTCTTGGAGGGGGGGGGCCTGCTAAGACTCCCCTGATGACCCAGGGGAGTCCTGTTGCGCCGACGACTCCGCTGAGGAGTATAAGCTCCCACTGGCACCCATGTTTGCAGAGTGTACGGTGGTGCGGCAGAAAGATGCTGTGACCCTGGGAGGGTGTGCAGCAGAGTCCTTTCCGGCCGGGCGTTCGCAGGGAAATGTTGAATGCCGGCCCTGAAGTGACGCTGCGGCACTTGATGTGCAGCTGCTGGAAGCAGTGAGTGACTTCCGGTCACGTGACGGCCACATCTTTGGAATTGACACGGCGGCCCGGGGCCGCGGTTCTCGTGGGATCGCGGATCCCGGTGGAGCTGGAACAGAGCGAGAAGAGCACGCTCCAGTTGGCAGGAACGCAGCAGCCCCTGAGCCTGGGTAGCGGCTGTGCTGGGCGTGAGGTGTCGGCTCCAGCGCCGCCGCGGCGATCTGGGTGGTGAGTTTGTGGTGTGACCGCCGGGGACCCGGGGGGGATGGGCGGCGCTGCTGGATCCTGTGGCGGCAGTGAGACGGGGGGTCCCTGCGACCGGGGACACCTATGTGGGTGCCTGCAAGGGGTGGGGCTTCCCTATGTAGAATCGGGTCTTTCCAGGCCGCCCTGTGCCTGTGTGTGGGACCTGCTGCGTGGGTGTAAGCGGGGGATGCTGGGTTGCTGTCTGCAAGCGGAGGCAGACAGGCCTGGTCAGCCTGGGCTGCCCTCCACCTTTTATCTGGGGCGGTCAGTGGGGCTCAGCCTTACAGGCGGACGTGATGGTCTGGAAGACCTGCGTCCACCCAGTGCAGGAACAGCTAGGAGGGAGCTGGTGCCCACGAGGGAGGCCAGCCATTCGGCTCCCTACCATCCGAACCTTTCTCTTAACCCTGCTTTTGAGGTCGTCCATGATCCGGATGATTGGGTTCACCCGGAGAGCAGAGTGGTAAGAGGAAGGATGGGCTATGGGTGCTGTGATATATAGCCCGGAGGCGGGCTGTAAGGGGAGCTCAGCAATGTAGCTCTGTGGAACAGAGCAGGGGGAGGGGGGTTGCCGACCACTGTACGGCGAGGAAGAGCATGGAAGCTGGGTGTTGCGGAGCGGGAAGGGGGTTTAGGGGCTCTGCAGTCAGAGGCATTTGCATCAGCCGAGGTGCCTTTGTAGACTTAAATTATATTTCGACCTCATGGACCTTTCATCCACATGAGCCATAATGGCGATGACAACGGAGGCGGCGGTAATGCACTCTTATTTTGACCCACTATATTTGCTGGTTAAAGCATACATTCCTCTGGCTCCTTTTCCCGTAATTTGTATAACGATGTTGCGGTCAACTGCTTATTTTATGGCCATATTTATTACATATACTTTGTTCTCCTCCTCTCTTAAATAGGGATATTTTTAAATTTTTTTTTTTTTTAAGTTCAATAGCTGATGCTTGGTTTCTGTGTGCGCATTCCTGAAAAGCCACTATTGTCATCTCAAGAAGTGTTTTTTTTTTTTTTGCCATATCTGTAAACAAGTGTCATATGATAGTCTACCTAGAGTCTAATGCATGGGTATAATGAGACATACGCTTAAGTATTCCTTGTATTGCGTCATACAAGTCGGTGCATTAACAGAATATGAAACGGCCTTGGTTTAGTGTTTTACCACTGACCAACGTAAGTTGCCAAGTGCAGAGTATTTAAGCATAACACAAGTCTCAAGGAGAACATTCGGTGTCTTTACTTTCCTGGTAGATGGTGATGGTAAGCGGAAGGGTCTGGTATCCACAAATGGTTCCTGGGTTCCAAGCAGAGGAAATCCAAGGCTTCCAGAGGCCAAGTCACAGACAGATTGCAGACCTGATTCAGGAGCACAGGTTAACCAGCCGAAGCTGTGTAGAAGGGCAAATGGCAATGAACAGGGCGGGAACACAGAAGCTGAGAACTCCATATTGTTTGAGGGCAAAAGTCAACGCAACAGGACCGGAAACAAGATGGCTAAAAAATACACTAGATTCAAGGATAACAGGGAATGTGGCAAAGTGAGAACCTCAGAGAAACCAAAACAAACTTAATTTGAAATCCGACAGTGGCACAATAGACAGGTGTGTTGCTTGAAAGTATTCGATTCACTGGTGGTGGAGTGGAGCTGCCCTCTTAAGGTTCTGTTACTCGCGGCAACATCTCCGGAGACATTGCTTCAACTCACTGGTTGCAGTGAAATCATGGACATGGTTCCATTTTGTTGCAGTGTACAAGCAATGTCTCTGGAGATGTTGCCGGTGTATCCGTACCTCTTGGGTATGTGCGCACTCAAGTTTTGTTCAACGAAAAATGCATCCTCTGGCAGAAAAACGCAATAAAAAAAACATGCATTTTTACCGCGTTTTCCCATTGACAACACAAGTAGTGACATGCTGCTTGCTTTTTTTGCTACCAAAACTGCATGCAAAAAAAGCAACATGTGAACAGCCTTCCAGATTTGAATGAAAGCTGAAATCAACACAGATTGTGATTAGTCAGTTCAAAATCTGCACGACACTGTGGCTTTTAGTCAGCTGCATGATGTGTTGACTTCAGGCCCACCTGCATGAAAACTAGGGGCTAATCAGTTGATGCATCAGCTGATTGTTTTACTGACTGGCTTTTAACCCCTTCATGACCTATGACGCACATTTACGTCAGGTCGCTGCCCAGTTTGATGCGAGCCCACATCCTCCCCCCGACATCTCGGATACACATCTCGGCTGATGAGATCAGCTAACATTGCTGCTCAGATCCGCGATCTGATCAGCGCTGACAGCACGATCCAAAGCCCTGTTTTCATCTGAGGGTAGATCAGCTGTTCCCCCCCCCCAGGTTCACCCCACACTCCAGTAGGTGAGGTGAACATCTGTCAGCTATGGGAAAAATAGACCTCTTTGGGAGGGTGTAGCTCTGCCCCTTGTGGTCAGATTTGCAGAGATGGCAGGCACCCCAACTTTTCACTATTTGTAGAGGAGACCCCCGAAACCCCCCCACACTGTTTTATTTACCATACATTTCTCCCATCATCCATCTATGATCCTCTATGGCAGTTATAAAATGGATGCACTCTGTAAAGTCGCATATATGCCATGCCAGGCATGCAGTTCTGCACGTGAATGCTGGCCAGTAACGTACAATTTTATGGTGACATAAAGGGGAGGATATGCTCTTGGTGGGCGGTGACACACCGCTCTGCTTTTCCGCTGAAGGTGACTCCCCGTCGCCGCTCTGCTCTAGTGATGGGCAGTCCTGCTCTTAAATCCATGTCACTGTGTGCCCATGGTGGTCTGCCCACCAGTCCCCCAGGCTGATCACGGCTGTCAGAGGACACTGTGTGGAGGAGCTGTGAGCGAGGGCTCCATACAGGAGCTGAAGATCCATACAGCTTCCAAAGAGGGGTGAGAGGGGGAAAGGGATCGTGTGTAGTTATATAGGGAGCAGTGTGTGTGTGTATGTGTAGGGGGCAGTGTGCGTGTTCATTGAGGGGCTGTACAGGGGGCCATACATATTTGAGTGAGGATGATGCACTTGTTTAGGTTGCTGTTCATCCATCTAAACATTCTCAGTGTTGGGGTAACGGCAGGGGCGGACTGGCCCGGGTTCCTGGGGGGCAACTGCCCTCCGGGCCGCCGGTATAGTGACAGTTCAGGGCCGGCCCGCCCGGTACTGCCTGCAGCCGCCCTGAATGGTGAAAGGATCTGATGACTGAGCGGCCGGCTGTCAGCGAGGTGCGGCCGCAGTGGGACCGGCCGGGCTTCATATCGCAGCAAGGGCTGCGTTGTCCAGGCAACCGGCGGGCTGCAGTAGAAGTGAGATAATGATTTTATACACTTACATGCCTGCGTACTTCTGGGCGTCTCCCTGTGTGTGCTGGCACTTGTGAGCTGTGCCATCATGCCTGCTCTCCCCCTCCCTTATGCACGCCCCCTCTAAGCCTGCTATACTGTGTGAGGCTGATCTCGTCATAAAGGGGCGGGGCTAAATCGCGGCATCCCGGTAGTCCCGCCCCTTTATGACGCAATCAGCCTCACATCACTATAGCAGGCTGAGAGGGGGCGTGCATAAGGGAGGGGAGAGCAGACATGATGAGCACCGCCCACACGTCCCAGCACACACAGGGAGACGCCCTCAAGTACGCAGGCATGTAAGTGTATAAAATCATTATCTCACTTCTACTGCAGCCACTTTTCACACAAAAAAAGTGCTGCTAATGGTTTACTAGGCTGCAGGGGCACATATTAAGTGTATGAGGGTCATCCGAGGTGGTTGGTTCCTATGCAGATTACCGCAACCGCGCCGCAACCGCACTCACCTCTAAGAATAGCTCTCAGGTCTCTCTGCACTGGGCTGCGCCACCGCGGGGCCGGTCCGGGCTTCCGGCAGCAGCGGCCAGCGGGTGTGTTGTCATGGCACCCGGCTGGCCTGCGGGATGCAGGGAGTGGAGAGGGCGACTGCGCCAGGGAGGGGGGGAGGGTTCAGAGCGGTGTGTAGCCTGCGTGCTACGCCAGCACGCAGGCAGTGAACCTTCTGTGAACCCACTCAGTCCCTCCAGAGCGGAGCGCAAACAGTGACGGCCGCCGCCATACTGTTTGAAATTTGTGCTGCTCTGCTGTCTGCTCTGCTGCCGGTGGGACAGACTGGAGCCTGGTGGTGGCAGCCAGGTGGCCCCACAGGCAGTGCCGTTGGTTTGACTGAGGACTGGAGCCGGAGCGGAGGCCAGCCAGGCCAGTCTGAGTCCCCCCACTACCTCCCTGCCTGGTGCTGCTGCAAAGACAAGTAGTGAGCTGCTGCACTACTGCTGCCTGCCTCGTTCCTCGCCTGAGTCGCCTCGCCTGTGTAAATGTAAGTGAACTGCTTGTGTGTGTGACTCTGAGGCTGCCTTCACAGCTTATGCTGCGTTCCCATACGCAGCCAAACGCATGCGCACTGCGTTCCTATGTTTAACATAGGAACGCATAGTGCCTGCGTTTGTCAGCGTTTGCTGCGTTCGGGTGCGGATGCGGACAATATCTGCTCCTTCCAGGGTCCAGCGTCCGCACCCGGGACGCAGCATGTTGCATTTTATGGGCGCTCGGGGACCTTGGAAAGTCAGCAAGCGTCCCCAAGCGCACAAGCCATGCATTGTCATCAAAGGGTCCGCAGTGTTCTGCGCTTGACAACGCAGGAGAACGCTGCGGACCCATTGAAAAATCTCCCGGTGGCCGCCGGTGATGTCACAGGAGATCACCGACGGCCACCGGGAGATCAGCTCAGCCTCTGATGGTCTCCTCCCCGCCGCCGGGGGAGATTCAAACAGCTGTCAAATCAGCTGTTTCTCCCCGTCGACATGTTACCGGCGGCCGGGAGGAGGAGATCTCCGGCGCTGATCTCCGCCCCCGGACACCGCCGATTAGCTGCCGGGCTGCACAGTGATGTGTCCGCAGGCGGACATTCTCCGCTGCGGACACATCGAAATGGCACTGCTTTTGACTGTGTTTGTGTCTGCATGCCATCAGCATGCAGACACAAACGCTAATGTGAAGGTGGCCTGAGTTTGTTGTCCTGCTGCTGCTTACATGTAAATGTAAGGCTGGGTTCACATTTGCAGATTCCTCCGCTGCGTTCTGCGGAGGACATCTGCAAGGAGCCGGCAGCCTTATCTTTTATAATGGGCCGCACGGTGTCTGCAGATGCTTGCAGACCGCCGTGCGCTCCTGTTGCCCGCCATGAGTGACCTTTCTGTCGCGTTCCCAGTGCGGACGAGAGTGTGATCTGTGCGCATGTCTCCGCGTGCGGACGAGAGTGTGATCTGTGCGCATGTCTCCGCATGCGCACAGATCTCTCATGACGGGCAATGGGAGCACACGGCGGTCTGCAAGCATCTGCAGGCACCATGCGTCACATTATAAATGATAAGGCTGCGGTCTTTGCTTTAATGTTAGTACCGGGCCTGGGGAGCAACTACAGGGAGGAGGGAGCGCAGCATCGGGATTGTGGAGCGAAAGGAAAGACACAGGCGGGGAAACCTGTGGTAAGAAGAGGACTTCTCCACCGGCTCTCCTGCTTTGTGCCCCCTCCCCGCTCCTGCTCCTCACCCGCGGTAGCACCCCAAACACCCCCCCCCCCCGCTCCTCACTTGGCCTCAGGCGGCAGAGGGGCTGGCGGCCCGTCATAATGGGCCACTGCACTGTGCTTGCCACCCATGCTGAAATCTGCCAGCCAGCCCCTGGGTAACGGGCGTCTAACACTCAGATCCAGAGGCTACAGATTTCTTACAACATTGGTGTTGCAGAATAGGACTAGAATCATCACTCGCTCCATTATTCGTGTCTTCTTTACTGGGCTGAGATGGAAACAGGTTGTGGCTGGGAGAATGTGTCCTGGCTACTAGAGGAATAGTTTGTGGTAAGAACATTGATTACAGACAAATGTTCTGGAATCTCCTTCACTTCTTCATTGGGTCCAACTTCATCTACTTTAAAAGTCTCCAGAGTAACAATGTCGGTCATCGCTTACAGCCTCGCAGTGGCTATACTCCTATAAGGTGTCCTTGTCACCAAGATGTTCATCATGTGCAGCTGATCGCTCTGGTTTAGGGCATGAGCGGTAACTGGTCAACGGCTCTTTTACTCCCTAATTATTTTCTGAAGTTGAGGCCAGATTTTCCACACTTGACATAGTAGCCTCCTTTTTGCAGACATCCGTCAATTCCTGTGTTAAAACTGCAAATTTTCAGCAAATGAAGTACTGTGTTCTAAAGTAAGGTTTGGGAAAGGTAAAATTCTGTGCAGGATCTTCGTCCGCACCCTCATAGTTAATAGTCCATCCACATAATGATTCGCTATCCCTACAGTTTCCAGACGTTTTTTTGCTGAGATGGAGGCGGCCCCTTCATGGTGATTACAAAGACCCTCCTTCACTGCTCGGTTACTGTCACTTCTAGACCCCATTGAAGTCTTCCAAAAAATACCTGAGCTGGAAGAGGAGTAGAGGCAGCTGGAGGAAGAGAGCGGGGAGTGGCCGCCAGGGATGGCGGGAGATGTAGTTTATCCTCCCACTTATTGAAGCTTCTATTTCCTTATTATAAGGACGTCTCCCAAAAAGGTAAATGGTGCAAGTGTAAACTCTGCTGTGATGTTTGACCTCTGAGTTCTTAAGCCATAAAATTATGTCCATCTTTAGTATTCATTGAGCCGGACAACTGGCAACTTGTCCTGTACATTAGCCGGCTTTTGTGTACATCCAGCTGTATAAGTGGTCACTTTTCCTTAATGTTGGCAGTCTGACATTCAACCTGACCAAATGAGCATGCTTGCATATCAGTACTTATAATATGTGAAGACGTGCTCAGACGTGCTCACTAATTGGCTGAGTAATGCGATCGTTCATGCAGAATGCTTGAATCCCAGTCGCCCCCAAATCTGAGCAAGATCTGGACGACTTGGGTCTGCTCAGATATTTGCATCCTGACATTGCCCAGGCAAGCAGTGTAGTGCCACTGAGGAGGGCAGTAATTAAAGAGGTTCCCTGCCTAACTTTTAGACATTGAGATACTGAAGCTAGATATCATTATACATTTTTGTAACTTGTTTTACTTATTTTATTAAGCAAAGCGAAACCCGTACATGAGTAATTAAACTTCAAACTAGTTTGGCCCCATGTTATGGTGCAATTTTGAACATGGCACCACTCAAATAGAAATGGGCCAATATTGATGGCCAGTTATTACACACAGCTCATATATATATTTGTTATATTTTATTCAGATCTTTTTGACACCAGGAGGAAAACACAGGTCAGACTGAACTATAATACAAATATAGATCTGTCTCCCCAGTCATATTTCCCTGAAAAATGTCTGTTCAGGACCCACTCCACCTTGGTGATAATGGCGGCTGATAATTGGCCCTAATGTTGTCTATCCCGCTGATGTGGAGCACTGAGAGGAAGGAAATGCCTGTTAGTAGGAAAATGGCCTCTGTGATAGACATCAGTGAAGGCAAGAGTACACCCTGGTGGTTTAGATAGGCAACCACTGTGGTTCTGTCTGGATTATCACTTGGGTCTTCTGTAAATGTTGACTGCTCTGTGGGAGAAACAAGATAACAACCTTGTAGTTGTGAGGAGGTGTAGAAACCTGAGGAGGGCATATTTGGCTGCCATCAATTCTTTCAGGTTAGAGCCTATTGCATCTCCTGTCGTCCACCGACCTTGGGCTAGGTGATCTCCTACATGAGCCCACCACCCTGAAGGACTGGCGTCTGTTGTGATTATGGAGTCTGGTTTTATGAACTATGGATCCCCTGTGGATGTGAACTGGATCTGGCTACCAATTTAGACTACTGTAGATGTTCCTGCAGGCTCTTGTCTACAATACGAAGTTCAGGGCAGACTTCTTGAGTGATATTGTACGCACTGGGCTGCTGGGATTCAGTAGGTCAGAGTTCCCATTAAGAGCATAACTCAGAACTCTAAGGGTAGCTTTACACGTCACAACATTGCATGCAATTTCACTGGCAATTTGCTGGTTGCAGTGAAATCATTGAAAAATTGTTACATTTGTACAGGGCAACAAAATGTAACAATGTGTCCATGATTTCACTGCAACCAGTAAGTTGCAAGCGAAATTGCATGCAATGTTGCGACGTGTAAAGCTACCCTTAAGGTACCTTTACACACATTGTTCCACTTGTACAAGGCAACAAAATGGAACAATTTGTCCATGATTTCACTGCAACCAGTGAATTGCAAGCAATTTATCTGTGTAAAGGTACCCTAATAAAGATGTCACACGCATCCATATTGCGTGCACGATCGCTGCTGCACATACCGTTGCAGCGATATTGATGCGTGTGACGGCGCATCAACAGTGATAACTTGCTGGTTGATGATCGCCAGGTTTTAGAACCTGCTCTAAAACCTGGCGATGGTCACCCGGTGGACACAGCATTGCTGCGTGTGACATCGGGAGACTTGTGATCAGCCAGCTCCCAGCGCCTCTCAGCAAGTGCTGGGATCTGGTATCCATGGTAAACAGCGGGCAACTAAGCGGCGCTCAGTTACCCACTTGTTTACATGGATACCAGCGCGCTTGCTGCTACTGATCGCTGGTGAGTCTGCCTGTGTGACAGCTCACAGCAATCAGCCATCAATTGACGCTTGTGACGGCCCCATAAGAGATGCGAACTACCCTTCGGACTTTGCTAATAAGTCTCAACCTTCTCTTCTGGCAGGAAACATTGCGGAGTCAGTCTAGGTGGAGACACAAAACTTTGTAAGGTGGAAGGAGTCAGTCTTGTGTTAATTAAAAAATTTTTTTCAAGTTTCTGATCCAACCTAGATCCTGTAGGGACAATGATTCAGACAAGACATGCATTGAGCATCTGACTAACCTGCTATCAGGAAGTCATCCAGATATAGGACAACTAGTATCCCATTCAAGCACAGGAGTCATAACTTCTGCCGTCACCTTTGTGAAGACTGGTGGAGTAATGGAGAGGCCAAGTGGCATTGCGATGAACTGTAAATGTCTTAGCCAGCTGTCCGTACATACTGCTACTCTAAGGAACGGCTGATCTTGATGAACAGGTAGATGAGAATATGTGTCCTTTAAATCTAGAACAGCCATGAAGCACCTGGGAAACAGAAGCTGAATTGTAGATTTTATGGAATCCATCTTAAAGATTTGAAACCTGAGGAACAAGTGCAAAAATTAATAATTCTAAAGGAACCATGTGAGTTCGGAACCTGGAATAAAGGATAAAACCTCATTCCCTCCTGGTTCTCAGGAATCCCTACCAAAACTCATTTCTGTAATAGATCTTAAGGACAAGAGGAAAGCTGACCAGTATAAATAGGCGATCACCAGTTATAATATAACAATCATGAATCTTTATTACAAAAAACGACAAACAGACAATGAGAGTGCAATTTAAAAACAATTAAAAAGCCCCTTGCAGAGCTAAACAATCCGCCCACTACAGCAAGGTCATGAATAATGCTTGAATCACAACAGTATCAAGAATAATATAAATGTCATGGAAAGTCAGGCCCCAGTAATAAACAGCAAGACAAAAGGATTAGGGAACTCCCTATGCTAGGGAGTTACAAACATCCACAATCAATGCTCCTCGTTCAGCCCTCCCAGACTGTTAGGAGGGGAACAGAGGAATGATGGTGCACAGACAAATCACTTACATATAGACAAGCAATGAATCAGATCATACCCTGCAAAGTTTCAGCTGAGTGGGCGGAGGAGGAGGGTCACCCAATGCATTTCGTCATCATAGATGACTTCATCAGGGGAGCGCTCCCATGTCAAGTCTGACCAGTTTATATAGTAAAGTAGGTAATGGAATAATGGTAGTCACCTGCATTCATAGTGCAGCTGCACGCTGGCTCGCTCAGCTGTCTAATCCGAAAACGGAAGCCGAGAGTGCGGAAGTAAAATCTCACAGATTTAAGCCGCGCATGCGCGCCATGCGGATGGCTTCAAGGACCTTTAGTAATATGGCCGCCGCGCATGCGCAGAAACACAATAATTCCTACATAGGCGGTTTGCAGCCTTTAGTGAGCACTTCAGTGCACCAATTACGTGCCTGAAGATGCTGTACCATGAAGCCAGATCCAGGGCATGGAAGGCAAGTGGGAGCTCAGGGAAAATAGAGAAGGAGCAGATATACTCGCTCCAAAAGATTCAACAACTCATAAATGCAATACAAAAATGACCTAATAGGGAATAAACAAAGTGCAGAAGGCTACAAAGGGATACTTATGTGGAAAGCAGACCATGGCTTAGAATTACTCTAATTGTACCTGTAACATGAACAACTAATCATTAACCCTCAAGGGGAAGGAATTTTTTATTTATTATTTTTATGAGTTTTATCAACAGGTAGCTGGCTATATGTTAGTATACAGAATGAGTACGTCTCTATATAGAACAAGCGAATATAAATCTGTTGAGCTACAATATTTGAAGTGAGTAGCTCTGTTGGTAAGAGAGCACCAAGTAGCAGGGTCACCTGTGCAGGCTTTATCAGACCAGGTCAATGTATAAAGAAAAAAATTTTTTGTAATGAACCTTAAAAGGTTCCATAACAGAAACCAGCCAAGGCTGAGTAAATACATAAGGAAAAATATTTATTAATAATTATGCATATTCAACGAGACAGGAAGACAGTCAGAAGACCGTCTCCTGTCTACAGGATCCTGTATGAAAATAATAAAGGAAGCATAATAAGTATGTCAGGTAAAGTCAGGGCAGAAAAACCTTTCAAATTTCCAGTAAAGAAAAAATCAGTATTCAATGTAATCAAAGGGAACCCCACATGAAACAACCACCTGGGGAAACCAATCATTTAATTTTCAAACATTTTTTTACTTTGGGAATAACCAATGGAATTATGTAAAACACAATACCATTGGATTTTGACACCGTAAAAAGGATAAAAAACAAGAATTCAACCATCAATTAGACCTGAAAAAAAAAAAAAAGGGGGGGGGGAAGGGAAGGGGGGGAGAGGGTGACCTTGTCAAATGGTGCAAATACAAGTATAAAGAAACAATATAAATATTTGGCTGTGCAAAATAGAATATAGATGGTAATGCCAGCATGATCCAAGGAGTAAATTTTTATAGCCATTCTATAAAAGGCTATATACACATTACGTAGTCCACAACTACAGAAAAAAGAGTAAATAAGGCCAGGTTAAAGGAACCCACAATCCCCAGAAAACCAAAAACTCACACACTAAAGTAGTCTCCAAGTTATATATATCATTTTCATAAAGCACAGAGTAGGTTGGGACAAAGTCCAGTTGGGTTGGACGTCAAAGGCTTTTCGATCTAATGGCGCGGGAATGCCAAAGGGGTTACAGAATATAGTTCACAAGATGAATGCAATTGTGAGTCCAGAAATTGGATCCAAGAGAGGGTGTGAGGAAGATATCCTCACTCCCATCTTTCTGAAGTCTTCCAATCCAGGGGATGAGGAGAAGGATGTACGTCCATAGGGTGTCGGCTCCCAAAGTATAGACCAATTGTCCTGTCAGAAAAGCGGACATTAATAATTGGTTAGTCAACAAAAAATATATTTTTTATTATTGACGCCACATTATAGCTGTTTGTAAAACCCTGTATACAATAGCTCCTCATTAAGCCCCACAGGCGTCAAGCTCTTCAAGTTGTAGATCCATCTAGATTCAAGTTTCAGGAGTTCTGCTGAGATCTCCACCGCGGATTGAGGATCTAATCCCCTGTAATCCTATGATTCTTATGTCAGCAGGATTGCTATTGTGCTTCACAAGGAAATGTTTGGCGACAGAAGTTAGCGCATTACCTGTGATTTGATCCCTTCCGGCAGTATTGATGTTGGAGATATGTTGTTGTAGTCTTTTCCTCAATTCCTGTGTCGTCTGTCCAACATAGATTTTCTGGCATGCACAAACAATCCCATACACCAAGTTTCTGGATTTGCAGTTGAAATAAGCCCTGCTTTTGATAGGAAAGGAAAGGTGAGGAAGCGTTAAGGAATCAGTGGAGATCATGAAGGGACAAACATTGCAATTGCCACATGCATAAGTCCCTTTCAAAATGAAGCCCCTTCCTGTCCTTTGGGTAGATCTCATAAAATGGCTCCGTGAGACAAGGTCCCTCAAATTGGGGGCCCTTTTAGCTGTTAGTCTGGGCCTATCCGGAAGAAAGGGAGTCAACCTTGCATCCCTTATCAAAATATCCCAATTTCTATCGAGTATTTTCCTGATATCACTCAATTGATTATTGAAAGGCGTGGTGATACTGAGGGACACTCCATCATCTCTTCTTATCGGTTTCAAAGCCAACTCTCTACTCAAATTCCTGGAATGTTGGTAAGCTGTAGTGACAACCTTTCGTGGATAACCACGCTCAAGAAAACGGTCAGTTAGATTCCTAGCCTCCCTATCAAAGTCAGAACTCTCAGTACAATTGCGTCTTACTCCGCAAAAACTGTCCCTTAGGGATGCTATTGCGCAAATGTAAAGGATGATAACTTGAGTAGTGCAATAGGCTGTTTGTGGCCGTTCGTTTGCGGTATAAAGTGGACTTGATCTTACCCTGATCAATGATAAGCTTCAGATCCAAAAAATTCACAGACTCAATGGAAATCTCTGATGTAAGTCTAATATTCCATGGGTTGAGGTTCAAAAAGCTGATGAATTGCCGACAAGCCTCCTCCGTCCCTGTCCACAAAAAGAGAATGTCGTCAATAAAACGAAACCACTTAAGTACAGAGTTTTCAAAGCAATCCTGCTGATAAACCACAGTTTCCTCCCACCACCCTAAAAAGATGTTTGCATACGAGGGCGCACATCTTGCGCCCATCGCGGTCCCTGAGGCCTGGTTGTAGTAAACCCTATCAAACACAAAATAGTTCTTCTCCAGAACCATCTTAAGGAGGTCCAGCAAGAATGAATCATGGAGTCTGTTCCTTGTCTGATTTTTGTTTAAAAAATAGCCAACAGCTTCAACCCCATGTGTATGTGAGATGGAGGTATACAAGGCCTCCACATCCATGGCAACCAGAAGGGTGCCAAGGGGTATTTCTAGTAATAGATCTCTAACCTCAGTCTCCAAAGCTTGTTGCTGAACAGGGCTAGATTAAGTATTGTGAAGAAAGGAATCCCTTGATTCTCTGGAAGTCTAGTTTAAACCCAAATGATATTTGGTCGAGAGTCCACTGACTAGATGAAATTTGGGTGCACTTATTATAAAAATATTTTAATCGGCCACCGACCTTGGGGTTTAGTTTAACGATGCTTGTGCTTAGAGGTATCCCTAAAGTAGGCACCTTTCTGCTTTTCAGAGAGCTCCCATCTGGAGTCCAACTTCTACCTTGAGAATAGCTGTTTTCTAAATGCCTTCCTATAATAAGGAGCAGAATGTATAGGGAAACCTTTTTTGACATCACCTGCTTTTGTCAATGTCCTCAAGCACAGGGCCAAACGGCTGCTCACCCTGGCATGGTATGGCACAGTTTGGAAGGGGGACGTTCGTGCAAAAAAACATTCTTTTAGCCATAGTGCCAGACGAGCAGTATTGGATAACCCCACAGATCTGGCCGCCACTCTAAGCAAATTGGCTGACTCATTCACCAAGCTGAACCACTGCGGAACTGGGTAATAGAGGCCAACAGCTTATCCCTAGATGTTAAGAACTTGATCTGGTCCTCCAGCTGGTCAACCCATACTAGCATAGATCTTGCAATGCATGTGCTGGCTTTAGGTAGTCTAAAGGCTCCAGAAGAGGATTCCCTGGCACCAGGGGCTGGCTGGTAGAACTTAACCCAGGTGGCTGCTTGACCCTGCCAGCCATATGGACTGGGGGGAGGGGGGTGCTGTCAGATCCTGCCGGGTGAGGGAAGGGGGAAGGGGGTACTTTCGCACACTCACCACGCTCTGCTCCCACTGTGTCATTGCTGCGGCTGCAAACAGACCCACCGGCCCATTTAATTTAAAGGGGCAGCCCTAAATTAGGGTGAAACCACCAGCCTGGGAGGCACTTGCCCCCCTGCCACCTGGGCCAGTCTGCCCCTGCCTGGCACGCTTAAGTAATGTCTCCGCCTGTCTGTTCAAAGGGTCTTTAAGGAGGCCTCTGTTCTCTAATGGTACATTCCACATCTGCTTTTGGAGCCTTACTCCATTTGGACAGCTGGGTGTCATCAAAGGGATATTTCTGTTCCGAGGCTGAAGGCAGGAAACCCCTAGAATCCTGTTAAAAAATTTGTAAAAATACTAAATGATCTGTATCATTCAGATCATGTAATTTTTCGCGCTCATCAAATGCATAGTCATTAGGTCATTCAGAATTATCACATCTTCATCACCGGCATTACCACAAGCCCCAGAATACTGTACATTTCCAGCCTGTGTTCCATGATAAACGCTGACTTACACACTTGTAGACACATTGATGACTTCTTAGGTAATCTTGGGAGTATAAACACTGGATCGGGGCTGTATAATCTGTGGATCTTGTGTAGTTACTGTTTGACCTCTTGTCTCCTTCTAGCGTCTGGTAAAGTCTAGCATTTCCTCACCGCTTTGGTGTGCTGTATAACTCTAGGTTTGTTCAGCTGATGTAATGAAACTGTAGACAATTTCTTTAAGCCAATAACAAACAATTCTTGGATCACATCAATTTATATTTACTGAGGTTGATGGTCCAATTGCACACGTTGTTTTGAAATCTTCTAACTCCGCAACATTGTCAGGTGTTGGATGCTATTAATAATCTTTCAGAATTATCAGATTTTAGTTCTACATGTTTCTATAATTTTGTGCACTAAAAACCCAAATCATGGAACATATTGATGTTTCCTCAGATCTCCGAGCAGGTAATGTGTAAGGTGTTGAGCTGATCACCACCTCTAGAGGGTTTACAAAGCTGAAATCACTAGATATGGATATGAGCTTTATCTGCAGGCTGTACAGTATGACACACCCATATACTATCCAGGTTATTAGTCTTCTTACCCTCATTGAGTTGATCAATTTCTCTAAGTGCGTCACGAGTCTCTTGTGTCAGGTGATTTGTGGTAATGATCGGCTGTTATGTTGGGCACATGCCCTGTACTGCTCTGTTCTGCATAGCTCTTGCTTGAAATGGGCTTCCCTTCTTACTGAAGTCTTCAGGTCTGGCTTCCCGTACTGTCAGCCATCCTCGTGCTCCACCACACAGATTAATTATATGATAGCGGTGTTATTCTCATATGGTCATTAGCTCTTTGTGGTGGCATCAGGACTGGCACGTTGTGGCATCAGGACTGGCACGTTGTGGCATCAGGACTGGCACGTTGTGGCATCAGGACTGGCACGTTGTGGCATCAGGACTGGCACGTTGTGGCATCAGGACTGGCACGTTGTGGCATCAGGACTGGCACGTTGTGGCATCAGGACTGGCACGTTGTAACACTTCAGCAGGACTCGCGGTTGTAGAGCAGATATTGCTTTTTCTATAAGTCGTGTAGCTAAAATAAGTTGCATGTGTCAGCCATGAAACCTGTATAACACTGTATATAGACAGTAGAGCGATGCCTAAATTTATACTTACAAGTATGAGCTGTGTATTGGGTTTCTGCATGCACTGGATTAGTTGCCATATTATTGGTTGTTGCTCAAGGGTTGGGTGTACTCACTTCTGAAAATGTGATTTTTTTTTTTTTTTTCCTGGCCACTGAATTACCATCTGTAAGTAAAATAAAAGCATTAGACACAGCAGAAATACTTTTCTTCCTGGCATTGAGCGCTGTATACCTTTCCGAGCCGTTACCCTTTCTTTTCCTGACCTTCTTGCTTAGCGGTTTACGATCTTTCTTTCAGTGATTTAGACACCAGGGGGATTTCATGTCTACATACATATGAGCAACATACTTTTTTTCTTTTTTCAAAGAGCCGATGCCTTTTCCATTCATATCATTTCCGTTCATGCGATTCCTTTTGTTGTGGTTTCGCCAGGTTTTTAGCTTCTTCAGGAAATTGGTGTTTACCAGCAAATAGACGGTTTCCAGCATCCCAGCTTCTCTATGAGAAATTGTATTTAGTTTCATGTCTAGATACATGTTTAAAACAGCTAATAAACTTATTTACAACATCCTATTAAATAATGCTCATTAAAAGACCAAGCTATACGTATATGCAACTTAATACCCTCTAAGGGCTCGGCAGATAGTTGAAGTGACACCAAAATCCAATGTAGCAAACATTGTCCTCTCTGGGGGGCATACCTTCATCTTAAAGAGAAAAATGCGAAAATATAACATGCAAAACAAGACCTTAATCAGAATAAGATTAATCCTTGCAGTTACCGGGTGAACAGACTCTTTTGGGTGTCGGAGTAATGTGACAGTCCTCATCTCTCATAACGGTCAGACCATCTGGCTGGTGACAATAGTCTGGCACTTCTGGGTTAAGGTAGGAGCTCAAGTAATGCAATGAGAGAAAATATTTGTCATCTGCAAAATAAAAACACCTTTCCACTGAACTAAGTTTCTAATAATAATTTATATAGCGCCAACATATTCCGCAGCGCTTTACAATGTAGGGTTAGAGTACAGAAAATATACAGTAAGTAATTACAGTAGAGAACAAATAAAGTACAATAATTGGATACGAAACAATAGGCATAGAATCAATGTGAAAAAAAAAAATACAATAAAGCAAGAAATGAAGGTGACCCTACTCAGAAGAGCTTACAATCTACAACGGGATAGGGGTTGCACAAGGTACAGGGGCTTATTGCACTGATGGTCCAGGCATCTTGAGGAAATGGGGCATAGAACTAAGCTTACATGGATGGTCATTATACAATCTGTGTAGAGCTTTTTGGTTTGGTGGAGTTTGCAGAAGAGTAATGTCCAGAGGGATAGCCCATTCTCTGTCTACAGTACAATGGACTTCTATTAGGGAGTATGATAGGCCGCCTTAAAAAGATGCGTTTTTAGGGATCGTCTGAAGCCATTCAAGTTGTGGATAGTCCTGATTTCTTGGGGTAAAGCATTCCAGAGGATTGGTGCAGCTCTGGAGAAGTCTTGGAGCCGGGAGTGGGAGGATCAGATTAGTGCAGATGTTAGTTGAAGGTCATTTGAGGAACGTAGAGAGCGGGTGGGGTGATAGACAGAGATGAGGGAGGAGAGGTAGGGGGGTGCTGCACTGTGAAGAGCTTTGTGGGTGAGAACAAGCAATTTGAATTTGATCCTGTAGTATACGGGCAGCCAGAGCAATGACTGGCACAGAGCATAGGCATCTGAGTAACGATTGGCCAGATGGGTGATCCTGGCTGCTGCATTAAGGATGGACTGGAGAGGAGAAAGTCTGGTGAGGGGGAGGCCGCTTAATAGAGTTGCAATAGTCAAGGCGGGAATGGATTAGGGCCACGGTGAGTTTTTGTTTCCATAGTGAGAAACGGGTGGACTCGAGATATTCTTCAGGTGTAAGCGACAGGAGCGGACGAGGGATTCTGTGGAAGGAGGAGGAGACATCGGTGTCAAACATAACACCCAGACAGCGAGCCTGCTGCCTAGGCGTTATCGTGGTACCGCACACAGATGTCAGATTTAGGGAGGTTAGTGGATGGCGGGAGCAGGAGGAGTTCCATTTTGGAAAGGTTTAGTTTCAAATAGAGAGCGGACATGATATTGGAAAGTATATGCAAAATGTTTGTCTGATTTTTAGACCATCATTATGTAAGACTTGTGTGGTATGCTGATTTGAAATGTGAGTGCTTGTAAGTACTCTGTGAGCGCACACATGCCGCAACCAGCAAAGTTGGCCTGATCTATTGTTCATACACCTCAAATCACTGTCAAAAAAAATAAACAAAAAAATGATTAAAAGCCATTGTCAGTCTAACGGAGGCTAAGGCTACTTCTGACAGTGGAGGTCATCGGTGAATATACCACTCATATTCTTCCTCCTCTAAGGGCCACTTTACACACACCAACTTATCTGTCCAACTTCTGAACAACTTACTGGTTGCAGTGAAATCATGGACACATTTTGTACACAGCCACAAAATGTAACAATGTGTCCATGATTTCACTGCAACCAGCAAGTTGTTCAGAAGTTGGACAGATAACTTGGTGTGTGTAAAGTGGCCATAAGAAAAACGAGGCTTCTTGGCTGGATGTGCATCTTCACACCTATGAGCGCCTTGTGATGGCCGTGGTGCTCCCTCCTGTTCCCCTCTTTAACCTGTGAGTGAGGGAAATATAAACAAATAGAAATGGCAGTGACAGATGAGCAGGACGTAAGGACTTAAGGGGCCGTCGCACGCGTAAATATCGCTGTCGCTATCGCTGCTGCATGTGATGTTGCAGCAATATTGACGCGTGTGAAAGGATGCATCAACCAGCAATAAATCGCTGGTTGATTGCCAATTTTTCGGACTGGACCGAAAACCTGGCGATGGTGGCCTGGTGTACACGCAGCATCGTTGCGTGTGAGATCAGGAGACTCTATCAGCCAGCTCCCAGCGCCTCTCAGTAAGCGCTGTGAGCTGGTATCCAGGGTAAACTGCGCGTAATGATAGTGTGCTTCGGGGACCACATACAGTGTGATGCATGTATCTCTGCCTTCCTCCCTTAGATTGTGTTGCCCGATAATGATCACTCTAGTTGTGAGTGATGTAAGGCAGCAGTTCTAGTTGTGTCCTCTGACTTTCATCCAGGCTGGGAGATCAAGCGGTAACATAGGTCAGTGTTTTCCCCCTGCTATATGGTCTGGATCATGGTGCAACCTATTTAAGCTCCTGAAATCCTGCTGTCCATTGCCAGGTGTACTGCGACTTCTATTAGATTTTGTCTTGCTATAGTTCTAGTGGAGATTCCTGGTTTTGGACTTAAGCTTATTTGTAAACCATTCTCATTTGAGATTGTTATCCTTGCATTGACCTGCTGGTTTTTAACAGATGACCCAACCATTCCTTTGCCTCTGGTTCGCTCCTCCGGACAGCAGCTCTTCCATGGAAACAATCCAGTGGACCCCATTGTAAAACCAGATCCCTGTACCGGGGTAAAGGGTGGAGACCGGAGTTCCTCTGGAATCTGCCAGATGGAGGAGCTTGTGCCAAGTCTGTCTGAGGAAGCCTTTTTGAGCCTGTGGCCTCTGACAGGTGTAATTAGTGGGGGGGGGGGGGGGGAATTAGGAAGAGAAGTGCTTTTAAATGTGGATTTGAACCTTTTTTTTTTCCTTTTTTTTCTTCTGTTAAAACAAAGTTCAATATTTAACTATTTAAAAAAAAATCCAAAATGGATGTGTTGAGAAATGTCACATTAGGCTAAATTTCATCAGCCATTTCTTTCCCAGGCGATCTATCCCCCACAATGCAGGACTGACCCTGGTCCTCTGGTACAAACTTTGAGCCTCATCAATGCCCATGATGCTGTAGGTTCAGGTCTGCAGAACAGTCAGTTTGGCCATTGTTGTCCATAGAAAACCTAAACCAAAGCTGAAACCGTTACGTGGCTGTCTGTGTCCTCCTTGACTGTTATACCAGAGGAGGCATTTTACCACCTAGTTTTTGCTCATCAGTGGACTCTCATGGCGTATAGCGTTATACACCTCTTTTATACTGAATTCACATTTAAAGTACCCAGGTTGCCCCACAGGTCAGTATGAAAGTGTTAAAATTCTAACATCTTCTATTGTTTGATTTATTGATGTGTAAAATATACTAATTTCTAGCCTTAATAGTGGATGCACTTCTTTTCTGATGCACTGCTCCAAATCCCCTGGATAGATGTGAAGTGAAACAAAAGCCTCCTGCTGAGAACAATGAAATGTCTGCAGTAAAGGCTAAAGCTCCCTCTAGTGGTGACTGCACATAGGTCCACTATAATAATATATAAAATGCTTATCACTGTATAGATGTGTATGTGTGAGGTCAGACTGGACCACGGGAGAACTGGAGAATCCTCTTGTGGGCCCCTCTGCAGTGATTATCACTTACACACACCCCCTCCCCCCAACATGATCAGTATTTGGCACAATACGCCGGTTTCACTGTGTAGAGATTATGGAAGCATCTCAACATTTTATTTTAAAAACTACCCAATATTATATAGAAGCAGGGTAAATTATTTTGGGATGTAATTTGTCTTTGGAGCCACTGATTAACTACATGCAATGTTACCGGTGGGTCCTCGCCAACCCAGTCTGACAGTGTTTATTTGCTTACACACTTTTCATTTAATTTTTTTGTTAATCCACCATGTGGTTCAAAGATGTATGCCTTTATATTTGAGGCCACTGTTGCATGGATATTTTGTTAATATAGCTTTAGCCAGGAAAGATAAAGGTTAGTGATGAGTGAGTGTATTCATTACTATTCGCTAATTGCACAGATATTACAGTATTCGTGATTCTCGTTGCTCGGCGAGTATTGCTTGTGCTCGTGAGTGATGGGTCCTTCAATATCGATCTGACACAAATTGCCGGCTTCCTTCAGTACATAAAGGGAGTCGGCACTCCAGCGAGAGCCCATTGACTGGTAGGCTCTGGGGGGCACAGCAAGGTGCTTCATGCAGTGAAAACACTAAAGCCCACCCTCCTGCTGTGTCCTGGAAATGCTCATTTTATGGCCAGATGTGTGGGCAGAGCTGATCACTAATTGAATAACATTAGACTCGCTATTCAGACCAGTACGTGATTATAAAGTGTTCATTATGAGATGAGAGAGTAAAAAAATATTTAATCACTATACACTCATCAAGGTGTTTCATCTTGGCCCTTTCATGTCAATGAATCATGTGTGAAGATGCAACGACGCCAGAGATTCCCCGGCAGGTCAGTCCCCCACAGCTTTTATGAAGTCACCCCCTCAGACGGGGGGTCAGGTACTGGGCCCACTGAGCAGACCTGCAAGCAGTACCACATGGACTCAAACCAAAGGCCAGCAGAAAGCTATCCAGGTCTCTGCCTTCCTTCAGAAGGGGAAAGTTCTCGACTCTGACCTTTGGTGGCTTGGGCTCCTTGTTGGCTGGAACGGGCTGCGAGTTCCTGAGCTTAGTCAAGTCGAGGTGGTACTGGCGCTCCACACGTCGCTCTGCTGCTTCACGCTTTGCAAGTCGCTCTGCAGCTGCAATGAGGGTCTCGTAGGCGCTCTGGTCTCCAGCTTCAAGTCGAGCCAGGGTAGCTCGAAGAATGGCATCCGAGCCCATCAGGCTGGAGGGACCAGCAGGTGATCTGCCCACTGCAGGGCTGAAGACAGGGGGCATTTGCCCCACTGCAGTCGACAACTGGAGATTGGCCCCTTGAGGACCCATGCATGGGCTCCTCCTCGCCTAGATCAACACTGTCCACCACCACCTCTTGCATATCAGCCGCAGCAAGTGGCCTCTGCAGCGCTTGGCTCCTGGTACCATGGGCCAGTTTGGCACCTACTGGTCACTGAGTGCATCAGGTTGCAACTGTGTGTGACACACCTTATATTTGCACTCTGACTGTTTAGTGTTGAGTTGATCTTAGGACCCTGATGGCAAAAGCTACTGCCAGCAGTCCCTAGTGTTAGGGAGTTGGGTCCCACACACTATTATCTTGATCCCACGGCTGCCACCACTTGTGGTGAATCGGCCACCGAACCTGGCAGCTCCACAGTGCCTCCTGTTAACCCAGGTCAGTCAGAGAACTGCCTGAGGATAAAGGGCTGCAGCTGCCCTGTCTGTGCTGGTTTATTAAGGCACCTCTCAGTGAGTGTGGTATATGCCTTCTAGTCCGCAGCCAGAAGCGCATATAATCTCCTCCACCCCGTCACTGACACAGGCCCTGGATAAACCCAAAGCACTATTGTTGCCACCAGCTTCTTGTTTAATATAAGTCCAGTGTGTGATCTGGCTTATATTGTCAGAAACCAACCCAGGTACCGTAGCGTTAAATGAGCACACGGATGTGGGAATGCGTGATAAAGAGAAAAAGATTAACTCACAATTTAAATTTATATATTTAATCACCTCAATGGTACTCTAGATATATTTAGTTAAGATGTTACAAATACTACAGGCAGTTATGCAAATAAAAGGATAAATGGAAGACCTAATTACACACGTGATCAGTTACCTTAATGCTGATGGCACCACAAGGGCAGCGTGATGCTCATCTGTCCCTGGGGTTTTTTCTGGCTTGGGTGGAATTGTCTCTTCAGAAGAAATGCAATATGGAGATGGGGCAGCAGATTTTTATAAATTATGGGCTGACCCCTGTCTCCACCCATCTCGCACCTCTGGACTGTCTCACAACTCCCACCCCTCTGAGTGGAGATATGGATATCCAAACTTTATCTGCCCTAGCCTTGTCTGTGAGCATCCCCAACGGAAGACAATGCTTTCATGTTTTCAGTTATGATTTTATCTTCGTCTGGATATGAAACATGACTATTCTGAGAGCAGCCTACTAGCCAATATTACATTTTAGATGCCTTAGTCATCCTGCATTCATATAAATATAAGCCCTATGACTTCTAGATATGTAGATTTCATATTTACATTCAACATGATCACAGGATGGATGGCTTATGAAGTATTAAGTTATAACTAGTCACTTGTGATACAGGGAAATTAGATTTGCCACTTCTGCAATTCCCAGCAGGGAGTCATCCTTTGGATAATGGCTGGGTACAAAGTGTCATCTAATCTCCTTTTCCTAGGAAGCTCCATACACCTGGATAAGTGACATTTCCCAGCTGATTAGCATATGAGAGAGAGCCCTTTTGTGTGGCCTGTTGGCATCAACCATTTCCCAGAGATTACCGCTTTTCTGAGTGAGATGTCTTATCTGAACAGATAACTATTGCTTTCTGGAACTGAATGGAATCTGGGGAATATGGTAATATTCCTTACAAATTTTGCTTAATGATCACATAATAATCAGTCTGTTTTAGAAAGTTTAATCCCAGTTTCACTGAGTCAATAGCTCGATAAGCCTCTGCCACGCTTCTGTTCAGGGGTCCCTCTAACATGCATGCAGCCAGAGTGGGGCACCTTCATCACGGCACACTGATGCTCAAAGTTCTAATGGTGGGTTTACACACACCAATTTATCTGTTCAATATCTGAACTGATCTCTGGTTGCAGTGAAATCATGGACACATTGCTCCATTTTGTGGCTGTGTACAAATGACACAATGTGTCCATGATTTCACTGCAACCAGAGATCTGTTCAGATATTGAACAGATAAATTGGTGTGTGTAAACCCACCATTAGACTTATCCGGTCCGCGCTGCCAGGTTCATTCACATCAAAGAACACCAATAATCGATGTTAAGCTCCAAATCTTCCTTTATTTACCTCCTACGTGTTTCAGTGCCCACCAGGCACCTCCACCTGGGGACCAGGATAAGCACAGCAACTCTAGACAGATGGCAATCTCCACGTAAATACGAAGCAAGGCTTCAGTAGAACAGCACAAAGCATTTACACAGCACACGGTCTGTGCAGAGAATGAACTTTTCCACAGACCTCTTTTTTAATTTTTGCTTTTTCCCTTAGCATACATTAAAACACAAAAGGAAACTATTCTGTTTCTGGACGTTGTAGTACCTATAAATGTCCACAAGATGTAATCAACCCGGAGGCTGTCGCTATGGAGACATAGGAAAGACTGGTCCTCAGCTCTATACAGTCTAATTGTTTGCCACTAGGGGCATGCTTCTAGAGTTTTCATGCGCTTGGTGAAGCTCCAGGTTATATCTATTTAAATGTAAGTATGTCCAGAATTTTTAACTGCAAAGCAGATCAGAAGCATATGACCAAAGAGTTAACATGAAAAAAGTGGAGCACCGATCTGTGTCCATGCTATAGTATCTATGAATGTCATCCACCTGGAGGCTGTTCCTGTGGAGACATGCAGGGAAACTGGTCCCCAGCTCTATGTAGTCTAATTGTTCGCCACCAGAGGCGTATTGTTAGAGAGATTTCATATGCTTGATGAAGCACTGATTCGTATCTATTCAATGCGAGTCTGTTTAGAGCTCTCAGCTGCCAACAAGGACGGGGGCAAATGGCTAAAGAATTTCTATGCACATAGTAAGATCTCGATTTGTGTCCTTTAACAAAAAATGGGGGAAAACTTGAATATGTGATCTCTACTTGTGCCAGTTTTGATATTGAGTGGAATATAATAGTAAACCAAAAACAAATAAAATATTCAATGTGTGTGGACTATAACTATAATTTATAAAGTGTTAGGACTTACCAGTGCATTATACCTAAGAGATGGGCTTATATCAGTGGGTCAGTGTGAGTGAGTGTCTTCAAATTCATCATGGTGGCTATAGTGTTATGTTATCACAATTAACCAGTGATGGAATAGACATACTTCAGCCCAGATCATCCTAAATCAGTTCGGACACTAAATTAAGACCGCTGGGTTTCAGTGTATTCAGTTTGTACATCCAAAATTTTTCTCTTTTCTGTAACATCTCAAATCTGTTGGTAACATGCGGTCCAATATGGTCAATAGGAGTGATCCTTATCAACGCTGGGTTCCTGTCATGATATACATCAAAATGATGAGAAACACCGTGTGCTCTAAAACCATTCTTCACATTAGCTCGGTGCTTGTTCAATCTCTCATGGAGAGGTTTGATCGTCCTTCCCACATATTGCAAGTCGCATGGACATTCTAATAAGTAGATAATGTATCTTGTAGAGCAGTCTATCTGGTATTTAATAGAAAATGATTCTTTATTACTGGCTGAGGTAAAGGTTGTTGTTTGCTGGATGTTTTTGCAGCATAGGTATCTTTTCTTTCCACATCTCTTTGTGCCTTTCTGTTGAATTTTTTCATCCTTATCCGATGGAATTCGTCTAATTTTGCTTGGTGCTAGCTTCCCTTTAATATTGGGAGCTCTCCTGAAGGTTATACCAGGTGTTTCTGGGATGGCTTTTTTCAGTACCGGATCATTCTTAAGTATGTGCTAGTGTTTAGTTATGCATTCCCTGATTTTTTTTTTTATGGTGTTTATTATAGGTAGTAATAAAATTCTATTTGTTTATCCCCTGCAACATTCTTCAATGCAGGTGCTAACAGATGTCCTTGTGGAATCTTCATAAAATATTCTTGTGCACCATGTACCAAATTTCTGGGGTATCCACGTTCTATCAACCTATTAGTCAGAATTTTGGACTGGGCTGAATAATCCATACTTGATGTATAGTAATTCTTGATTCTCCTGTACTGACTGGCTGGGATATTGCTTAGCCATTTTCTATAATGTCCACTATGAAAGTCTATATAAGAGTTGCGATCTGTAGGTTTGAAATAAGTTTTCGTACATAGCTCATTATTTTTAACGAAAATATTGAGATCAAAAAAATTGATACTGTCGTCATCCATAGTGAAGTCGAAATTAAGACCCCACTTATTTTCTGTTTTTTATAAACTCAGATGTCTCCTTGCTCTTTATCCCATATGCAGAATAGATCATCTATGTATCTTCTATATACTATGAGTCCATTATTATGAACACCCTCATGTATATAACTTTTCAAAGAGCCCCATCACTAGGTTTGCATATGAGCACGCAGTCTTTGAGCCCATCGCTGTGCCCGACTTTTGATGGTACATCACATCACCAAAGGTGAAAAAATTATTCTCAAGAATAAACTGCAAACCCTCCAGTACAAACGCCATCTTATTCTTTTCTAATAAAGGGTCATTCTTCAAGTAATATTCAACACATAATAATCCTAATGTGTGCTCAATGTTGGTATATAATGCAGTCACATCCATGGTTAAAAATGTATGAGCTTTTCCATTTCATATTTTTCAAGATTTTAATTGTCGGTTGAATCTTTAGTATAGTTCTCCAGGCTAAAGACATATTTTTGTAATTGCTTGTCTATAAATTCTGCCAAATTACTACTCAAGGATCAAATGCCCGATATAATCGGCGCCCTGGGGGATTCACCAGGCTCTTGTGAATTTTAGGCAAATGATAGAAAAAGGGAGTGGGGGGTTCCCTTTTGATTAAAAATCTCCTCAAATCCAATGTTATTGTGCCTTCATCATACGCCCTGCTGATTTTCTTATTGTATTGTTTCACTAGGTCGGGATATGGGTCATTCTCTACCTGTTTATGTGAATGAAGCTTTGAGATTGCTCTCAGACAAGAAGCACTATAATCTGTCCTATTCTGCACCACAATAGCACCACCCTTGTCAGCAGCTCGTATAATGATCCTCTCGTTGTCTCTCAAACTTTTTAGGGCCAATTTTTCTCTTTTAGTTAGATTCTTTTCTATCAGGTTTCTTGGTTTTTAATGTAAATTTATCCTCTTTTAATTCATTAAGTAAGAGGTCTTGGAAAGTTTCAAGTGCATTCCCTCTGCTTTCTAGGGGATAAAAGGTGGATCTACCCCTTAATTTATTATTTTTATGTATATTGCTACTTGTCATCAAATTTTCATTATGTAAGAGAATGTCTTTTGAGGGTTAATCTTCTGATATAATGGTGGACATCTATGAATAGATCAAAGTCATCTGATTTATTTGTGGGGCAAAATAACAAACCTTTAGACAACAGTTTATTTTCCTCCTCTGTTAATAGTCAGATTGATTACATTATTAATGGAATCTTTATTACCTAGTCCTTGAAACTTATTCGGACTTTTTTTCTTTTGTCCCCTTCCTCTTTTTTTCTTTTCCCAGTAATAGGGCTGAAGAAGTTTATCTCCTTTGGTAGGGGTTTGGCTGCGGACAAAAAAGGCACAATGCCATTGTTCCTATTTTTAGAATTGTCTATTTCTATCCAATCCAACTGAACTCCACTATTTGTCGTGATATTTTGATTCTGAGGATTTTTAATGCCGTTTTTCTCCGTTGCTATTTTGTTAGTATTTGGGTGTAACTTTTATGGGACTGAGTGGTTTCTCTCTGTTTATCTTTTCAATCAGTTCTTTAATATTTCTCAGATGGTCCTCATCACTCTTTTGCTTAATTTTATCCTCTTTAGCCTGTATGTCATTATTCAATGTATTGTGTAATTGTGCCACTGTTGTAATTGTATTCCCATTGTTATTTTTCATAGTGGAGTTATTAATCATTCCATCGTTGTCATTACTAGAGGGTTCCTGTACGATTAAATACCCTTCATCAAAGCATTCATCTGCAAAGATGCTATCAATGTCATCCTCTTCATCCCTAATATCACCCTTTCTCCTCCAACATAGTGACTTTAGTGGGAACTGTTCCTTTTTTGCCCTCATCCTCTACCTCTTTGATGTCGTGTACTCTCAGATGTTCCTCAATAGCTTCCTCAGTGTTGGTAACCTCAATGTTGGTAACAATGTTCTTCCTTTTCTCTGTTATACCTCAGACTATTAGAAAAACTTCTTTTCTTTTGCTCTGTTATTAGATTTTGATCTATTCCTGCGGAATATATTACTTTCCCCATTCATTTTCTCCTGAGTATAATCCTGCCTATCTCTGTTAAGTTTCCTTGTTTTTCTGGCTACGGTTTCTTGTTCCAAGCGCATAAGACTGGTGCTGATATTAGAATATATACGTTTAAATTCTATACACATGTTATATTTGCATAACTTTTCACTTATCACATTGATTTCACTCGTGGCCTCATTTGCCAACTTAGATCTCTTATCACATAGTAAACTCAGTAAGGTGTTCATGCATTTCTGCAGGACAAACTTCCAGTCATCAGTGAAAGTGCTATCATCCGGGAAAGGAGAGTTCAGAACTAATCTTAACCCTCTAGGGCAGATGTTTTCCTGTATATATATATATGGTCAAAAATCTTGCATCAATTCCATACTTAATCTCTTTTTGCAAAGCATCATCCAAATTGTGAAGGAGATCCTTCATCTATTTGATGTCCTTCTCATCAAATATGTCATTGGTAGTTGCAGTCTCCTCAGGTGCCACGTGAATGACACCTATGGATTGCTGTATTAATTTTTCCCTTGAAACAAATCTCCCACGTAGGTAATTCATTCTTAGTCAATGCTTTATGCTGCTCTCTGTCCCCTGGGATACAAGATCCCTTATACAACGTTGCTTCCCACCGCAACGAAGGATAACTAATCAAAGACAAAAAGAGGGGGGGGGGGGGGGGGGACAAGAGGCGCAATAGTGCCCTTATCACTAGACACTAGGACGTAGAAGTGGTGAAAAATGCAATTCACTCACCTATTCCAGTTGTGTGACCCACAACTGGTTTGAAGGCTCGTAGATTAGTATCCTGATGGCTGCTGCAGGACTCCCACCGGCTCCACGCACATGGAGATGTACCAAACAATATAGGGAAAGACTGTTATCTGGTCCGCGCTGCCAGGTTCATTCACATCAAAGAACACCAATAATCGATGTTAAGATCCAAATCTTCCTTTATTCACCTCCTACGCGTTTCAGTGCCCACCTGGCACCTCCACCTGGGGACCAGGATAAGCACAGCAACTCTAGACAGATGGCAATCTCCACGTAAATACAAAGCAAGGCTTCAGTAGAACAGCACACAGCATCTACACAGCACCCGGTCTGTGCAGAGAATGAGGTCGGTGGAAAAGTTCATTCTCTGGATACTAATCTACGAGCCTTCAAACCAGTTGTGGGTTACACAACTGGAATAGGTTAGTGAATTGCATTTTTCACCACTTCTACGTCCTAGTGTCAAGTGATAAGGGCACTATTGCGCCTCTTGTCCCCCCCCCCCCCCCCCATCTTTTTGTCTTTGAAAGTTCTTAGAGTGGAACACACTCAGCACTGCCCTTGCAGTCTGATCTTTGTTAATATAACCTCATTCTGAGCTGAATTAAGAATGAGAATGAACGATCGATCTCTGATCACTACTTTACGCTTAGTTTACATAGTCATTGTAAGATGCAGCTGCTTCAAGCCAGTGGCTGGTCCAAATCGTAGTGTCATGATACTGCAATGACTGCGGGATGGCCACGGGCATCATGGCTGTCACCCTATGATTGGTGCTGAATGAGAAAATACCCATGATCCAATAACTAGGTAGGATATAAATCCTGTTTGCTCCACAAAAAACACGAGTTTTTAACCATGAGCATGAGTTATTACTAGTTTGAAAGGCCCCTCACACGTCTGTACAAAACTCACGTGTGTGAGGGTGCATTTTCTGTCTGTGTTTCATCTCATCTGTATCATTTGTGTGCGGTCGTATGCTTTATTTGTGATATCCAAATATCACATGTACAGCATGAATTTTTATACTTGCTAGTCTCCGGCAATGCTGTCTGTCAGTGGCGGAACTTTAGGGCAAGGAACCCCGATACGAAAGCTCCAATGGGGCCCCCAATTATTGCAAAACTTTGATAGTATTAGTCTTTTTCTATAGGCTAAAGGGACTTTTGGGGGCCCCCTAGGCTGCAGCCCAGGTGCAATCGTAACCCCTGCACCCATTGTAGATACGCCCCTGATGCCTCTCACTTGCGTCCGGTTCGGTTTTTGGAGTCACCACAGTGCATTCAAGAGCTTAATAAGCTGGGACCTGGAAGCGAGAGACAGGCAGCATCACCAAAGACTGGTAAGTATAAAAATTATTTTGGTGGCTTGCCTTTCATCCGGTACGTGTCACACGGATAACATCAGTGTGTCTGTTTGACATCCGTGCTGCCGGCCAGAACAATAAAATGCTGACTGGGAACTACTGAAGGGGTGGAGGTAGGTTACTAAGGCATCTAAGGAGTTGACTTACAAAAATCCCCTCTACTGTATGGTATTGCAGAAATTACAATGGATATCACTCATGTAATGTAAGAAGTGAAACCGGTCCTTTTGGCATTGTACTAGACCAACATTTCTCTGCCATTATCGATGCGTCATGAATCATGGTATGTGTTGGAGGCCCACTGAGACACTCACCCCAGACCCACAGAAACCTGGAGCTGGCCCTGACGTGAGTCACCATATGATTTTGGCAAACCAAAACAATAGATGAACATGTATCGCTATACAAGCGCACATATTCTGAGCCCATTTACTCACAGTAGGCAGGCAAACGTCTTACACATGTTCGTAAGCAGCTTCTACTAGTAAAATAGGAAAGCTTTAATGTTGCATAAATGGAATTGTATAAAAAGAAATCAAATTTATCATTTTAAAATTACAATTTCTTAAATCTTCAAGTTAAGAAAATAAGTGAACCTGATTTACATTTTAGTCCACATATCCACATCAATATACTAATCTAGTCATTAACTTTGACTTGGCATGCTTTCTAAAATGAGCAATTTTCATTCTCTTCAATTCTTCTTTGTTTAGCCTTTCCAAGTTTGCTATGTTTCATGCTAAAGTTGTTGCTCTTCAGCTTTTCAACATTCCCTTTGCAATTTTTAATACATTAACATTGATTTCTTCAAGATATTAAACATTCCTTTTTTTCATACACATTCGGCAGAAGTTAACTATTCCTTCCTTTTTGGAACAAAGTTTTGTTCACAAGGTGCCTACAGCTTCTGTGTTGAAGGTTCAATCTTTAGAGTGACCTGTTTTTCGCCGATATGGTTGTTAGTGCAGCAAGCTTAGTTTGGGCTTCCATTCCATCTATCCCAAAATGTATCCTCTTGGTTAGATACTTCAAAGCTAGGCTATGGTAAGTCTCCAAGGCATCGGTATGGCAGTTGTGCATTGGATGCTGTAAGTCTTCAGAAGTCTTTAACTGAACCACTTTTAGGATATTAAATGAAAATGTTTCTGGATTGATCCAGAGAATCTGTTCATCTGTTTCTTCTGTGATGACATCGAGAATGCTTTAGTTGTACAGACCTCCCTCCCATTCATGTTCATTTGTGAGATGAGATAAGCTACTCTATTGATCCCGGAGGAAATTACAGTATTACAGCAGCAGAACAAAGATCAAGAACATTTCACACTTTACAAAATAAGTCTATATGGACAGCAGATGTGGGTAGACTGGTACATGTACCTCACCTATTCCCCCCCCCCCCCCTACACATAGAACTTCACTTAGTCTTGGGATGCTTTACACTTAAACATTTGTTAAACATCCCCACAGCTGTCGGAACAAACCATTTTCTGTATCTTTCCTTTTTACACATTAGTTGGATTAGACGCTTGCTGAATGTGCTTTTCTGCTTCGCAAACAGTTCATAGAGCGGGTGTGTATTGTTGCTCATTATAGCCTTGCATTTCTTATTAATTCTATCCTCTAATACCTCCTCGAAAGTCCTAAGTTGTAGACCCACCGCCGCACTAGCCTGATGTAGTAAAGAGCCATTTCTCTTCCGACGGCTGGATTTTTATTGCATGTTTCTATACACCAGCAAAAATGTAGTCCAATTTTGTCAATCCAAGTTGTCATTTCTTCTTTCCAGGCTGTTTCTTTTTGATTGATTTTGCATAGTGCCTTACGTCAAATTTATGGTTGATTTATCCAGTCATATTGAAGAAAAGCCGCTCTCACCGATCTTCAGATTTGTCAGGTTTATTTCAATCAAGGGTACATGGTGCAGATAGGACGACGGCACACCGTTTCACGTTGTACACGCTTCTGCAGGTTGTGTGAGGACCCTAATATGTACTACCACCTACCAAGCGTGCACCGCCGGTGACACCCAGCTGCTCTCAGCGTGCTAATTGGAAGTCCAGACTTCAGTATTAGTAGCCCGCCTTTTTCCTCCTTTTTGCTTGCCTTCATTTATCGATAGTCAGTTCACATTTTCTTCTGATGCTGACCTGATCTGAAGCAAATATTTTAATTAATCCTCCTGACAGTGTATCCATGCAGACTGTGAAACCAAATTTTTCCATAGCTACTGAGTATGTGCACTGTGTACATTTGACCTCAAAATCAAGTATTTTCTCTGAAATAGTCCAGAATTTAATAAATACAATATTTTTTCTGACCTGGGCCATCATTGTCAATCTCCACTAATGCACAGTGGTTTAGTAGGAGCTACGAGAAGTTTTTCAGTAGTGAGTGTGGGCTTAAAATTGGTGAAGGACTGTTTGTATGCGCTTGGTAGTATGGGATCTCTTCCATCTCTGCTCAGCAACCCTGGAACCCATCTCCGTTTTGTTTGTGTGCCAGGGTTGTCTGTCAGTTGTGTATGAATGAGGAAGATGGCTGATACAAGAGCAGCACCTGTTGTATTATGCAAAGCCTCTGCATCGTGTAAAGAACCTATGTCTGCTGGAGGGAAAAGTGAGTGTAAATCAAGGTGTTTGAGAATTCTGTGAGGGTGGGTAAGTTAATGGAGTGGAGATTGCATTAGGAAGGGAGAGCATAGAGAATGTAAATGGATTGTGGTCACAGTGGGAGAGATGAGATTGAGAGGTTAGTATACATATGACTGTCAAGACCCCGACCACCGGTTCTCCCCGCCGCGCAATGATTGAGACCACACCATTGTATAGCTTTGAATTCTTTATTGAGGGCATCAACTTAACACCACTCAAAATTGCTTAAAAAGGGGTTGGATAGTTATATGGCCGCAGCTCGAAAACCAGGCATTAACGGCCTTAAAACCTGAGGGGAGAGAGCCCGATATCTCGGCCGTCCTTGGCAAGTAGACTTTCACCAACTCCCTCTTCGACCGGCCACGGAGTGGCGAGTATCTTATAGCCTGCTCCACCCCGTCCTGAATCTCCGGCAAGAATGTGTCCAGGCCTATGTCATTGAGGCTGAACCCATCCTTGAGCAGTAACCAGTTAATGTCTGCTTCAAAAATATGACAAACTACTACTCCCCTTCTGGCCGATACAAATCTGACTGCGCGTGTTGACGTACCTCCTTGACTTCTCAACTGCCACCACATCCCTTGCCCCTGGCCAGCTTGCCCTGGGTAGCATGTTGGACCAGACTATCAGTAGATTACCAAATCTCCCAATCCACCCCCCCCCCCGAGCCTCTCCAGGTCTACCTGCATTATGGCGAGGAGTTCTTGAATCCTAACTGTAACTTGGTCATTACCCCCTGTGTGGATGACTAGTATTATGGGGCGTGCCGCTACCCGAGATATGGCCACTGCCTCATGCAGGACCTGTGCCCAAGTCAGCCCCCTGAATGCCTCTCCAATGAACGGCTAGGTCCTGGAATCCAAGGTCTCCACCTCCCGGTCTCCTGGCTTCCTCTCGCCTTGCTGCCCAATATACCTGGGAATGGCCCAAGATCCACATGCTGGATCTGACCGAATCTAAAGGAGAAAGGTTATTAGCCATGTAATGACTGACACATCCCCGTATCTCTGCTAGTCCCATTCCCCTGAATTCACTAAGATTGGCCAGTGTGGTCGCTACTGCTTGTATCCTGCATATTTTCTATTAGGATATAATAGTTATGAAAAATTCTTATTTTTTTTTTATGTACTTGGAACCCTCGGCAAGGGTGTAGTACGTCTTGTCAGTATCCGGTAGGTTTACTTCCTTGTCCTAAAATATGGAAACAGTGTTCCAACCTCGTTAGAGGATGTCTTCTGCGGGGGAAAAAAAAAGGGGGGGCGCGGGGGGTTGGATTGGGTTGATTACGTTTAAATTAAGTCTGGCCTGATGTAGAGAAAAAAGGCGTCAGACTTCCAATGCCCTTCCCTTTGAATATCTTGATTTGTAAGGCCAGCCCTGGCAGCTTCGGTCGCTGCGCCGATGCGGAATGAGTGAGTGCCATACTCTCAAGGCTGAAGCCCTAAACCTACAAGCGAGGCTTTTAGCATGGATGCCAATTGAGCACGCGGATGGTTCCTCGCTCGCAATAACGCAAAGCGCTTGGGGGGTATGGTTGTCCCAGTACCGACGCAGGACCCTGATGGGGCATAATGGTCCCAGGGATGGGAAGATGGAAAACCATATTCCCCGTCCCAGCTCATCGTTTTGGATCGCCTGATTCGCACCCTGACCCCGCCATTGCACACGAAGTCGTCGCGCAGCAAGACGCCGGGGCACTCTGCAGATCTGCTGACGAGCTCGCTTACCCGGAGTGCACCAAAAAAGGCGAGCACGAAAGCGGCTGAAAAAAGCAAAACTTCGTGTACCGTGGGGCAAATGTTTGGTAGGCTATCTATCATGCTAGACAACACCGTGAAAGATATGGGCCTTCTGCTCCCAGAGCGAACTAGTTTCCTCTTCCAACCTTTAATGGCTCACGTGAAAAGGAACATTTTTGTGACATCCGGCCAACCGCGTAGGCGAAAGTTCAAGGCCAAACCCGCTAGATGCTGCTGCGCGACTGTGCCGGAAACACCGCTAGCGTGCAGCTTTGCTAAGTATTGGGAAACAGCTTGGCATAAAAAGGCAGAGGAGACCTGCCGTGGCAGCCCTGATGCTAACTCGGACCATTCCTTCCAGGCCTTACCAACTAAGAGCGCCAGGTGGCTGGTGCTATTGATGCTTGAACGAGAAGCATCAGTTGTTCTCCAGGAGCTTCCACATGAGCTTCGGGCACTCCGTACCCATTCTGTCCGCCTCCGGGTGCAATGATCAAAATGTCTGAAAATCAAAACTCGACAATGCATCAGCAATGCGGTTGTCCACCCCAGGGACATGTCGGGCCCTACACCATATGTTGTGTTCCAAACACCTAAGAACTAAGTAGCGAAGCAGTTTGATGATCGGCGGTGATGATGATGCCAAGCGGTTGATTGCATGCACCACACTGGCGTTGTCCATTCAAAAACATATTAGTTTGTTGGCGAGTTGTTCGGCCCAATGAATTCAGGCATCATATTTCCAACCTTGTGCTCCTTTGATGGCCTTATCTTCTCAAAATATGTACTAAGTCTGTTGAAAGGAAAAATTGAGGTAGATATGATTGCCAATGTCAAACTTTAACCTCTTAATGACCGAGCAATTCTGACTAGTGTAACTTTACGAGCGAATATCTCCGGAACACTTCAACAGATCCCAGTGATTTCATGTTTTTTTTTTTTTGTTTTTTTTTTTTCCGCCCATGACATATTGGACTTCATGTTAGTGGTAAATTTAGGAAGCCATTCTCTGCATTTCTTAGACTAGAGTGTTTACAGGCAGTGCCAGTTCAAAGCCATGACTAATACAGTATATCAGTCATTGGTCATTAAGGGGTTAAAAACGTACAGCAGAGAGTTGTGGTTTTAACACTTTCCTGCTAATCCGCATCCTGCAGTATAAACATATTTTTTTTGTCTTTATAACTATCTTCATTGATCTCAAATTTTCTGCTCAATCCATTCTTTTATGTATAAGAGGAGGAACATAAAGAATTAAGATATGGTGAATCAAAATCTATCAAGACTCTTAGTAAACTGTCTATTGCTCTTAGCAACCAATCAGATCTCTGCGTCATTTTTTTTTTTTAAATTTAGAAAATTAAATTGGTGATTGGTTGATCTGAGCAACAAATTCAGTTTTGCTGGTACAGTAATAATCTGCTCCACTGTATATAGAAATAATCAAATGCTGAAGAGTCCAAAATATCTTCTAACCAAATGATGAGGTATGAAGATCATTTAGATGGGTAGGGGTAGATTTCTTCGCACTGTTGGCCTGAAAGTCACCATTTTGATGGCAGTCAACTAAGCTATATATATACAGCTACAAATGACCTGTATAGAACTAGTGACTATTTGGGTTCTCTGGGACTAAACGTTTGGTTAACTATCCTTAGGACAGTTTAACAATAGATTGGTGGGTGTCCTTGCTTGGATCCACTGCTTCCACTTGGTTTAGCTGATAGACAGGGATCCTGAATAGTGATGGATGACCCCACCAGTGTTTGACCCGAATAGACTTTTTAAAGTCTAAGTTCAGGACTGGAATTAACTCGAAATGGAGACTGATCTCAGACTTGAAAAGTTGTATAGCAGGTGTTTGGTTATTTGCTTTAAAGACCTATCCTGAGGATGGGTCATCAATAATTACACTAGAAGATCTTGAGATACTATAAAACTTTTTATACATACTTTGGCTGCCTTCACACTTGCAGATGCATCTGCAGCGTTTTGCAGATGCATCTGCAAGTATCAGCATGCAGACCGCGGTCCCTATGTTTATAATAGGGCGCACCGCGGTCTGAATGCTCTCATTGATTCCTATATGTGAGCCGTAAGCAGGCGTATGCCTGCTGACGGATCACACACTCCCGCCCCGCACCTTGGACGCAACATCTCGCGTCCATAGTGCGGGCGGGAGAGTGTGATCTGTAAGCAGGCATACGCCTGCTTACGGCTCACAAATAGGAATCAATGAGAGCATTCACACCACGGCCGTGGTCTGCATGCTGATACTTGCAGATGCATCTGCAAAACGCTGCAGATGCATCTGCAAGTGTGAAGGCAGCCTTTCAAAGGTTTATCATCCTGCAGCCGCAACAATCCAAGAAGTCTGTGAAGATGTTCTGGAGATATAAAAATTGTATGTTTTCAAAATTTGAGACATATGGCCCTCGAGGGTTTAACTGGCTTGTACATGTCTTTTGCACTCTACACTTCATTCACTTTGCTTCTGATGAAGTTTTCATGCATGGTTGCTTGAGATGCTTACACAGGATGTCATGAAGCTTCATACAGGTCTTGCAAAGTAGAAGTTTGCAGGTTTGCTTGCTAGAAGATGCCAGTAATTTCTTTGGTTTTCAGGTCTGGAGAATTCCATGTGGAATTCCAAGTGACTGCTACTTTCTATTCAGTTGGGAGATTGCACGAAGATCATTCACGAACTTGAAAAAAAGTGAGATTTAAAGGGAACCTGTCACCCAAAATCACCTTCCTAATCTCTTAATACCTGTCCCTGCAGCCTTACACTATCTCTAAGCCATCCCTGTGTGACGTATTTTAGTAATATAGTAATATAGTAGTAGAATAAAGTAGTTTGCAAACTTACAAAATCCAGGACAGAGGGGCGTTCCTCGCGGCATGTGATGGGTAGGCGAGTCCCTTGTGCCGCGCTACCCCGTCTTGCCACTCTATTACGCCCTAATGGGTGTATTCCAGCCTGCAGGGCGAGGGCACGAATTAAATCTCGCACCCGCAACTTCAGCGATGCGACGCGGTCACGTGACGCCGGGATCGCGTCACTTCCGGTCGCCTCAGGTCTCTCACAGGCCAACTAAAGCGCATGCGCAGATTGCATGCCTAAGTTGGCCTGTGAGACCTGCGGCGACCAGAAGTGACGTGATCCTGGCGTCACGTGACCCTGTCAAAGCAGTGACAATGCGTGCGTTAGATTTAAATCGTGCCCTCACTCTGCAGGCTGGAATACGCCCATTTGGGCGTAATAGAGTGGCGAGACTGGGTAGCCCGACACAGGGGACCCGCCTACCCGTCAGACGCCGTGAGGAACGCCCCTCTGTCCTGGATTTTGTAAGTTTGCAAACTACTTTAATCTACTACTATATTACTAAAATAGGTCACATAGGGACGGCTTAGATCAGAGGTCCCCAACTCCAGGCCTCAAGGGCCGCCAACAGTGCATGTTTTCAGGATCTCCTTAGTATTGCACAGGGGTTGGAATCATTACCTGTGCATTTGATCACATAAACACCTGTGCAATACTAAGGAAATCCTGAAATCCTGCACTGTTGGTGACCCTCGAGGCCTGGAGTTGGGGACCTCTGGCTTAGATAGTAGTGTAAGGCTGCAGGGACAGGTATTAAGAGGTTAGGAAGGTGATTTTGGGTGACAGGTTCCCTTTAAAATAATTATTTAAGGTTCTTGCACACCTTTTAGTCTTTTAGGTGCTCTTAGGGTGAATTACCTTACAGTATATACACTGAGATTACAGTAATTGAGTGGGCCATATGATTCGTCAAGAGGTACCCTGGCCCCTATCAAACTGCCCACTAACACTTTTTATAGTCCTTTGATACAGTAGATAAGATAAGATGAGATAAGATGCGACAAACTTTATTGATCCCGGAGGAAATTACAGTATCACAGCAGCATAACAAAGATCAAGAACATTACACACTTTACAAAATAAGTCTCTATGGACAGCAGATGCGGGTACATGTACCTCGCCTATTCCCCCCCCATACCCTTAGAACTTCACTTAATCTTGGGATGCTTTACACTTATACATTTGTTAAACATCCCCACAGCTGTCGGAACGAATGATTTTCTGTATCTTTCCTTTTTACACATTAGTTGGATTAGACGCTTGCTGAATGTGCTCTTCTGCTTCGCAAACAGTTCATAGAGCGGCTGTGTATTGTTGCTCATTATAGCCTTGCATTTCTTATTAATTCTATCCTCTAATACCTTCTCGAAAGTCCTAAGTTGTAGACCCACCGCCACACTAGCCTTCTTGATAAGTTTATTCAGCTTATTAGCGTCAGCTGTGCGAACACTACTACCCCAGCATATTGCAGCAAAGATTGCACTCGCCACAATAGATTGGTAGAACATTTCAAGCATTTTGCTACACACATTAAACGACCTTAACTTCCTTAGGAAGTAAAGTCTACTCATCCCTTTCTTGCAAACCTTCTCCATATGGCACCTCCAATCAAGCTTGCTGTCCAGGTGAACCCCCAAATATTTGAAATTCTCCACCATCTCCACATCCTGACCATCAATAGTGATAGGTAAGCAATCCTTCATGCACCTTCCATAACTCAACACCAACTCCCTGGTTTTCTTTACGTCGAGTTCTAAATGGTTAGCCTGGCACCAGTCAACAAAGTCCGAGACCACCCTTCTGTATTCCTCCTCCCCCCCGGCCTCTCTCAATACCTCCGACTATCACTGAGTCATCAGAGTACTTCTGAAGGTGACAAAGGTCTGATTTATACTGAAAATCAGCTGTGTATAACGTAAAAAGGAATGGCGACAGCACCGTTCCCTGAGGGGCTCCAACACTGCTCCGAACATTATCCGATACGGCCGCCCCCAACCTTACGAACTGTGGCCTGTCCGACAGGTAATCAATGATCCAATTCACTAATCCCTCATCAACCGCCATTTCAACCAGCTTTTTACGTAATAGTGGCAGTAAGGTATTGAATGCACTGGAGAAATCGAAGAACATGGCACGCACAGTGGTTCCATCATTGTCCAAAAAGGAATGTACTGTTTGTAGCAGATACGCTACAGCATCGTCCACCCCCAGACTCTGCTTTTACAGACCCCCTTCAGTTTGCGTATTGGCAGACACCCTCGGACACAAGTAGGCAAGTACAATTCTCTCCAAGGACTTCATCGCATGCGATGTTAAGACCACCGGTCTATAGTCGTTAGGGGAGCTCGGAAAGGTAGTCTTGGGAACTGGCACCAGGCAAGAAGTCTTCCATAGAACTGGTACTCTCTGTGATTGTAAGCTTCAGTTAAACAGGTGCTGGAAGACAGTGCACAACTGATTTGCACACACTGAGGACACGTGGACAGATGCCATCAGGCCCTGCTGCTTCACCAATGACCAGCTTACTAAACTGTTCCCTCACATCATTTTCGGAGATCAAGAAAGTCTCTACCTTCCTCCCCCTAGTTGATATTGCTTGTAGCTCCCCGGCCCTCTCCCCTGTTGACATCGCACATTTATTGTTGAATCTGTTGAAAAACTCATTCATTTCATTAGCCATGATCAGCCCCCCATCCCCCTGATCTGACCTTGCCTTAAACCCAGTCAATAGCTTCATTCCAGCCCACACTTCTCTGGAGTTGTTGTGTGACAATTTATTTTCCAATTTAATTCTAAATGCTTCATGGGCAATTTTAATTTTCCCCTTTAAGTCTCGCTGTACAATTTTCATTTCCTATTTATCCTTTTTAAAAGCTTTTTTTTTTCCTTTTTAGATGTTTCAATTCTTTTGTTTGCATAACATCTAATCTCATGAATAGGTACTATATTGTCAGTACAAAAGTTGATGTAATCAGTAACTCTCCCGGTAACCTCATTAACATCATTAGGTTCCCTGGCACATAACACCTCCCAGTCTGTGCAATCAAAGCAGTCTTGTAACCTTCTCTGCTGCCGGAGACCACTTCCTTATCTGTTTAATTGTCGCTGGTTGTAAGCATCCTTAACACTGGCATAGAGGAGATCCAATATATAATTGTCCCGTGTAGAACATTTGACATTGATAGAACTTTGGTAATGAGATCTTGGCTCGATTAAAATCCCCAGAAATGACGGTGTTTCGTCTGAAGCCGGGCAATCGCCCCAGACAGTACTTCCCCAGCTGCCTCTGCATTTGCAGATGGTGGTATATACGACACCACTGCAATAACTAGAGAGAATTCTCTAGGCAGATAGTAAGGCCTGAGGCCCACTGCTAATAGTTCAATGTTTTGGCAACAATGTCTCTCCTTTACTGTTACATGCCCCTGATTACACCATCTGTTGTTAATGTACAGTATCACACCTCCGCCCTTCTTCTTACCGCACTTCACTCTGTCCCTGTCAGCTCGAACCATTTGAAACTCTGGTACCGATACTTGAATCTGGGACGTCCTCATGCAACCAGGTTTCTGTAAAGCCCATGAGACTGCATTCCCTGAACTCCTTCTGGGTCTTACTCAGAGCCAGCAGTTCATCCGACTTGTTACCAAGCGATCGTACATTACCCATGATGATGGATGGGACTGCAGGTTTAAACCTTCTCCTCCAGGACTTGATCGCTTGCTCTGCAACCTCTGAAAGGTCTCCTCATTTCCCGTGGTACATGTGGTATTGCAACTTCTGGAGAAGACTTTGTCCTGCGCAGTTCCAGAAGACGACTCCTTGAATACACTACTCGTTTAGCGACAGACCTAGGGACAACCATCCGATCAGTGATTCCATCCATCCCACGAGGCCTCTCTGTGGCATATTGTATACGGTGCTCTCCGCCGAGCACATATGGCTGTATCACTGACACAAGCTGTGGGCAACAGCATACATCCATCGGTAGTATTAGCTGAGATGGACCATATTGCATACCTCTAAGTGGCCATGCCAGCAGGGGACTTGTGAGTGGTAGTGGAGGATCCAGGTGAAAAATATATGCTGTCTGCCCAGCGGCAGTAGAAAGTGTGGGGTGTGCAGCATTTTCCATCCCACAGCAGACCAGCGAGCAGGAACGTCGCAATCCACAAGATGAAAACATTGCATAGACCCAAGGTTGAAATTAGAGGTCCAAAAAGACATCAGGAAAGGTACAAAGACTGTAGAAAAACTGTAACAAACAAAATAATAGCTGCTGCAATAGGCTGCCACTAGCAAGGCGCCCTATTGTCTCCACAGTCTGGCAGAGAGCAGACAGGCACGTCTGCACACCTGAGTCCAGCTGAATAAGTAACAGCAGTAACTATATATCTATAGTCCCCTTATGTTTATAGTATGGTACAGCCACAAGTATTTAGTCATGATTTATTGTGGGTTCTTTCAGGAATTCTATTTTGCAAATTAATTACAAATTGCTGTATCAAACATTTTTTTTATCTATATGGTCAATAATTCTTTAACCAGCAGTGTGGGCCTCTCTATTCCCAATATTTGTATGGCTGATATCCACTCTCATTTAATTGTCAGGTGTTTTTTTTTTTTTTTTTTTAATTCATTTTTATTTTATATTTTTATATTAAATGGACTTAAGATACATATATCAGGACTTATTCAGTACATCAAATGATGTAGCAAGTGCCTTTACCCAAGTGTCTGGACTTCAAGATAGGCCTCAACATTACTCAGTCAGTGACCAGCATCTGATCATGAATTAAATTAAAGATATATATATATATTTTTTTTTTTCTAAATGGCTTTGTAACTGTTCTAGTTCTTCCCAATGTTGGAAATCATTTACTTTCTCCTGTAAATATACTTGCATCAAGTCATTGAACTCTTCTACTCAAAGGATCCAAAACGTTATTGAAGAGGCTGATGGCCTCCTTGTGAGCGCAGTCATAGACTCCAGAGCACATCTTAGTATTGGGGTAATGCTTGATCGTCTCCTCACCATTGGATTTCCAGCCAGCTGAACCTTCACACTGTTCCTGTCTTTGGTCTTGTGGATCTTCATACTCATTGACTGTTGCTTTCTTCAGATACATCCTCTGAGTATCCGGCTTGTATACACGGAGCACTGTCCGAGCTTCCTTAGTTTTTTTTTTTTTTTCCTACTTCCTTCCTCCATGTTTCTTATTGCGGTTTATATCAAACATTCCTCCATGGTGTCAGATTTTCTGGCTTCCAGTTTCTCATTTTCTTACTTGGGTTCAATGTAAAGTCTTTCTTATAAATGTTGAAATTGAGGGGTCTTGACTCAGTTTGTTCTTTAGCTTCCAATCTTGTGGTGGCTTTTGCAGGAGGCAGCAGATCTCCTCCTCATAATTATTTCCTCAGTTCTACCCTTATTAATTGTCCCCTCACTCTCCAACTCTTCTCTTAACTGGGCTTCATGTAGTAGACTCCTCTTTGTATTTGGATACTCCTGATCTTTTGCTTTTCCTCCTTCAGATGTTCTTTCAGCTTGTGATTCTCAGTATAATCTCTGCCTTCACTTATCCAGGTTTCTCATCTCGTAGTTTGGGAGCTCCTCTGTCAGGGAAGATATAACTTCGTTTTTCTCTAGACTCCCTTAGACGTTGGTTTTCCAGTGCAAGGTTTATATTCTGTACCTCTAGTTTTCAGGCTGGTGTAAGGTCATCTGCCTCCAGCTTTACATCACTTTCCTTCTGTGAAACATTTTGGTTCTTTGCTGGTTTTGTCCCTTACATCATCAAGAGATGGGACCAGATCTTCTCCTCCTCCAGGTCTTCGGGGAGCTGCTCAAAGGCTTCCTTGTGGCTTCTTTCTCCCTTTGACCCTGAAACTGATCGTCCTTCATCTCACGGATGTCACTTTCATGAATTTTTTTCTACATATTTTTGCCATTCTAATATCTGAATAGTACCATAAAAATATCCAAAGCCCATACATATTTCTATGATTGAGGATGATGCACTTGTTTAGGTTGCTGTTAATTCGTCTAAATATTCTCAGTACTGGGGGTAACGGGGCTAACACTCATACAGAGGATACAGATTTCTTAGAATGTCGGCATTGCAGAATAGGACTAGAATCATCACTCGCTCCATTATTCGAGTCTTCTTTACTGGGCTGAGATGGAAACCGGTTCTGGCTGGGAGAAAGTGTCCTAGGCTACTAGAGGAAAAGCTTGTGTTAACATTGCTTACAGACAAATCTTCTGGAATCTCCTTAACTTCTTCATTGGGTCTAATGTCATCTACTTTGAAAGTCTCCAGAGTAACAATGTCAGTCATCACTTAAAGCCTCGCAGTGGCTATACTCGCATAAGGTGTTCATGTGCAGCTGATCACTCTGGCTTAGGGCATGAACTGAACCTGAAAGAACCAGTTAGAGCCTATTGCATCTCCTGTCATCCTCCAACCTTGGGCTAGGTGATCTCCTACATGAGCCCCCCCCCCCCCACTCTGAAGGACTGGTGTCTGTTGTGACTATGGAGTCTGGTTTTATGAACTATGGATCCCCTGTGGATGTGAACTGGATCTAGCCACCAATTTAGACTCAGCTGGATGCGTCTGTGAACATCTACAGTAGTCTGATGTCCCTGCAGGCTCTCGTCTGCCCTGAGAACTTCGTATTGTAGACTTCTTGGGTGATATTGTACCCACTGGGCTGCTGGCATTTAGGTCAGAGTTCCCATTAAGGACATGGCATCTCTTAAGGTACTGTTACCCACAGAGCTGTGCAGACAATGCTTGCAACTCACTGGTTGCAGTGAAATCATTTACATTGTTCCATTTTGTTGCCATATACAAAATAGAACAATGTGTCCATGTCACTGCAGCCAGTGAGTTGCAAGCAATGTCTACAAAGATATCTGTAAGAAAAGGGGTTTTTGCTAGGGGCACCACAACAAATTAATGCTCAGGGATCTGCTCCTACATGTCGGAGAGCGAATATACTATTTGAAAGAACAGACAACATGTATAAGGAAATGGAGCGATCACCCGATTCAAAAAGGTCCGAAAAGTGTTTATTTTTAATTCCAAACTACAAAAGCACACACAGACAAATTAAAAACAATTAAAGGGCAAGTAGCCCTACTCATCAAGGTGGTCCCTGCAGATGGAAAATGCCAGCCAAGTAAATTACAATCTACGGTAACTGTCAAATGCCAATATCAGTTATTGCAAACCAAAAAACAATAATCCTTACAATATTTAATTCCTGGCTTTGTAAAGAACACACATACAAAAAACATCCAACCCCTTATTTATAGCCACAATATCGGTAGCACAGAGACAAGTTCACTGTCTCCCGGGTTCTTTACTGGAAACAAGCATCCATTGGTACAGCATTCACAGTTCGGTACAGATGTATAACGGGTAGCCTTCCGGGTGGCTGTAAGCAAAGCGGTGTGGAGGTACCCGCGGTATACCTTAGTTGACGAACACGTGTTCCCTGCCTGGGAAAAGTCCTTTCCCTGTTCCCTCAAGGGAATCCTGGGGCTCCTCTCCTTCCCTTCTGCCTCTCCAACCCTGACCGCTATGGAATCTCGGGTGGACCACTCCGTAACGGCAGGGTGCTGTGGCCGGTAAACTGCAGCAGCCGGTTGACGACTTCAGAGCTGGACTCTTGCTGTTTCCTCAGATCCAGCTTTCCATGGTGGACTAGAGAAGCTCCCTGGAGTATGGTTGCTTCGCACTGGGGTTCTCTCTCGGGCCTAGTCTCCCGTGTCAGGCACCCTCTCTCAAGGTCCCCTCAGGACCCCCTTTCATCTTCCTTCAGGTGCAGTCTGCAACTTTCCTGTTCTGACCTCCCAACTCTCCTAACCCTCCCCCCGGGTGACCTTACCCTGGATTGAGTGTGGGAGTGCTGGAATTGGGTCCCTCCCACCTGCCTCTGCATCCACCTACATTTGGGGAAAATTACACCGCTTTTATGAGTGTAATACCCCAGGGTGACTCCAGACCATCTGGGGCGCCACACAATGTGCAGCAGACTTCACTGCTTATCAGGAAGTCATCCAGATATGGAACTTCAAAAGTATCAGTTTCCCACATGTGGCACCCCATGGGTTAATGTGCCACAAACATCAGCACGAGTTCACTTCCCATACAACACTGGACACTACACTGGCACCTCTAGGCCAGAAGGGCGAGCTCAAGCAGCTCCCTTATATATATTCTGGTCTGGGGAGAGGAAGTGGGGAAGAGCAGAGTGGTGGGTGGAGCTTAAGTGGCACCTGCAAGAGTGGGAGGAGCTAATGTTTACCGCAGTGACAGTCAGTTGAGTTGAGGTGGAGTTGGAGTGAGTGCAGTTCCTGAGAGGACTGAGGAAGAAAAGACTGGTGTAAAGGGGCTGCTTTAGGCCTCTCCACAGCCTGCTACCCACTTCCAGGCCTAGCCAGGGTCTGAGGGAAGGAGTAAAACAGGAGAACACATCTGGGAGACTGAAATACCCCATAGCTCTCCCCGGAGGAGCGCACAGACCAATACCTTGATGCGAAACTGTGACTGACACGCAGCACAGTAAACACCGGGATAGTGGAGGTTGTATATCACACTGTACCTCAGCAAAGCAACACAGCGGGGCCAGAAGCACAAGGAAAGGATCAAGTGGCCTAGCAAATGGGGTACCTGTGAAGTGAAACAGGGCCAGCAGCTTGGCTAACGTGGGAGAAGGAAGCTAAGGACCCGGGCACGGTGGGAGCAACGTGGCCCCGGTACGGACTCTGTGGACAGTACTTTGCCAAATATCTGCAGTAAAGCCTTGGAAAACTACAAAACCGTGAGTCTGTGATCCTTGCACTCAAGTCCTACTCTCCCTCACCAACTGTCATCATCTCAATCACTACCCCAATCCTACAATATCCATAGCACCATCTATAGACTATTACTACTACTACCCCGGGGAACCAAGCTCTCCCCGCGGAGAGCAGTTACATCTCCAGCTGCCAAACATAATCCCCGGAGGTTCTGCAGCAGCGGTGGTCCCCTTACTGACCACAACCCGCAGGTGGCATCACGACCAACTCCCCTGTAAATATTCCCCCATTAATTGCGGAACCCAGGACATGGTCCGGACCAAGACTGCCGTGTTATCCCCAGCAGTACCCCAGTCCGGTACAGAGGACCCTGTCCCAGTGGGCTCCACAAACGAGCCATAACTTCTGCCATCACCTTTGAGAAGACGTGTGGAGCCATGGAGAGGCCGTATGGCATTGTGTTGAACTGAAAATGTTTAAGCCAGCTGTCCATACATACTGCAACTCTTAGGAACTGCTCATCTTGGTAGACAGGCAGATGAGAATGTGTCCTTTAAATCTAGAACAGCCATGAAGCACCTGGGAAACAGAAGCTGAATTGTAGATTTTATGGAATCCATCTTAAAGGTTTGAAACCTGAGGAACGAGTTCAACTTTCGTAAATTAATTCTAAAGAAACGATATGATTTCGGAACCAGGAATAAAGGATGATAAAACCCCATTCTCTCCTGGTCCTCAAACCCCTACCCAAACTTGTTTCTGTAATAGATCTTTAACCTCAGTCTCCAAAGCATGTTGCTGAACAGGGTTAAAGTATTGTGATTAAAGGAATTCCTTGGGATTCTCAGACTAATTAGAACCCAAATAATATTAGGTTGAGAGTCCACTGACTAGATGAAATTTGGGTGCACTTATTATAAAAATATTTTAATCTGCCACCGACCTGGGGGTTTAGTTTAATGGTGCTTGTGCTTAGGAGGAACCCCTGAAGTAGGCACCTTTTTGCTTCTCAGAGGGCTCCCATCTGGAGTCGGACTTCTACATTGAGAATAGCCGTTTTGTAAAAGACTTCCTACAATTAGGTCATTGGTCGCTCTCATCACATGCGTAGTCATTGGAGGTCATTCTGAATGATGACATCTTCATCACCGGCATTACCACAAGCCCCAGAATCCTGTATATTTCCAGCCTGTGTTCCATGATAAACGCTGACTTACTCCTTTGTAGATACATTGATGACTTCTTAGGTAATCTTGGGAGTATAAACACTGGATCGGGGCTGTATCATCTGTGGATCTTGTGTAGTTACTGTTTGACCTCTTGTCTCCTCCTAGCATCTACAGTAGTAACGTCTAGCATTTCCTCACCGCTTTAGTGCGCTGTATCACTCTAAAGTTTCATTACATCAGCCGAACAAACGTAGACCATTTCTTAAAGCCATAACAAACAATTCTTGGGTCACATCAATTTATTTTAATTTACTGAGGTTGATGGTCCAATTGCACGCGTTCTCTTGAAATCTTATAGCTCGGTAGCATTGTCAGGTGTTGGATGCTATTAATAATCTTTCATAATTGTCACAGATTTTAGTTCTACATGTTTGAATAATTTTGTGCACTGAAAACCCAAATCATGGAACATATTGAGGTTTCCTCAGATCTCCAAGCAGGTAATGGGTAAGGTGTTAAGCTGATCACCACCTCTAGAGGGTTTACAAAGCTGAAATCACTAGATATGCATATAAGAGCTTCATCTGCAGGCTGTACAGTATGACACACCCGTATACTGTCCAGGTTATTAGTCTTCTTACCCTCATTGAGCTGATTAACTTTTAAGTGCTTCACGAATCGCTTGTGTCAGGCGATTTGTGGTAATGATCAGCTGTTGTGTTGGGCACATGCCCTGTACTGCTCTGTTCTGCATAGATCTTGCTTGAAATGGGCTTCTTTTCTTACTGAAGTCTTCAGGTCTGGCTTCCCATACTGTCAGCCATCCTCGTGCTCCCCCACAGATTAATGATAGCGGTGTTATTCTCATATGATCATTAGCTCTTTGTGGTGGGATCAGGACTGGCACATTGTAACACTTCAGCAGGACTCGCGGTTGTAGAGCAGATGCGGCTTTTATTTCCGTAAGCCATGAGCTAAAATAAGTTGCATGTCTCAGCCATGAAACCTGTATAACACTGAATTGGGTTTCTGCATGCACTGGATTAGTTGCCATATTGGTTTTTGCTCAATGGGTGGGTGTACTCACTTTTCAAAATGTGATTTTTTTTTTTTTTTCCCTGGCCACTAGATTACCATCTATAAGTAAAATGTAACCATTAGTCAAGGCAGTAATACTTTTCTTCCTGGCATTGAGTGCTGTATATTTTTCCGAGCCCTTACCTTTTCTTTTCCTGACCAACCAGTTTAGCGGTATTCCTATCTTTCAGTGCTTTAGACACCAGGAGGATTTCAGACTTGTAGAGTTTTCATCAGCTTGACACCTTTTATTAAAATGTTTAGTTTCATGTCTACATATATATGAGCAGTATACTTTTTTTCATTTTTCAAAGAGCCGTTGCCTTTTCCGTTCATGTCTTTCCCGTTCATGCGATTCCTTTGTTGTGGTTTCGCCAGGTTTTTAGCATCTTCAGGAAATTGGTGTTTTCCAGCAAATAGTGCAGCATCCCAGCTTCTGTATGAGAAAATATTTAGTTTCATGTCTAGATACATGTTTAAAACAGCTAATATACAACTTATCATTTTGATAGGATGTTGTAAATAAGTTTAGCTAGTCTTCTCAGGAGCATTCTCACCCTCTAAGGGCTCGGCATATTTTTTAAGTGACACCAAAATCCAATATGGCAAACAAATTGTCATCTCGGGGGGGCATATACATTCATCTTAAAGAGAATGAATTGCAAGAATATAAAATGCAAAACAAGGTCTTAATCAGAATGAGATTAATCCTTGCAGCTACCGGGTGAACAGACGCTTTTGGGTGTCTGAATAGTTCAACAGTCCTAATCTCTCATAACCATCACACCATCTGGCTGGTGAAAGACTAGTATGGAACTTCTGGGTGAAGTTAGCTCAAGTAGGGTCCCGATTCATGGAATGAGGGCAAATACTTGGCAACTTAGTTCAGTGGACAAGGTGTTTTTATTTTGCAAATGACAAGTATATGCAAAGATGTTTGTCTGATTTTAGACCATCATTATGTTAGACTTGTGGTATGCTGAGTTGAAATGTGAGTGCTTGTAACTTCTCAAAATATGTACTGAAACTCTGTTGAAAGGAAACATTGAGGTGAAGATATGATTGCCAATGTCAAACGTTAAAAACGTACAGCATAGAGTTGTGGTTTTAACCCTTTCCTGCTAATCCGCGTCCTGCAGTATAAACATATTTTTTTGTCTTTTATACCAATCTGTTCATTGATCTCGAATTTTCTGCTCAATCCATTCTTTTATGTATAAGAGGAGGAACACAAAGAATTCAGATATGGTGAATCAACATCTATCGACTCTACAAGTAAACTGTCTATTGCTCTTAGCGACCAATCAGATCTGATTCATTTTTCTTTAATTTAGAAAATTTAATTTGCTCAGATCAACCAATCGCCACTTTAGTTTTGCTTGTAGACGGTATAAAAATCTGCTCCACTGTATATAGAAATCAAATGCTGAAAGGAGTCCAAAATATCTTCTAACCAAATGATGAGGTATGAAGATCATTTAGATGGGTAGAGGTAGAGTTCTTCGCACTGTTGGCCTGAAAGTCACCATTTTGACGGCAATCAACATATACAGCTACAAATGACATGTATAGAACTAGTGAAGATTTGGGTTCTCTAGGACTAAACGTTTGGTTAACTATCCTTAGGATAGTTTAACAATAGATTGGTGGGTGTCCTTGCTTGGATCCACTGCTTCCACTAGGTTTAGCTGATAGACAGGGATCCTGAATAGTGATGGATGAGCCCTTCAATGTGTGTTTGGTGGACCCAGTAGACTTTTTAAAGTCCAAGTTCAGGACTGGAATTAACTCGAAATTGAGACTGATCTCAGACTTGAAGTTGTATAGCAGGTGTTTGGTTATTTGCTTTAAAGACCTATCCTGAGGATGGGTCATCAATAATTACTCTAGAAGATCTTGAGATACTATAAAACTTTATACATACTTTCAAAGGTTAATAATCTTGCAGCCGCAACAATCCAAGAAGTCTGTGAAGATGTTCTGGAGATATAAAAATGGTATGTTTTCAAAATTTGAGTCATATGGCCCTCGAGGGTTTAACTGGCTTGTACATGTCTTATGCACTCTACACTTCATTCACTTTGATTCTGATGAAGTTTTCATGCATGGTTACTTGAGATGCTTACACAGGATGTCATGAAGCTTCAAACAGGTCTTGCAAAGTAGAAGTTTGCAGGTTTGCTTGCTAGAAGATGCCAGTACTTTCTTTGGTTTTCAGGTCTGGAGAATTCCATGTGGAATTCCAAGTGACTGCTACTTTCTATTCAGTTGGGAGATTGCACGAATATCATTCATGAACTTGAAAAAAGTGAGATTTAAAGGGAACCTGTCGCCCAAAATCACCTTCCTAACCTCTTAATACCTGTCCCTGCAGCCTTACACTATCTCTAAGCCATCCCTGTGTGACGTATTTTAGTAATATAGTAATATAGTAGTAGAATAAAGTAGTTTGCAAACTTACAAAATCCAGGACAGAGGGGCGTTCCTCGCGGCATGTGATGGGTAGGCGGGTCCCTTGTGCCGCGCTATCCCGTCTTGCCACTCTATTACGCCCTAATGGGTGTATTCCAGCCTGCAGGGTGAGGGCACGAATTAAATCTCGCACCCGCAACTTCAGCGACGCGGTCACGTGACGACGGGATCGCGTCACTTCCGGTCGCCTCAGGTATCTCACAGGCCAACTAAAGCGCATGCGCAGATTGCATGCTGAAGTTGGCCTGGGAGACCTGCGGCAACCAGAAGTGACGTGACCCTGTCAAAGCGGTGACAATGCGTGCGTTAGATTTAAATCGTGCCCTCGCTCTGCAGGCTGGAATACGCCCATTAGGGCGTAATAGAGTGGCGAGACTGGGTAGCCCGACACAGACGCCGTGAGGAACGCCCCTCTGTCCTGGATTTTGTAAGTTTGCAAACTACTTTAATCTACTACTATATTACTAAAATAGGTCACATAGGGACGGCTTAGATCAGAGGTCCCCAACTCCAGGCCTCAAGGGCCGCCAACCGTGCATGTTTTCAGGATCTCCTTAGTATTGCACAGGGGTTGGAATCATTACCTGTGCATTTGATCACATAAACACCTGTGCAATACTAAGGAAATCTGAAATCCTGCACTGTTGGTGGCCCTCGAGGCCTGGAGTTGGGGACCAGTGGCTTAGATAGTAGTGTAAGGCTGCAGGGACAGGTATTAAGAGGTTAGGAAGGTGATTTTGGGTGACAGGTTCCCTTTAAAATAATTATTTAAGGTTCTTGCACACCTTTTAGTCTTTTAGGTGCTTTTAGGGTGAATTACCTTACAGTATATACACTGAGATTACAGTAATTGAGTGGGCCATATGATTCGTCAAGAGGTACCCTGGCCCCTATCAAACTGCCCACTAACACTTTTTATAGTCCTTTGATACAGTAGATAAGATAAGATAAGATGAGATAAACTTTATTGATCCCGGAGGAAATTACAGTATCACAGCAGCATAACAAAGATCAAGAACATTACACACTTTACAAAATAAGTCTCTATGGACAGCAGATGCGGGTACATGTACCTCGCCTGTTCCCCCCATACCCTTAGAACTTCACTTAATCTTGGGATGCTTTACACTTATACATTTGTTAAACATCCCCACAGCTGTCGGAACGAATGATTTTCTGTATCTTTCCTTTTTACACATTAGTTGCATTAGACGCTTGCTGAATGTGCTCTTCTGCTTCGCAAACCGTTCATAGAGCGGGTGTGTATTGTTGCTCATTATAGCCTTGCATTTCTTATTAATTCTATCCTCTAATACCTCCTCAAAAGTCCTAAGTTGTAGACCCACCGCCGCACTAGCCTTCTTGATAAGTTTATTCAGCTTATTAGCGTCAGCTGTGCGAACACTACTACCCCAGCATATTGCAGCAAAGATTGCACTCGCCACAATAGATTGGTAGAACATTTCAAGCATTTTGCTACACACATTAAACGACCTTAACTTCCTTAGGAAGTAAAGTCTACTCATCCCTTTCTTGCAAACCTTATCCATATGGCACCTCCAATCAAGCTTGCTGTCCAGGTGAACCCCCAAATATTTGAAATTTTCCACCATCTCCACATCCTGACCATCAATAGTGATAGGTAAGCAATCCTTCATGCACCTTCCATAACTCAACACCAACTCCCTGGTTTTCTTTACGTCGAGTTCTAAATGGTTAGCCTGGCACCAGTCAACAAAGTCCGAGACCACCCTTCTGTATTCCTCCTCCCCCCCGGCCTCTCTCAATACCTCCGACTATCACTGAGTCATCAGAGTACTTCTGAAGGTGACAAAGGTGTGATTTATACTGAAAATCAGCTGTGTATAACGTAAAAAGGAATGGCGACAGCACCGTTCCCTGAGGGGCTCCAACACTGCTCCGAACACTATCCGATACGGCTGCCCCCAACCTTACGAACTGTGGCCTGTCCGACAGGTAATCAATGATCCAATTCACTAATCCCTCATCAACCGCCATTTCAACCAGCTTTTTACGTAATAGTGGCTGTAAGGTATTGAATGCACTGGAGAAATCTAATAACATGGCACGCACAGTGGTTCCATCATTGTCCAAAAAGGAATGTACTGTTTGTAGCAGATACGCTACAGCATCGTCCACCCCCAGACACTGCCAATACGCAAACTGAAGGGGGTCTGTAAAAGCAGACACCCTCGGACACAAGTAGGCAAGTACAATTCTCTCCAAGGACTTCATCGCATGCGATGTTAAGACCACCGGTCTATAGTCATTATGGGAGCTCGGGAAGGTAGTCTTGGGAACCGGCACCAGGCAAGAAGTCTTCCATAGAACTGGTACTCTGATTGTAAGCTTCAGTTAAACAGGTGCTGGAAGACAGTGCACAACTGATTTGCACACACTGAGGACACGTGGACAGATACCATCAGGCCCTGCTGCTTTACCAATGACCAGCTTACTAAACTGTTCCCTCACATCATTTTCGGAGATCAAGAAAGTCTCTACCTTCCCCCCCCTAGTTGATATTGCTTGTAGCTCCCCAGCCCTCTCCGCTGTTGACATCGCACATTTATTGTTGAATCTGTTGAAAAACTCATTCATTTCATTAGCCATGATCAGCCCCCCCATCCCCCTGATCTGACCTTGCCTTAAACCCAGTCAATAGCTTCATTCCAGCCCACACTTCTCTGGAGTTGTTGTGACAATTTATTTTCCAATTTAATTCTAAATGCTTCATGGGCAATTTTAATTTTCCCCTTTAAGTCTCGCTGTACAATTTTCATTTCCTCTTTATCCTTTTTAAAAGCTTTTTTTTTCCTTTTTAGTAGATGTTTCAATTCTTTTGTTTGCATAATATCTAATCTCATGAATAGGTACTATATTGTCAGTACAAAAGTTGATGTAATCAGTAACTCTCCCGGTAACCTCATTAACATCATTAGGTTCCCTGGCACATAACACCTCCCAGTCTGTGCAATCAAAGCAGTCTTGTAACCCCTTCTCTGCTGCCAGGGACCTTATCTGTTTAATTTTCGCTGGTTGTAAGCATCCTTAACACTGGCATAGAGATCCAATATATAATTGTCCCGTGTAGAACATACGACATATTGATAGAACTTTGGTAATGAGATCTTGGCTCGATTAAAATCCCCAGAAATGACAGGGTGTTTCGTCTGAAGCCGGGCAATCACCCCAGACAGTACTTCCCCAGCTGCCTCTGCATTTGCAGATGGTGGTATATACGACACCACTGCAATAACTAGAGAGAATTCTCTAGGCAGATAGTAAGGCCTGAGGCCCACTGCTAATAGTTCAATGTTTGGGCAACAATGTCTCTCCTTTACTGTTACATGCCCCTGATTACACCATCTGTTGTTAATGTACAGTATCACACCTCCGCCCTTCTTCTTACCGCACTTCACTCTGTCCCTGTCAGCTCGAACCATTTGAAACCCTGGTACCGATACACTTGAATCTGGGACGTCCTCATGCAACCAGGTTTCTGTAAAGCACATGAGACTGCATTCCCTGAACTCCTTCTGGGTCTTACTCAGAGCCAGCAGTTCATCCGACTTGTTACCAAGCGATCGTACATTACCCATGATGATGGATGGGACCGCAGGTTTAAACCTTCTCCTCCAGGACTTGATCTTCTTGCCTGCTCTGCAACCTCTGAAAGGTCTCCTCATTTCCCGTGGAACATGTGGTATTGCAACTGCTGGAGAAGACTTTGTCCTGCGCAGTTCCAGAAGACGACTCCTTGAATACACTACTCGTTTAGCGACAGACCTAGTGACAACCCTCCGATCAGTGATTCCATCCATCCCACGAGGCCTCTCTGTGGCATATTGTGTATGGTGCTCTCCACCGAGCACATATGGCTGTATCACTGACACAGGCTGTGGGCAACAGCATACATCCATCGGTAGTATTAGCTGAGATGGACCATATAGCGTACCCCAAAGTGGCCATGCCAGCAGGGGACTTGTGAGTGGTAGTGGAGGATCCAGGTGAAAAATATATGCTGTGTGCCCAGCGGCAGTAGAAAGTGTGGGGTGTGCTGCATTTTCCATCCCACAGCAGACCAGCGTGCAGGAACGGCGCAATCCACAAGATGAAAACATTGCATAGATCTAAGGTTGAAATTAGAGGTCCAAAAAGACATCAGGAAAGGTACAAAGACTGTAGCAAAACTGTAACAAACAAAATAGCTGCTGCAATGGGCTGCCACTAGCAAGGCGCCCTATTGTCTCCACAGTCTGGCAGAGAGCAGACAGGCACGTCTGCACACCTGAGTCCTGCTGAATAAGTAACAGCAGTAACTATATATCTATAGTCCCCTTTTGTTTATAGTATGGTACAGCCACAAGTATTTAGTCATGATTTATTGTGGGTTCTTTCAGGAATTCTATTTTGCAAATTAATTACTAATTGCTGTATCAAACATTTTTTTTTTATCTATATGGTCAATAATTCTTCAACCAGCTGTGTGGGCCTCTCTATTCCCAATATTTGTATGGCTGATATCCACTCTCATTTGTCAGGTGTTTTTTTTTTTTTTTTTTGTTTTTTTTTAATTCTTTTATTTTATATTTTTTTATTAAATGGACTTAAGATACATATATCAGGACTTATTCAGTACATCAAATAATGTAGCAAGTGCCTTTACCCAAGTGTCCGGACTTCAAGATAATCCTCAACATTTATTCAGTCAGTGATCAGCATCTGATAATGAATTGAATTAAAGATATATATTTTTTTTTTTTTTCTAAATGGCATTGTAACTGTTCTAGTTCTTCCCAATGTTGGAAATAATTTACTTTCTCCTGTAAATATACTTGCATCAAGTCATTGAACTTTTCTACTCACAGGATCCAAAACGTTATTGAAGAGGCTGATGGCCTCCTTGTGAGCGCAGTCATAGACTCCAGAGCAGATCTTTGTATTGGGGTAATGCTTGATCGTGTCCTCACCATTGCATTTCCAGCCAGCTTTACCTTCACTGTTCCGGTCTTTGGTCTTGTGGATCTTCATATTCACTGGCTGTTGCTTTCTTCAGATACATCCTCTGAGTATCGGCCTTGTATACATGGAGCACTGTCTGAGCTTCCTTAGTTTTTTTTTCCTTCCCTCTTCCTTCCTCCATGTTTCTTATTGCGGTTTATATCAAACATTCCTCTATGGTGTCAGATTTTCTGGCTTCCAGTTTTTCATTTTATTACTTGGATTCAATGTAAAGTCTTTCTTATAAATTTAAAATTACCGTATAAACTCGTGTATAAGCCGATCCGTGTATAAACCGACCCCCCTACTTTTGCCCCCAAAACCTGGGAAAATCTATTGACTCGTGTATAAGCCGAGGGTGGACCCTAGCACAAGTATACAGCCCCCAGCAGTGTGGTATACACCAGTCCCAGAGGTAGATACAGCAGCCCCAATGGTAGTATACACGCAGCCCCAGTAGTATATACAGCCCCAGTGGTAGTATAGACACAGCCCTAGTAGTATATACACCCCCAGGGGTAGTATATACAGCCCCAGTGGTAGTATACAGGGCCCCAGCAGTATATACAGCCCCAGTGGTTTATACAGCCCCAGTGGTTGTATACAGGGCCCCAGTGGTAGTATACAGGGCCCCAGTGGTAGTATATAGGGCCCCAGTGGTAGTATATAGGGCCCCAGTGGTAGTATATACAGCCCCAGTGGTAGTATATACAGCCCCAGTGGTAGTATATACAGCCCCAGTGGTAGTATATACAGCCCCAGTGGTAGTATATACAGCCCCAGTGGTAGTATATACAGCCCCAGTGGTAGTATATACAGCCCCAGTGGTAGTATATACAGCCCCAGTGGTAGTATATACAGCCCCAGTGGTAGTATATACAGCCCCAGTGGTAGTATATACAGCCCCAGTGGTAGTATATACAGCCCCAGTGGTAGTATATACAGCCCCAGTGGTAGTATATACAGCCCCCCAGTGGTAGTATATACAGGGCCCCAGTGGTAGTATATACAGGGCCCCAGTGGTAGTATATACAGGGCCCCAGTGGTAGTATATACAGGGCCCCAGTGGTAGTATATACAGGGCCCCAGTGGTAGTATATACAGGGCCCCAGTGGTAGTATATACAGGGCCCCAGTGGTAGTATATACAGGGCCCCAGTGGTAGTATATACAGGGCCCCAGTGGTAGTATATACAGCCCCAGTGGTATATAGCAGCCCCAGTAGTAGTGTATAGTATCCCCAGTAATGCAGGGCCCCCCCAGCCTGACTCCGGTCACCTGTAAAGCAAACTATACTTATCACTGTCCCGCTGTCCGCGCCCGCTCGCCGCTGACATTCGCGATCCTCCATCTTCATGCGTCTTCTTCCTGTTTCCTGTGCTCGTCGCAGGGAATGACGTCATTGCCTGCGACGAGCACAGAAACAGGAAGAAGACGCATGAAGATAGAGGATCGCGGACGGCAGCGGCGAGTGGGCGCGGACAGCGGGACAGTGATAAGTATAGTTTGCTTTACAGGTGACCGGAGTCAGGCTGGGGGGGCCCTGCATTACTGGGGATGCGGGGGCTGCTGTATACATCGGTATACAGCACTAACTCGCGTATAAGTCGAGGGGGGGTACTTTTCAGCCCAATTTTTGGGCTGAAAAACTCGGCTTATACGCGAGTATATACGGTAAGTTAAAATTGAGGGGTCTTGACTCAGTTTGTTCTTTAGTTTCCAATCTCGTGGTGACTTTTGCGGGAGGCAGCAGATCTCCTCATTATTTCCTCAGTTCTACCCTTATTAATTGTCCACTCACTCTCCAACTCTTCTCATAACTGGGCTTCATTTAATAGACTCCCCTTTGCATTTGGATACTCCTGATCTTTTGCTTTTCCTCCTTCAGATGTTCTTTCACCTTGTGATTCTCGGTATAATCTCTGCCTTCACTTATCCAGGTTTCTGATCTGATCTCGTAGTTTGGGAGCTCCTCTGTCAGGGAAGATAAAACTGTTTTTCTCTAGACTCCCTTAGATGTTGGTTTTCCAGTGCAATGTTTTTATTCTATACCTCTAGTTTTCAGGCTGGTGTAAGGTCATCTGCCTCCAGCTTTACATCACTTTCCTTCTGTGAAACATTTGGTTCTCTTTGCTGGTTTTGTCCCTTACATCAAGAGATGGGATATCTTCTCCTCTTCCAGGTCTTCGGGGAGCTGCTCAAAATCTTGTGTTCCATTGTGGCTTCTTTCTCCCTTTGACCCTGAAACAGATCGTCCTTCATCTCACGGAGTTCACTTTCATCAATTTTTTTCTACTTATTTTTGCCATTCTAATATCTGAATAGTACCATAAAAATGTCCAAAGCCCATACATATTTCTATGAGTGAGGATGATGCACTGGTTTAGGTTGCTGTTCATCCATCTAAATATTCTCAGTGCTGGGGGTAACGGCGGCTAACACTCAGATCCAGAGGATACAGATTTCTTAGAACATTGGCATTGCAGAATAGGACTAGAATCATCACCCGCTCAATTATTCGAGCCTTCTTTACTGGGCTGAGATGGAAACGGGTTCTGGCTGGGAGAATGTGTCCTGCCTACAAGAGGAAAAGCTTGTGTTAAGAACATTGATTACAGACAAATGTTCTGGAATCTCCTTCACTTCATTGGGGCTAATGTCATCTACTTTGAAAGTCTCCAGAGTAACCCTGTCAGTCATCACTTAAAGCCTCGCAGTGGCTATACTCCTATAAGGTGTCCTTGTCACCAAGATGTTCATCATGTGCATCTGATCGCTCTGGCTTAGGGCATGAACTGTAACTGGTTCTTTCAGGTTAAGAGCCTATTGCATCTCCGGTCATCCTCCAACCTTGGGCTACGTGATCTCCTACATGAGCCCCCCACTCTGGAGGACTGGCGTCTGTTGTGACTATGGAGTCTAGTTTTATGAACTATGGATCCCCTGTGGATGTGAACTGGATCTAGCCACCAATTTAGACTCTACTGTAGATGTTCAGACGTATCCAGCTGTCTGATGTCCCTTCAGGCTCTCGACTGCCCTGAGAATTTCGTATTGTAGACTTCTTGGGTGATATTGTACCCACTGGGCTGCTGGCATTTAGTAGGTCAGAGTTCCCATTAAGGACATGGCATCTCTTAAGGTACTGTTACCCACAGAGCTGTGCAGACAATGCTTGCAACTCACTGGTTGCAGTGAAATCATTTACATTGTTCCATGTTGTTGCCATATACAAAATAGAACAATGTGTCCATGATGTCACTGCAGCCAGTGAGTTGCAAGCAATGTCTACAAAGATATCTGTAAGAAAAGGGGTTTTTGCTAGGGGCACCACAACAAATTAATGCTCAGGGATCTGCTGCTACATGTCAAAGAGCGAATATACGATTTGAAAGAACAAACATGATGTATAAGGAAATGGAGCGATCACCCGATTCAAAAAGGTCAGAAAAGTGTTTATTTTTAATTCCAAACTACAAAAGCACACACAAAGACAAATTAAAAACAATTAAAAAGGGCGAGTAGCCCTACCCATCAAGGTGGTCCCTGCAGATGGAAAATGCCAGCCAAGTAAATTACAATCTACGGTAACAGTCAAATGCCAATATCAGTTATTGCAAACCAAAAAACAATAATCCTTACAATATTTAATTCCTGGTTTTGTAAAGAACACACATACATCCAACCCCTTATTTATAGCCACAATATCGGTAGCACAGAGACAAGTTCACTGTCTCCCGGGTTCTTTACTGGAAACAAGCATCTATTGGTACAGCATTGACAGTTCGGTACAGATGTATAACGGGTAGCCTTCCGGGTGGCTGTAAGCAAAGCGGTGTGGAGGTACCCGCGGTATACCTTAGTTGGCGAACACGTGTTCCCTGCCTGGGAAAAGTCCTTTCCCTGTTCCCTCAAGGGAATCCTGGGGCTCCTCTCCTTCCCTTCTGCCTCTCCAACCCTGACCGCTATGGAATCTCGGGTGGACCACTCCGTAACGGCAGGGTGCTGTGGCCGGTAAACTGCAGCAGCCGATTGACTACTTCAGAGCTGGACTCTTGCTGTTTCCTCAGATCCAGCTTTCCATGGTGGACTAGAGAAGCTCTCTGGAGTATGGTCACTCCGCACTGGGGTTCCCACTTTCTCTCTCAGGCCAAGACTCCCATGTCAGGCACCCTCTCTCAAGGTCTCCTCAGGACCCCCTTTCATCTTCCCTCAGGTGCAGCCTGCAACTTTCCTGTTCTGATCTCCCAACTCTCCTAACCCTCCACCCGGGTGACCTTACCCTGGATTGAGTGTGGGAGTGCTGGAATTGGGTCCCTCCCACCTGCCTCTGCATCCACCTACATTTGGGGAAAATTACACCGCTTTTGAGTGTAATACCCCGGGGTGACTCCAGACCATCTGGGGCGCCACTCAATGTGCAGCAGACTTCACTGCTTATCAGGAAGTCATCCAGATATGGGATTTCAAGAGTATCAGTTTCCCACATGTGGCACCCCATGGGTTAATGTGCCACAAACATCAGCACGAGTTCACTTCCCATACAACACTGGACACTACACTGGCACCTCTAGGCCAGAAGGGCGAGCTCAAGCAGCTCCCTTTATATATATTCTGGTCTGGGGAGAGGAAGTGGGGAAGAGCAGAGTGGTGGGTGGAGCTTAAGTGGCACCTGCAAGAGTGGGAGGAGCTAATGTTTACCGCAGTGACAGTCAGTTGAGTTGAGGTGGAGTTGGAGTGAGTGCAGTTCCTGAGAGGACTGAGTAAGAAAAGACTGGTGTAAAGGGGCTGCCTTAGGCCTCTCCACAGCCTGCTACCCACTTCCAGGCCTAGCCAGGGTCTGAGGGAAGGAGTAAAACAGGAGAACATATCTGGGAGACTGAAATACCCCATAGCTCTCCCAGGAGGAGCGCACAGACCGGATACCTTGATGCGAAACTGTGACTGACACGCAGCACAGTAAACAACGGGATAGTGGAGGTTGTATATCACACTGTACCTCAGCAAAGCAACATGGCGGGGTCAGAAACACACGGAAAGGCTCAAGTTGCCTAGCAAATGGGGTACCTGTGAAGTGAAACAGGGCCAGCAACTCTGCTAAAGCTGGAGAAGGAAGCTAAGGACCCGGGCAGGGTGGGAGCAACGCGGCCCTGGTACGGACTCTGTGGACAGTACTTTGCCAAATATCTGCAGTAAAGCCTTGGAAAACTACAAAACCGTGAGTCTGTGATCCTTGCACTCAAGTCCTACTCTCCCTCACCAACTGTCATCTCAATCACTACCCCTATCATACAATATCCATAGCACCATCTATAAACTATTACTACTACTGCCCCGGGGAACCAAGCTCTCCCCGCGGAGAGCCGTTACATCTCCAGCTGCCAAACATAATCCCCAGAGGTTCTGCAGCAGCGGTGGTCCCCTTACTGACCACAACCCGCAGGTGGCATCACGACAAACTCCCCTGTAAATATTCCCCCATTAATTGCGGAACCCAGGACATGGTCCGGACCAAGACTGCCGTGTTATCCCCTGCAGTACCCCAGTCCGGTACAGAGGACCCTGTCCCAGTGGGCTCCACAAACGAGCCATAACTTCTGCCATCACCTTTGAGAAGACGCGTTGAGCCATGGAGAGGCCGTATGGCATGGTGTTGAACTGAAAATGTTTGAGCCAGCTGTCCATACATCCTGCTACTCTTAGGAACGGCTGATCTTGGTAGACAGGCAGATGAGAATGTGTCCTTTAAATCTAGAACAGCCATGAAGCACCTGGGAAACAGAAGCTGAATTGTAGATTTTATGGAATCCATCTTAAAGGTTTGAAACCTGAGGAACGAGTTCAACTTTCGTAAATTAATTCTAAAGAAACGATATGATTTCGGAACCAGGAATAAAGGATGATAAAACCCCATTCTCTCCTGGTCCTCAAATCCCTACCCAAACTTGTTTCTGTAATAGATCTTTAACCCTGTTCAGCAACATGCTTTGGAGACTGAGGTTAAAGTATTGTGATGAAAGGAATTCCTTGGGATTCTCAGTCTAAATAGAACCCAAATATTAGGTTGTGAGTCCACTGACTAGATGAAATTTGTGTGCACTTATTATAAAAATATTTTAATCTGCCACTGACCTGGGGGTTTAGTTTAATGGTGCTTGTGCTTAGGAGGAACCCCTGAAGTAGGCACATTTTTGCTTCTCAGAGGGCTCCCATCTGGAGTCGGACTTCTACATTGAGAATAGCCGTTTTCTAAAAGAGTTCCTAAAATTAGGTCATTGGTCGCTCTCATCACATGCGTAGTCATTAAAGGTCATTCTGAATGATGACATCTTCATCACCGGCATTACCACAAGCCCCAGAATCCTGTACATTTCCAGCCTGTGTTCCATGATAAACCCTGACTTACACATTTGTAGACACATTGATGACTTCTTAGGTAATCTTGGGAGTATAAACACTGGATCGGGGCTGTACAATCTGTGGATCTTGTGTAGTTACTGTTTGACCTCTTGTCTCCTCCTAGCATCTACAGTAGTAACGTCTAGCATTTCCTCACCGCTTTAGTGCGCTGTATCACTCTAAAGTTTCATTACATCAGCCGAACAAACGTAGACCATTTCTTAAAGCCATAACAAACCATTCTTGGGTCACATCAATTTATTTTAATTTACTGAGGTTGATGGTCCAATTACACACGTTCTTTTGAAATCTTATAGCTCGGTAGCATTGTCAGGTGTTGGATGCTATTAATCTTTCATAATTGTCACAGATTTTAGTTCTACATGTTTGAATAATTTTGTGCACTGAAAACCCAAATCAAGGAACATATTGAGGTTTCCTCAGATCTCCAAGCAGGTAATGGGTAAGGTGTAAAGCTGATCACCTCTAGAGGGTTTACAAAGCTGAAATCACTAGATATGGATATGAGCTTTATCTGCAGGCTGCACGGTATGATACACACATATACTGTCCAGGTTTAGTCTTCTTACCCTCTGAGCTGAACAATTTCTCTAAGTGCGTCACGAGTCGCTTGTGTCAGGTGATTTGTGGAAATGATCGGCTGTTGTGTTGGGCACATGCCCTGTACTGCTCTGTTCTGCATAGTTATTGCTTGAAATGGGCTTCTTTTCTTACTGAAGTCTTCCGGTCTGGCTTCCCGTACTGTCAGCCATCCTCGTGCTCCACCACAGATTAATGATAGCGGTGTTATTCTCATATGAGCATTAGCTCTTTGTGGTGGGATCAGGTCTGGCACGGTGTAACACTTCAGCAGGACTCGCGGTTGTAGAGCAGATGTAGCTTTTATTTCCGTAAGCCATGAGCTAAAATAAGTTGCATGTGTCAGGCATGAAACCTGTATAACACTGTATATAGGCAATCTAGACTTACAAGTATGAGCTGTGTATTGGATGTTTGCATGCACTGGATTAGTTGCCATATTTGTTTCTGCTCAAGGGATGGGTGTACTCACTTTTCAAAATGTGATTTTTCCCTGGCCACTAGATTACCATCTATAAGTAAAATGTAACCATTAGTCAAGGCAGTAATGCTTTTCTTCCTGGCATTGAGCGCTGTATATTTTTCCGAGCCCTTACCTTTTCTTTTCCTGACAATCATGCTTAGCGGTTTTCCCATCTTTCAGTGCTTTAGACACCAGGGGGATTTCAGACTTGTAGAGCTCTCATCAGCTTGACACCTTTTATTAAAATGTTTAGTTTCATGTCTACATACATATGAGCAGTATACTTTTTTTCATTTTTCAAAGAGCCGTTGCCTTTTCCGTTCATGTCTTTCCTGTTCATGCGATTCCTTTGTTGGGTTTCGCCAGGTTTTTAGCTTCTTCAGGAAATTGGTGTTTTCCAGCAAATAGTGCAGCATCCCAGCTTCTGTATGAGAAAATATTTAGTTTCATGTCTAGATACATGTTTAAAACAGTTAATATACAACTTATCATTTTGATAGGATGTTGTAAATAAGTTTGGCTAGTCTTCTCAGGAGCATTCTCACCCTCTAAGGGCTCGGCATATTTTTTAAGTGACACCAAAATCCAATATGGCAAACAAATTGTCATCTCGGGGGGGGCATATACATTCATCTTAAAGAGAATGAATTGCAAGAATATAAAATGCAAAACAAGGTCTTAATCAGAATGAGATGAATCCTTGCAGCTACCGGGTGAACAGACGCTTTTGGGTGTCTGAATAGTTCAACAGTCCTCATCTCTCATAACATCACCCCATCTGGCTGGTGAAAGACTAGTATGGAACTTCTGGGTGAAGGTAGGAGCTCAAGTAGGGTCCCGATTCATGGAATGAGAGAAAATACTTGGCAACTTAGTTCAGTGGACAAGGTGTTTCTATTTTGCAAATGACAAGTATATGCAAAGATGTTTGTCTGATTTTAGACCATCATTATGTTAGACTTGTGGTATGCTGAGTTGAAATGTGAGTGCTTGTAACTTCTCAAAATATATACTGAAACTCTGGCAATCATATCTTCACCTCAATGTTTCCTTTCAACAATGTCAAACTTTAAAAACGTACAGCATAGAGTTGTGGTTTTAACACTTTCCTGCTAATCCGCGTCCTGCAGTATAAACATATTTTTTTGTCTTTTATACCAATCTGTTCTTCATTGATCTCGAATTTTCTGCTCAATCTATTCTGTTATGTATAAGAGGAGGAACACCAAGAATTCAGATGTGGTGAATCAACATCTATCGACTCTACAAGTAAACTGTCTCTTGCTCATAGCGACCAATCAGATCTGATTCATTTTTTTTTAAATTAAATTTAGAAAATTGAATTTGTTGCTCAGATCAACCAATCACCACTTTAGCTTTGCTTGTAGACAGTATAAAAATCTGCTCCACTGTATATAGAAATCAAATGCTGAAAGGAGTCCAAAATATCTTCTAACCAAATGATATGAGGTATGAAGATCATTTAAATGGGTAGAGGTAGAGTTCTTGGCACTGTTGGCCTGAAAGTCACCATTTTGACGGCAATCAACATGTACAGCTACAAATGACATGTATATAACTAGTGAAGATTTGGGTTCTCTGGGACTAAACGTTTGGTCAACTATCCTTAGGATAGTTTAACAATAGATTGGTGGGTGTCCTTGCTTGGATCCACTGCTTCCACTTGGTTTAGCTGATAGACAGGGATCCCGAATAGTGATGGATGACCCCACCAGTGTTTGACCCGAATCGACTTTTTAAAGTCCAAGTTCAGGACTGGAATTAACTCGAAATTGAGACTGATCTCAGACTTGAAGTTGTATAGCAGGTGTTTGGTTATTTGCTTTAAAGACCTATCGTGAGGATGGGTCATCAATAATTACTCTAGAAGATCTTGAGATACTATAAAACTTTATACATACTTTCAAAGGTTTATCATCCTGCAGCCACAACAATCCAAGAAGTCTGTGAAGATGTTCTGGGGATATGAAAATTGTATGTTTTCAAAATTTGAGTCATATGGCCCTCGAGGGTTTAACTGGCTTGTACATGTCTTTTGCACTCTACACTTCATTGACTTTGCTTCTGATGAAGTTTTCATGCATGGTTACTTGAGATGCTTACACAGGATGTCATGAAGCTTCATACAGGTCTTGCAAAGTAGAAGTTTGCAGGTTTGCTTCTTTGAAGATGCCAGTATTTTCTTTGGTTTGAAGGTCTGGAGAATTCAATGTGGAATTCCAAGCGACTGCTACTTTCCATTGTTCAGTTGGGAGATTGCACGAAGATCTTTCACGAACTTGAAAATAGTGAGATTTAAAGGGAACCTGTCGCCCAAAATCAACTTCCTAACCTCTTAATACCTGTCCCTGCAGCCTTACACTATCTCTAAGCCATCCCTGTGTGACCTATTTTAGTAATATAGTAGTAGAATAAAGTAGTTTGCAAACTTACAAAATCCAGGGTGGAGGGGCGTTCCCTTTGCCGCGCTACCCCCGCCTCGCCGCTCTATTACGCCCTAATGGGTGTCATTCCAGCCTGCAGGGCGAGGGCACAATTTAAATCTTGCGCTCGCAACTTCAGCGATGCGGTCACGTGACGCCGGGATAGTGTCACTTCCGGTCGCCTCAGATCTCACACAGGCCAACTAAGCGCATGCGCAGATTGCATGTTGAAGTTGGCCTGTGAGACCTGCGGCGACTGGAAGTGACGTGATCCCGGCGACACGTGACTGTGTGAAAGTGGTGACTGTGCGTGAGATTTAAATCGTGCCCTCGCTCTGCAGGCTGGAAAGACGCCCATTGGGGTGTAATAGAGTGGCGAAGCGGGGGTTGCCCAACACAGGTGACCCGTCAGACGCCACGAGGAACGCCCCTCTGTCCTGGATTTTGTAAGTTTGCAAACTACTTTATCCTACTACTATATTACTATACTATCTAAGCCATCCCTGTGTGACCTATTTTAGTAATAGTGTAAGGCTGCAGGGACAGATATTAAGAGGTTAGGAAGGTAATTATTTAAAAGGGAACCTGTCGCCCAAAATCATTTAAGGTTCTTGCACACCTTTTGTCTTTTAGGTGCTCTTAGGGTGAATTACCTTACAGTATATACACTGAGATTACAGTAATTGTGAGTGGGCCATGTGTTTCCTCAAGAGGTACCCTGGCCCCTATCAAACTGCCCACTAACACTTTTTATAGTCCTTTGACACAGTATATATCTATAGTCCCCTTTTGTCTATAGTCTGATACAGCCACCAGTATTTAGTCATGATTTATTGTGAGTTCTCTCTGGGATTCTATTTTGCAAATTAACTACAAATTGCAGTATCAAACCTTTTTTTTATCTATATGGCCAATAATTCTTCAACCAGCTGTGTGGGCCTCTCTATTCCCAATATTTGTATGGCTGATAACACAACACCTGAGAAATGAGAGTTGATTTTTTTTTTTTTATTAAATGGACTTAAGATGCATAAATCAGCACTTATTCAGTACATCAAATGTAGCAAATGCCTTTACCCAAGTGTCCGGACTTCAAGATAATCCTCAACCTTTATTCAGTCAGTGAACAGCATCTGACCATGAATTGAATTAAAGATATATATTTTTTTTTTTTCTAAATGGCATTGTAACTGTTCTAGTTCTTCCCAATGTTGGAAATCATTTACTTTCTCCTGTAAATACACTTACATCAAGTCATTGAACTCTTCTTCTACTCACAGGATCAAAAACTTTATTGAAGAGGCTGATGGCCTCCTTGTGAGCGCAGTCATAGACTCCAGAGCAGATCTTTGTATTGGGGTAATGCTTGATCGTCTCATCACCATTGGATTTCCAGCCAGCTGTACCTTCACACTGTCTCTTTAGTCTTGTGGATCTTCATACTCACTGGCTGTTGCTTTCTTCAGATACATCCTGAGTATCAGGCTTGTATACACGGCGCACTGTCCGAGCTTCCTTAGTTTTTTTTTTTTCCTTCCCTCTTCCTTCCTCCATGTTTCTTATTGCGGTTTATATCAAACATACCTCCATGGTGTCAGGTTTTCTGGCTTCCAGTTTCTCATTTTCTTACTTGGATTCAATGTAAAGTCTTTCTTATAAATGTTAAAATTGAGGGGTCTTGACTCAGTTTGTTCTTTAGTTTCCAATCTCGTGGTGACTTTTGCGGGAGGCAGCAGATCTCCTCATAATTATTTCCTCAGTTCTACCCTTATTAATTGTCCACTCACTCTCCAACTCTTCATAACGACTTCAGTTAATAGACTACCCTTAGCATTTGGATATTCCTGATCTTTTGCTTTTCCTCCTTCAGATGTTTCTTTCAGCTTGTGATTCTCAGTATAATCTCTGCTTTCACTTATCCAGGTTTCTCATCTCGTAGTTTGGGAGCTCCTCTGTCAGGGAAGATAATACTTCATTTTTCTCTAGACTCCCTTAGACGTTGGTTTTCCAGTGCAAGGTTTTTATTCTGTACCTCTAGTTTTCAGGCCGGTGTAAGGTCATCTGCCTCCAGCTTTACATCACTTTCCTTCTGTGAAACACTTGGTTCTCTTTGCTGGTTTTGTCCCTTACATCAAGAGATGGGACCAGATCTTCTCCTCTTCCAGGTCTTCGGGGAGCTGCTCAAAATCTTGTGTTCCATTGTGGTTTCTTTCTCCCTTTGACCCTGAAACAAATCGTCCTTCATCTCACGGAGTTCCCTTTCATGAATTTTTTTCTACTTATTTTTGCCATTCTAATATCTCAATAGTACCATAAAAATGTCCAAAGCCCATACATATTTCTATGAGTGAGGATGATGCACTTGTTTAGGTTGCTGTTAATTCGTCTATTCTCAGTGCTGGGGGTAACAGGAGGCGAACACTCAGATCCAGAGGATATAGATTTCTTAGAACGTTGGCATTGCAGAATAGGACTAAAATCATCACCCGCTCAATTATTCGAGCCTTCTTTACTGGGCTGAGATGGTAACAGGTTGTGGCTGGGAGAATGTGTCCTGGCTACAAGAGCAGGGGTGCACCAAGCCCCGCTGCTGCCTGAGCCGCGGCAGTGATTACGGGTGGGGGGTGTGCAGGTGGAGCCCAGCGCTGCCGCCCCTTGATAGTTTGGTCCCCCGGCGGGTCGCCACTGCCACCTGGGCCGCGGCAGTGATTACTGGGCGCGGCCGTGATTACGGGGTGGGGGGGTGGGGTGTGCTGGTGAAGCCCAGCGCTGCCGCCCCTTCTGCTCTGGTCCCCCGGCGGGTCGCCGCTTACCTGTGGTGAGCGGGTTGAGCGGCCGGCGCCATGACAGGGGGAGGCTGTGTGCATGAGGCGCCGCCTCCTTCTGCACTGCCGCTCCCCCTGCCTCTTGCCGCCTGAATGACGGGGCTCACACTGTCCAATGGCCCTGTACATGAGGAAAAGCTTGTGTTAAGAACGTTGCTTACAGACAAATCTTCTGGAATCTCCTTCACTTCTTCATTGGGTCCAACTTCATCTACTTTGAAAGTCTCCAGAGTAACAATGTCAGTCATCACTTAAAGCCTCGCAGTGGCTATACTCGTATAAGGTGCCCTTGTCACAAAGTTGTTCATCATGTGCAGCTGATCGCTCTGGCTTAGGGCTTGAGCTGTAACTGGTTCTTTCAGGTTAAGAGCCTATTGCATCTCCTGTCATCCACCAACCTTGGGCTAGGTGATCTCCTACATGAGCCCCCCACTCTGAAGGACTGGCGTCTGTTGTGACTATGGAGTCTGGTTTTATGAACTATGGATCCCCTGTGGATGTGAACTGGATCTAGCCACCAATTTGGACTCCACTGTAGATGGTCAGACTCATCCAGCTTTCTGATGTCCCTGCAGGCTCTCGTCTGCCCTGAGAATTTCGTATTGTAGACTTCTTGGGTGATATTGTACCCACTGGGCTGCTGGCATTTAGTAGGTCAGAGTTCCCATTAAGGACATGGCATCTCTTAAGGTACTGTTACCCACAGAGCTGTGCAGACAATGCTTGCAACTCACTGGTTGCAGTGAAATCATTTACATTGTTCCATTTTGTTGCCATATACAAAATGGAACAATGTGTCCATGATGTCACTGCAGCCAGTGAGTTGCAAGCAATGTCTACAAAGATATCTGTAAGAAAAGGGGTTTTTGCTAGGGGCACCACAACAAATTAATGCTCAGGGATCTGCTCCTACATGTCGGAGAGCGAATATACTATTTGAAAGAACAGACAACATGTATAAGGAAATGGAGCGATCACCCGATTCTAAAAGGTCAGAAAAGTGTTTTATTTTTAATTCCAAACTACAAAAGCACACACAGACAAATTAAAAACAATTAAAAAGGGCAAGTAGCCCTACTCATCAAGGTGGTCCCTGCAGATGGAAAATGCCAGCCAAGTAAATTACAATCTACGGTAACAGTCAAATGCCAATATCCGTTATTGCAAACCAAAAAACAATAATCCTTACAATATTTAATTCCTGGTTTTGTAAAGAACACACATACAAAAAACATCCAACCCCTTATTTATAGCCACAATATCGGTAGCACAGAGACAAGTTCACTGTCTCCCGGGTTCTTTACTGGAAACAAGCATCTATTGGTACAGCATTCACAGTTCGGTACAGATGTATAAAGGGAAGCCTTCCGGGTGGCTGTAAGCAAAGCGGTATGGAGGTACCCGCGGTATATCTTAGTTGACGAACACGTGTTCCTTGCCTGGGAAAAGTCCTTTCCCTGTTCCCTCAAGGGAATCCTGGGGCTCCTCTCCTTCCCTTCTGCCTCTCCAACCCCGACCGCTATGGAATCTCGGGTGGACCGCTCCATAACGGCAGGGTGCTGTGACCGGTAAACTGCAGCAGCCGGTTGACTACTTCAGAGCTGGACTCTTGCTGTTTCCTCAGATCCAGCTTTCCATGGTGGACTAGAGAAGCTCCCTGGAGTATGGTCACTCCGCACTGGGGTTCCCACTTTCTCTCTCAGGCCAAGACTCCCGTGTCAGGCACCCTCTCTCAAGGTCCCTTCAGGACCCCCTTTCATCTTCCCTCAGGTGCAGTCTGCAACTTTACTGTTCTGACCTCCCAACTCTCCTAACCCTCCGCTCGGATGACCTTACCCTGGATTGAGTGTGGGAGTGCTGGAATTGGGTCCCTCCCACCTGCCTCTGCATCCACCTACATTTGGGGAAAATTACACCGCTTTTATGAGTGTAATACCCCAGGGTGACTCCAGACCATCTGGGGCGCCACACAATGTGCAGCAGACTTCACTGCTTATCAGGAAGTCATCCAGATATGGGACTTCAAGAGTATCAGTTTCCCACATGTGGCACTGCATGGGTTAATGTGCCACAAACATCAGCACGAGTTCACTTCCCATACAACACTGGACACTACACTGGCACCTCTAGGCCAGAAGGGCGAGCTCAAGCGGCTCCCTTATATATATTCTGGTCTGTGGAGAGGAAGTGGGGAAGAGCAGAGTGGTGGGTGGAGCTTAAGTGGCACCTGCAAGAGTGGGAGGAGGTAATGTTTACCGCAGTGACAGTCAGTTGAGTTGAGGTGGAGTTGGAGTGAGTGCAGTTCCTGAGAGGACTGAGGAAGAAAAGACTGGTGTAAAGGGCTGCCTTAGGCCTCTCCACAGCCTGCTATCCACTTCCAGGCCTAGCCAGGATCTGAGGGAAGGAGTAAAACAGGAGAACACATCTAGGAGACTAATACCCCATAGCTCTCCCCGGAGGAGCGCACAGACCGGATACCTTGATGCGAAACTGTGACTGACACACAGCACAGTAAACAACGGGATAGTGGAGATTGTATATCACACTGTACCTCAGCAAAGCAACACAGCGGGGCCAGAAGCACACGGAAAGGCTCAAGTTGCCTAGCAAATGGGGTACCTGTGAAGTGAAACAGGGCCAGCAGCTCAGCTAAAGCGGGAGAAGGAAGCTAAGGACCCGGGCAGGGTGGGAGCAACGCGGCCCTGGTACGGACTCTGTGGACAGTACTTTGCCAAATATCTGCAGTAAAGCCTTGGAAAACTACAAAACCGTGAGTCTGTGATCCTTGCACTCAAGTCCTACTCTCCCTCACCAACTGTCATCATCTCAATCACTACCCCTATCCTACAATATCCATAGCACCATCTATAGACTATTACTACTACTGCCCCGGGGAACCAAGCTCTCCCCGCGTAGAGCCGTTACATCTCCAGCTACCAAGCATAATCCCCGGAGGTTCTGCAGCAGCGGTGGTCCCCTTACTGACCACAACCCGCGGGTGGCATCACGACAAACTCCCCTGTAAATATTCCCCCATTAATTGCGGAACCCAGGGCATGGTCCGGACCAAGACTGCCGTGTTATCCCCAGCAGTACCCCAGTCCGGTACAGAGGACCCTGTCCCAGTGGGCTCCACAAACGAGCCATAACTTCTGCCATCACCTTTGAGAAGACGCATGGAGCCATGGAGAGGCCATATGGCATTGTGTTGAACTGAAAATGTTTGAGCCAGCTGTCCATACATACTGCGACTCTTAGGAACTGCTCATCTTGGTAGACAGGCAGATGAGAATACGTGTCCTTTAAATCTAGAACAGCCATGAAGCACCTGGGAAACAGAAGCTGAATTGTAGATTTTATGGAACCCATCTTAAAGGTTTGAAACCTGAGGAACAAGTTCAACTTTCGTAAATTCTAAAGAAACGATATGATTTCGGAACCAGGAATAAAGGATGATAAAACCCCATTCCCTCTTCGTTCTCAGGAACTCCTACCAAAACTCGTTTCTGTAATAGATCTCTAACCTCAGTCTCCAAAGCTTGTTGCTGAACAGGGTTAAAGTATTGTGATGAAAGGAATTCCTTGGGATTCTCAGTCTAATTAGAACCCAAATAATATTAGGTTGAGAGTCCACTGACTAGATGAAATTTGGGTGCACTTATTATAAAAATATTTTAATCTGCCACCGACCTGGGGGTTTAGTTTAATGGTGCTTGTGCTTAGGAGGAACCCCTGAAGTAGGCACCTTTTTGCTTCTCGGAGGGCTCCCATCTGGAGTCGGACTTCTACATTGAGAATAGCCGTTTTCTAAAAGACTTCCTAAAATTAGGTCATTGGTTGCTCTCATCACATGCGTAGTCATTGGAGGTCATTCTGAATGATGACATCTTCATCACCGGCATTACCACAAGCCCCAGAATCCTGTACATTTCCAGCCTGTGTTTCATGATAAACGCTGACTTACACATTTGTAGACACTTTGATGACTTCTATTAGGTAATCTTGGGAGTATAAACACTGGATCGGGGCTGTATAATCTGTGGATCTTATGTAGTTACTGTTTGACCTCTTGTCTCCTCCTAGCATCTACAGTAGTAACGTCTAGCATTTCCTCACCACTTTGGTGTGCTGTATAACGCTAAAGTTTCATTACATCAGCCGAACAAACGTAGACCATTTCTTAAAGCCGTAACAAACCATTCTTGGGTCACATCAATTTATTTTAATTTACTGAGGTTGATGGTCCAATTGCACGCGTTCTCTTGAAATCTTATAGCTCGGTAGCATTGTCAGGTGTTGGATGCTATTAATCTTTCATAATTGTCACAGATTTTAGTTCTACATTTTTGAATAATTTTGTGCACTGAAAACCCAAATCATGGAACATATTGAGGTTTCCTCAGACCTCCGAGCAGGTAATGTGTAAGGTGTAAAGCTGATCACCACCTCTAGAGGGTTTACAAAGCTGAAATCACTAGATATGGATATGAGCTTTATCTGCAGGCTGCACGGTATGATACACCCATACACTGTCCAGGTTATCAGTCTTACCCTCATTGAGCTGATTAACTTCTAAGTGCTTCACGAGTCGCTTGTGTCAGGTGATTTGTGGAAATGATCGGCTGTTGTGTTGGGCACATGCCCTGTACTGCTCTGTTCTGCATAGCTCTTGTAATGGGCTTCTTTTCTTACTGAAGTCTTCCGGTCTGGCTTCCCGTACTGTCAGCCGTCCTCATGCTCCACCACACAGATTAATGATAGCGGTGTTATTCTCATATGGTCATTAGCTCTTTGTGGTGGGATCAGGACTGGCACAGTGTAACACTTCAGCAGGACTCGCAGTTGTAGAGCAGATGTAGCGTTATTTCCGTAAGCCATCAGCTAAAATGAGTTGCATGTCTCAGCCATGAAACCTGTATAACACTGTATATAGGCAATCTAGACTTACAAGTATGAGCTGTGAATTGGGTTTCTGCATGCACTGGATTAGTTGCCATATTTGTTTTTGCTCAAGGGATGGGTGTACTCACTTTTAAAAATGTGATTTCCCTGGCCACTAGATTACCACCTATAAGTAAAATATAACCATTAGATGGAGCAGTAATGCTTTTCTTCCTGGCATTGAGCGCTGTATATGTTTCCGAGCCGTTACCTTTTCTTTTCCTGACCATCATGTTTAGCGGTATTCCTATCTTTCAGTGCTTTAGACACCAGGGGGATTTCAGACTTGTAGAGCTTTAATCAGCTTGACACCTTTTATTAAAATGTTTAGTTTCATGTCTACATACATATGAGCAGCATACTTTTTTCTATTTTTCAAAGAGCCGTTGCCTTTTCCGTTCATGTCTTTCCCGTTCATGCGATTCCTTTGTTGTGGTTTCGCCAGGTTTTTAGCTTCTTCAGGAAATTGGTGTTTTCCAGCAAATAGTGCAGCATCCCAGCTTCTGTATGAGAAAATATTTAATTTCATGTCTAGATACATGTTTAAAACGGCTAATATACAACTTATCATTTTGATAGGATGTTGTAAATAAGTTTAGCTAGTCTTCTCAGGAGCATTATCACCTTGTAAGGGCTCGCCAGATAATTTAAGTGACACCAAAATCCAATATGGCAAACAAATTGTCATCTCGGGGGGGGGGATATACCTTCATCTTAAAGAGAATGAATTGCAAGAATATAAAATACAAAACAAGGTCTTAATCAGAATGAGATGAATCCTTGCAGCTACCGGGTGAACAGACGCTTTTGGGTGTCTGAATAGTTCAACAGTCCTCATCTCTCATAACCATCACACCATCTGGCTGGTGAAAGACTAGTATGGAACTTCTGGGTGAAGGCTACGAGCTCAAGTAGGGTCCTGATTCATGGAATGAGAGAAAATACTTGGCAACTTAGTTCAGTGGACAAGGTGTTTTTTATTTTGCAAATGACAAGTATATGCAAAGATGTTTGTCTGATTTTAGACCATCATTATGTTAGACTTGTGGTATGCTGATATGAAATGTGAGTGCTTGTAACTTCTCAAAATATGTACTGAAACTCTGTTGAAAGGAAACATTGAGGTGAAGATATGATTGCCAATGTCAAACTTTAAAAACGTACAGCATAGAGTTGTGGTTTTACCACTTTCCTGCTAATCCGCGTCCTGCAGTATAAACATATTTTTTTGTCTTTTATACCAATCTGTTCATTGATCTCGAATTTTCTGCTCAATCCATTCTTTTATGTATAAGAGGAGGAACACAAAGAATTCAGATATGGTGAATCAACATCTATCGACTCTACAAGTAAACTCTCTTGCTCATAGCGACCAATCAGATCTGATTCATTTTTTTTTTTTAATTTAGAAAATTGAATTTGTTGCTCAGATCAACCAATCGCCACTTTAGTTTTGCTTGTAGACGGTATAAAAATCTGCTCCACTGTATATAGAAATCAAATGCTGAAAGGAGTCCAAAATCTTCTAACCAAATGATGAGGTATGAAGATCATTTAAATGGGTAGAGGTAGAGTTCTTGGCACTGTTGGCCTGAAAGTCACCATTTTGACGGCAATCAACATATACAGCTACAAATGACATGTATATAACTAGTGACGATTTGGGTTCTCTGGGACTAAACGTTTGGTTAACTATCCTTAGGACAGTTTAACAATAATATTGGTGGGTGTCCTTGCTAGGATCCACTGCTTCCACTTGGTTTAGCTGATAGACAGGGATCCCGAATAGTGATGGATGAGCCCACCAGTGTTTGACCCTAATAGACTTTTTAAAGTCCAAGTTCAGGACTTGAAAACTTGTATAGCGGGTTTTTTGTTATTTGCATTAAAGACCTATCCTGAGAATGGGTCATCAATAATTACACTAGAAGATCTTGAGATACTATAAAACTTTATACATACTTTCAAAGGTTAATCATCCTGCAGCCACAACAATCCAAGAAGTCTGTGAAGATGTTCTAGGGATATGAAAATTGTATGTTTTCAAAATTTGAGTCATATGGCCCTCGAGGGTTTAACTGGCTTGTACATGTCTTTTGCACTCTACACTTCATTGACTTTGCTTCTGAGGTTGTCATGCGTGCTCTCTTGAGATGCTTACACAGGATGTTATGAAGCTTCATACAGGTCTTGCAAAGTAGAAGTTTGCAGGTTTGCTTGCTAGAAGATGCCAGTAATTGCTTTGGTTTTCAGGTCTGGAGAATTCCACGTGGAATTCCAAGTGACTGCTACTTTCTATTCAGTTGGGAGATTGCACGAAGATCATTCACGAACTTGAAAAAAAGTGAGATTTAAAGGGAACCTGTCGCCCAAAATCACCTTCCTAACCTCTTAATACCTGTCCCTGCAGCCTTACACTATCTCTAAGCCATCGCTGTGTGACATATTTTAGTAGCATAGTAGTAGAATAAAGTAGTTTGCAAACTTACAAAATCCAGGGTGGAGGGGCGTTCCTCGTGGAGTTTGTGATGGGTAGGCGGGTCCCCTGTGCCACGCTACCCCGCCTCGCCGCTCTATTATGCCGTAATGGGTGTCATTCCAGCCTGCAGGGCGAGGGCATGATTTAAATCTTGCGCTCGCAACTTCAGCGATGTGATGCGGTCACGTGACGCCGGGATCGTGTCACTTCCGGTCGCCTCAGATCTCACACAGGCCAACTAAGCGCATGCGCAGATTGCATGTTGAAGTTGGCCTGTGAGACCTGCAGCGACCGGAATTGACGTGATCACGGCGACACGTGACCGTCTGAAAGCAGTGACTGTGTGTGAGATTTAAATCGTGCCCTCGCTCTGCAGGCTGGAAAGATGCCCATTGGGGTGTAATAGAGTGGCGAAGTGGGGGTTGCCCAACACAGGGGACCCGCCAGACGCCGCGAGGAACGCCCCTCTGTCCTGGATTTTGTAAGTTTGCAAACTACTTTATTCTACTGTGCTATATTACTAAAATAGGTCACACAGGGATGGCTTAGATAGTAGTGTAAGGCTGCAGGGATGGGTATTAAGAGGTTAGGAAGGTGATTTTTGGTGATGGGTTCCCTTTAAAATAATTAATGTTCTTGCACACCTTTTGTCTTTTAGGTGCTCTTAGGGTGAATTACCTTACAGTATATACACTGAGATTACAGTAATTGTGAGTGGGCCATATGTTTCCTCAAGAGGTACCCTGGCCCCTATCAAACTGCCCACTAACACTTTGTATAGTCCTTTGACACAGTATAGATCTATAGTCCCCTTTTTGTTTATATTCTGATACAGCCACCAGTATTTAATCATGATTTATTGTGAGTTCTCTCTGGGATTCTATTTTGCAAATTAATTACAAATTGCTGTATCAAACATTTTTTTTTTTTATCTATATGGCCAACAATTCTTCAACCAGCTGTGTGGGCCTCTCTATTCCCAATATTTGTATGGCTGATATTCACTCTCATTTGTCAGGTGTTGTGTGTTTTTTTTTTTTTTTTATTAAATGGACTTAAGATACATACATCAGGACTTATTCAGTACATCAAATGATGTAGCAAGTGCCGTTACCAAAGTGTCCGGTCTTCAAGATAATCCTCAACCTTTATTCAGTCAGTGACCAGCATCTGATCATGAATTTATAGATTTTTTTTATTTTTTTTTTCTAAATGGCTTTGTAACTGTTCTAGTTCTTCCCAATGTTGGAAATCCTTTACTTTCTCCTGTAAATATACTTGCATCAAGTCATTGAACTCTTCTACTCACAGGATCCAAAACGTTATTGAAGAGGCTGATGGCCTCCTTGTGAGCGCAGTCATAGACTCCAGAGCAGATCTTTGTATTGGGGTAATGCTTGATCGTCTCCTCCCCATTGGATTTCCAGCCAGCTGTACCTTCACACTGTTCCTGTCTTTGGTCTTGTGAATCTTCATATTCACTGGCTGTTGCTTTCTTCAGATACGTCCTCTGAGTATCGGGCTTGTATACACGGAGCACAGTCCGTGCTTCCTTAGTTTCCTCCCTCTTCCTTCCTCCATGTTTCTTATTGCAGTTTATATCAAACATTCCTCTATGGTGTCTTCAGAGGTCCTGAAAGTATTTTTTTTTAGAGTCTGAGAACTTCAAATTAGGAAAAGAAGCCATGAAGAAGAACTTGATCTTTTCCTTGTGTCTCACAAACTCCTCGGTAGCATTTTACATAGCATAAAATGTCTTTTACAGAATTAAATAATTCACCTTTTCCTTTTTGTTTTACCTTTTTGATTTTCTGGCTTCCAGTTTTCTCATTTTCTTCCTTGGATTCAATGTAAAGTCTTTCTCATATGTTAAAATTGAGGGTTTTTGACTCTGAAAACTTAAACTTTCAATCTCGTGGTGACTTTTGCGGGAGGCAGCAGATCTCCTCATTATTTCCTCAGTTCTACCCTTATTAATTGTCCACTCACTCTCCAACTCTTTTCTTAATAACGGCTTCATGTAATAGACTCCTCTTTGCATTTGGATATTCCTGATCTTTTGCTTTTCCTCCTTCAGATGTTTCTTTCACCTTGTGATTCTCAGTATAATCTCTGCCTTCACTTATCCAGGTATCTGATCTTGTAGTTTGGGAGCTCCTCTTTTAGGGAAGATAAAACTGTTTTTCTCTAGACTCCCTTAGGGCCCTTTCACATCAGCGGTTTTTTAAAATCGTGGCAGATGCAGTGAAAAAAACGCATCTGCCGCGTTTAACGCATAACCGCGACACTTGTGGCACCCTTGCGGCAAGCCCCATGCAATGTCTATGGGGCTTGCGGTAAGGGTGCGGCAGGTGCGGTTTCGGCACTTGCGGCCGCGAAAAAACCCGCAGTCGGCAGCGGTTTTTTTTCGCGGCCGCAAGTGCCGAAACAGCACTTGCTGCACCCTTACCGCAAGCCCCATAGACATTGCATGGGGCTTGCCGCAAGTGTGCCGCAAGTGTCGCGGTTATGCGTTAAACGCGGCAGATGCGTTTTTTTCGCCGCACCGATTTTAAAAAACGCTGATGTGAAAGGGCCCTTAGACGTTGGTTATCCAGTGCAAGGTTTTTATTCTGTACCTCTAGTTTTCAGGCTGGTGTAAGGTCATCTGCCTCCAGCTTTACATCACTTTCCTTTTGTGAAACATTTGGTTCTTTGCTGGTTTTGTCCCTTACATCAAGAGATGGGACCAGATCTTCTCCTCTTCCAGGTCTTCGGTGAGCTGCTCAAAAACATCCTTGTGTTCCATTGTGGCTTCTTTCTCCCTTTGACCCTGAAACAGATCGTCCTTAATCTCAAGGAGTTCACTTTCATGAATTTTTTTCTACATATTTTTGCCATTCTAATATCTGAATAGTACCATAAAAATATCCAAAGCCCATACATATTTCTATGAGTGAGGATGATGCACTTGTTTAGGTTGCTGTTCATCCATCTACACATTCACAGTGCTGGGGGTAACCGGCGGCTAACACTCATACAGAGAATACAGATTTCTTAGAACGTTGGCATTGCAGAATAGGACTAGAATTGCAGAATAGGACTAGAATCATCACCTGCTCTATTACTCGTGTTGCCTTTACTGGGCTGAGAAGGAAACAGGTTCTGGCTGGGAGAATGTCTCCTGGCTACTAGAGGAAAAGCTTGTGTTAAGAACATTGATTACAGACAAATGTTCTGGAATCTCCTTCACTTCATTGGGTCCAACTTCATCTACTTTAAAAGTCTCCAGAGTAACCCTGTCAGTCATCATTTAAAGCTTCGCAGTGGCTATACTCGCATAAGGTGCCCTCGTCACAAAGATGTTCATGTGCAGCTGATTGCTCTGGTTTAGGGCATGAACTGTAACTGGTCAACTGCTCTTGTTCTCCCTAATGATTTTCTGAAGTGGAGGCCAGATTCCACTCTTGACATAGTAGCCTCCTTTTTGCAGACATATGTCAATTCCTCAGTTAAATCTAACTGTAAGTTTCAATCAAATGAAGTACTGTGTTCTAAAGTAAGGTTTGAGCATGCCAAAATTCTGTGCAGGATTTTTGTTCGCACCCTCCTATTTAATAGTCCATCCACATAATGATTCGCTATCACTTCAGTTTCCAGACCCCTTTTTTTTTTTTTTTTTTTTTATGCTGAGATGGAGGCGGCCCCTTCATGGTGATTACAAAGACCCTCCTTCACTGCTCGGTTACTGTCACTTCCAGATACCATTTGACGTCTTAAAAAAATATCTGGGCTGGGAGAATAGAGGCAGCTGGAGGAACAGAGCGGGGAGTGGCCGCCTGGGATGGCGGGAGATGTAGTTTATCCTGCCCCTTATTGAACCTTCTACTTCCTTTATATAACGAAATTTCCCAAAAAAGGTAAAGGATGAGAGTGTAAACTCTGCTCTGTGATATTTGACTTCTGAGGTCTTAAGTCATAAAATTGTTAATCTTGGGTATTCATTGAGCCGGACAACTGGCAACTTGTCTGTTACATTAGCTCGTGTTTTTTTTTTTTTTTTTTTTTTGTTTATACAGCTGGATGTAGAACAAGTGGTCAGATTTCCTTAATGTTGGCAGTCTGACAATCAACCTGACCAAATGAGCATGCTTGCATATCAGTATTTATATTATGTAAAGATGTGCTCAAGCATGTGTGGCACTCCACGGGTTAATGTGCCACAGAAACATCAACACTGGTTTACTCCCCACACAACACTACACTAGAAAGCGGAAGGAGCTTAGGTGTCACCTGCAAGAGTGGGAGGAGCTAATGTTTACCTTAGAGCAGGAGTGACAATCAGTTTAAGATTAGTTTGAGTCTGGAGCAGGAGTAGAGTCAAGTGAAAGTGGAGGTCCTGAGAGGTCTGAGGAAAGGAGTCAGAGGAATGGAGGAACATACCCGGGACAAAGAGTTACCCTAAACTTAACCCCAGAGAGGCGCTTAGGACGGATACCGGATTCGAGGCTGTGCCTAAGACAGGACAGTAAATACCGGGATAGTGAAGGTCCACAATCTTCACTGTACCATAGCAAAGCAACACGGAGGGGTCAGTGACTCAGGTTGCCTAGCAGATTGGTACCTGTGAGAGGAGACTGGGCCAGCAGTTCAGCTACAAGCGGCAGCAGGGCCACACACAAAGTGCAGAAGTAGGAAGCCCAAGGACCCGGTCAGGGTGGGAGCAACCCGACCCCGGTACAGACTCCGTGGACAATAATCTGCTTTTACCATCTGAAAAGTAAAGACATGGAAAACGACAACAAACGTGAGTGTGTGTGATCCTTATGCTGAAGCCCCACTTGCCCTCATAAACTGCCATTGCCTCATTCTCATCAGCTCTACTACTACCCCTACTTTCCTGCAGCATCAATAACCATCACAGACTTTAATAATCACTGCCCCGGGGAACCCAGTTCTGCCCACAAAAACTATTCCATCCTAGCTGCTATAACATCATCCCCGGAGGTTCTGCAGCAGCAGTGGTCCCCATTATTGACCACACAATGTGGGTGGTGTCACGACAAACCTAATCCCTTGTGAATAACCCCCGGACCAGGACCGCCGTGACATTCCCCAGCAGTACCCCGGTTCGGCACAGAGTACCCCGTCCCAGTGGGCTCCACACATGCTAACTATTTGACTGAGTGATGCGATCCTTCATGCAGAATGCTTGAATCCCCATCTCCCCTAAATCTGGGCAAGCTCTGGACGACTTGGATCTGATCAGATATTTGCATCCTGAAATTGCCCAGGCAAGCAGTGTAGTGCCACTGAGGACAGCAAGAAGTACTGGTGCGTGCCGTTCATTTTTCTACTGATTGAACTCTTTAAGGAACTGTTAGCTTGCACCACCAGTCTGAAGTGTACGTACCCAGTCCAAATTGGGACCTATATATGGCAACAGATTGCAGCGGTACCGCCGTGCCCCACGCTCTACTTCGAATATCTTTTTATACATTTGTGTGTAGTTTGGTACATGTTCATGTGCAGGTGTGTGTTTGGCAAACAAACATACTCCCCACGCAGCCTGGCAATCCTTGCACGGATGTCCACAATGAGGCCTGGGCACTTCTGTTTCAGATCCGCAATTTTTTTTTTTGGTTCTGTTTTGGGCTCCTCTCCACCCCCAGTTTGTGGAGCAGGGCCCGCTGCATCCGCATCAGGATGCTGCAATTGCGCAGCCGTGGGTGGCGGTGGTGATGGCCCCAATATTCGTGGTGGTCACAATGGTCTGAGGATCAAAAGCTCCGCCATACCACACGTTGCAGTGCGCTGGGTGGCGGCCATGACTCTACTGGTATGTGCAGGGGAGGGCTTGGCACCTTGCATGCAGAGTGAACGTGAAAGCGTCATGACGTCAGAATGGCCGCTTGCGGTGTGTAACAAAATTCAATACAACAAAGTCTCTGTACAAGCAGTGCGAGACGCAAAAAAACCTTCAGCGTCACCAAAAAATCACGCATTGCAAGGCGTTATGTATGGCAGCTATGTGCGCTGTGTACAGCAATTTATTCACTTGTGTGTGTGGCATGAGTGTGCGCAGTATATCGGAAGAAACGGCACAATACATTTGGCAGCGCAATTGGGTGGCCGCGTGGTTGCACGAATGTATTGGATTGTTCAGACGGGTCTTATGCGTCTAGTGCTGAAGTGACAGCTCATCCAAGATGGCGGCCTGTGAAGGGACAGCCAATCGTCACACAGTAGCCCCCACCAATGATCGCTGATGGGGCGCTGTATCCATGAGGCTGTCATGCCCCTGGGAATTCAGGGCGACGCAAATTCCATCCCTGTGCACCATTTAGACGTCACTACCATGGCAATTGTGCCTTTGTGTTGCCTTGGGTTTTTGAGCACGGCTCAGCAACAGGTATTCGAATCAACAGCAGGTAACACGATCAACTTCCCTATTCACACGCAGCCATTTCGTAGCAATTTCATGGCAACAGACACAAAAATCTCCAATGCCGGCCAGTTGCTGCCGCCAAGTGGCGGCGTGTAAAGGGACCCTTAAGGTACTGTTGCACACAGAGCTGTACAGACAATGCTTGCAACTCACTGCAGTGAAATCATGGACACATCATTCCATTTTGTTGCTGTATACAAAATGGAACAATGTGTCCATGATTGCTCGCAACTCACTGGTTGCAGTGAAATGTCTGCACAGATATCTATGTGTAATGGTACCTTTAGAGAGTTCTGAGTTGTTGACTACCCTTCGGACCGTGCTAAGTTTCAACCTTTCTCTTCAGGCAGGAAACATTGTGGAGTCAGTCTAGGTAGAGACACAGAAAACTTTCTAAGGTGAAAGGAGTTGGTCTGTTTCAGATCCAATCCAGATAATGTAGGGACAATGATACGATTCAGACAGGACATGCAATTGTCGTGCCCAGGGCTGGGTACTCTGGTTTGGGGCGCGAGGTCCAGGGGAATCACTGGTGGCGATGCCGGAGGCAATGACCCTGGGGGCCGACTCCTATTTCATAACGCTACCTGTAGTACCTGGTGAGGGGTCATCAGCGCCGACAGTCCTCTGGAGGGCATTGGTATTGCAGCTAGGTGGTATAGCTTTCTACAGGTAAAGCTGGGCCAGAAGAGCAGTTCAATGTCGGTAGCACAGACAAGTTCACGGTCTCCCTGGTACTTTACTGGAAACAAGCATCCATTGGTACAGCATTCACAGTTCGGTACAGATGTATAACGGGTAGCCTTCCGGGTGGCTGTAAGTGGATGCAAAGCTGTATGGAGGTACCCGCGGTATACCTTAGTTGACGAACACGTGTTCCCTGCCTGTGAAGGCCTTTCCCCTGTTCCCTCAAGGTAATACTGGGGCTCCTCTCCTTCCCTTCTGTCTCTCCTACTTCAACCCCGACCTCTATGGAATCCCGGGTGGACTGCTCCGTAACGGCAGGGTGCTGTGGCCAGTAAACAAACTGCAGCAGCTGGTTGACTACTTCAGAGCTGGACTCTGGCTGTTTTCTCAGATACAGCCTTCCATGGTGGACTGGAGAAGCTCCCCAGAGTATGGTCGCTCCGCACTGGGGTTCCCTCTTTTTCTCTCTTGGGCCAAGACTCCGGTGTCAGGCACCCTCTCTCAAGGCCCCCTCAGGACCCCCTTTCATCTTCCCTCAGGTGCAGTTTGCAACTTTCCTGTTCTGACCTTCCAACTCTCCTAACCTTCCCCCGGGTGACCCTACCCTGGATTGAGTGTGGGAGTGCTGGAATTTTGTCCCTCCCATCTGCCTCTGCATCCACCTACAGTTGAGAAAACGTACACCGCTTTTCTTGATTTAATACCAGTGACTCCAGACCATATGGGGTGCCACACAATGTGCAGCAGACTTCTCTACGTATCAGGAAGTCATCCAGATATGGGACTTAGAGCATCAGTTTCCCACACAAGCCATAACTTCAGCAATCACCTTTGTGAAGACTCGTGGAGCCATGGAGAGGCCGAATGGCATTGCGTTGAACTGAATGTCTCAGCCAGCTGTCCGTACATACTGCTACTCTTGGGAACTGCTCATCTTACAGGCAGATGAGAATGTGTCCTTTAAATCTAGAACAGCCATGAAGCACCTGGGAAACGAAAGCTGAGTTGTAGATTTTATGGAACCCATCCTAAAGGTTTGAAACCTGAGGAACAAGTTCAACTTTTGTAAATTAATAATTCTAAAGAAACCATATGATTTTAGAACCAGGAATAAAGGATAATAAAACCCCATTCTCTCCTGGTCCTAAAAAAACCCTACCAAAACCCGTTTCTGTAATAGATCTCGAACCTCAGTCTCCAAAGCATGTTGCTGATCAGGGTTAAAGTATTGTGATGAAAGGAATTCCTTGGGATTCTCAGTCTAATTAGAACCCAAATATTAGGTTGAGAGTCCAATGACTAGATGAAATTTGGATGCACTTATTATAAATTTTTTAATCTGCCAACGACCTGGGGGTTTAGATTAATGGTGCTTATGCTTAGGAGGAACCCCTGAAGTAGGCACATTTTTTGCTTCTCAGAGGGCTCCCATCTGGAGTCTGACTTCTACCTTGAGAATAGCCGTTTTCTAAAAGACTTCCTAAAATTAGGAGCAGAACATATAGGGAAACCTTTTTTAGACATCACCTGCTTTTGTCAATGTCATTAAGCACAGGGCCAAACAGCTACGCACCCTGGCATGGTATGGCGCACAGTTTTTATTTTTTCGGGGCTGTATCATCTGTGGATCTTGTGTAGTTACTGTTTGACCTCTTGTCTCCTCCTAGCATCTACAGTAGTAACGTCTAGCATTTCCTCACCGCTTTAGTGTGCTGTATAACTCTAAAGTGTCATTACATCAGCCAAACAAACGTAGACCATTTCTTTAAAACCATAACAAACCATTCTTGGGTCACATCAATTTATTTTAATTTACTGAGGTTGATGGTCCAATTGCACGCGTTCTCTTGAAATCTTATAGCTCGGTAGCATTGTCATGTGTTGGATGCTATTAATCTTTCATAATTGTCACAGATTTTAGTTCTACATGTTTGAATAATTTTGTGCACTGAAAACCCAAATCATGGAACATATTGAGGTTTCCTCAGATCTCCGAGCCGGTAATGTGTAAGGTGTAAAGCTGATCACCACCTCTAGAGGGTTTACAAAGCTGAAATCACTAGATATGGATGAGCTTTATCTGCAGGCTGCACAGTATGACGCACCCATATACTGTCCAGGTTATTAGTCTTCTTACCCTCATTGAGCTGATCAATTTCTCTAAGTGCTTCACGAGTCACTTGTCAGGTGATTTGTGGTAATGATCGGCTGTTGTGTTGGACACATGCCCTGTACTGCTCTGTTCTGCATAGTTCTTGCTTGTAATGGGCTTCTTTTCTTACTGAAGTCTTCAGGTCCGGCTTCCCATACTCTCAGCCATCCTCGTGCTCCCCCACAGATTAATGATAGCGGTGTTATTCTCATATGGTCATTAGCTCTTTGTGGTGGGATCAGGACTGGCACAGTGTAACACTTCAGCAGGACTCGCGGTTGTAGAGCAGATGTAGCTTTATTTCCGTAAGCCATGAGCTAAAATAAGTTGCATGTCTCAGCCATGAAACCTGTATAACACTGTATATAGACAGTAGAGCGATGCCTAAGTCTAGACTTACAAGTATGAGCGGTGTATTGGGTTTCTGCATGCACTGGATTAGTTGCCATATTTGTTTTTGCTCAAGGGATGGGTGTATTCACTTTTAAAAATGTGATTTTTCCCTGGCCACTAGATTACCATCTATAAGTAAAATGTAACAATTAGTCAAGGCAGTAATGCTTTTCTTCCTGGCATTGAGCGCTGTATATTTTTCCGAGCCGTTACCTTTTCTTTTCCTGACCATCATGCTTAGCGGTTTTCCCATCTTTCAGTGCTTTAGACACCAGGGGCATTTCAGACTTGTAGAGCTTTCATCAGCTTGACACCTCTTATTAAAATGTTTAGTTTCATGTCTACATATGAGCAGCATACTTTTTTTCTTTTTTCAAAGAGCCGTTGCCTTTTCCGTTCATGTCTTTCCCGTTCATGCGATTCCTTTGTTGTGGTTTCGCCAGGTTTTTAGCTTCTTCAGAAAATTGGTGTTTTCCAGCAAATAGTGCAGCATCCCAGCTTCTGTATGAGAAAATATTTAGTTTCATGTCTAGATAAATGTTTAAAACCGCTAATATACAACTTATCATTTTGGTAGGATGTTGTAAATAAGTTTAGCTAGTCTTCTCAGGAGCATTATCACCCTCTAAGGGCACAGCAGATTATTTAAGTGACACCAAAATCCAATATGGCGAACAAATTGTCATCTCGGGGTGGGGGGGGGGGCATACCTTCATCTTAAAGAGCATGAATTGCAAGAATATAAAATGCAAAACAAGGCCTTAATCAGAATGAGATGAATCCTTGCAGTTACCGGGTGAACAGACGCTTTTGGGTGTCTGAATAGTTCAACAGTCCTCATCTACTTATATAATCCGCAGTTGGGAATTCGGGCACTGTAGCCGAATCCCAACATGCTTTGCGGGACTGCGAGTGATGACGCGCAGCGTCATCACGAGCCGCAGACCCGCACTACTGTAAAAAAAAAAAAAAAAAAAAAAAAAAAAAATTAATGCTCACCTCTCCCCGAGCCCCTGCCGTCTCCTGCCGTCTTCCTCCAAGCTTCCGGTGGCTGCCGCAGGCTCCCAGTGTGTGCAGAGCTCTTCTACTGCAGTTCAAGGACCTGTAGTGATGTCAGTCACGTGACACCAGGTTACTGCATGGTAACCTGGTGTCACGTGACTCTGACATCACCGCAGGTCTTCAACTGCACTAGACGAGCTCTGCAGACACTGGGAGCCTGGAGGAAGCCTGGAGGAAGACGGCAGGAGACGGCGGGGGCTCGGCGAGAGGTGAGCATTAACTTTTTTTTTTTTAACCCCTGCCTTCCTGTTTGGAGACCTTTTACTGTACTGATCATGCTCAGTACAGTAAATGTCTCCTCCAGCATCACAGCCTCCCCATCCTCACTGCCTCCTCCAGCCTCAGTCTCCTCCAGCCTCACAGCCTCCCCATCCTCACAGCCTCCTACAGCCTCCTCCAGCATCACAGCCTCCCCATCCTCACTGCCTCCTCCAGCCTGTCGCCTCCAGCCTCACTGCCGCCTCCAGGCCCCCTCACTTGCCGCCTCCAGCCTCACTGCCGCCTCCAGCCTCACTGCCGCCTCCAGCCTCACTGCCGCCTCCAGCCTCACTGCCGCCTCCAGCCTCACTGCCGCCTCCAGCCTCACTGCCGCCTCCAGCCTCACTGCCGCCTCCAGCCTCACTGCCGCCTCCAGCCTCACTGCCGCCTCCAGCCTCACTGCCGCCTCCAGCCTCACTGCCGCCTCCAGCCTCACTGCCGCCTCCAGCCTCACTGCCGCCTCCAGCCTCACTGCCGCCTCCAGCCTCACTGCCGCCTCCAGCCTCACTGCTCCGCCTCCAGCCTCACTGCTCCTGCCCTCCAGCCTCACTGCCGCCTCCAGCCTCACTGCCGCCTCCAGCCTCACTGCCGCCTCCAGCCTCACTGCCGCCTCCAGCCTCACTGCCGCCCTCCAGCCTCACTGCCGCCTCCAGCCTCACTGCCGCCTCCAGCCTCACTGCCGCCTCCAGCCTCACTGCCGCCTCCAGCCTCACTGCCGCCTCCAGCCTCACTGCCGCCTCCAGCCTCACTGCCGCCTCCAGCCTCACTGCCGCCTCCAGCCTCACTGCCGCCTCCAGCCTCACTGCCGCCTCCAGCCTCACTGCCGCCTCCAGCCTCACTGCCGCCTCCAGCCTCACTGCCGCCTCCAGCCTCACTGCCGCCTCCAGCCTCACTGCCGCCTCCAGCCTCACTGCCGCCTCCAGCCTCACTGCCGCCTCCAGCCTCACTGCGCTCACTACCTACACGCACGCTGCCATCCTGCCAACCGTCGGCCCCGCAAGCTGATTGGCCGCTGTGTTGTACACACAGGACGCCCATCCCATTGCCCAGGACTTGGCATCCTAGACCAATCGGATGACCGTCCTGTCTTTACCACACACCGCCCAATCCACTCCTTCCGCTCAGGTCACATGTGTGACCTGAGGGCAAGAACTGATCCCTCTCTGCATCACCCAACCCGCCGCAGAGGACAATGCCGTGTGACTGGGCCTGCGATCAGCCCCAGCACGCAGCCATGTCCTGCCGCCGAGCGGTGATGTCACCCCTCCAGCCGCATCTCTCCTCACCCCTCCAGCCGCATCTCTCCTCACCCCTCCAGCCAGACCTCTCCTCAACCCTCCATCTGGACCTCTCCTCACCCCTCCAGCCTCTGCTCTCCTCACCCCTCCAGCCTCTGCTCTCCTCACCCCTCCAGCCTCTGCTCCCCTCACTCCTCCAGCCTCCCGCCACATCATACTCTGCTATCCACAGAGCCGCCTGTATACTCTCCTACCCATACAGCCGCCTGTATACTCTGCTACCCACAGAGCTGCCTCTATACTCTGCTACCCACAGAGCTGCCTCTATACTCTGCTACCCACAGAGCTGCCTCTATACTCTGCTACCCACAGAGCTGCCTCTATACTCTGCTACCCACAGAGCTGCCTCTATACTCTGCTACCCACAGAGCTGCCTCTATACTCTGCTACCCACAGAGCTGCCTCTATACTCTGCTACCCACAGAGCTGCCTCTATACTCTGCTACCCACAGAGCTGCCTCTATACTCTGCTACCCACAGAGCCATCTGTATACTCTCCTACCCACAGACCCGCCTGTATTCTCTGCTACCCACAGAGCCGTTTCTATATTCTGCTACCCACAGAGCCTTCTCTATACTCTGCTACACACAGAGCCGCCTGTATAATCTGCTACCCAGAGAGCCGCCTGTATAATCTGCTACCCTCAGAGCAGTCTGTATACTCTGCTACCCACAGACCCGCCTGTATAGTCTGCTACCCACAGAGCCCCATGTATACTCTGCTAGCCACTCACCCGCCTGTATACACACAATTCATTTCACCGCGCTCCCGATGCAATTGCATCGGGCCTTTTTACTAGTCTCTCATAACCATCACCCCATCTGGCTGGTGAAAGAATAGTATGGAACTTCTGGGTGAAGGTAGGAGCTTAAGTAGGGTCCCGATTCATGGCATGAGAGAAAATACTTGGCAACTTAGTTCAGTGGACAAGGTGTTTTTATTTTGCAAATGACAAGTATATGCAAAGATGTTGTCTGATTTTAGACCACCATTATGTTTGTTAGACTTGTGGTATGCTGAGTTGAAATGTGAGTGCTTGTAACTTCTCAAAATATATACTGAAACTCTGTTGAAAGGAAACATTGAGGTGAAGATATGATTGCCAATGTCAAACTTTAAAAACGTACAGCATAGAGTTGTGGTTTTACCACTTTCCTGCTAATCCGTGTCCTGCAGTATAAACATATATTTTTGTCTTTTATACCAATCTGTTCTTTATTGATCTCGAATTTTCTGCTCAATCCATTCTTTTATGTATAAGAGGAGGAACACAATGAATTCAGATATGGTGAATCAACATCTATCGACTCTACAAGTCTCATAGCGACCAATCAGATCTGATTCATTTTTTTTTTTATTTGAATTTGTTGCTCGGATCAACCAATCACCACTTTAGCTTTGCTTGTAGACAGTATAAAAATCTGCTCCACTGTATATAGAAATCAAATGCTGAAAGGAGTCCAAAATCTAACCAAATGATATGAGGTATGAAGATCATTTAGATGGGTAGAGGTAGAGTTCTTCGCACTGTTGGCCTGAAAGTCACCATTTTGACGGCAATCAACATATACAGCTACAAATGACATGTATAGAACTAGTGATGATTTGGGTTCTCTGGGACTAAACGTTTGGTTAACTATCCTTAGGACAGTTTAACAATAGATTGGTGGGTGTCCTTGCTTGGATCCACTGCTTCCACTTGGTTTAGCTGATAGACAGGGATCCTGAATAGTGATGGATGACCCCACCAGTGTTTGACCCAAATAGACTTTTGAAAGTCCAAGTTCAGGACTGGAATGAACTCGCAATTGAGACTGATCTCAGACTTGACGTTGTATAGCCGGTGTTTGGTTATTTGCTTTAAAGACCTATCCTGAGGATGGGTCATCAATGATTACACTAGAAGATCTTGAGATACTATAAAACTTTATACATACTTTCAAAGGTTTATCATCCTGCAGCCGCAACAATCCAAGAAGTCTGTGAAGATGTTCTGGAGATATGAAAATTGTATGTTTTCAAAATTTGAGTCATATGGCCCTCGAGGGTTTAACTGGCTTGTACATGTCTTTTGCACTCTACACTTCATTGACTTTGCTTCTGATGAGGTTGTCATGAATGCTCCCTTGAGATTCTTACACAGGATGTCATGAAGCTTCATACAGGTCTTGCGAAGTAGAAGTTTGCAGGTTTGCTTCCTAGAAGATGCCAGTATTTTCTTAGGTTTGAAGGTCTGGAGAATTCCATGTGGAATTCCAAGCGACTGCTACTTTCTATTCAGTTGGGAGATTGCACGAAGATCATTCAAGAACTTGAAAAAAGGTTCCCTTTACATCTCACTGTCGCCCAAAATCACCTTCCTAACCTCTTAATACCTGTCCCTGAAGCCTTACACTATCTCTAAGCCATCCCTGTGTGACCTATTTTAGTAATATAGTAGTAGAATAAAGTAGTTTGCAAACTTACAAAATCCAGGGTGGAGGGGCGTTCCTCGTGGAGTTTGTGATGGGTAGGCGGGTCCCCTGTGCCGCGCTACCCCGCCTCGCCGCTCTATTACGCCCTAATGAGTGTCATTCCAGCCTGCAGGGCGAGGGCATGATTTAAATCTTGCGCTCGCAACTTCAGCGATGCGATGCGGTCACGTGACGCCGGGATCGTGTCACTTCCGGTCGCCTCAGACCTCACACAGGCCAACTAAGCGCATGCGCAGATTGCATGTTGAAGTTGGCCTGTGAGACCTGCGGCGACCGTAAGTGACGTGATCCCGGCGACACGTGACCGTGTGAAAGCGGTGACTGTGCGTGAGATTTAAATCGTGCCCTCGCTCTGCAGGCTGGAAAGACGCCCATTGGGGTGTAATAGAGTGGCGAAGCGGGGGTTGCCCAACACAGGTGACCCGTCAGACGCCACGAGGAACGCCCCTCTGTCCTGGATTTTGTAAGTTTGCAAACTACTTTATTCTACTTCTATATTACTATATTACTAAAATAGGTCACACGGATGGCTTAGATAGTAGTGTAAGGCTGCAGGGACGGGTATTAAGAGGTTAGGAAGGTGATTTTGGGTGACTGGTTCCCTTTAAAATTATTTAAGGTTCTTGCACACCTTTTGTCCTTTAGGTGCTCTTAGGGTGAATTACCTTACAGTATATACACTGAGATTACAGTAATTGTGAGTGGGCCATATGTGTACCCTGGCCCCTATCAAACTGCCCACTAACACTTTTTATAGTCCTTTGACACAGTATATATCTATAGTCCCCTTTTGTTTATATTCTGATACAGCCACCAGTATTTAATCATGATTTATTGTGAGTTCTCTCTGGGATTCTTTTTTGCAAATTAATTACAAATTTCAGTATCAAACATTTTTTTTATCTATATGGCCAACAATTCTTCAACCAGCTGTGTGGGCCTCTCTATTCCCAATATTTGTATGGCTGATATCCACTCTCATTTGTCAGGTGTTGTTTTTTTTTTTTATTTTTTTTTTTATTTTATTAGATGGACTTAAGATGCATAAATCAGCATTTATTCAGTACATCAAATGATGTAGCAAGTGCCTTTACCCAAGTGTCTGGTCTTCAAGATAATCCTCAACCTTTATTCAGTCAGTGAACAGCATCTGATCATGAATTTATAGATTTTTTTTTTCTAAATGGCATTGTAACTGTTCTAGTTCTTCCCAATGTTGGAAATCATTTACTTTCTCCTGTAAATATACTTGCATCAATTCATTGAACTCTTCTACTCACAGGAGCCAAAACGTTATTGAAGAGGCTGATGGCCTCCTTGTGAGTGCAGTCAGAGCAGATCTTTGTATTGGGGTAATGCTTGATCGTCTCCTCACCATTGGATTTCCAGCCAGCTGCACCGTCGCACTGTTCCGGTCTTTAGTCTTGTGGATCTTCATATTCACTGGCTGTTCTCTTCAGATACGTCCTCTGAGTATCAGGCTTGTATACACGCCGCACTGTCTAAACTTCTTTAGTTTTTTTTCCCTCTTCCTTCCTCCATGTTTCTTATTGTGGTTTATATCAAACATTCCTCTATGGTGTCTAAAAAAAAAAAAAAAAAAAAAAAAAAAAAAAATACTTTCAGGAACTCCTTGGTAGAACATTACATGGCATAAAATGTCATTTACAGAATTAAATAATTAACCTTTCCCTAGGTTTTACCTTTAGATTTTCTGGCTTCCACTTTCTCATTTTCCTACTTGGATTCAATGTGAAGACTTTGTCATATATGTTAAAACTAGATGGCAGCCCGATTCTAAAGAATCGGGTAGTCTAGAATCCATATATAGTTTATTTAGTAATAGTTAGGGGAGTGCGGTGAAATTAATTGTGTATAGAGGTGGCTCAGTGGTTAGCACTGCGCGGTGGCTCAGTGGTTAGTACTGCGTGCGGTGGCTCAGTGGTTAGCAGTGAGTGCGCTGGCGCAGTGGTTAGCAGTGAGTGCGGTGGCGCAGTGAGTGCGGTGGCGCAGTGGTTAGCAGTGAGTGCGGTGGCGCAGTGGTTAGCAGTGAGTGCGGTGGCGCAGTGGTTAGCAGTGAGTGCGGTGGCGCAGTGGTTAGCAGTGAGTGCGGTGGCGCAGTGGTTAGCAGTGAGTGCGGTGGCGCAGTGGTTAGCAGTGAGTGCGGTGGCGCAGTGGTTAGCAGTGAGTGCGGTGGCGCAGTGGTTAGCAGTGAGTGCGGTGGCGCAGTGGTTAGCAGTGAGTGCGGTGGCGCAGTGGTTAGCAGTGAGTGCGGTGGCGCAGTGGTTAGCAGTGAGTGCGGTGGCGCAGTGGTTAGCAGTGAGTGCGGTGGCGCAGTGGTTAGCAGTGAGTGCGGTGGCGCAGTGGTTAGCAGTGAGTGCGGTGGCGCAGTGGTTAGCAGTGAGTGCGGTGGCGCAGTGGTTAGCAGTGAGTGCGGTGGCGCAGTGGTTAGCAGTGAGTGCGGTGGCGCAGTGGTTAGCAGTGAGTGCGGTGGCGCAGTGGGTAGCAGTGAGTGCGGTGGCGCAGTGGTTAGCAGTGAGTGCAGTGGCTCAGTGGTTAGCAGTGAGTGCGGCGAGATTGGTCAGCGCAGCGCCGTGGTCAGCGCAGCGCCGTGGGCAGAGTGGTCAGCGCAGCGCCGTGGGCAGAGTGGTCAGCGCAGCGCCGTGGGCAGAGTGGTCAGCGCAGCGCCGTGGGCAGAGTGGTCAGCGCAGCGCCGTGGGCAGAGTGGTCAGCGCAGCGCCGTGGGCAGAGTGGTCAGCGCAGCGCCGTGGGCAGAGTGGTCAGCGCAGCGCCGTGGGCAGAGTGGTCAGCGCACACATACACTCCGCTATACTTACCACCGACCCTGCGTCTTCCCCGCCGCCTGGATCCTGAGTCGACATGTCGCCGCCCCCGGACGACTGGATCCAATATGTTGTCCGGGTAGTTTTGCGAGACATCTTGGACGCTATATTGGATCCAGTAGTTTGGGGGCAGCGACATGTCGACTGAGGATCCAGGCAGCGGACGCAGGGCCGGTGGTAAGTATAGCGGACTGTGTGTGTGTGTGTGTGTGTGTGTACAAAGTTGAGGGAAGTGTAGACAAAGTGACGGAAGTGCGTACATACACACATATACACACATACTGTACATTGCATATGGAGGGGTGAGGAGAGCGGAGGCTGGAGGGCAGAGGACAGGGAGAGGAGAGCGGAGGCTGGAGGGCGGAGGCTGGAGGGCAGAGGACAGGGAGAGTAGAGCGGAGGCTGGAGGGCAGAGGACAGGGAGAAGCGAGTGGAGGGCGGAGGAGAGAGAGGAGAGTGGAAGGTGGAGGGCAGAGGAGAGGGAGAGGAGAGCGGAAGCTGGAGGGCAGAGGACAGGGAGAGGAGAGCAGAGGCTGGAGGACAGGGAGAGGAGAGCGGAGGCTGTAGGGCAGAGGAGAGCGGAGGCTGGAGGGCAGAGGACAGGGAGAGGAGAGCGGAGGCTGGAGGGCAGAGGACAGGGAGAGGAGAGCGGAGGCTGGAGGGCAGAGGACAGGGAGAGGAGAGTGGAGGCTGGAGGGCAGAGGAGAGCAGAGGCTGGAGGGCAGAGGAGAGGGAGAGGAGAGCGGAGGCTGGAGGGCAAAGGACAGGGAGAGGAGAGCGGAGGCTGGAGGGCAGAGGACAGGGAGAGGAGAGCGGAGGCTGGAGGGCAGAGGACAGGAAGAGGAGAGAGGAGGCTGGAGGACAGAGAACAGGGAGAGGAGAGCGAAGGCTGGAAGGCAGAGGACAGGGAGAGGGGAGCGAAGGCTGGAGGGCGGAGGGCAGAGGAGAGGAGAGGAGAGTGGAGGCTGGAGGGCAGAGGAGAGCAGAGGCTGGAGGGCAGAGGACAGGGAGAGGAGAGCGAAGGCTGGAAGGCAGAGGACAGGGAGAGGGGAGCGAAGGCTGGAGGGTGGAGGGCAGAGGACAGGGAGAGGAGAGCAGAGGGTGGAGGGCAGAGGACAGGGAGAGGAGAGCGGAGGGTGGAGGGCAGAGGACAGGGAGAGGAGGGCGGAGGACAGGGAGAGGAGGGCGGAGGACAGGGAGAGGAGAGCGGAGGGTGGAGGACAGGGAGAGGAGAGCGGAGGGTGGAGGACAGGGAGAGGAGAGCGGAGGGTGGAGGACAGGGAGAGGAGAGCGGAGGGGGGAGGACAGGGAGAGGAGAGCGGAGGGTGGAGGACAGAGGACAGGGAGAGGAGGGCGGAGGCTGGAGGGCGGAGGGTGAGGGCAGAGGACAGGGAGAGGAGAGCGGAGGGTGGAGGGCAGAGGACAGGGAGAGGAGAGCGGAGGGTGGAGGGCAGAGGACAGGGAGAGGAGAGCGGAGGGTGGAGGGCAGAGGACAGGGAGAGGAGAGCGGAGGGTGGAGGGCAGAGGACAGGGAGAGGAGAGCGAGGGTGGAGGGCGGAGGGCAGAGGAGAGGGAGAGGAGAGTGGAGGCTGGAGGGCAGAGGAGAGCAGAGGCTGGAGGGCAGAGGACAGGGAGAGGAGAGCGAAGGCTGGAAGGCAGAGGACAGGGGGAGGGGAGCGAAGGCTGGAGGGTGGAGGGCAGAGGACAGGGAGAGGAGAGCAGAGGGTGGAGGGCAGAGGACAGGGAGAGGAGAGTGGAGGGTGGAGGGCAGAGGACAGGGAGAGGAGAGCGGAGGGCGGAGGACAGGGAGAGGAGAGCGGAGGGCGGAGGACAGGGAGAGGAGAGCGGAGGGCGGAGGACAGGGAGAGGAGAGCGGAGGGTGGAGGACAGGGAGAGGAGAGCGGAGGGTGGAGGACAGGGAGAGGAGAGCGGAGGGTGGAGGACAGGGAGGAGGGAGGGCGGAGGACAGGGAGAGGAGGGCGGAGGGACAGGGAGAGGAGGGCGGAGGACAGGGAGAGAGAGGAGGGCGGAGGACAGGGAGAGGAGAGCGGAGGGCGGAGAGGACAGGGAGAGGAGAGCGGAGGGCGGAGGACAGGGAGAGGAGAGCGGAGGGCGGAGGACAGGGAGAGGAGAGCGGAGGGCGGAGGACAGGGAGAGGAGAGCGGAGGGCGGAGGACAGGGAGAGGAGAGCGGAGGGCGGAGGACAGGGAGAGGAGAGCGGAGGGCGGAGGACAGGGAGAGGAGAGCGGAGGGCGGAGGACAGGGAGAGGAGAGCGGAGGGCGGAGGACAGGGAGAGGAGAGCGGAGGGCGGAGGACAGGGAGAGGAGAGCGGAGGGCGGAGGACAGGGAGAGGAGAGCGGAGGGCGGAGGACAGGGAGAGGAGAGCGGAGGGCGGAGGACAGGAGGAGAGGAGGAGCGGAGGGCGGAGGACAGGGAGAGGAGAGCGGAGGGCGGAGGACAGGGAGAGGAGAGCGGAGGGCGGAGGACAGGGAGAGGAGAGCGGAGGGCGGAGGACAGGGAGAGGAGAGCGGAGGGCGGAGGACAGGGAGAGGAGAGCGGAGGGCGGAGGCGAGGGAGAGAGGAGAGCGGAGGGCGGAGGACAGGGAGAGGAGAGCGGAGGGCGGAGGACAGGGAGAGGAGAGCGGAGGGCGGAGGACAGGGAGAGGAGAGCGGAGGGCGGAGACAGGGAGAGGAAGCGAGGGCGGAGGACAGGGAGAGAAGCGGAGGGCGGAGGACAGGGAGAGAGAGCGGAGGGCGGAGGACAGGAGAGGAACGAGGGGAGGACGGGGAGAGGAAGCGGAGGGCGGAGGACAGGGAGAGGAGAGCGGAGGGCGGAGGACAGGGAGAGGAGAGCGGAGGGCGGAGGACAGGGAGAGGAGAGCGGAGGGCGGAGGACAGGGAGAGGAGAGCGGAGGACAGGGAGAGGAGAGCGGAGGCTGGAGGACAGAGGAGAGGAGAGCGGAGGCTGGAGGACAGAGGAGAGGAGAGCGGAGGCTGGAGGACAGAGGAGAGGAGAGCGGAGGCTGGAGGACAGAGGAGGTCGGAGGCAGGAGGGCGGAGGCTGGAGGGCAGAGGACAGGAGAGGAGAGCGGAGGCTGGAGGGCAGAGGACAGGGAGAGGAGAGCGGAGGCTGGAGGGCAGAGGACAGGGAGAGGAGAGCGGAGGCTGGAGGGCAGAGGACAGGGAGAGGAGAGCGGAGGCTGGAGGGCAGAGGACAGGGAGAGGAGAGCGGAGGCTGGAGGGCAGAGGAGGCTGGAGGGCAGAGGCCAGGGAGAGGAGAGCGGAGGCTGGAGGGCAGAGGCCAGGGAGAGGAGAGCGGAGGCTGGAGGCAGAGGCCAGGGAGAGGAGAGCGGAGGCTGGAGGGCAGAGGCCAGGGAGAGGAGAGCGGAGGCTGGAGGGCAGAGGACAGGGAGAGGAGAGCGGAGGCTGGAGGGCAGAGGAGGCTGGAGGGCAGAGGAGGCTGGAGGGCAGAGGCCAGGGCAGAGGAGGCTGGAGGGCAGAGGACAGGGAGAGGAGAGCGGAGGCTGGAGGGCAGAGGAGGCTGGAGGGCAGAGGAGGCTGGAGGGCAGAGGCCAGGGCAGAGGAGGCTGGAGGGCAGAGGCCAGGGCAGAGGAGAGCGGAGGCTGGAGGGCAGAGGCCAGGGCAGAGGAGAGCGGAGGCTGGAGGGCAGAGGCCAGGGCAGAGGAGAGCGGAGGCTGGAGGGCAGAGGCCAGGGCAGAGGAGAGCGGAGGCTGGAGGGCAGAGGCCAGGGAGAGGAGAGCGGAGGCTGGAGGGCAGAGGCCAGGGAGAGGAGAGCGGAGGCTGGAGGGCAGAGGACAGGGAGAGGAGAGCGGAGGCTGGAGGGCAGAGGAGGCTGGAGGGCAGAGGCCAGGGCAGAGGAGGCTGGAGGGCAGAGGCCAGGGCAGAGGAGGCTGGAGGGCAGAGGCCAGGGCAGAGGAGGCTGGAGGGCAGAGGCCAGGGCAGAGGAGGCTGGAGGGCAGAGGCCAGGGCAGAGGAGGCTGGAGGGCAGACTCACCGCGGGCCGGCCATCAGGTTTACTCTTTACTGTAGCAGGAGAGGAGGGGCGGGCAGAGCTGCAGGAGAGGAAGTCCCGCCCTCCCTCCTCTCCAGGCACGGGCAGGAAGCGCGGGTACCCCCAGGGCTTGTGTGGCCCCCCGAGGTGGCGGGCAATGGGCCCCCCTGCCCCCCCCGGTATGTAGCTACTGGCTGGAGGGCAGAGGGTGGAGGGGAGTGGCTGTGGGCACATGGAACTTCCGAGGTCGGAACGTTCCGTGTGCCGGTGCCTGTAGCAGGAGGGCAGCCCGGATACAGTGCACTGGATGAGCCTGGGCGAAGACCATCACGGAAGTGGGCGTGGCCTTCTCCGGATGTGGCCTTCGGGTTTTATATATAAGATTGAGCGTTTTGACTCTAAAAGTTTGTCCTTTTAGTTTTCAATCTCGTGGTGACTTTTGCGGGAGGCAGCAGATCTCCTCATAATTATTTCCTCAGTTCTGCCCTTATTAATTGTCCACTCACTCTCCAACTCTTTTCTTAATAACTGGGCTTCATTTAATAGACTCCTCTTTGCATTTGGATATTCCTGATCTTTTGCTTTTCCTCCTTCAGATGTTCGTTTCACCTTGTGATTCTCAGTGTAATCTCTGCCTTCACTTATCCAGGTATCTGATCTCATCTTGTAGTTTGGGAGCTCCTCTTTCAGGGAAGATATAACTTCATTTTTCTCTAGACTTCCTTAGATGTTGGTTTTCCAGTGCAAGGTTCTTATTCTGTACCTCTAGTTTTCAGGCTGGTGTAAGGTCATCTGCCTCCAGCTTTACATCACTTTCCTTCTGTGAAACATTTTGGTTCTTTGCTGGTTTTGTCCCTTACATCAAGAGATGGGACCAGATCTTCTCCTCTTCCAGGTCTTCGGGGAGCTGCTCAAAATCTTCCTTGTGTTCCATTTTGGTTTTTCTCCCTTTGACCCTGAAACAGATCGTCCATCTCAGAGTTCACTTTCATGAATTTTGTTCTACAAATTTTTGCCATTCTAATATCTGAATAGTAACATAGAAATGTGTGGGCTTTGTACATTTTTAAGAGTGAGGATGATGCACTGGTTTAGGTTGCTGTTCATTCATCTAAACATTCTCAGTGCTGGGGGTAACTGGCGGCTAACACTCAGATCCAGAGGGTATAGATTTCTTACAACATTGGTGTTGCAGAATAGGACTAGAATCATCACTCGCTCCATTACTCGAGTCTTCTTTACTGGGCTGAGATGGAAACAGGTTGTGGCTGGGAGAATGTCTCCTGGCTACTAGAGGAAAAGCTTGTGGTAAGAACATTGCTTCCAGACAAATCTTCTGAAATCTCCTTCACTTCTTCATTGGGTCCAACTTCATCTACTTTGAAAGTCTCGAGTAACAATGTCAGTCATCACTTGCAGCCTCACAGTGGCTATACTCACATAAGGTGCCCTCGTTACAAAGATGTTCATCATGTGCAGCTGATCGCTCTGGTTTAGGGCATGAGCGGTAACTGGTCAACGGCTCTTGTTCTCCCTAATTATCTAAAGTGGAGGCCAGATTTTCCACACTTGACATAGTAGCCTCCTTTTTGCAGACATCTGTCAATTCTTCTGTTAAATCTAACTAAGTTTCCATCAAATGAAGTGCGGTGTTCTAAAGGAAGGTTTGGGCATCACAAAATTCTGTGTAGGATCTTTGTCCTCATAGTTAATAGTCCATCCACATACTGATTCGCTATCACTTCAGTTTCCAGACCTTTATTTTGCTGAGATGGAGGCGGCCCCTTCATGGTGATTACAAAGACCCTCCTTCACTGCTCTGTTACTGTCACTTCCAGACCCCATTGACATCTTCAAAAAAATATCTGAGCTGGGAGAATAGAGGCAGCTGGAGGAACAGAGTGGGGAATGGTTGCCTGGGATGGCGGGAGATGTTGTTTATCCTCCCACTTATTGAACCTTCTTCCTTTTTAGAACCTCTCCCAAAAAGGTAAAGGGTGCGAGTGTAAACTCTGCTGTGATATTTGACCTCTGAGGTCTTAAGCCATGAAATTATTGAGTATTCATTGAGCCGGACAACTGGCAACTTGTCACTTACATTAGCCGGCTCCTTTTTTTTTTTTTTCTTGTGTGTGTATATCCAGCTGGATAAGTGGTCACATTTCCTTTAATGTTGGCAGTCTGACATTCAACCTCACCAAATGAGCATACTTGCATATCCGTATTTATATTATGTAAAGACTTGCTCAGGCATGCTCACTAATTGGCTGAGTAATGCGATCATTCATGAAGAACGCTTGAATCCCAGTCACCCTGAAATCTGGGCAAACCCTGGACAACTTGGATCTGCTCAGATATTTGCATCCTGAAATTGCCCAGGCAAGCAGTGTAGTGCCACTGAGGAGGCATTTCCCTGCCTACCTTTTTAGACATTGAGAAACTGAACCTAGACATCAATACACATTTTTGTCTTTTTTTTTGTCTTCAGAGAAACCAGTACATAACAAGAAGGAAACTTAAAAATTGCACCATAACATGGGGCTGAACAGTCTTGAGCATGGCACCACTCGGAAATGGGACGATATTGATGTCAAATAGATCTCTCTATTTTGTTTCTCCCACTGAGAGCAGTCAACATTTACTCCTCCTTCAGAACACCCATGTGAGAACTGTGGTATTGTCTGTCTAAACCACCAGGGGGTACTCAGCCTTCTCAGATGTCCACCACAGAGGACATTTTTGTACCAACAGGCATTTACTTCCTTTCAGCCCTGCACATCAGGGGGATAGACAACATCTGGGCCAATTATCTCAGCCGCCATTCTCCTGAACAGGCCTAAAAAATGCCTGTTCAGGAGAATGGCGGCTGAGATAATTGGCCCAGATGTTGTCTATCCCCCTGATGTGCAGGGCTGAGAGGAAGTAAATGCCTGTTGGTACAAAAATGTCCTCTGTGGTGGACATCTGAGAAGGCTGAGGACCCCCTGGTGGTTTAGACAGACAATACCACAGTTCTCACATGGGTGTTCTGAAGGAGGAGTAAATGTTGACTCCTCTCAGTGGAGGAAGCAAGATAACAACCTTGTAGTTGTGAGGTGGTGTAGAAACTGGAGGAGGGCATATTTGGCTGCCTTCAATTCTTTCAGGTTGTAAGAGCCTATTGCATCTCCTGTCATCGACCAATTTTGCGCTAGGTGATCTCCTACATGAGCCCCCCCCCACTCTGAAGGACTGGTGTCTGTTGTGACTATGGAGTCTGGTTTTATGAACTAGGACCCCTGTGGATGTGAACTGGATCTAGCCACCAATTTAGACTCGGCTGGATGCGTCTGAACATCTACAGTAGTCTGATGTCCCTGCAGGCTCTCGTCTGCCCTGAGTGTTTCGTATTGTAGACTTCTTGGGTGATATTGTACCCACTGGGCTGCTGGCATTTAGTAGGTCAGAGTTCCCATTAAGGACATAGCGTCTCTTAAGGTACTGTTGCACACAGAGCTGTACAGACAATGCTTGCAACTCACTGCAGTCAAATCATGGACACATTGTTCCATTTTGTTGCTGTGTACAAAATAGAACAATGTGTCCATGATTTCACTGCAACCAGTGAGTTGCCAGCAATGTCTGTAAAAGTACCGTTACACACATCTGTGCAGAGTTCTGAGTTAACCACCCTTCGGACCCTGCTGATAAGTTTCAACCTTTCACTCCAGGCAGGAAACATTGTGGAGTCTAGGTTGAGACACAGAAAACTTTCAAAGGTGGAAGGAGTCGGTCTGTTGTGTGTTTTTTTTTTTTTTTTTTTTTTGCTGCAGATCCAATCTAGTTCATGTAGGGACAATGATGCGATTCAGACTGGATATACAATTTTCTCTCAGGGCTGGGTACTCGGGTTTGAGGCGCGAGGTCCTGGGGAATCACTGGTGGCGATGCCTGAGCCAGTGACCCAGGGGGCAGACTCCTATTTCGTGACACCACTTGTATTACCTGGTGAGGGATCATCAGCGCCGACAGTCTTCCGGTGGGTGTTGGTATTGCGGTTAGGTGGTATAGCTTTCTACAGGTAAAGCTGGGCCTCCGGAGCAGCGTTAGTAACAGTAGAGAGGTTCAATGTCGGTAGCACAGAGAAGTTCACGGTCTCCCGGGTACTTTACTGGAAACAAGCATATATTGGTACAGCATTCACATTTCGGTACAGATTTAGAATAGGTAGCCTTCCAGTTGGCTGTAAGTGGATGCAAAGCAGTATGTAGGTACCCGCAGTATACCTTAGTTGACGAACACGTGTTCACTGCATGGGAGAAGTCCTTTCCCTGTTCCCTCAAGGTAATCCTGGGGCTCCTCTCCTTCCCGTCTGCATCTCCTACTTCAACCCCGACCTCTATGGAATCCCGGGTGGACCGTTCCGTAATGGCAGGGTGCTGTGGCCGGTAAACAAACCACAACAACCGGTTGACTACTTCAGAGCTGGACTCGAGAAGCTCCCCGGAGTATGGTCGCTCCGCACTGGGGTTCCCCCTTTCTCTCTCGGGCCAAGACTCCCGTGTCAGGCACCGTCTCTCAAGGTTCCCTCAGGACCCCCTTTCATCTTCCCTCAGGTGGAGTCTGCAACTTTCCTGTTCTGACCTCCCAACTCTCCTAACCCTCCCCCTGGGTGTCCTTACCCTGGATTTTGTGGGAGTGCTGGAATTGGGTCCCTCCCACCTGCCTCTCCATCCACCTACAGTTGTGGAAAATTACACCGCTTTTATGGGTGTAATACCCCGGTGTGACTCCAGACCATCTGGGGCGCCAAACAATGTGCAGCAGACTTCCCTGCTTATCGGGAAGCCATCCAGATATGGGACAGCAAGAGTATCAGTTTCTCACACATGAGCCATAACTTCTGCCATCACCTTTGTGAAGACGCGTGGAGCCATGGAGAGGCCGAATGGCATTGTGTTGAACTGAAAATGTCTGAGCCACCTGTCCATACATACTGCAACTCTTAGGGCCACGTCACACACAGATATCTGTGTAGATTGTTCACAGATCTCTGGTTGCAGTGAAATCATGGACACATCGTGTACAAATGTAACAGCCACAAAATGGAACAATGTGTCCATGATTTCACTGCAACCAGAGATCTGCGAACAATACACCATTATCTGTGTGAGACATGGCCCTTAGGAACTGCTCATCTTGATGGACAGGCAGATGAATGTCCTTTAAATCTTGAACAGCCATGAAGCACTTGGGAAACGGAAGCTGAATTGCAGATTTTATGGAATCCATCTTAAAGGTTTGAAACCTGAGGAACGAGTTCAACTTTCGTAAATTAATTCTAAAGAAACGATATGATTTCAGAACCAGGAATAAAGGATGATAAAACCCATTCTCTCGTTGTCCTCCAAAACCCTACCAAAACTCATTTCTGTAATAGATCTCTAACCTCAGTCTCCAAAGCATGTTGCTGAACAGGGTTAAAGTATTGTGATGAAAGGAATTCCTTGGGATTCTCTGTATTCCTTGGGATTCTCTGGATGCACTTATTATAAATTTTTTAATCTGCCAACGACCTGGGGGTTTAGATTAATGGTGCTTGTGCTTAGGAGGAACCCCTGAAGTAGGCACATTTTATGCTTTTCAGAGGGCTCCCATCTGGAGTCTGACTTCTACCTTGAGAATAGCCATTTTCTAAAAGACTTCCTAAAATTAGGAGCAGAATATATAGGGAAACCTTTTTTAGACATCACCTGCTTTTGTCAATGTCATCAAGCACAGGGCCAAACAGCTACTCACCCTGGCATGGTATGGCGCACAGTTTTTATTTTTTGTGTGCACGTCCCCTTTCCATTCTTTTGGCCATAGTGCCCGGCGAGCAGTATTGGATAACCCCGCTGATCTGGCCGCCACGCTAAGCAAATCGGCTGATGCATCCGCCAAGCTGAACCACTGCGGAACTGGGCAATAGAGACCAACAGCTTATCCCTAGATGTTATGAACTTGATCTGGTCATCCAGCTGGTCAACCCATACTAGCATAGATCTCGTAATGCATGTGCTAGTTATAGCCAGCCTGAAGGCTCCAGAAGAGGATTCCCTGGCATGCTTAAGTAATGTCTCTGCCTGTCTGTCCAAAGGGTCTTTAAGGAGGCCTCAGTCCTCTAATGGTAGTACATTCCGCATCTGCTTTTGAAGCCTTATCCCTTTGACCCCCCCCCCCCCCAGCTGTTCAAATGGAATATTTCCGTTCAGAGGCTGAAGGCAGGAAACCCCTAGAATCCTGTTTAATAATAATTTGTAAAAATACTGAACTGTATCATTCAGATCAGATCATTGGTCACGCTCTCAAATGTGTAGTCATTGGAGATCATTCAGAATGACATCATTGGCATTACCACAAGCCCAGAATCATGTACATTTCCAGCCTGTGTTTTCATGATAAAAGCTGACTTACTCCTTTTGTAGACACATTGTTGATGACTTCTATTAGGTTATGTTGGGAGTATAAACACTGGATCGGGGCTGTATCATCTGTGGATCTTTGTGTAGTTGTTGTTCGACCTCTTGTCTTCTTGCATCTAGTAATGTCTAGCATTTCCTCACCGCTTTGGTGTGCTGTATAACTCTAGGTTTGTTCAGCCGGTGTAATGAAACTGTAGACCATTTCTTTAAGCCATAACAAACCATTCTTGGATCACATCAATTTATTTATATTTACTCAGGTTGATGGTCCAATTGCTTGTGTTCTTTTGAAATCTTCTAGCTCCGCAACATTGTCAGGTGTTGGATGCTATTAATAATCTTTCATAATTATCAGATTTTAGTTCTGCATGTTTTCATAATTTTGTGCACTGAAAACCCAAATCATTGAACATATTGAGGTTTCCTCAGACCTCCGAGCAGGTAATGGGTAAGGTACTGTATTGTGAATTTATCGCCTTTTATTAGTACCCCGGTGTTAAGCTGATCACCACCTCTAGAGGGTTTACAAAGCTGAAATCACTAGATATGCATAAGAGCTTTATCTGTAGGCTGTACAGTATGACCCACCCATATACTGTCCAGGTTATTAGTCTTCTTACCCTCATTGAGCCGAACAATTTCTCTAAGTGCTTCACGAGTCTCTTGTGTCAGGTGATTTGTGTAAATGATCGGCTGTTGTGTTGGGCACATGCCCTGTACTGCTCTGTTGTGCATAGCTCTTGCTTGTAATGGGCTTCTTTTCTTACTGAAGTCTTCAGGTCTGGCTTCCCGTACTGTCAGCCATCCTCGTGCTCCACCACAGATTAATGATAGCGGTGTTATTCTCATATGATCATTATCTTTGTGGTGGGATCAGGACTGGCACAGTGTAACACTTCAGCAGGACTCGCGGTTGTAGAGCAGATATAGCTTTATTTCTATAAGCCATGTGTAGCTAAAATAAGTTGCATGTGTCAGCCATGGAACCTGTATAACACTGTATATAGACAGTAGAGCGATGCCTATATCTAGACTTACAAGTAGGAGCTGGATATTGGGTTTCTGCATACACTGGATTAGTTGCCATATTATTGGTTGTTGCTCAATGGGTGGGTGTAATCATTGAGTGAATTTCCTGGCCACTGGATCACCATCTGTAAGTAAAATATAACCATTAGACACAGCAGAAATACTTTTCTTCCTGGCATTGAGCGCTGTATACGTTTCCGAGTCGTTACCCTTTTTTCCTGTCCTTCATGCTTAGCGGTTTTCCTATCTTTCAGTGCTTTAGACACCAGGGGGATTTCATGTCTACATACATAGGAGCAGCATACTTTTTCTTCTTTCAAAGAGCCGTTGCCTTTTCCGTTCATATCTTCTCCGTTCATGTGATGCTTCTGTTGTGGTTTCAAATAAGTTGTATATACATATAGATTGTCTTTTTAAGGAGCGTTAATACCCTCTAAGGGCTCAGCAGATAGTTTTGCATACACTGTATTAGTTGCCATATTGGTTTTTGCTCAAGGGGTGGGTGTACTCACTTTTAAAAATGTTTGGTTTTTTTTATTTTTATTTTTTTTCCCTCTGGCCACTAGATTACCATCTGTAAGTAAAATATAACCATTAGACAAGGCAGAAATGCTTTTCTTCCTGGCATTGAGCGGCGTATACCTTTCCGAGCAGTTACCCTTTGTTTTCCTGACAATCATGCTTGGCGGTTTTCCCATCTTTCAGAGAATGAAATGCAAGAATATGAAATGCAAAACAAGGCCTTAATCAGAATGAGATTAATCCGTGCAGTTACCGGGTGAACAGATGCTTTTGGGTGTCGGAGTAATGTGACAGTCGTCATCTCTCACAACCATCGCACCATCTGGCTGGTGACAATAGTCTGGCACTTCTGGGTGAAGGTAGGGGCTCAAGTAATGTAATGAGAGAAAATACTTGCCATCTGCAAAATAAAAACACCTTTCCACTGAACGAAGTTGACAAGTATATACAAAATGTATTGGGCTGATTTAGACCATTATGTTAGACTTGTGTGGTATGCTGATGAAATGTGAGTGCATGTAAGTACTCTGAGCGCACACATGCCGCAACCAGCAAAGTTGGCCTGATCTATTGTTCATACACCGCAAATCACTGTCAAAGAGAAAACTAACCAAAAAAATGAAGGCAATTGTCAGTCTAACAGAGGCTAAGGTACATCTCCGACAGTGGAGGGCATCAGTGAAATTACCACTCACATATTCTTCCTCCTCTAAGACAAATGAGGCTGGATGAGACTTTGTGCATCTTCACACCTATGAGCGCCTTGTGATGGCCGTTGTGCCCGTGGTGCTGCCTCCTGTTCCCCTCTTTAACCTGTGAGTGAGGGAAATATAAACAATAGAAAAGGCAGTGACAGAAGATGACCGAGCAGGACGTGAGGACTTAAGGGGCCGTCGCACGCATCAATATCGCTGCTGCACGTGACGTTGTAGTGATATTGATGCGTGTGACAGGGCGATAAATCGCTGGTTGGTCGCCAGGTTTTCGGACTGGACCGAAAACCTGGTGATGGTTGCCCAGTGTACATGCAGCATTGCACGATCAGCCAGCTCCCAGTGCCTCTGCAAGCGCTGTGAGCTTGTATCCAGGGTAAACTGCGGGTAATAAGTCAGTGTGCTTCAGGGACCTCCAAGCAGGGAATGTGTAAGGTGTAAAGCTGATCACCACCTCGAGGGTTTACAAAGCTGAAATCACTAGATATGCATATGAGCTTAATCTGCAGGCTGCACGGTATGATACACCTATATACTGTCCAGGTTATCAGTCTTCTTACCCTCATTGAGCTGATTAACTTCTAAGTGCATCACGAGTCGCTTGTGTCAGGTGATTTGTGTAAATGATCGGCTGTTGTGTTGGGTACGTGCCCTGTACTGCTCTGTTCTGCATAGCTCTTGCTTGAAATGGGCTTCTTTTCTTACTGAAGTCTTCAGGTCTGGCTTCCCGTACTGTCAGCCATCCTCGTTCTCCCCAATAGATTAATGATAGCGGTGTTATTCTCATATGGTCATTAGCTCTTTGTGGTGGGATCAGGACTGGCATGTTGTAACACTTCAGCAGGACTCGCGGTTGTAGAGCAGATGTGGCTTTTATTTCCGTAAGCCATGAGCTAAAATAAGTTGCATGTCTCAGCCATGAAACCTGTATAACTGTATATAGACAGTAGAGAGATGCCTAAATCTAGACTTACAAGTATGAGGGGTGTATTGGATTTTTGCATGCACTGGATAAGTTGCCATATTGGTTATTGCTTAAGGGGTGGGTGTACTCACTTTTTTAAAAAATATGGTTTTCCCTGACAACTAGATTACCATCTGTAAGTAAAATATAACAATTAGATGGGGCAGAAATGCTTTTCTTCCTGGCATTGAGCGCTGTATATTTTTCCGAGCCCTTACTTTTTCTTTTCCTGATCATCATGTTTAGCGGTTTTCCCATCTTTCAGTGCTTAAGACACCAGGGAGATTTCAGACTTGTAGAGCTTTCATCACCTTTTATTAAAAGATGTTTTATTTTGTCTACATACATATGAGCAGCATACTTTTGTGTTTATTCATAGAGCCGTTGCCTTTTCCGTTCATGTCTTTCCCGTTCATGTGATGCCAGTTTGGGTTTCGCCAGGTTTTTAGCTTCTTCAGTAATTGGTGTTTTCTAGCAAATAGACAGTGTGCAGCATCCCAGCTTCTGTATGAGATTGTATTTAGTTTCATGTCTAGATACATGTTTAAAACAGCTAATTTACATATATGCAACTGATCATTTGATAGGATGTTGTAAATAAGTTTAGCTCGTCTCGTCAGGAGCATAAACTATCTGCCGAGCCTTTAGAGGGGTGTTAAAGTGACACCAAAATCCAATATGGCAAACAAATTGTCCTCTCTGGGGGGCATACATTCATCTTAAAGAGAATGAATTGCAAGAATATAAAATGCAAAACAAGGCCTTGATCAGAATGAGATTAATCCTTGCAGCTACCGGGTGAACAGACGCTTGTGGGTGTCTGAATAGTTCAACATTCCTCATCTCTCATAACCATCACACCATCTGGCTGGTGACAATAGTCTGGCACTTCTGGGTGAAGGTAGGAGCTCAAGTAGGGTCCTGATTCATGGAATGAGAGAAAATACTTGGCAACTTGGTTCAGTGGATAGGTGTTTTTATTTTGCCGGTGACCGGTATATGCAAAGATGTTTGTCTGATTTAGACCAGTATAAAAAAAGGAAATGTTGCGGAAATGTCACAGGTTTTGTAACGTAACCGCAACCTCTCCAGCAATGTTGTAGCTGATGTGTCATACACTGCCTGGCCCCCGCTGTGAGGTTGCTAATCAATACAAATTGTTAACCATTTGTTGGTACTTAATCTCCCGCTGGTCAACCGGCATCGGCGTATGTGACAGACCAACAATCAAGCAACCTGGCAGCCAATGGCCTGCGCCACACATTACGTGCTGGCTACTGTTACACAGTGTAAATATGGGTTAGCTAAGCAGCACGCTCTGCTTAGTTACCCATTGTTGACCATGGTTACCAGCGTCCTCCCGATTAGCCCAGCCTGTAAGCCGGAGGACACTGGTAACCAGGGTAAACAGATAACTAAGCAAAGAGCACTCCTTAGCAACCCCATATTTAACCTGCTTACCAGCAATCTTGCTGCTGACTGCTCGATGCGGAGTCTGCCTTTTTGCCAGCTCACCAGCGACTGCATAGATACTTTCCAGCAATCCCGGCCAGGTCAGGTTGGTGGTGGGTTCACTGGAAAGTGACGGCGTTTAAATGGGTCCTTAATATGTGATGAATTCTCACCTGGTCAGTGTTTTTTCTTTGGATGTTTGCCAGTGATTTACCTACATATGTTTAATGCACTCACATGGTTGGTGGGAAAAGTTCATGTTTGGGTATTGGCCTGGCAAATTGGAAATTTAGTCAACAACCCCCCAAAAAAAAGCATATGCCCACTCATATGGGCATATTTGATGATGATGCCTTTGGGCAATTTCATATTTAGAATAAAACCTCTATATGCCAATATTGTTGCCCTTGCATGGACGTGTCATGTTGCAACGATGAGTCTTTTTCAAAGTGGTAAGTGTGTGGTGTCAATGTTGTTTAAATCCCTTACAAGTTGTGGGTATACATTTCAGGCATTTCTAAAAGGCAATAAGGAAACAAATGTGACAACTTTAATGTGGACAAACACAAATGTTTGGATCCAAACAGTTTTGCCTTTGTTTGATTCTCAACATTACAAAGAACCATGAGAAGACAACAAAATGGCAACAATGGATAACTCCATGGAAACCAAAAAGTGACATCACCAACAAATTAAATAACTTGGTCCTGCCAAGGCACACTACCCAAGTCGGATATGAAATAATTTGCAAAGTTATCACGCATCTCAAAACCTGCCCTGGAAGAACCATATGTGACAAAGTTCTCCACAGGGGGCTCTGGTATGTCCCAAAGGTCAACTGCTCTTTGCTCACGCATTGGCACAAAATTATGAAGCACGACACATGCCTTAACGACATTGTCGATGGTGTCTACTTTTAAATTTATAGCTGTGCATAGTACTCGCCATTTGGCCGCAAGCAAACCAAAGGCACACTCGAGCATGCGGTGTGCACGAGTCAGGCGGTGGTTGTATATACGTTTTGCATACGTTAAACCCCGACTACTGTATGGTTTAGATTAGGGGCTATACAAGCAGGTATGGCCTTGCTGGTGCCTGTGCCCGGGAGTGGTGCCGGTGGTTGGAAATTAAAGTTCTGGCTGTATACAAGACAGCTGTTAAAGGAATCAGGGACGGGCTGAGTTGTTGCCCCGGCCATAACCACCTATATCAACAGCTACAAATTTGTAGTCATCACTCCATTGTGCTCATGGCAATTGTGGATGCAATCAATTATAGTTGAAGAACTCCAATCCCCTCTTTGCTGGCTTTTTGATGCAGATATGTTTTCCGTCGAGGGCGTCGGGGCAATTTGGAAATTGGCATGTCTGCAAGAATTTCTCCGAGACACAGCCATTGCTGGGTTGTGGAATGTGGGATCACCTCTGTGTGGAGTTCCTACTAGAGCGCCCAGCAAGTCTCCTTTATTATGCCACCCCGTGGACAAGCCAATGCGGTACTGGTAATGCAGGGAAGTCAAGGATTCCCCTGTCGCCAGAAATCTGCAAAACCGTTATGTTGCCCAAATATAATTTTAACAACCGGCAAACTTGACAATAAGGTAAACCTCAAAAACATTACACAATAGGTAGATGACTCAATTGTGGAGTCTGGGCAAAACATGTGCTGAATAGGGATGAGCGAGTCCTAAATTACTCGGAATCGCTAGACCCGCACGAGTCCGAGCCCAGGACTCGGTACTCGTGGCGAGTCTAGCGAGTCCAATGTTAATGAATAGGGAATAGGGATTCGCGAGTCCCGAATAGAGAATACAGGACTCTGAATCGCAGACTCGCTAGGATTCGGACTCGCAGATTGCCATTCACTTGCATTGGACTCAGGGGCTGGCTGGAGCCTCTTCCCCTGGGTGGCAGTTAGGTATCCCCGGCCCTGGTTGAGAAGCGGGGTGGGGGGGGGGGTGCTGTCAGGTCCGGGCAGCCTTGAGAACCGGGGGGGGGGGGGTGCTGTCAGGTCCGGGCAGCCTTGAGAACCGGGGGGTGGGGGGGGGGGGGTGCTGTCAGGTCCGGGCAGCCTTGAGAACCGGGGGGGGGGGTGCTGTCAGGTCCGGGCAGCCTTGAGAACCGGGGGGGGGGGGTGCTGTCAAAGCTGACCTTACCTCCTCCTGCCGCAAACCGACGCGCCGGCCGCAAAGTGACGCTCGATGTGGACTCGTTAGTGAGCGAGTATTCGCTAAAAGACTCGCCGATTCCCGAGTCCAGCGAGTCCCTTAAGAATCGCCGAGTAACGAGTCCTAGCGAGTAGACTCGCTCATCCCTAGTGCTGAACTACTGACAAACATGGTAAGGCACACGTGGACATGTAATTGAAAAGACATGCTGCTACTCTGTGAACATTATTGCATGAACTGCTTCAATGTGAGGTAAATGCACAATCAGAACCACCAGCACACATTACAGAATTAAGCACTATGGGTGTTGTGTGTGAGGTGGGGGCCCATATATCCAAAAAGCGGGTAACAATTGTGGCGACACATAAATTCCTAAATCTCACTTGCATGACACATTTAACAGAGGAAACAAAATTACATACATGAAAGTATGATTGTACCATATGTTGAAGAAAAGACATACGATTGGGTACACAACAGAGGACGCTATGGGTAGGTGTGCCGCCAGCTCATGAAGGGTGCATTACTGCGCACTTAATGCAAGCTTTTTGATGTAGGCTAATGTAAGACTCCATGAAAATCGGTATGATGGCACTCAAGAGCAACATAAGAACACACAATGTATTAGGAAGTAGGCCACAATTAACAGGATTAGCACACAAGAAGCTGCCTACTCACGATACATGGCTAACAAAAAAAAAAAAAAATAAATAAAATGCGCAAAAGCATATTTATTTTTAGTGTCTGCCAGAGACATTAATAGAATGACGAAGATGTACACACACCTTAGTGTCAGCTTAAGGCGCTCTTGTGGTGTGATGGCTCTTCTTACATCCAGTGAGGACACTGCTTTTAGAACGTAGTCTAGTCACCAGCTCATCAAAGCTGTCCATGGACATACAGAGGTAGTTAATGTATCCGGATGAGCACGCAGCTCTGGGTAAACAGTCTGATAAACCCCACTAGTCTCGTGCCCAAACATAATGGGGTGCAAACAATATTCCCAGACCTCAGACCTCTTATGGCCTGCTCCTGATATGTGCTGTGGCTTGCTATTCACAGAGCTATGAGTGCTGCCAGCCTTTGTTCAGCTACTTAGTGGGTGGCCTTTATTAGGATGAACACCCACTGGATGATGCTGGCGTGCGTTTCACTCCAGAACGTGTAAGCCTGTGTTGCGCATGCGCGAGCTCCGCAACTTCTGGTGAAGCGCAAATAATCGTATCCCTTAAGGCCCCGTCACACCTGGCGACGGGGCTGGAGATAGCGGCGACTGGCGGGTGTGCGCATGTTTTTGACGCCCCGCCAGCGTCCCTGTCCCCCATTTACACGGAGCGACATCTCCAGTTGGGGGGTGCAGCCCATCCCCTCGCATAGAACCTTTTGCCAACAGAGAAGTCAGCCCAGTTCTCCGTGAACCAAAACCGCGCTTTCCTACACAAATTCCTGAGCCACTTATTTATCTCCTTAATCTTCCGCTGCCTTTCTAGCATGGCATCTGTTACTGGCAGTTGTTCAGAAAATACTACCTTTAAACGTCCTTGCCTTAAAGATAATTTCAGAATTAGACAGCAAGCTTTAAGGACCTTCCACCTACCTCTAACTTTTTCATTTGTGCCAATGTGCACCATGACCGCTGGGTCCTCACCAGCCCCTCCCAGTAATCTGTCAACCCGATCAGCCAGATTTGAGCGCCAGGTAGGCAGTACACTGTTCGGCAAACCCTGATTTTGTGACAGATTGCCCCATCTGTTCCCCTAATGATTGAGTCTCCCATTACCAGCACCTGTCTTGCCTGCCCTGCTGTTTTCCCCCTTACTGGAGCTATCCCTGTACTGACACTCCCCCCTTATCTGTTAACTTAGCAAATTTATTGGGGTGTGCCAGATCAGGGCTAGCCTCCCTGGCACTCTTCCCTCTACCCCGCCTTCTAATGATCATCCAGCTAACTGCCTCACTGTCCTGCAGCTCCATGCTACCATTCTCCCCCACATTACAGTCCATATTGTTTATGGATCTGTGTTGCCAACTCTTCATTTAGATCCAGTGTCCGGTCTTCCAAATGCACAACGTACTCACCTCTCGCACAGCAGTATGCACCCTTGACCGGTGGTTCAAGGATTGCATACATGTGGCAAGATGTACACTGGATGGCATTGATCAGTTATGGAGCTCATTTCCTAATGGGGATTGCACCAGACAGATAAGTAAAAAGAAATGTAAAATATAAAATACAAGCAGCAATTCAGTAATTCCTCCCTTCCAAACTCCCTGAATCCAAAGTCATTGAATCGCAAGTCACACACTTCCATTCACACTTAAGCTCCGATCACAATCGGCTTGTGTCACACTCGATAAGGAAGGAGATTTAAAGAGGTTTGTTTTTTTATTTTTTCCCCTTCAGCAGAAAACCAACTTACAGGTCAATGCACTTCCAAAGTGACTAAGATTAATGGTGCGTTTCCATTTTCACCCACAATGTCAGGTGTTGGAGTTGCACTTAACATTCTTAAATGTCAAATATTTAAGTTGGATATGACAGTTGTCATTTAAGTACTAAGGATTCATATCCTAAAATGCTTTAGTGATCTTCAGGCCGCCCAGGGGTCACTGTGTAAACTGGGGTTTGGTAAAACCTTTTGCTTTTTAGTTGCACACCGGTTTGAATGTGATCGTCTCTTTAGAGAGTTTACAAGAGCAAAATCATTAGAAAAACCTGCAGTCGTACTATCTACTAGATGCACACTATGAAACACTCGTATATTGTCCAGATTAATTACCCTCAGTGAGCTGATTAAATTCTGAGTGCTTCACGATCCGCTTGTCACACCAGTCATAGAAATGTTTGACCTATGTTGGGTATTGTTTTGGCATCATAGTTCTCTTGAAATGAAGTGATCTTTTCGGCCTGAAGACTTTGAAACGGACATTCTGGGATGATTGTCACAGACCCATCTTAATGAGCCACAACACTGATTGGCGAAAGCTGAATTGTTCTCTCAGGCTGGGTTCACATTGCGGCGTGCTCCGATCCGGGGCTGTCCGGGGTGACAGCCTGGACCGGAGTTTTGCTCCATAGGAGACTATCTGGCGGGACGGAGCTGGATGGCAATTATCTGCCATCCGGCTGCTATCTCGCCGGATGTATCCTGGAAAAGCGGGATGTTTCTGCCGAATCCAAAAACGTTGCATGCAACGTTTTTGGATTCGGAAGAGAAACCCCACTTGTCCCGGCTTCATCTGGCGAGATAGCAGCCGGATGGCAGATAATTGCCATCCAGCTCCGTCCCGCCCAATAGTCTCCTATGGAGCAAAACTCCGGTCCAGGCTGTCACCCCGGACAGCCCCGGATCGGAGCACGCCGCAATGTGAACCCAGCCTCAGCTGTATTAGCTCCTTGTGGTGTGATCTGCGCTGGTCCATAATTGCGCTCCTGCAGTATTTGAGGTTGGGGCATCGATGTAGCCAAATTTTTTTTTTTTTTTTTTTTTTATTTTGCGAACCCTGTGTATCTGAAAGAAAAGTTGCATGTGTCAGTTGTCCATGAAGCCTGAATAACAATAGAAAAGTTACAGGTATCAGCCATGAAACATGTATATCATTGTATAAAGATAGCATTTTACATTGTAATCTCTTAAAAGCAGGTTGATCATTATTTTGCTTAGTCATTACTTGTGATTATTTGTATAGGAACCTCCTAAATTATAAAGTAATGCAGAATATGTTGGAGCTATACAAAGATTCTTATTAAAGAAAAGGCTAAATCGATAATTACAAAAATGTCCTGGGTATTGGCCTTCTACAGGTCCTGGATTAGTAGTCATCTCAGTTTGCAGCCAGTGCGGTGGGTGTACTTTCTTCTGATAGTATTTTCTGGATGTTAGTATACCAGCTGAAAATAGAATGGAACTTTCGCACAGACCAGAAATGCTTGAAAAACATTAGACATTCAGTACCATGAAGACAAAAACCCGTTACCTTTTCTATTGAGCATGATGTTTCATGGTTTTCCTGTCCTTTTTTAGGACCATTAGAAATCATGGGGGTTTAAGACTTTAAAAAAAACCTTTTCCATGTGGTATAATGCTAAATAAGAGCCCGAGGCAAAATAACCATACAATACATAGCTCACAGCAGACTCTGTGCAGTAACCATACAATACATCTGTCAGGGCTGGTCAGGATCCTCTCAATGTGGATGGCACAGGACCCAGTCTCTCCTCTCGCAGTCGCTCATGTTTTTTCTGGCTGCCGATCACTTGGTCCATCACAGGGAAGGTCTCCTCGGTCTCTTCAGATAATAGCTGCCAGATCAGTTCAACTCAGTCTTTGTTCACACATGCCCTTCCAAACAACTTTAAATGCCCATATAGCTTGTACTGGCTCTGCAGTAATACTTCAGCTAAAACCAGGGGCGGACCTACCGTGGTGCAGCTGGTTCAGCTGTACCAGGGCCCCGACTGGCTAGGGGGCCCCTCAAGCACCTGTAGGGGGCCCTGCACAGCCGCCCCTGTGACCCTGTGTCAGAGGAGAGGAGGTTAACTGAGGGAAGCTTCTTGCTTCCCCTGGCTGTTCCCGTCCCTCCTCCCCTCTGCCACCCCGGCTCCCAGACATGCAATGTGTGGCTTGGCGCAGGTAGGGGCTGCTCGCAAATCCTCCCCCCGCTCCTCACCTACAACTGCTAGCAATAACCAACCCCCCTCCTGCTCCTCACCTACAACTGCTAGCACACCCCCCTTCGGTCCTCACTTGCAACTGCTAGCACCCACCAAACCCCCTCACCCCCTTCCTGGTTCCTCACCAGCATCTTAAGGGGCTAAAGTATTACTACTGCACTAGGGCTCGCCAGGCTCAAGTTCCGCCACTGTCTAAAACAGATTCTCTTAAAGCAGGGCATATCACCCTCTGCATAAAAACTTGTAGAGAAAGTAGCTCACACTTCAAGCTTGTCACCTCTGTTAGCAGTTTGAGTCTTGGCACACAGCAAAAAGTCAGCTACAAGCTTTCTCTCTTCACGGCAAGTCTCCTCTCCTTTACCACACATACTGGGTTTCCTCCCCAGGCCACTGCTGTCTAGCTCAGACAGGCATAACCCGCAGGGTCCTATTGCTCTTCTGATATTGTCAGTTTACCCTCTTGCAGATAAAGTAATGTTACATTTTCCTAATTTTCCACTTCAAGATATTCTCCTTACAGATTCCTCTGAGCCTCCTGTGAATGCTCCTATCTGGCTGAAGTACATTCACGCTACACCATGTGTTTTCTGCTCTTTATGAAGTGATGTTGCATTCATTAGATCATGTATGAACCACTTAACATTCTTCATATAATTAAAGAGACTGGTGACTTTGATTTCCAATAGTTTGTCCAAATAGTCATTGGTCGTCTTGATGTTATATATAACCTTCAGTGAAGGCTTCTCCTTGTCCATAAAGTACAGTAAGGGAGCTATGTTCTCTGCCTCCTTTTGTTACTTCTCAACTCACATGGTTTTTGATAAAAATGTTGGCGTCGGCAATTCATTCCAAATCCAGAGAGACTCGTGTACATCCCAGCTTCGGCTATTTTAAGTCTTGGTTTCATCCAGACATTTGGCTCAGTTGCTGTTTTTCCAATCTGTGATTCTTCTTCTTACCCTTGATCTTCCTCATGTGGCAGTCATGTGTTCTTTGGTTCCATTCCTTAATTTGGCTGTGGCATCTCAACAATCTCCCTTCTAGATTTCTTCACCCTGTCTCTCTGGGGGTTGTCATCTCAGCTGTTAGGCTGCCTTCAGACTTGCAGATGCCTCCGCAGCGTTTTGCAGAGGCATCTGCAAGTATCTGCATGCAGACCGCGGCCCCTATGTTTATAATGGAGCGCACGGCGGTCTGCAGATGCTTGCAGACCGCCGTGCGCTCTGATTGCCCGCCATTAGTGATCTGTGGCTTTTCCCGTCTTTGGTGATTCCGGATTTGTAGAGATGTCATTAGTTTGACATCTTTCATAAGGAAATGTGTTCAGTTTCATGTCTACATACCTATGAGCAGCATTTGTTCTTTTTTCAGAGACTCTCCTTTTTCCATTCATGTGCCGCCTCTGTTGTGGTTTCGCCAGGTTTTTAGCTGCTTCAGGAACCTGAGTGTTTTCCAGCATAAAGACATTTAGAAGCACCCCAGCTTCTGTATGCGAAATTTTGTTTCATTGCTAGATACACACATTTAAAACAGCCTATATATGTAATATATAATTCCCCTAACGCACTTCCGTAAGTTTCGGCACTGTTTCCGTCGTTGTGGCCGCGCGGCGCCCACGCTACCAGTGACGCATTGCCCGCGCAGCGGCCATTGCGAGTCTCCCGCCCTGGCAACGACCGACGAGACCCGGCAGTTATAGCTTAAGTGGCATCAACATTCAGAGTGGCAAAATTATCGTTAACGTGGGGGGGCATACATTATTCTTAAATAGTGTATAATTTATAATATACAAAACAAGTTCTTAATTATTAGATTAACCCTTGCAATTATTCATTCTAATACATACCGGACTGTGTAGCTGTAAGTCTCCATCAAATTGAACCACAGAATTGTGTACTTCCATCATGAATACAATTATACAATATGAATATTATACAGTTTTCCTTGGAATAGATTTGTGTTCATAATTCAGTTTTAATAAATATTACTATAATTGATAGAATTTCAGCAGACTCAATGTTGGGTTTATGCTTAATATATTTGACATATGGACAAATTAAACAGACCAACATGATGTTCCAAATCCATACGTTATATGAATAGTGATAACTTAGTATTAGTAATTTGTTGTAATGTGGCTAAGTTAAGGTAATTAAATAGGTCAATACCTTTTATGAAGAGTTGGTGTCGTCCGGTCTTGAAATCTTACTATTTGCGAAGTGGCTTAACTGCTAATGACCTGGTCGGTATATAAAGCTGTCCAGAAGAAAACACAGCCAAGTTACCCCCCAGTATATCCCAATCAACTGATATCGTCTGAGGAGTGGTTTTAATAGAAATATAATGTATTTATAGAAAAATATATTGCAATCTGAGAGTCCTCAGTGGATAATACCTTTTCAAGAATATAAAAGTACCTTTACTTCAGTAACATTTGCGTTAAACTGCTCACTGGCATTGTGCCCAATGTAGGAAAAAAGCTATAAAACACAATTACAATAATATATAACACAATAAAGTGCAGAATAAAACAAGAGCAGATGAGTAATGTCTAGTGCCCACTACATGCCATCTGGGCTCTTGCAGGTGGGGTGGGCACAGGGGTGTGATGAGTAATGTCCAGTTCCCATACATGCCATCTGGCTCCCTGCGGTGGAATGGGCACAGGGGTGTGATGAGTAATGTCCAGTTCCCATACATGCCATCTGGCTCCTGCAGGTGGCGCGGGCGCACGGTGTAAGGTGTAGAAGGCATCTTCAACCCCTTGTCTTGCTGCTGCAGAGGTCTCTATCTTTATGCTTTGCTAGCACTTGCTTTTTTACGGGGAACACCATTCTTGCGTTGCGTTTTTTTCCTTTTTAACAGCGGCTCTTGGACCACATCAGATTTTTCCTTTTTAGATCTCATATAATACCTATTTTTTGGAACAAATAGGGGTGCAGCCGACGATGCAGGTGGTGCCAGTGATGGAGCTTGCTCAGCCTGTCTTTCTCCCGGGTGCTGCAGCCGTTTCTAGATTTTCCTGCCGGTGCTACAAATGTCGATGACAACAGAGGTAGGGCTGCCTTATTTGAAGGGCTGTACTTGCTTGTCAGCGCGTACATCCCTCTAGCTCCCGTTCCTGTCATCTGCGTGAGAATGTTTTTTTTCATGGCTTTTTTTATGGCAATGTTTATTTTTTTTTCCATCTTTTAAATCTGGATCTTGTTGGACAAGAATTTTTTTCAGTGCAAAGGCTGATGCGCGATTCCTGTACGCACATTTTGTGAAAAGCAGCTATTAGCCTATCGTTAAGTGTTTCTTTTGCCATATTGGCTGGTGATACCAGGGAGAGCCCAGGCTGTAGATTAATTGCGGTGCCGCGACAGTGGTACTGCTGGGCTGGGGGGAGGAGGACGATGACACGTCTGTGTGGTTGGTTATTACCTTTTAATGGGTAACTGAAAAGATGGTAAACGTGGCAAGCTTTTGGGACACTGTGGGCCCTTCGCCAGGCTAGTAATGACACAAACTCTGAAGACATACATATATGCATAAGCAATTAAATGAAAAAAAGGCAAAACTGTGTTATATGGTCTGGTGGATGTGACAGGTGAGGCAAAGCAGAGTGTGGTTAGGGAAGGGTGGAGGAGCAGGGACAGAGAAACCAGATTTCTAAGATAAGCAGAAAACAGTTGTATTGGATAAATAGTAACTCATGGAGACCTGAAAATACTTAGTTCTAAGCGAGACAGTTCACAGAAGTGTCAAGAGTTCAAAGTCCTATAATTTGTGTTGCAAGATGTCTCCAAATGCACTCTCATTTTATATAAAAATGCATGAATCTGCTATCCCTAAATGTTCGTTCATTTATACGTAAAATCCCATGAATCCATGTGAAATATTTAATCCTGTTCTTTTCCTCTCTTCAAATCTCGGAGAGAACAGAAGTTACTTTTTAAAATGAACAGCCTCTCCCGATTTAAATGTCATCGATAAACCGGTAGTAGGCCAGAGGCCTGATGGGGAAAGAGGATAGTCGCCTTCAAGCTTCAAGCTTGGCCATGAGAAGATTTGCATATTGTGGTGCCATTTGGCTTCCCATTTCTGTGCCAGTCTCCTGTAAATATACGTTGTCATCAAATGTAAAGTAATTGTGCGTGAGGATGAATTCTGTGAGTGCTACCACAGAGTCAGCATCAATCCCTGGGTTTTCCAGGAAGGTTTTGCAGGTATTTAATCCATCCTGGTGTGGGATGTTGCTATACAGAGACTCCACATCCATGATGGTGAGGATGGTTCCTTCTGGTAGAGGACCTATTGCTGACAGTTTATTCAAAAGGTCAGTTGTGTCCTGAATGTAGCTGGGTGTCTCTTTTACCAGGGGTTTGAGAACACCCTCTACCCACCCAGAAACTTGTTCAGTGAGGATGCCCACAACAAGAAATGATTGGTCTTCCTGGATTTCCTGATTTGTGAATTTTGGGAAGCATGCAGAATGTGCCTTTTTTTGGACTTACTGGTATTAGGTCATCAGCTTTTACAGATATGTCAGGTATGCCACAGAAAAACTGTAAAACAAACGTATGGATGTACACTGCTGTAAAAAAAATAAGCAAGTGCAAGTGAAAAAATACTAAAAACAGGTACTTAGTTTATACAATGTTATAAAAAACGTACGTAAGCCGTTCGCCACTTACAAGGCGCCCCTGTGTCAGAACGGTCCTATCTAAATAATTTAAAACCTGATCTTTGTATAAGTATACCTCGAGATGTACTGTGAAAAGAAAATAGGGCACTATTGCGCCTCTTGTCCCCCTCCCTATCACTGGTGACACTTGTGTAAGATGGTGGTGCTATGAAGCTGCTCACCTGGTCCAGTTGTGATCCCCACAACTGGTTTGAAGGCGTTTTGGAATCAGTGTTCCAGCTGCTGCAGGACCTCCACCGACCACTGGATAGTGGTTTGAATCCAAGATAATGATGGGAGTGCTGGTGTGTCACGGTCCGCGCTGCTGTGGTATGAATAAACTCACCAAAGAGACAGCAGTTATTCCATCCTTTTATTTCCTCCTCTTTCCTACGCGTTTCAGCGCCACACCCAGCGCCTTCCTCAGGATATCCCTGAGGAAGGCGCCAGGTGTGGCGCTGAAACGCGTAGGAAAGAGGAGGAAATAAAAGGATGGAATAACTGCTGTCTCTTTGGTGAGTTTATTCATACCACAGCAGCGCGGACCGTGACACACCAGCACTCCCATCATTACCTCTAGATGTAGGGTGAAGACAGGCCCAGGTCCGACATGGACACATTGTGAGCAAAAGGCTTATGAGTCTGACTCAGCAAAATTGAGTGCCCCACCCCTCTCTTCTCTAACACATGAATAAACATGAAAAAACTGCATCTGTTATGTCAGGTAGGCAAGAAACCATCCTGTTTAATTCCTTATGATAGTCCTGTGTGGGACATAATTAAATATACGACATTGGAAGAGGATTATGTGAAAGTCCCAGGAATCTTATAATCTTGCTGTGTTGGGATCTGTATCCGGTCTCTGGTCTCTGAGTACAGGTCTTGCAGCTCTTCACATTGCATGGATAAGTTCCCTTTGGTGTATCCGAAGGCATCAAACTTCGGACCATGATTTTTCTTAAATTGGGAGGCTGCCTGTAGCACAGCAAGGGAGGGTCTTTGAATATTTAAGTTGGTCATCCCTGTGTAGGATGTGATGGTTTCCTGGCAGTTTTCCTTAGTACCTCAAGCTGTGGGTTGTAGGTCACCACCAGAGGAACACAATGGTTCTTCTTTTTCTCTGTATTGGAGTGCTTGACTTCTAGGGATCCTTGTGACTTTAATGATCTGATCCTCAATGGAGGTGGGGTGATTTAAAATGTCTTTAGCTGGTTAAGTGTTCATCCCTTTCCACTGGGTTGGAGCAAATATGGTTATATCTGAGGACCTGGCTGTGGACAATGGACTTTTTGGTGTTTCGGGTGTAAACTGTCCCATCTGAGGTATGTGGGACAGTATCGGTTTCCGATATACCGATGTCTGGAATGAACCATTTAGAATTTTTAAGGTGGTATCCAGAAAGCTGATTTGTTTTTGAGTCGTCCGGTGTCAGGTTTATGCTGGGATGAAATTTGTTGAAATTGTCATGGAATTTTAGAAGTTCAGTCTCAGTCCTGATTGTCATCAATGAAACGGAAGTACGCCAAGGGTTTGATGGGGCAGGAGGCTTCATTTTCCAGTTTAGCCATGAAGACGTTGGCATACTGGGGGGCCATTTTGCTACCCATGGCAGTTCCGGTGCATTGTAAATACAGTTCTTCACCAAAAGAGAAAATGTTGTGGGTGAGGATAAATCTGGTGAGCTATAGAACTGATTCAGAAGGGATCCCACTGGCTTCAAGAAACAGTCGGCAGGCAGTAAGTCCATCTTCGTGTGGGATGTTAGAATATATGGACTCCACATCCATGGTGGCTAAGATGGTACTCTCGGGGAGGGGACCTATTGTAGAGAGCTTATTTAGAAGGTCCATTGTGTCCTGTATATAGCAGTCTGTCCTCCTTACCAGCAGTTTGACATTTTCCACCCACCCAGAGATTCTTTCAGTGAGTGTTCCCACCCCTGAGATGATCGGCCTCCCTGGGTTACCTGGTTTATGAATCTTGGGAAGCATTTAGAAAACTCCCATCCTTGTATCCTCAGGGATTAAGTCCAGAAGGTTTGTTGAATCCATATCTAAACATTTGAGTCTTCTCAACTCCTTGGTCTAATCCAAGGCAAAGGGGGAGAAACAGGTCTATGTTCACTTTAGAGCTGAATTATTTCACATGTACTTTTTCTGTTGCAATATCTTTCAGTCTGAAGCAAAATTATGACTTGTTAATAGCTAGATCCAAAACAGCAACTTCTTTTAGGATTTGGAGTCCTTTTCCTCACAGGGACGGCTTCATCCTGTCACCACCTATCTGGGCCTGCTGTGATGCGACTTTTGGTGCACAGACATATTTATAAATTACCACTTTTGATTAAAATTTTAAGTAAATCTATATTTCAATTATACAAAATATCAAAGTTATTATGAATTTTACATTTCACTGGTGTGATAGTGGCGTTGGTTAGGCAAAACGTGAGGCAGTGACCCAGTCACTTGTTCCCACAACAGTTTATTTACAAGTCCAGGTAATTATAGACCTTTTGAGATTCGGGTTGCAGCCGGTACCACCCTGTTCACACAATCCTGCAAAATCTCAGGCAAGACAGACCCTAGCAGCAGTGCAGAGTCCCCTTGGAAGGGCCAAGTTCACACTGCCAGGCTGTGTTAAATGGCACACAACTGTACCTGCTCTGCCCCCCCTGGCTCACACTGAGAACCCCACCCTGAGCTGCCGCCCAGGTTAAAAATTTACTCCTGGACGTGGAAATGGTGGAAAACCCAGAGTGGAGGGAGATTACAGGGTTTCCGAGCATATTCTCGGGGATAAACAGCCTTCATATATGACCCCAGTCAATCACCCTGGGAAGTTCCTTACCTGCATCAGTTTCATCTCTTGGAAATCTTTTGCAGCAATCCTTAAGAGATAAACTATGCCTGAGTTTTTTTTTTCATCCAGATTTATTCTGCTTATAAAAAGGAAATTAACATTTAGCATTAGGAGAAGGACAAGTTAGTATTTCCTCTGAGGACTCTACATGGCCATTGCTATATGAGCAGAGTAGGAATATGGAGGCCTCACAATCTTCAGCAGTTCTCCTGGAAGCGACTGACAACCAGCTAAGGTCTATTCATCCAAACCTGATGAATTTGGCAGGACCTACAGTAGTTCTGGGATCCATATTGATGGAGTGTGTGGAGAGGAGTTATTTAATATGAATGTAGGTTTGAGTTGTTGACTCCAGTTTCTCAGAGCCAAAAGTAGGTTTAATGAAGCACAATCCCCTCCAGACCATAGCTGTACAACATCTGAGCTGAATGTAGGGTCTGTTGGAGATTTATTTTACCAGTAATTTCTAAAGCTTCTTGACCTGTACCATCCTCAACCCAAGAGTGGCCAAACCCTCAATGACTGTGTTATTCAACCTGCATCACAGGGCCACTACAGCCGGCTGGATCTGATGAGATTCACAGCAGATTTTGGATACTGGTGCTCCTTTTCTGTGAAACGACCGGCTTTTGAAACTGCAAGAACTGAGCCCAATAGAACTAAAGCATCCCTCCATTCTTGGTACTAGAGGTTTTTAACCAGAGTTCTTACAAGCACTCATTTATTTACTTAATTTTAGTAGATGGGACCACCCCTCTAGTCTTTGCTCACTATTTACTTTGCTTCTATGAAAATAGTGTGCACTAGTGTATTCTCAATGAGGCGCTGTAGGATCTGCGGCTTCTGGTTGCAGAGAAGGAGATATAATATGGGGCTCAGGTTTTTTTCCTGCACATGTGACCGGATCAGCTGAAGGGATGGAGTTGATCTGCCTTGATGCTGTAGGGCTCTGGCAGTCTGCAGCTAGGTGTTGCTTGGCACTTCAACTGGTGTGGTGTTCTTTGGTGGAGAAGCTAAGTGGGTGGCTGCTGATGAAAATCCTACTCTCTGACTTTGATGTACTGTTGATGATGCAGGGTGCAGTGGTAGTGTTATCTTAGGCCAGTGATTTTCAACCTTTTTTGAGCCGCGGCACACTTTTTATACTTAAAAAATCCCGGGGCACACCACCAACCAAAATGGCACAAAATGACACACAAACAGTACATATTATACATATAGTTAATAATATAGATTCTAAATGTATTTATACTCACTCAGTGTGAAACCTGGGCCTGTTTCGATAAACACCAAAAGGGATATCCTGGCAGGAATGGTGGAAAGACTCACACGAAGCTCTTCCTCAACAGTTCTCAGTCTCTCCCTGTTTTTAGTTTTTAGCGCAGTCAAGCTTGAGAAGCCCAGCTCACATAGATATGTGGTCGAAAATGGGAGCAATGTCAAAATAGCGTTGTTGGCCAGAATGGGGAACTCCTTGACAACAGATAACCAAAAACTGTCCAAAGGAAGATCAGCAAACTTAAGCTTTAAACCGCGATCTTGCTTCAGTTCAATGAGTTCCTCTTGCTCCTTTAAGGTCATGTCCTTTCCAGCAACGGATAATGAGCTGTATGGGTCCCTAACCCAGTCAATGCAAAAAATAGTAATGGCGGCCTGACCTAACCCAGTCAAGGCATTCTGTGAAGGTTGAAGAGGAATAAAACGATAACTTCTCCTCAAGAGTTTTCAAATGTCTGCCAATCACCTCGCACATTGCAGCAGTGTTGCCATCATGCAGTTTCTCGGTGAGCGGGAACATCTGAAGGTTGCCACCCTGCACATGTTGCTGTCAGAGCTGCACCTTTAAACGGAATCCGTTCATTTTATCAGTGCTTGTAAGCAGGTTTTCATTTCGGCCTTCCATCCGTGTGTTTAGTTCATTCAGATATTGAAATATATCAGCCAGGTATGCCAGCTTTGCACACCACTCATCACTTGCAAGCAGCTTTGAATAATCGGACCTCTCGTTTGTCAGAAATATTTTAAGTTCCTCTCGCAACTCATACACACGGGCCAGCACTTTGCCGCGTGACAGCCACCTGACCTCCATGTGGAGCAATAAGATTTTATGTTCCACTCCCATTTCTGTACACAAAGACGCAAATAAGCGACATCTCCAAAGGTCGCATCTTCACAAAGTTCACTATGCGCACAACATCATCCAACACAGGAGCTAGATCTGCTGGTAAGGTCTTTGCAACGAGGGCCTCACGGTGCAAGAAACAGTGGGTAACAAGAACATCTGGGTTTCTTTCTTTAACCCTACTTACAAAGACTTTGATGCGCCCGACCATGGCTGCGGCTCCATCAGTGAAGACACCTGTGCAGTTTTCCCATGTAAGCCCACTTTTATCAATATATTCCGATGTGACCTGGAATATTACCTCTCCTGTTGATTTTTCTGGCAGTGCCTTGCAAAATAGGAGGTTTTCTCTAATGGCTTCTCCATCTACAAAACGCACATTGGCCAACAGCTGACAATGTCCACTGATATCCGTCGACTCATCAAGTTGCAAGGCAAATTTCTTACTGATGCGCACCTTTTCCAAAACAACTGTTTCAATGTCCGCAGACATGTCATCAATCCGTCTGGCAATTGTGTTATCAGAGAGAGGCACTTTAGCTATCTCTTTGGCTGCGTCAGGGCCAAGCATCTCATTTACAAGCTGGCAGTATTAATGTTTCTGCCACAGTGTGGGACTTTTTTGATTTAGCTATGAGTTCAGTAACAAGGTAGCTAGCTTTGAGGGCTCTCTCATTTAACTTTGTGCTTTTTCTCAAAAAAGTTGCCCCTTTCTCATTGTTTGTACGTAAGCGTACAAAATACTCCATCGGCTTGTTTTGAACGGAAGGGTGTTTCGTTTGGAGATGGCGTTTAAGCTTGCTTGGCACCATGGCGCTATTGGATAGCTTCTCACCACACACCAAGCACAGTGGTGTTGGTGCTGTCGCATCCCCAGTGACAGTAAATCAAAATGAAATATAGCTTTCACTGTATTGCCTTGAGCTCACCGTCTTGTCTTTTTTCTTTTGTCGACCTCTCATACTAGGGCCTTCATCTGGGTTAGAATTGTGTCCAGGGTCCTGTTCGGCATTTGCCTTTTCCATTCTCAAATACTTCTCCATCACTGCTGAGAGAGTGTGCGCAGCCACACACTAAAATAGAAGAGTATTACATTATCTGCCATACTTAAAGGACCTCTGCCAGGCATATTTCACTCTTGAGGGCTTAAAAAGCAGCTCTTGTGGTGATCTTGAGACACTTTAATTCCTGTTCACATCAATGAACAAAGTAAATCAGCAAGGGAGGGGGTGCAGGGGCGAAGGACGACGGCACACCGTTTCGCGGTTGTGTACTGCTTCCACGGGTCCTCTATATAGAGGACCCGTGGAAGCGGTACACAACCGCGAAGTGGTGTGCCGTCATCCTTCGCCCCTGCACCCCCTCCCTTGCTGATTTACTTTGTTCATAGATATATAGTATAGATATATATATTAGCAAAAAAGCTGCAAAGCACTCGTTACACTGTGCGAAAGGTGCAAAGCTGTGCTGCTGGATCAACATGCAACAAAAAATCACAGTTGCACTCAGTCTCACCAACAAGTGTGTGCTGACAAGCAATAATGGTTTGAGAAAAAAATTAAACATCCGTTTTTTCTAAAAAAAAAAAAAAAAAAAACTCAGTACTCACTTTTTTTATTAAAAGCCGGGGCTCTTGGTACTCATTGGCCAATGTATGCCTGCCCTCCGGCCACTTCTCGTTTTTTGCTGTATATAGATATATAGAGATATAGATAGTCCCATGTAAACTCATACATACAGTCCCACGTATATGAGCACATAATTATCTGCACCATATACTGTGGTGATGTGCACTGTACAGCGCCACAGTATATGGTGCTGATAATTATGTGGCTCATATACTGCAATATAAAGGGGTACAATGAGAAATACTATGGCCATGAGGCCAGAGTACAAGTGCCAGCTCATATACTCTGCATATGAGCTGGTACTTGTAGTACTCCAGCCTCATGACCATAGTATTTCTCATTGTACATTTCTCATTGTTATATGCAGTATACTGCTGGAGTACTAAAAGTACCAAACTCTCGTGTGGTTGTTGGTAATACCCTGACTGCTAAGTATGGTAGCTTTGGGACTGTTGCTTCTTCATGGCTTTGCTGTAAGCGGTCTGACAGGCATTAATCACATGCAGCTGGAGTTCAGGCATAAGGTTATCAGTCACGCCACGCTCTGTTGATGAAGAAAAATGTTGTGCCGGTCTCAAGATCGGCTTCCACGAGGTCAAGGAGTCTGACTTAGTTGATTATGGGTTCGCTAACGTGAACACACTTTTCAGCTCATTCACCAAGCGTCCTAATCCCTTCCTGGAGGTTCAAGCTTAAGTGAATAAACTCAGGCATGACTGACCTCTCCCAGGCCCTCTGCCACTGGTTTTGTTGGTTCTTCTTCCCAGTGACAGAGGGCCGGGATAGGGGTTAACATGAAGTGCCGGCTACCTGGTCTCCAGCCTGCGATGCCTGATAAGGGTTGCGCCTTCACTGGTGGATGATTGGGATGTGCCTTCATTAGCTGTTCGATGAGGGTCCGCTCCAAGCAAGGCCGAAGCTGGTTTGGCAGTGCTCTAAGTGCTATGGGGAAGGAAAATAAAGATTTTAAAAATGAAGCACTTCAACATCTGAATCTCCTAAAATTAAATTGTAAAAGTTAACTAATAAAAAATTTTCTAAAAAATAAGTAAAGCTAAAATATATAAAAATTTGCAATTTTTTAAATATACCGCTCAAGGACAGTGGTGTTATTAAAAAAAACTGTCTTCAATTGTGAAATTTTAGTACCAATTAGATACTTGGTTAAAAACATTAAATCGGAACGTGCCTACAGTGAAGATACTCGCCCTCGATGACCAATCGCCGGCATTAGGAAACCAAGCAGGTTATCTGTATTTAGTCGATGTTTGGGCAGCACCACTCTAAACGCACATCTCCTCTCTCCTATCTCGATTGTACCGATCTTTTATGGAACGCCAGCAGCAGAACCGTAGCTAAAGTCTACCTGGAAAAAAAATACAAACCTGAGACAGTCACAAAGAATGACTATTGACAGTCTCATAGTGGACAGATTGGGAGACCTTGCACAGTCAGACACTAAAAGGCAAAACATTAATGAATACAACGTATGCACACCCACTGTACACACTGCAGTGCATGACCGTACAGGCTGCAATGAGATACAAAAGGCAAAACCAACGTTGCATAGTGAGACCCACAGTACACAATGGAGCGCAACACCGTACAGGCTGCATAATGTCAAAAAAAAAAAAAATTGAGAACCACCAATAGAAAAACAAAAAATATTAACCTAAATCTGAAAAAAAAAAATTGAAGAGGAAAAAAACGACAAACATTGCAAAGGCTTGTGTATTTTACCACGTCTAGAGATCCGGCATGTACAGATCCAGCATGTAGAGATCAGAGTCTTGAACTTCCTATGTCCAAAACCCCTTTTTTATACAGCTGGGATATGGGAGGGACAGAGAATCGCTTCCTGGGCATGCGCCCTGAGTCATATGCATGCACATTGAATGCAGCCATGTGCAAGCAATTGCACACCAATGCGCAACTATACAATAATATGGTATTTTTTACACACTTGTGGGTCATCAAAAATGCAACATGTTGCATTTGCCGGGATCCACAAAAAATCACGCATCGGGACGCATACATGGGTATCTTGATCCACCTGCGCGCACCATGTTAAAGATGGGTGCACAAAATACTTGTGAATTTAAAAAAAAAATCTATGCAGCATGTGCTGTGCTCTAAAACGCAAATGTGAAACCGGTCTTAAAGTTGAAAAATTTACTAGAAATTACATTTTTAGCCAGAAGAGGCCTATATATATTTGAGGCTCTTCAGGAGGTGTAATCTTAACGAAAATGATCACTGGGTAGCACAGTAACAGTATAGAATGGAATTGTCAAATGTTAAAGATTTAAGTCTGGTTATGTCATGTTGGACTCCAGCGCTTACCGTCATCTATTATTTCCTGCTGTTTACCATTTGATCTTACTTGTGTGAGGAACCGTTAAAATGTACAAGTATATAACAATATAGCTCACTAAGTTTCAATAGAACTATCTTTTTTTTTTTTTTTTTTTTAAACATGATCAGATTTTCTTTAGGAAAATATAATTAAAAAATGTTTAAAAAAAAAAAAACCCTCCTCTCATCCTAATTTGTACTTTTTTTTTTTTTTTTTTTTGGAGAGCCAGGTTTCTATTTGGACTCTTGTTAGTGCTCAATGTTCAAGTGACTTCAAATAGTTTTGTGTCTTGTCTTTGTGCTGAAAAGAGTAAAAGAGGCCCGGTCAGTGTTTTTTAATTTCAACATGAGGTTGTCTAAAGGTACCGTCACACGCGGCAATATTGCTGGCAATTTCACTGGCAATTTGCTGGTTGCAGTGAAATCATGGACACATTGTTCTATTTGTACACAGCAACAAGATAGAACAATGTGTCCATGATTACACTGCAACCAGCAAATTGCCAGTGAAATTGCCAGCAATATTGCCACGTGTGACTGTACCTTTAGTGTGTGTGGTTCTTACCTGGGGTGGTAAGTTATAGACAATTATCCTCTGAGTGTTCTTTGCTGTGGTTCGCCCTCATGTTCTGGATTCTTCTGGAATGAAGAGATACAATTGAGTTGATGGTGGGTTTGCACGTCCCGATATCGGACCGATATCGGGACCAACGACGCGGGAGCGCGCTTTTTGAGCGCGCTTTACCCGCTATCGCATCGCTGGTTTACACAGCCCGATATCTGGATACAACGTCCCGACAATGTGTGTGCCCCCCAACCCAGGAACGACCATTTAACATGGGAGTGAATGGGTGACGTGGGCATACACATCGTAGTTGGGCTGTCACACGGGACGATGCGGCTACAACGGCCATCCGATATTCGGCGGTTAAATAGCACGCTCATTCGATCCCCGATATCGTTTTGGCATCGTTCCAGCATCGCATTGTACGTTCAAACCGTGCAACGCGCGAACGATATCGGGTCCAACTCCCGAACCACGTGACTTTTGGTCGGAGTTGGATCGGAGTTGGACGCCGATATCGCGACATGTAAACCCACCATAAGTGTTCTGTTTAGTTGTTTGTGTATTAATCTCCTTTAATCTTGTATATATCTTTAAGATATTCCTATTAGGACATATATGGCTTTGTTTCCAGGGGTTTGTGAAATATCGTGATTTAGATAGACATATAGTAAATTGATTCTATACCTTTGTTCACATGCCACTGTGGGTAGTCACTTCAGAGAGGGGTTTCTCACCTTGGTAGTTTATGTATGTAATAGGTGTCCATAGTTATCCTTCTTTCCAGATATGGCAGGGCACTGTGTGCTAGTTACTCTGTAATACGAATGTATTGTTACCTATGCTGTGCTACCTGAGATTTTTGTTTCTTACATATGGTTGCTTGTGGTTTTCTGGTCTCTATCCAGGTGTCCTTGCTTCATAGATGCACTGCAATAGTCAACTTTGTCACTTAAGGTGCTGTCACACAGCACGATCTGGCCAGCGATGTCGGAAGCGATGCGCGGGTGCCCGCTCGCTTCCGACATCGCAGGCCAGCTGTCACACGACACGAAGTTGCCGGTGACGTGGCGGCGATGTGGGCGGAGCCATCGCTCGCTGGGCTGGGCTCAGCCCAGCGAGCGATAGCTCAGGAACGCTGCGATATAGGCTGGATCGCACCGCCACAAGTGTCAGACGGCGCGATCCAGCCTAATCGCTGGTCGTAGGTTGACAGATTTATGAACATGTTGATAAACCTGTCAACCTGCGACCAGCGATAATTTGCAGTTGCGTCGCGCTGTCACACAGCGCGACGCACTGGCAATATCGCCCGCGACATCGCCTGGTGTGACACTCCCTTTAGTACCTTGTTTTAATTCTCCTTGTGTTGAAGAAGGTCTTTTTGTCCCCTTTCTTATATATAAGTGCGTACCTGGATCATTACTTTCAGTGTAGTATAATGATGTCACTGCTTAATGTGTATCTAAATTATCTACAATAGTGTTATTGTGACAACCATGGTTTTATTAGCTATCTCAATGCCTCTATGCTAATTATATTGGTGTTGGTGTGATACCTATAGTCATCAAGTCACCGATGTGCAGCTTTGTTAGATGCCGTAACCTGATGTCTAACTAGTGTCCAATATTCTATCACTACTTGTGGTTTTACTCACGGTCTCTGCTGACTTTCCCAGGGTCTGGTGTATCCGGGTGAGGTTCCAGTGTTCCGGAGTAGTCTGCAATCACCGTGGCCAATGGTGTTGCTTCCAGGTTCCGCCTACGTCACTTCCAGGTGTCTGTTGCGTCACTGCGTCATCACCATCACGTGACTTAGTGGGCGGGGGAGCTTGTTGGTGACTTTCGCTAGCGTGAGCTGTAAATGGTCAGAGGGACTCTGCCACTTGAAGTGAGATGCCCTCCATCGAAACACATCATCAGACTTGACGCCTACTGACCAGCCCATCCTTCTTATAGAGTCATACAGTTAGCGGAGTCTGTTTGTCCAATCCTGGTCCAATATAATGTGCTGGTTTGTGTGAATGGAGTTCTGTATTAAAACTGATCTTTGTGCAGAGCTCAATGAAGGGAGAACCTATTAAGATACATAATTACAATGAGAAGTACTTTACTATTAAAACATGGAATTTTGTGCAACTTGATTGGTTCTCATTATTGTGGTTATGTATAGTGCTTATCTGACGGGGGAGGGAGTGTGCACATTATGGAAGATTTCCATTAAATAAATCTGTGGTTCGTCCCAGAAGAGAGGGGTGAAAGACACAGCTAACTGGTGTGATACCAAGATTTATAGATGTATAGTATGCTGTGTCCTTGACGCTGTTAATATTGCTGCCTGGAATATTTTGCTGTTGTCTTATGCCTGATCATGCATATATTTGTAAATTCTTGAAATTTTAATTGTTTCATGTTGTGTGTAGATTGGGTAAACTATATATTTGATATTTCTACATTTTTGCTATCCCCTTGTGAAAAGAAGGGAACGTGTCTAATGCATACTTTTTTGGACCAAGAGTCTTACTAGTTGGATTCTATTACGAAGTGCATAAATAGTTTGACACTAGTTAAAAAGTTAAACTGACCAAGACTATAATAAACAATAAATATGACCAATACAACAGTACTGTGAGGGCAGACAGGTCTGTACACTGACCCAAAACTGGGTGACCTTAGGGATATCGACCTGGTGTCTGTCAACAAAAGTTGACAGACAAAACAAGTAGAAACTAACATAGTTGTGGGCCAACTAATAGAACAACCTGTCCCTGACGTAATGAACGTCTCCAGGCTGTGCCATGTAGGCCCCTGTGTTGGCTACCATGTGTTACGGAAGTAAGCGGCATACTGATCCCTCACCTCCATGGCTACAGTTTGGGCTCCAGCATGCAGGTGTTCGAGGCACAAGAGCTGCCTCCCAATCCTCTGGATCCACAACCATGGGCTCATTACAACACACCAGAATGTGCAGACACACTGTCCACATTTTTGGGGTGGAGCTGTATACCGGTGAGTAGCACCTGCCATTTTGCTGTGAGGAGGCCAAATGCACATTCTGTATGTTGCCGTGCTCAGCTCAAGCGTCCATTGAAATTGCGGCACCTGCTGTTGAGGTGGCGACTTGAATATGGTTTCATCACGTTTTGATGGAGCTGAAACGTCTCATCTGCAACAAGGACATGTGGAATATTTCTACAGGATGTGCGGAGCAATGGACATGGGCCAGGTAGTTGAAGTTAGTGTGATGGGCCAAGCCCTTTACAACCATTATCTTTAAAGATGCATGAGTCTTTGCTGCGGCTGTAGGCCCCAATGTCAACTGCCACAAAGCGCCCTTGCGCATCTGGTATAGCCATCAGAATGACAGAAAAAATGTTAATTCAAATAGTGGGAACCACTGTTTGGAGGCTTCTTGATATGCACATGTTTGCCATCGAGCGCCCCTGCACAGTGCAGAAACTGGGATACTGCAGCATTCTGGAGAAACATGTCACTTGTGGGTATGGGGAGCAACACTGGAAGAAGCTTGGCCCAGATGACCTCACAAGTTTGAGGCACTATGCCGGAAATGGTGAATCTCCCAATGCAAAACAAAGTGTAAGGATGCATAGGACTCGCCAAAAACCTACAGGTTAAAAATACAAAACGCTCATTAGTAACATAGTAACATACTATTTAATGTTGAAGGATGACCTTAAGTCCATATAGTTCAACCCATAACCTAACATGTTGATCCAGAGGAAGGCAAAAAACCCATGTGGCAACACTAAGCTCCACATTGGGGAGGAACATTCCTTCCAGACTCCACATATGGCAATTAGACTAATTCCCTGGATCAACATCCTATCAAGGATCATAATATATATGCGCAAATATTATATTTTAAACCAAAGGCATCCTGCCCACTCTTCCATTTTACTATCGACTCAATAATTACCGCATAATGTGGCAACTTCCATAGTCTCACTGCTTATAGTAAAGTATCCGCGTCTGTGATTATGATTAAACCTTCTTTCCTCCAGACGTACAGGATGCCCCCTTGTCCCAGTCTCAGGCCTAAGAGTAAAGAGATCACCAGAAAGTTCTCTGTACTATACTCTCATATATTTATACATTATGACATCAGCCCTAAACCTTTGCTTTCCAAACTAATTTAACACAAGTATAACCTGTCTTGGTATTGCAGACCCCTCAGTCCTCTAATAACCTGTCTTGGTATTGCAGACCCCTCAGTCCTCTAATAACCTGTCTTGGTATTGCAGACCCCTTAGTCCTCTAATAACCTGTCTTGGTATTGTAGACCCCTCAGTCCTCTAATAACCTGTCTTGGTATTGCAGACCCCTCAGTCCTCTAATAACCTGTCTTGGTATTGCAGACCCCCCCCCTCCCCCCAAGTCCTCTAATAACCTGTCTTGGTATTGCAGACCCCCTCAGTCCTCTATTAACCTGTCTTGGTATTGAAGACCCCCCCCAAAAGCCCCCCCAAGTCCTCTAATAACCTGTCTTGGTATTGTAGACCCCTCAGTCCTCTAATAACCTGTCTTGGTATTGCAGACCCCTCAGTCCTCTAATAACCTGTCTTGGTATTGCAGACCCCCCCCCTCCCCCAAGTCCTCTAATAACCTGTCTTGGTATTGCAGACCCCCTCAGTCCTCTAATAACCTGTCTTGGTATTGTAGACCCCTCAGTCCTCTAATAACCTGTCTTGGTATTGTAGACCCCTCAGTCCTCTAATAACCTGTCTTGGTATTGCAGACCCCTCAGTCCTCTAATAACCTGTCTTGGTATTGCAGACCCCCCCCCTCCCCCCAAGTCCTCTAATAACCTGTCTTGGTATTGCAGACCCCCTCAGTCCTCTAATAACCTGTCTTGGTATTGCAGACCCCTCCAGTCCTCTATTAACCTGTCTTGGTATTGAAGACCCCCCCCAAAAGCCCCCCCAAGTCCTCTAATAACCTGTCTTGGTATTGCAGACCCCTCAGTCCTCTAATAACCTCGGTCGCTCTTCTCTGGACCCACTCTAGTTCAGCTATGTCTTTCTTATACACCGGAGACCAGAAATGTACACAGTATTTTAAGTGTGGTTGCAATACTGACTTCTGTAGGGGTACAATTATGATCTGCTCATGAGCATCTATGCCTCTTTTAATGCATCCCATAATAGTTTTTATGTTAACAACAAATGTTATATCTTTACATATTAATAATTAACACGCATAACCAAAAAATGGGATCCTGCAAGCACAAGCCAATGAGACAATGGGTACAGTCACTCTAGGAATGGTCCAACGTTCACTACCACAAGCCAGTACTGGACATCATTATCAACATCCGTGCACACAACACGTGTCCATTCCTAGTGTGACCTGAGCCATGCACAGCCTACTTTTTCAAATAAGTACACATGGTTTACAATCTGGAACACAAAACACACCACAAAGGTCAAAGCTAAAAGGGTACTGAGGCTATTGAACACAAAACATTATTGTCCAGATTTCCATATGTTGCAGCATGGGCCAGTTGGTAGCAGGGTACATGAATGGGGTCTGTGGGGCAAGAATTGGCTAGGAAACACGTGGTACACATGTGACACAAACCTCAGTGACAACCAAACGTTCAGCTGGACTAATTGCTGGTCTGCAAAACGTGTCGTTACGCAGGATGTCCTCCTCCGCCAGGGCCAGTAACGCATCAAAGGTCCCCACTGACATACGCAGGAACCTTTGGAACTTTGGTGGATAGTGCCTCAGTTGGTGGAAGAAAGTGTGGAATGCTCTATATTGGGGAATAAGCTCATTAATGGCAGCACCCACGCTGCCGTCTCTCATGCCTCCTTTCCTCCTGGCAGCTTAGCCAAAGTGCATACAGAGAAAGACAAATCGGCCATTCTTCAGTCTCAGCCGTCAACACCATCAAAATGGATACTGGCCACAGAGCTGTGAACAAATGGCCTTATTATTGTTGCCAGGGTGTGCCTCACAAAATACCACACCCATTATGCAGATCTGGTAATTGGATTCGATTTTTATTTTTTTTCTCCCCCCTATCTGACCAGTGGAATCCGACACTCAGACTCCCATGTTATTATGCGCTGAAATGCCCTGGATTCGGGACAATCCAATTTTAGCTGATTTCAGTCGCTGACCACATAAACCATGTTGGGAAGCAGGGGAACATTTTTATAACCGCAACGTCTACTGTATGTGGTACCGGATGCCACATCAAGGTCACATCCGGTACTGCATGTGTTTTTGTAACATACTTTTTACAGTGGAAAATGAGTGAAGGCAGATTACCGGAATCGGTAATGGTGCGGTTTACCGCATTGTGCCTTTTTATGTGTGACCCTAGTTTAAAAGAGAAGAACACTGGCGGCCTATTTTACTGTTTCATGTCTTGTAGTCTTTGTGCTGAAAAATCTATTTGAAATCACATTGAACATTAAACAAGAGAACTGGAATTTTTTTTATAGTCACATTGAACATTGAGCACCAACAAGAGTCCAAATAGAAACCGGATTCTCCAAAAAAAAAAAAAAAAAAACCTTTTCATCCTCATTTCTACTGTGTTTTAATGATTTTTACTGATATTGTTTTTTAGCATTCTTTCATTTTATTTCCCTAAATAAAATGTTGATCATGTTTTAAATTCATAATAAATTGTTTTATTGAAATTTAGTGAGCTATATTGTAGTACAGTTAGGGCCAGAAATATTTGGACAGTGACACAATTTTGGCGAGTTGGGCTCTGCATGTCACCACATTGGATTTGAAATGAAACCTCTACAACAGAATTCAAGTGCAGATTGTAACGTTTAATTTGAAGGGTTGAACAAAAATATCTGATAGAAAATGTAGGAATTGTACACATTTCTTTACAAACACTCCACATTTTAGGAGGTCAAAAGTAATTGGACAAATAAACATAACCCAAACAAAATATTTTTATTTGCCTCCAAAGGATTCGCAACAAAATATTGAAATCACTGCCTTAAGTCTGGAACCCATGGACATCACCAAACGATGGGTTTCCTCCTTCTTAATGCTTTGCCAGGCCTTTACAGCCGCAGCCTTCAGGTCTTGCTTGTTTGTGGGTCTTTCCGTTTTAAGTCTGGATTTGAGCAAGTGAAATGCATGCTCAATTGGGTTCAGATCTGGTGATTGACTTGGCCATTGCAGAATGCTCCACTTTTTTGCACTCATGAGCTCCTGGGTAGCTTTGGTTGTATGCTTGGGGTCATTGTCCATCTGTACTATGAAGCGCCGTCCAATCAACTTTGCAGCATTTGGCTGAATCTGGGCTGAAAGTATATCCCGGTACACTTCAGAATTCATCCGGCTACTCTTGTCTGCTGTTATGTCATCAATAAACACAAGTGACCCAGTGCCATTGAAAGCCATGCATGCCCATGCCATCACGTTGCCTCCACCATGTTTTACAGAGGATGTGGTGTGCCTTGGATCATGTGCCGTTCCCTTTCTTCTCCAAACTTTTTTTTTTTCCCATCATTCTGGTACAGGTTGATCTTTGTCTCATCTGTCCATAGAATACTTTTCCAGAACTGAGCTGGCTTCTTGAGGTGTTTTTCAGCAAATTTAACTCTGGCCTGTCTATTTTTGGAATTGATGAATGGTTTGCATCTAGATGTGAACCCTTTGTATTTACTGTCATGGAGTCTTCTCTTTACTGTTGACTTAGAGACAGATACACCTACTTCACTGAGAGTGTTCTGGACTTCAGTTGATGTTGTGAACGGGTTCTTCTTCACCAAATAAAGTATGCGGCGATCATCCACCACTGTTGTCATCCGTGGACGTCCAGGCCTTTTACAGTTCCCAAGTTCACCAGTCAATTCCTTTTTTCTCAGAATGTACCCAACTGTTGATTTTGCTACTCCAAGCATGTCTGCTATCTCTCTGGATTTTTTTCTTTTTTTTCAGCCTCAGGAAGTTCTGCTTCACCTCAATTGAGAGTTCCTTTGACAGCATGTTGTCTGGTCACAGCAACCGCTTCCAAATGCAAAACCACACACCTGGAATCCACCCCTGACCTTTTAACTACCTCATTGATTACAGGTTAACGAGGGAGATGCCTTCAGAGTTAATTGCAGCCCTTAGAGTCCATTGTCCAATTACTTTTGGTCCCTTGAAAAAGAGGAGGCTATGCATTACAGAGCTATAATTCCTAAACCCTTTCTCCGATTTGGATGTGGAAACTCATTTTGTAGCTGGGAGTGTGCACTTTCAGCCCATATTATATATATAATTGTATGTCTGAACATGTTTTTGTAAACAGCTAAAATAACAAAACTTGTGTCACTGTCCAAATATTTCTGGCCCTAACTGTACATTTTAATGTTTTCTCTTACAAGTGTATAAGCAGGAACAAACGGTAAAGAGCAGGAAACAATAGCGCTTGAGTCCAACATTATTAGCCTTAAAATACAACCAGTAGGTGACACACAGATCCCTCCAAGGACTCTATAGCAGCATAACACAGGTTTCAAACAAAGGGTAACACACCCAATTGATTACCCACAGCAAGCTCCGGTGACATACCGAATCTATATTCAAACGTTAAAAATTACATTTTTAACAATCGTAGAAGCTGAAAGTGACCATATTGGGTTTACCTGTTGCAAAATATAAAACTCCTCCAATATGTATTAAAAGCAATTTGGTAGCAGCTGGTCCACACAGGTTCAAGCTCACATTGCATTAAAAATTTATGCAAAACATTAATTTTTAATCAGTTCAGTACACGTCTTTTCTTCAGACAAAACCATTCAATAACAGTCCTTTCTCGGGGTAGGTACAATAAAGTAGCAAGGTCTCTCCACCAGAGAAGTAAAGGCAATGCTCATGCTCTGGCAGACTGTTCACCATTAGTGATGCTATTAGACCTGGCTATTCGTGCATGGCTGAGCTAGATTATTCAGTTACATAACTGACCTTATCCACTGCAACCAATGATGCTTGCAGTTTGGTGCACACGGTTTGGGCAGTCTCTTCTCAGAGGTCTCTAGTTTTCTCTCTAGGTCATCCCTCCTCTCTGCTCAGCTTTTCCCAACTGAACACACATCAATGGCATTGTTCACACACAATTTGCGTTTTTCCCTGCATTTTTCCAGCATGTTAAAAACGCATGCGTTTTTGTAAAGTGGTTATTTGATCATTTTTGGCCATTGTGGGACACTGGGTGCATTTTTAAAAACGCGTGCGTTAACGCATGGGTGCCTAATAGTGCATGCGTTAACGCATGCGTTTTTGTGTTTTGGGGCCAAAATGAATTATTTGCGCAAGTCATCAATTAATATTCATGTTTAGCCACACCCCTCACTACATAAATCCAGCTGGTCACTTGTGGGGGGTAGAGCACCTTCCTTAAGGAGACACTTCACTTCCTGCTGTGTGTAGCCATGGATCTGCTCTCTCTGGAAATGGATATGTTGCTGCTACAGATGCGCTACGTTGCTGCGCGGTGACGTCACCTGCGTCAGGCTCGCCACCCCCGTTTGTGGGTGCACGAAGTCAATCTGCTGCGGCCTCAACATGGAGCGTACCATGTCTTATTCCCCCAACTCCGGCGCTTCCCACAAAAGTTCAAGCGGTATCTGCGCATGACCATTGCAGACTTCGACCATCTGCTGGAACTTGTCGGCCATGACATCACCCACCAAGACACCCATTGGCGGCCAGCCATATCCCCAGAGGAACGACTGGTTGTCACGCTCAGGTAATTTGTGTTGACCCTTATGTCTCATGTATGTTTGGCTGTGTCCTGAATGGCCATTTGGCCATGTGCTACCATGTAGTCCGCCCTTATCTACATACATGTGCTGTTGTGATTGCTTGTGCCCTAAATCCTTTCATTTGTCAGATTGAAGCGCAGGTACGTGTGTGCGTGTCCTGTAGGCAGAGCCAGGTTATACAATGTGTATCGTGGTACTCAGGTCATCCAGCAGCCTGCCTTGTGGGCGCTTATGCTGAGGGCTCTGGCCAAACCTGCAACTCCCATATTCCTGTGTGCTGGCACTAACCCCTCACTAGGCACCCAGCCTCATGACCTGCTTACCAGGATACTCATTGGGTAGCCCAGGCTAGGGTGGGGGTAAAGGCCATGCACACACGCACCTGCGCTTCACTGGTGAGCTTGAAGGTTTGTGTGCATAAGCAGTAAATATTGCCACCACTGTTGTGTGCCCTAGGTCAGGTTAATTTTTTTTTTATTTGGTAAGGATGTAATGTGGACCATTCTGCAGACAGGTGTTGCACTGTTGTAGGCTTGGATGTCTCTTTGCCCTTAAAAAGGATTATATTTCATTCATTTGCCTATGCCATCGCCAATGTGTCCATGCAGCTTTGTGTACTTGACTGTTGTGTCCTGTTTTCAAATGGTGATATATGTCCCATCCCTTAGGCTGGCTTCACATTTGCGTATGGAGCGCTGCGTACCAAACGCAGCCAAACGCTTGCGCACATGCGTTCCTATGTTTAACATGGGAATGCATGTGCCTGCGTATGGCTGCGTTTGTCAGCATTTGCGTTCGGATGCTCATAATTTATGCGCCCTCCGACCGCGCTCCAAACGCAGCTTGCAGCATTTTTTTGTGCGTTCGCGGCGCTTGCTCTGTCCACAAGCGCCTGCAAGTGCACAAAAAATGCATTGATCTCAATGGGTCCGCAGTGTCCTCTGCATGACACCGCAGGAGAACGCTGCGGATCACATTGAGATCTCTCCCGGTGGCCGCCGGTGATGTCACAGGAGATCACCGACACCGGGAGATCAGCTCAGCCTCTGCTGATCTCCTCCTCCCCGCCACCGGTAATCTGCTAGCGGTGTCGGCGGGGAGAAACAGCTGATGTGACAGCTGTTTGAATCTTCCCGCGCCGACATCTCCTCTTGGCCGGGTAAGTTGTGGTGCTGGTGTGGCTGTGGAAGCTTCAGCTGGGGGCAGATTGGTCTCAGGTGGTGCGGGGACCGCAGGTCTTACTGGAGCTTCTGTTCCTTCTACCACTCCCGGGGTTGCCTCAACCTCCTCCTCTTCGGCGCTGGTGTTGCCCAGGTCCACCACAGTTGTGTTGCTGTGTGTCCTGTTTGGAACAATTATCTACATGAGAACTGACCTCTCAATACTTAGTGAACACATTTCAACCATGGCAGACACTTACTCTCGCCCCTCATAGGCCTTTTCCAGGTAGCGCAGCTGGCTGGCATATTTGTAGCGCACGGGTGGCTTGTCTGCATCCCCACGCATGTATTTTGCCATATCACGCCTGATGTGGTCCTTCATGGAACGCCACCTCACATGGATCTTGTCCTCTACAGTCAAAAGGTTTCATTACAAACACCGGCTACATAAATGTCACAAATACAACATCATCACCAGATACTTGTGTCGGCCTAACATCATCAATGACTCTTACCAGTGGCTCCCCGGAGGCTGGGAGACATATCATCGAGATCGGGGTACATACGATAGTATATTCGCGTCCACAAATCTTTCTGCACCGCTGTATGGCTATGGTGCGCATGTCCCGGGTCCCAGATACGTACGAAGTCCTCCACAATTCTAATTAAGGCATCATTATTGATAACTCTTATCCAATGGGGCTGGACTCGCCTGACGCCTGGACCCCTATTTCATAAATTAAAAAATCACGTCAAATATAATTCCGACGACCTTTGGATATTTGTAACCTCAAGAATGGTACATTTTCAAGCACAATTGTTGTCCGATTGGCTAATGACACATGTTGGCATGAAGCATCAAACATTAAGCACCAATGTAGCAGCGAAGCCTAGTTTTTTGGGGTAAGGGAGCAACACATTTACTCACCCCTGATGTGGCACCAGTGGCCTTGTGAGCTGAGCCCTTTGCTGCTTGGCGCCTACTGGTTTGTGGCTGGTTGCCCTGTGTTTAGTATGAACAAATACAACATTAGAGGTCAACATCACAAAAGGAGTGCTACACATGTCAACTAAATCACAGCAAATGGCATTGGGTCCTCAACATGCTGCAATGTTGGTACACACAATTCGTATATTGTACAACACAGGATTGCAGCCCACCAACGGCTTTGAAAACCAACCAGGTTGGCAACCCAGAGTGAGAGACACCATTGCCAGGATACATTTGTGTGTCCAGTTAGTAATGAGTAACCCTTGATTGGAGGGTGCCCACAAATGTGACATAAGAAAATGGTCCTTGCCTTAGACCGCCCTTGAGAATGGCCACTCTTCTTGTTTTTTTTTCCCTTTGAAGCCTTGGCTCTGGAGCGATGTCTCCTTTTTTGCGCTGAAAGGTGAAAGTGATGAATCATTAGTCAAGATTTGGACCCTACCAGACTACACACACATGTGGTAGTGGCCAGACATGTTGCCACGCCGTACCAATGTGGCAACACTACACCATCACTGACCTCGCCCATGGCCAAAATCTAAGTCGAATACTACTTACATGATGGGAGGTTGACTGACTCGATGATTTGGATCCAGAATCCGAGTCCTGTGAAAGTAACATATGGTATAAATATGGGCCCCAACAGGCATCCTCTCATATGGACGTGTGGATTTAAAAAAAAAACACAAGTGTAATGGAGTTTGTATAGAGTTTAAGGTTGTCCAGGCAAACTTGGATCGCCATTAACCAAAAACCTTACTACATGCTCAACCATGAAACATATTACAGGCACATGTTGTGAGGACCAAAGATCCTTAAGTTAGTGGAACAAGATATTACATACACCTACCAAAGCGACATGCATGTACAGCATGGCCAATGCATAGGGCATGTTGAGCGAAGTGTGGATGTATCCGATTTGTACTGTGACCAGTGTGACAAAGAGGAGACGGGAACAAATAGGCAGAGGGCAACATCTGCACCCAGGCCTGGGGTGCTATCATGCCCTCCAGTCCTGTGTGCATGGCAGCCAGCTGCAGCTGGGGACACGTCCCGACCACGCAACCTGCGGGACAGACTTGTCATCAGCGGCAAAGGCCGCCACTGCACACTGAACCTGAGGACATGATAGCCCCCCCAGGCCTGGGTGCACAACTGCTCCGTGGCTGTCAGGGTCATCCCCGACATAAGCATTAACTAAAACACGCCGCAGTGTGAAGCGGCACTTAACAAGGATTAGTGTATCCTGATCCGGTGACACATCCGGTAGTTATTGGCAAACCAGGAGATGACATTTACACATAACTCCTTTACCAAGCTCAACACATCATGAGTTTGGGCAACAATGCGGATTTCCAAACACATGGCCGCTACAAGATAATTACAAACCTGCATTGTGCGAACATGAATGCAACATTGCCACACATTTAAACCGGTGCAATAGGCAACACATCACATAACATTAGTAGTGAGTGCAAAGGGTGCCACACGGGCTGCTGCGGGTTTGTGTCTAATGGGCACGTACCATTTGTGGCATGTCTAGGACCTGCAGCAGGGAGGGAGCCCCGTGAGGCGTCAAACCCGAAAAGCAGTAGCAACACTCTTGATGTATGAAGCGGACCCACACCAATATGAACCCAAACAAAATGTGATGATAGCCAACATAATAGTGATACTTACTGAGGAGTCAGATGATGTGTGCTCGGGCTCCGTGTACCGCTCACTGCGTTCGTCCGAATCGCTCATCTGTGTAGAGAACATATGCAGGACACATGACGTGTGTTCATAATGACAGCACACATGCACGGTAACAACATGGCAGACACGTGTATTTACCTTGGTGACAAACAGCACAACACACAATCTGGCACAGGAAAGTCAGTAGGCTGGCCACATTTCCTGGTGTCCACCCACCCCCTTTTAATTGGCTGCAGGGGCTCACATGACAGGTCCAGATTGCATTTGGGATGGCCATGGACACTAAGGACAAACGCATGCGCTAACGCATATGTCTGTAATGTCATTGCGTTAACGCATGCGTTTGCCATAGGGCCCCATGTTACAGAAACGCAATGCGTTTTTTTTTACAGCACCCAAAAACGCTGCATGCAGCGTTTTTTGGACTGGGGGGGAAAAACGCAAGTGGGGCTGAAAAACGCATGTACGCTCAAATGTACCCTGCGTTAACGCACCTGCGTTTTTTTTACAGCCCAAAAACGCGGGGATGCCCAAAAAAACGCATGTGTGTGAACATGGCCAATGTTTGTCATAGCTATCCAGGTGCACCTAATCAATGCCTGTAGTGCTAGAATTAACACGAGCCTACCTGGCATGCAATCCAATATAAAAAGCTCCCACTATGTCAAATAACTGTAAAAGAATTAGAGTTGTCAAATTAAACACATTTCACTATAAAGTTCATTACCTGGATATTTTGAATTTTTGGAAATTGTTTGAAGCAATCATTCAGAGATGGGTTTTGTCAAGACACTTTAATCTCATAAAAGGGATAAAATTGTCCATCACTTACTGATAAATGTTACTTAGGCTCGTCTGTCCTCTGGAGCACTCTGTATGGCCATAGCTGTAAGTGCCAAATAGGAAAAAGGAGGCTCAGTTTTCAGTTCCTGGAATGCGGCTGACTACCAGCTAAGACCTGTTCCACCTAGACCTGATGACTTTAGCATGAACTGGTGATGGGTAGTATTATGGGGGCATGTGGAGATGGATTTTTGCTATGAATGCGGGTGTTCCCAGCGGTCACAGAGGTATATTGTACCTTAAGAGCAATGGTAAATGCTCACAAGAATGAAAAAAATATACAACCATCTATTCTACGCGACCTGTTAGTCCGGGCAACTATGTGCCACCCACACTTCATACCTCTTGCTATCCACCTCTCTACAGATCTCCCTGTTAAACTACTTCTGTGTGTCCTGTAAATGCAGGTAGGCCTTACAAGACTCGGATATCCTGGATTTCTGGATAAGCCAAGTGGCTCTCATTTGGTACAATGTGAACCTTTCAGACAAGCTTCAGGACACTGAGGGTGGTCCAGTTTGACAGCAGAAGGCTGTACAACTACAGCTATAACTGTGAAAATCTCCATCTTTTCTGGCCTTTCACAGGTGGTCATTGCCGCCTTAACTTTTCCCCAACCCACCACATGTCAATCACATGCTGCTTGTAGTCAGGCACATTAAGGGTGCTCTGCAGATAGGATGATTGACCGTGGCATTTGTACAAACCCACAACTCTTGTCACCTTACATAACTTCTCACTCAAGCGTGGCCGTTTGATCCTCGAGCTGAATCTTGCTGCAAGTTTTCAGCAAATGAAGTACTGTGGTCTAAAGGAAGGTTTGGGCATGGCCAGATTTAAGAGTGTAAGATTTCTATGTCCAAGCCCTCATGATTGATGATAATCCATCCACACAATGGTTCGCTGTCACTTCAGTTTCCAGACCTTCTTTTTGTTGAGGCAGAGGTGGCCCCCGCATGGTGATTACATGGACCCCCCTCCTCTGCTCAGCTAACATCCCTTCCATACCCCGGTGATGTCTCTAGAAAATATCTGCACAGGGAGAGGAGCAGAGGCAGCTGGAGGAACAGGGCGGGGAGTGGCCACCTTGGATGGCAGGAGATGTAGGTATAAACAGGAAGTGGAAAGACTGATAAGGTGCATGATAAACTAAATCTCCCGGAAGTCAAAGCGGGTGAGGGTACACTCATCTCTGATCTTTTTTAATCTTAAGTTCAGACCGTTAAGTCCATCTTTCGTTTTCATTAAGCCAGACAACTGGCAACTTGTCCTTTTACAGTGGCTCTTGTCTTTGTCTACATTAAGCTGGATAAGCGGTCACAATTTAACTGACAGTCTGACATTTGTACTTGATAAAACAAGTGATATGCAAGCATGCTCAATATTTAAGTAAAGATGTGCTCAGGCATGCTGATTACTTGGCCAAGAAATGCGATCAGTCATGCGAAATGCTTGAATCCCGGTCACACATCTTGGCCAACTCTGGACCACTTTGGGTTGGGTCAAATATTTTTCATTCTGAGGCTAAGGCAAGTTTTTCAGAGCCACGGAGGCAGGTAACCGTGAGGTTGTGGTGTCAAAGATACTACCTGCAAGCAATCGAATAAATCAAAAACTGTGGTACAGCTAGTATTTGTATAGGTCTATGTAACTATGTAAAGGCATGGTGTCTTACCCTTTCATTGGTAGGACATATGTGAGGATGAGCAATAATCAAAATTCTGGGGATGACCTGGTATCTGTAATTACATTAAAGTGCCCAGGGTCTCTCTAAGCAGGGATTTTTAGATGAAATTTCCATTCAATATAGCATTGAGTTGTGATCGGCCTAAATGCTCTTAATAGGTATCGTAAAGAGGTTGCAAATGGTAAGCCGGTCCCCCAAAATAGTTATTGCAATCATCCACAGAGTGGATTTAATGTGTCATATATAGATGATCAGTAATGGTGATCTGTACCTTTCTATAGTTCATGCGTTTCACTGTGCCCGCTCCTCTGGATAGGAATCCTGTTTTTCCTACTCGCTATTGTGTAGGGGGAGATGGAGATCTGTGCTTTCGTTTTTTTCCCTAATCCGGAGAGGGAGGTGGAGGTTTCCTTCAGGCGGTGTATGCCGTGGTTTGTGGTCACATTTCCTGGTTGCGGCTATGTCCTGGTCAGCTGACGCCACGTCTGTCACGTCCATCACGGGGCGGTTTTTGGGCGGAGCTGTATGTTGGACAAGACAGCTTATTGGCACCAATGTATTTCAAAGGCTTGGAGGTGGCCTTTTTCCTCAGGGTGAGTTTTTTGTGGAACTCGAGGTAGTTAAATCAAACACAAGGGGAGGAGATACCCACAGAAGTCTTACGAAAAGAGGCTTGGTGGATCTTAGACACGAGCCCGGGGGCCTTAGGGCTGAATGATAAATGACCTGGCCATGTTTCTGTGATTATCAAGATGTTGGTTACCATGTCTCCTATAATGAGGGTTTTTTGCATTGGTCACTTTATTTTACTGATGATGCCTCCTCCATGGCTTTTTGTTGAGGGTATTAAATTAATTGATCTGCTTTTAGTTGTAGTCTATCTTCTTGTGATTCCTCACTTTTCGGTCCAGACTATCAACCACCTTCTCCCTTACTCTATTTAAAATTTCCGGTATTTTTCTTTATTTTACAAATGTGGATCATTCAACTGCAATTGCCCAGCGTTCAGCATGAAATAATGGGCAAAATGATTCTGACTTTCCATTACATCATTGCTGGCACGTACAGATGGATGCAGGACGCTATGATTGTCTGACAAATATATGCATCGGAATCTAGTGGTTGGCTTTCATGTGAGTGACGAAATTATGCAGACACATGCATGTCATTACCACACAGTTCACAATTTTGGGCTTTAGTTGCAGGTATGTCCTTTAGTACCCACCATTTTGCTGGCATTAGGCCAAATGTACTTTCAATATAGCGCCTAGCACGACCTAACTGAATTAAATATGTAGCACTCGTTGTTGAGACCCCTAGTGGAACACGGCCTCAGCACACTGTGGCGGAGTTGGAATGTTGCATCAGCTACCAAAATAAAAGGAACAAGGGCCATCGGTGCCAGGTAGCAGTTGAGGAGGTGGCACATTGAATTGGTTACGCACAAGTTTTCTCCAGATGTTAATTTGGAATGCCTGGGCATCATGAACATGGCTATAGGACCCAATATTGACTGCAATAAACCATTGTCCTCATTGCCATAACTGTCAGCATAGGAGTAGTATTTTTTTATAGTTAAAATATAAGGTGCCCCTATGTGTGGGTTTTTGAATACGGATGTTTTCCATCTAAGGCCCCAATGCGGTTGGGTAAATTAGTGGTTTCCAAAAACTTTTCAGCTATAGTCAGGCATTGTTCCATTGTGGATTCGGGCATGACTATGGGATGTCATGTGTCCCACAACACTCGGCATGTTTCTTTGGGCACCTCCATAATCTGTTATTGTCAGTCGATATTGGTAGTGCAGTAAAGAATAAAGGCTCCATTATGCACTACGATATAGTTAACGATATCGTTGCAGCGATGTCAAAACGACATTATTGCTTGTGACACATAGCAGCGATCAATGATAAGTTTGTTGTTCGTTGCTCGTTGAAGAGTGGCCAGGACCATTTATTTATTGTTGGTCTCCCGCTATCACACACACCGATGCTGGCTGCCCAGCGGGAGACAAACAACCTCCCAGTGCTGCACATGCTGGGAGCTGGTAACCATGGCAAACAGCGGGTAACTAAGCGCAGCTGGATACCAGCGTGGTTGCTGGTGTCTTCCTGTTTGACAGCTCACCAGCGATCAGATATCAATGTCCCAGCGAACCCCCCTCAATTGTTGATCGGATCGCTGGGACTGTGTAGAGGGGCCTTAACTCTCCCCCGTGTCCAAAAATGATTATAAAAGACTAAACCGATTTAGACCTTGCATGATTTATTCTTCACAAACTATACATTCGGGTCCTGTTAACAGCATTAGCAGGTTAAGTAGCGGCAACTTTAGCATGGACAGATTTTAAAGGAATTTAACCAAAAAGAACCCAAAAACCTACCTTTACTAGCAACCTTTCCTGTGGAGCAATGCTGTCAAGAAATCTGGTGGTCTGGCGGCAGATGTCCTCTTACTTAGTGGACAGTAGCAGATCAAATGTGTTCACTGACATCCGAACAGAACTGTGAAATGGGCACCATATTGTGGCCGTACCAAATTGACCTTGTGCCCCCAACATCGCCGCTGTCCATCTTGTGTCTCCCATGAGACTACATTTTCAACATAGTCCCCAAAGAGGAAGGCAGCACTCATGATAAAGGCAGCAAACAGAAGGTGGACAAAATGGCAACAGCAAAAAACCTCACAATTACCTTTATTTATAAGGCTCCACCCAACTTAATTGACCCTTAAACGCAATGAAACGGATACCAAAAATGCAAGTGAATTATAAAGAAATGCAACTATTGCGTTAATGCATTAGGCGCACCCCCCTTAGGTGTGACCTTAGCCTAGCTGTTATGTTTGGTACATGTACTGTAGTGCTCTGCATAGTTCTCTTGAAATGGGCTTACATTTTTGGACTGAAGTCTCCAGGTCTAACTTCCTGTGTTTTGTGGTCAGCCATCCTCATGCTCCATTACATAACCTGGTGATAGCCGTATTGTTCTCATAGCAGCATTACCTTTTTTGTGGTGGAATCGACACTGGTACGTTGTTACTAGTGTAGTACTCGTGGTGGTAGAGCAGATGTAGTGTTTATCCATGAGCCATGTGCAGCTAAAATACGTTGTCGGCCATGAAACCTGTATAACACTGATAGTATAAAGACAGTACAGAAATAACTAAACATACATACAAGTAGGCACTGTGTATTGGGCTTCTGCATGCTATAAGTTAGTTGCCAGATCACTGGTTGTTGCCAAGGGGGTGTATTTCCTTTTGAAACTGATTATTCCTGGCCACTAGTTTACCAGCTGTAAATAAAATAGAACCAATACTGGGCAGAAATGCTTTTCTTCATTGCATGGAAAGCCGTATACTTCTCAAAGAGCCATTACCGGTACTTGTTCTATTCTTTACAATCATGCTTAGTGGTTTTCCTATCTTAAGTTTCTTTAGAAAACAGGGGGTTTCAGGCTTGTAGAGCTTTCATTAAGTTAACCCTTTTTATAAGAAAACGTGTTTAGTTGCATGCTCACATACACATGAACAGCATCTTGTTTTCTTTTTTTTCTAAGAACTTAACTTTTCCATTCATTCTCTTTGCCATTCATGCGATGCCATTGTATGGGTAATGGTAAGGGAGCATGGGAATGAATAGCAGGAAGAATAAAGGGCAGGATATCTGGGTAGCTAGTCTGGTCCTGTGAACTGGAGTCCCTAGCTGCTCAAAAATACCTCTGGTGAGGAGGTTTGGGCCACTACCCATTCCCTGCTACTCAACTACTCAAACCTACTCTTGGGCTGGTGGGAGGAAAACTGTCAATTTTATACAGGTTTCTCTGAAAATAATGATTTTATGGGTCTGTTTTATCGTTGATATCTTTGTGATATGGAAGGGTACTCCTGATACCTTTTTAACTGCATGGTCGATAAACTCAATGCCAATAATTTTGGCCTTAAATTCTCTGCAGAAAGCTATGATTAGGTTTAACCATTTTTGGATGTTCTCATTAAAAAATTAACAGGGTCACATACAAATGAGTACATTTAAGAACCCGACTGCTACAAACTGACTATTGAGATGGAAAAGTGGACACCCACAATTTAAAAAAGGAAATTCCAAAAGACCAATTATTGAGAATAAGGAAAAATTGCTCTGAAGAGAGCACTTTCCAGCTCTAGAGCTAGAAAAATACCATTTTCAAGAAAGGGGTTACCCTGATAGGGTTCTAAACAGAGCCGACAATGAAGTCCGGCACAGAAAACAAATTTGTCTGAAAAAGTAACTAAAGGGGAAACTGCAGAGAATATCCGAGTTATCACAACCTTTAAAAAGGGGTATATCAGACATCAGAAAAATCTTAGAACGGCATTGGTCGGTCCTCAAAATGGACGAAGATGTGGGGTACCTAGCTGAAACGCCCCAAATCACCTATAAAAAGGCAAGGTCATTGAAAGATAGGCTTGTCCATAGCCGTTATTCAACAGGCACTCTGACATGGCTGGCAAATCCAACAAAAGGATGTGTTTAGATGCAGTGGCTGTATTGCTTGTAGTTCGATAGATACTGGAAAATACTTTGAGCAGTGTAACGGGAAAGAAACTTGGCATTCGCTCATTTATAAACTGCAGAACCAGAGACATTATTGGGCAACATGCTCCTCTAAAATATGCTCCTCTAGAATATGTAGGAAAAACAAAGAGGAAGTTTAGGATAAGAATGAGAACACCTGAGGGATATCCAAAAGGACGACACCCCTATCACCTGCCACATTAACGGTCATGGCGTAGACAACTCAGATTAAATTTATGGGTAACGATCTCGTAACTCCATCCCCAAGAAGTGGAGCTTGGGATAAAATATTACAGGCTGAGACGAGGTGGATATTTACCCTAAAAACAACCAATCCCACATGTTTGAATGAACAGTTGTCCTATGCTCCATTTTTTTTGTAAGAGAGAAGGGAGAGTATAGGAGGGAAAGACTACGAGGAGCGGGGCGCCAATAACGCGTTTTTAGGGTACCGACCTCCACATGTCAGGTAGGGTAAGCTACATCCTTAGTTAAGGGATATGGGAGAGTAATGTTTATCTTGACATCTGTAAAAATCTTCCCCCCACATCTTCTAACATACTGAGACCACCAAGCCGTGTAGGAGATATGCAGTAGTGATTATATATAGGTAATCTAGATAAATCAATCCTTGAATTAACTATGGGGCACTTAGTGTGGTTTTTTTTCTTACCTGTTAATTTATCTATTTTCACATTGGATACATTGGGGCAGTTGTAGTCCCTGTTTGGAGACTCAAGTCCTAATGTGTGTTTGACTACTGGCCACAAAAGGCCAATCCACTTTAGTTTTAGGTCAGTCAGAACACTTGGAAATGAACCCCACTGTGTCATCTGATGCTGAGGGTGGAAGTTTTGGTCACGATGCGTTCCACAGGCAGGACGTGTCGCCAGTTGATGTGGCGCATTAACTCCGGTCGCTGGAAGCCACCAGCATTGCCATGATCAATCCCTTTATGTTGATGGTAAAATCGTATTGCTGTAATATCAGGCTCCATCTAAGCAGTTTCCCAATGTCCCCTACTACTGTGTTGAGCCAGCTCAGTGGGTTGTGATCTGTTATCACTTGAAGTTGCACCCATAGATGTATGGTTGCAGTTTCTGGAGAGTCCACACAATGGCTAAACACTCCTTTTCAATTGTGGCATACGCCACCTCTCTGGGTAAAGTTTCCTGCTTAGGTACAGAATTGGGTGCTACTCCCCTTGGTGGTCCACCTGGCTGAGAACGGCCCCTAGCCCATAAGTGCTGGCATCTGTCTGCACCACAAACCTGCAAGTGAAATCTGGGGCCTGAAGTACGGGTCAACTGGCCAATGCTGCTTTAGGGCAGAGAATGATTCCTCACACTGAGGAGTCCAGGATACAATTTTGGGAAGTTTTCTCTTGGTCAGGTCAGTTAATTGCTTAGCCAGAGCACTGTAGTTTGGCACAAACTTCCTATATTAGCCAGCTGTACCCAGTAAGGACAGTACCTGCTTCCTTGTTCGTGGGGTGGGTAAGGCTGTAATGGCTTCTACCTTCCCTGGTTCAGATTTTAGCAGACCCCCCCCCCACCCGTGTCTGAGGTATTGTACTTCCCTCATGGCTACCTGACACTAACCAGGTTTCACAGTCAGACCTGCAGTGTGAAGCCTCTGCAACACCTGAGAAAGATGTTCAAGATGTTCCCAAGAATTACTGAAAATGGCAATATCTCTAGATAAGCAACAGCAAAACCCTCAAATCCTTACAATAAGTGATTTACCAACCCCTGGAAGGTGGCAGGGGCATTCTTTATACCGAATGGCATCACCAGAAACTCAAACAGCCCAAATGGCGTTATAAAGGCCTACCTCTCTGGAGCTTCTTTGGTCATGGGTATCTGCCAATATCCCCAACTCAAAGCCATAATAGTGAGGTACGTTGCATTAGCTTGCTGCTCTAAGGCTCATCTATCCTCGGCATGGGGTAGACCATAGATGTAGTAAGGAGATTTAACTTCCTATAGTCTACACAGAACCTGGTAGTGCGGTCCTTTTTCGAAACAATCACAGGTGAGGCCCAGGCACTCTGGGATTTTTGTATTACCCCGAGAGTCAGCATCTCGTCTACCTGCTTCTTCATGTGTGCCTTCACCTCTGCTGACACCTGGTATGCAGACTGCCTTACAGGGGAATTGGTACCAGTGTCCACATGAGTGGCTAAGTGAGTCTTCCCAGGCTTCTCTGTGAAGACTCCTATAACCTCACTGAGCACCCCCATCAGCTCAGACCTCTGATTGTGGGATAGCTCAGGGTTAAACTCTTTGGCTCCAGGGTCTCCATATTTTGAGCTCCAGCCAACACATCTAGTAACACATCAGTCTCCCCTCATCAGGTATGCTACAGACAGGTAATACACAAGTATCCCTGTCATGAGCCTTCAGCATATTTACATGAAATACTTTGCGACGCTTTGCATGTTCATCTAGAGTCACCACATTGCTCAAGCAGCTAAATGCTGTTAACTGAGTGTGTGGTCGCTCCCATGCAGCCTGTATTTTGTTCTGTAACAGAGGGACCAATACCCTAACCTTTTGCCCCTCCTCATAGTCCCTCAGTCTGGCATTACGATCATACCAGACCTTCTGGTTGATTTGGGCCTGAGCCATGTTCTCATGGTAAGGTTACTGTTTCTGCATTCTGTCCCGGAGTCGCAGTACATATTCAACCACAGAGACTCCTTCATTTTGGGATCACCCTCCCAACAGTCCTTAATCAAGTTCTGGGGTCCCCTGACCCTCCTCCCATAAACCAGTTTGAAGGGGAAGTATCGTGTGGAGGCTTGGGGTACCTCACTGTGCAAACAGATGAGGAAGGAAACTCTCCCAGTCTCTTCCTTCAGTCTCCACCAGCATTTTCAGCATTTGTTTTAATGTCCCATTGAATCGTTTGCAGAGTCCATTTGTATGGGGATAAGTGCTGGCCACAACTTGCTGCACTTCAATTTTTTCGCAGAGACTTTCCATCAGATTGGATATGAATTGGGTTTCCTGATCGGTTAACATCTCCTGGGGAAACCTATATGAGAAAACAGTCAGTAAAGCATCTGCCACCTTGTCCGCTCAGATGGAGGACAGGGCCAGAGCTTCCGGGTATCGTGTAGCATAGTCCACTATGGTGAGGATGTACTTTTTGCCCAGAGTCTGGTTGTTGAGGCACCGGGGTAATGGCACCCAACTGGGGGTAGTGGTGGTGGCCTAGGGGCTGCACAGAACGGTGCAAGGCCCCCTCTCCTACGTTCCTCCTGGCCACGTTCTGCTTCCTCCTTCTCCTACATTGCAGAAAGTTCTTTCTTACTTCTTGCACTAACTTCTCCACTACACACTACCTCTACACTCAGCCCACCAGGACCTTATTGGCCCTCTATTCTGACGTGCATGTAGGTATGGAGCTTTGAGGTTTTAACCATGTCATTGCTTAGTCAAAGAATATTGCAGCTGCAGTCTGGGCTGCAATACACTCCTGTGACGCACTCGTTGCGGGGCGCCACATATGGATAGATGAACATAATTATACATGGTTAATGATTTTCCAAATATTACAATATTGATCACACACTTGACTGGCAACAAGTGGTGCTTGTACATTGTGAGGTTGGAGGCCGAGCAAAGGAGAACCAAACAACTGGATCCACATCGCTGGGCTCTTGAGTGGCCACATAATTGTGGAGGCACAGTTGCTTTGACAACACAGTCAACATTGCTGGGTTTGAGCATAATTGTTGTCAATAAGACCCGCCACCTTGTTGCCAATATGCCAAACCACACTAAACATACTGCCTGGCACAGCTTAAACCCGGTTGAATATACGGCGAGCAGGTGTGAGTGTGCGCCTGGCATATGGCTTCATGGCATGAGTGTGAAGTTGGAAGGCTGCATCGGCTACAAGGACATGTGGGGACTTGTGGTGACGAGGTTCCAGGCAATGCCTGTGGTGGTGGAATGTTTAAAGCCCCACGGTACAGTGCCAGCCCCATGACACTGTACTTGAAGACACGGGAGTCATGGCATCACCCGTAGGCCCCAATATCTACAGCTAAGAAGCGGCTATGGGAGTCCGCAATGGCAATCAGCATGATAGAACTAGTGTTGATAATTGTAGTAACGTGAAGCACTGTTGGCCGGCTTTTTGATGGCAATGTGTTTCCCATCCAGGGCACCCACACAGTTGGGAAAGTGGGCAATCCTCTGAAATTCAGCAGCAGACTCTTGCCAGATTTGACAGGTGGGGGAGGGCATCACTATGGGCTGTAGTTTCCGCCACAAGACATCACAGGTTTGTGTGACCACAACGCTAATGGTGGACACACCCATCCTGAACTGGAAATGTAGTGACACGTACGATTCCCCAGTAGTCAAAAATCTGTGGAGATAAACAAAAAGAACATTAGTCGAGGACACATTCATTGTAACACTACAACAAACAATGTGAAGCAAATATTCCCTGCCAGAAATGCAAACGCCAACATATGGCAAGAGGAGGGCAAGACATGTATTATGGACCACATGGCACAGACAACTACAGGCCATGGCTACAAAATCCTTAATGGATGTCACATATACACCATGGGAAAACATGACACAACACTCAAGTACACAAAGCTACATGCCCACATTTGCCACATCTAAATTAATGAAAAGAAAATACTGATTTATGCAGAAAAAAAGAAAGCCGAAAACAGTGCGACACCTGTATGCACAGTGCTCCAAAGAATATCCTTAACAACAAAATACAGGATCCATCAACCTTGTCCACATACCAGTGCTGTCAGTATTTACTGCCTGTGCGCAAAATCCTTCGATTTTGCAAGTGAAGCGCAGGTGCGTGTCTGCGTGCCCTTTAGGCGGACCCTATCCCTGGTTACCCAATGTGTATCGTGGTAAACAGGTCATGAGGCTGCCTGGCTAGTGACGGCTTATTGCGAGCACACAGGAAAATGCTGCTTGCAGCTTTGCCCTGTGCGCTCAGGATAAGCGGCACTAGGCAGCCTGCTGCATGACCTGGTTACCACGATACCATTGGGTAACCAGGGATAGTCTGCCTAAAGGACACGCACCTGCGCTTCACTTGATAATCAAACGATTTAGTGCACAAGCAGTAGCTACTTGACAGCACAGGTATGTGGATAAGGCCATACTACATGGCAGCACATAAACACGTGTGCAGTCTGTACAGAGGCAAACATACATCAGGGCCAACACAAATTACCTGAGCGTGACAACCAGTCGTTCCTCAGGGGATATGGCTGGGCGCCAATGGGTGTCTTGCCGGTTGAGGTCAGGGCCGACAAATTCCAGCAGATGGTCAAGTCTGCAATAGACATGCACAGATAACGCTTGAACGTTTGGGGAAAGCGACGAAGTAGCGGATATAAGACATGGTACGCCCCATGTTGAGGACGTAGCAGATTCACTTCGTGAACCCACAAACGGGGGTGGCGAGCCTGACGCAGATGACGTCGCCGCGCAGCAACATCTCATCTGCAGCAGCAAAACATCAATTTGCAGAGAGAGCAGATCCATGGCAACACACAACAGGAAGTGTCTTCTTAAGGAAGGTGCTCACACCCCCCAAGTGACCAGCCCTTTATGTAGTTTGAGGGCTGTGGCTAAACATGAATACTAATTCACGACTTTGCAAACCAACTCATTTTTGGGCTGAAACCCCAAAACGCATGCATTAACGCATGTAATATTAGGCACCCATGCGTTAACGTATGCGTTTTCAAAAACTCACCACTGGCCCACAATGGCCAAACGTGACCTAAAAACCACCCAAAAAAAATGCAGGAAAAAATGCATTGGTATGTGTGAACAATGCCACTGTCAGCTTCAGTCCAGAAACTGGTGTTCACACTAGGCCAGGGCCTGCAGACTGAGTCTTCAGAGTCGGTGGTCAGGGACCTAGGTGGATCTGCCATGTGAGCGGGCTCCTGGACCTGAGTAGGGCCCTTCTGTTCTGGCAGTTCTGTCTGAGACTCATTCTCTAGTCTCTGGGGTTGATTCTGAGCCGCAGCCTGACTCCAGGTCACAGTGACAACATACGTACAGGACTTGGTACCCTTTTGTGCATTTGGTACATTCTCCTTCCTGGCACAGGGTGTCAGGTGGCTCACTGGCTTCCACCTTGTCAGTAGCATTTACTTGCAAGGGAGGGATATAGTGGGACACCATCCTCTCTGGGTCTGTGCCTAGCAGCACATTGATGGGAATTGCCTCTGATACTCCCACTTCCCTAGTCCTTTCCCTGCTCCCCAGTCCTGATACACTCGGGCCATAGGAACATCAGGGCTGACCCCCTCCACCCCGGTGATAGTCTTTCCTTGTATGATATCTGCAGGGTTTAAGATTTCGGGACGCACCAGGGTTACTTGTGCTCCAGTGTCTGAGACCAATGGTAACTTTATTGCCAGCCGTGACAGATTGACAGTCCTCATTAGTCTTCACATCAGTGCCGGCCACAAATAGGACAGAAGGTGGGGACCCAGACTGCTTTGTGGTGGAAATAGTGAATTTGCCCTGATGGGGAGAAATGCCCCAATATGTCCCTTTCTTGCACGTAAAGCATTGGCGTGCATCGCTAGAGGAATGTCTGGTCCCCGGGAACCCATAGGAGGTGGGTTTGGGGAGCACTTGTGATCGGCTGGCAGAGGAAGGAGGGACCCCATTTGGCTTGCCTCCCTTCCAGCTGAATCCCAATGGTTTCTACACCTCAAGCATCCTGTTGACCATGTAGGGTCCTCTATCTTTACAGCCTCATCTGCAGTAGGTGGCTCTCATCACACACAAATTATTGTACATGCATGGGCACATGTGAAGAAATTGATCCTTGACCATAAGATCCGTTAAGGCCTCAAAGCTGCTAACAGGAAGTCCCTTAATTGATTGGTGGAACGTGGTCCTCAAAGTGCTCACAAAATCCGCATAGCTGTCAGTTGATCCACGTTGTAGGTTCCAGAACCTTCTCCGATACACTTCGGTGTTAGGTTGCATTTCCTGATCAGAGCCTCTTTGCTGCCCTCCTATCTGACCTAGATGGGGACTATGAGGCAATCAAACGCCTCCGAGGCTTTGCCTCTCAACCCTGGGGCTAAATAAATGCCTATTGCTCACGATGTAGATGGTATTGTCTGCAGGTTTTTTCAAATCCCGAATAAAGTATCTAAGTCCGTGTCCTTCTCTATCACAGGGAAGTTTTGCCAAATGCAGTCTCCTTGGATTTATGTCCTGCGCACAATTCTTTGGTACAGGGAATAATTTCTTAAAACATGAACTAATGCTCTAATAGAAATATTCTATCCCACCGCTGCCACTAATTTGTCACGTACCCACTTCTCTGCATGTGACTTAGATTAACCCTTGCAGGCGCAACCGCATCTCCTCTCACTCAATCCAGCACTCAACCTCTGTCCTTTGCTGAAAGGGAGGTCAATCACACCCCGACTCGGACCATGCACCCCTCTTCACACACACACTGCCACTACTCCCCGTTTGGGGGGGGATGAGTTCCCCTAAACTAAGACTTATCAGACAATCAACAAAATCACACCTTTCTAGGACTGTGGATTCTTTACAGTATACAAGGTTCAGGCTTATTTACTTTGTATCATAAAGTTTTAAACTTTAATGCTACAAACGGGTATAAAAATAGAAATAATAATAAAATGACAACATGCAAACAATGAAATGAAGGAGAAAACGTAGAGATCTAAACCTTGACTTCTGTTGCCTGATGGGGAGAGCAGAGATGTATGGAATGGTATGGTCTCGGCTGACCCATCTCTGTGACACTTTGCCTTCGCTGAGAGCATCCAGTTAGTCAGACTTGGGTGTCAGATTTCAAATGCAGCTTCCTGATAATCTAATTCTGAGTCTGATTGGACACTCCCTAATTTAGCCATGCATACATTGTTTTAAAATGTTCTTTGTCTTCTGACTAGGTCTCCTGATTTTTCTTCCAGTCTGTGGTCTTTTGAAGTTCACTATTTGAGATGGCTTCTCTCATTCAATTCTCTAAATCTTTGAGGCTCCCAATCATGCATGAATTTATTGCCCTGCTGGCAAGATGTCCCCTGGGGAGACTGTCAGTGTGACTGGGGCTAGCTTGTGCTTAAAAACAGGTTGTGATCTTATGGCTGACATGGAATTTAACCCCTTAACTGTTCTGGTGTCCAGTCCCTGAGATACATATTTCACACAGTTTGTATTTGTAAATGCTTGGTAGATAAGACAATGAGGGCCTCACTTAAGGAGAAGTGATATGTCTTGAGTCCACGATTCATTGTCACTTGGAGGACAAAGAATTCAGGCACCATATTATCATCCTTGAGCTGCTTAGTTGGTCTTATTTTCTCAATATGTACTGAAATTCTGCCCAAAGGAAACATTGATGTAAAGATATGATTGCCAATGTCAAACTTAAAACCAACGTGTGAGGTTTATTTAACACTTTATTGCTTCATCCTCCTCCTGCAGTATAAAAATATACTTTTGTCTTTATAAAGGCCCCGTTACACGGCATGACATCATTAACGATAACGCTCATACGTTTCGGCTTTAGAAATCGTTAGAGCGACATTACAACCTCTTTGCGTGTGACACTGCCAAGTTGTGACGAAATTATCGTTGGGTCACTGATCGCAGGTTTAAGAACGTTCTTAAACCATACGACCAACGATGCAGGCAATCTGGTATAGTGTTTGACACCACGATAACTGTCGTTCACGACTTTGCCCATTCACAGCAGTGAGCAGGTATAGTTCACTGGGTTGTGCGAATGATACCTGCTCACGACATCGTTGCTGAGTTGTCCACGATATCTAGACGTGACACCTCACCAGAGGTGTTGAAACTGTCTGAAACGAACACGCGCTCACGAGATCATTGCCGACATGGCTTTCAACATCATGCCGTGTAATGGTACCTAAATGTGACTACCTGTCCTTCATTGACCTCTAATCCCTTCTGCTCAATCCATTCTTTTACGTATAAGAGGAAAATAAGGACCTAAACATATGGTGAAGTAACATTAATCAATTCTCTACGAGTAAACAGTCCCTTACTCATAGCAGCCAATCAGATCTCGGCTTAAATTTTTAAATTTCTCTTAAATAAATAAACTGATTTGATTCATTGATCAGCTAAGATATATAGTAATTTTAGCTGTAATAGATGTTTTTATACATGTATAAAACTAGTGATTGGTTCTCTGGGACTAAACTACTGGTGAACTACCCTCAGGATAGTTTAACAATAATTGGTGGGTGTCCACGCTTTGGATCCACTGATGTTATCAGTTTAGATAATACATGGATCCCGAATAGTGATGAGTGAACCCATTTACTTTCAAGTTTTGTGGACCCGGCTGGACTCTACAAAAAAAAAGTGAGTTTGGGATCAGACTTGGCCCGAAACTGGAGTCTGAACCCTGACATCTAACTTTAAATAAAAAATAAAAACACTGTTATAGGAATAGGTCATAAAGAGAAATCCCTGAAATTTTATGAAATTTATACATACCTTTGGTATGGTTTGTCTTTCACAATGTAGCAACGACGCTCCAAGAAGTCTGGAAGACGTCCTGAGGATTTGGTTATTGTTGGTTTCTGAAATTGAGCCATATAACACAACACTTTAAAGATTGGACCGGCTTGAACTTGTTGTCTTCTGCACTCTCCACTTCATTGATGACTCTGCTTCTGATGAGGTTTTCATGCACGTTTCTTGAGATGATTACACAGGTTGTCATCAAGCTTCAGACAGATCCTGCAGAGTAGGACATTTGCTTCCTAGAAGATGTCATTATTTTCTTAGATTGATGGTCTGGAGAATTCAATGTGGTATTCCAAAGGTCTGCTACTTCCAATGCTCAGTTAAGTAGCAAAAATCTTTTATTTTCTAAAAGTGAGACTTAGACTATTTAAGATTATATACACTGATGGAGTACCCAAAAAACGACTGAGCTGTGTTCAGTAATTCATCCTTTGAGATTCCAGTAGTAGTGAGGGGGCCATATGTCTCATCAAAAGTAATGACTGGTACCATGCCACTAATCAAGCTGCAGAAAACTGCCCACTGACACTTTCCCATTCTATAGTCTCTTGATACAGCGGTCTATATTTGATGTTGTATTGAGTTCTTCTTATAGGATTTGATACAGCAATCCGTACCAAATTGCTAAGTGATTAATTGTTGGCTATATAGATAACAAGCCCAATATATCTAGCAGCAGTGTGGGCTCTCTATACCTAGTATTTTATAGTTGACATCCCTCTTTTGTCAAGAATGTGTGTGTGTTAATCCTTAACATATTTCAAAGTTAGTCTTTTCCCATAAATCTGTTGTTCAAAATGAGTTTTTTTTCTATCTGTCATTTTTATAGGAGGCAGAAAATCATCTCCCATACTTCTTTCAAGTTCTAACTTCATCAGTAATTGTCCACTCATTATCCAACTCTTTTCTTAACTGGGCTTAATTCAATTGCTCTCCTTTTGCGCTCGGGAATCCCAAATCTTTTTGCCTTTCCCCCTTAGATGTTTTCAGCTTCTGATTCTCTGATGGTACATTCTCATGTCCTCACTTCTCGTCCAAGTTTTTGATCTGATGTTTTTTCCAAAGCTGCTCTCTGAGAAGATAACATTTCTTCTTTCTAAAGACTCCCTTAGATGTTGGTTTTCCAGTGCAAGGATTTTGTTCCTCCGTAGTTTTCAGGCTGTTAGTTCATCTGCCTCTGGGTTTAGATCAGGTTACTTATGTGAAACATTTGGTTGTCTTGACTAATTTTCTCCATCACATCATCAAGAGATGGGACCAATCTTCTCTTCTCCAGGTCTTCGGTGAGCTGCTCAAAATCTTCCTAGTGTTATATTGTGACCTCTTGTTCCATTTGACACTGAAACAGATCATCCGTCATCTGAGGTCACTTTCATGAATATTTTCTACATATTCTAGCAGTTTTAATATCTGAATAGTACCATAAAAATGTCCAAAGCCCATAAGTTTATTGCTATAGCATGAGTGAGAATGATGCACTTGTTTAGGTTGCTGCTCATCTAGCCAGACCACTCGTGCTGGAGTAACGGGGCGCTCACACTCAGATCCACAGGGTAAAGATTTCCACGAATGATAGAACCACAAAATGACTAGAATAATCGCTACCTTCGTTACTCAGTTGTCTTCACTGGGCTGAGTTAGAAAAACAGGTTGTCTGGGAGAATATGTACTGGCTGCTGGAGGAAAAGCTCATGTTAAGATTGTTGCTTCCAGACAATCTTCTGGAATCTCATCCACTTATTCATTGGGTCCAACTTCATCCACTTTGTGAGTCTTCCAAGTACTGGTCTGTCATCATTTAAGCTTGCAGTGGCTATTCTTACCCAAAGTGCCCTCTTCTCATGATGTTAGTTTGCAGCTGAGCCCTCTGGTTTAGTGCATGACCTATAAGTGAACTGTTCAACTGCCTGATCTCGGAAGTGGAGGACCAGATTTTCCAAACTTGACATTGTGACAGGTTGTGCCACAGAGCAGGAAGAAACACCAGGCCTATGATCAATCTAGCAAGCTTTATTGAGGCAGAGAGCATAGAACATCAAATATGCCTATTCTTGAGTCCACAACAAAAGGACCAGATCCGGTGGCACCAACCGGTACTCTGACGCAGGGAAAAGGCATAAGTAATCCTTGAATGCGTTCAATGGATTCAGCAGATGAGGGACACAAAAATCCATTGTGGCAGCTTCTATCAATTCATACAGGGTACGAGTTTCTGGCTGCAGCCACAGACCCTCCAGCATTGACAGCCAACGAAGATTGGGCCAAAGCAAGAGTCTCTGGTTTTTTTTGTCCTGGGATCAGTCAATGCATGGGGGAGGGTTCCCACCTATTTTGGGACCTGTGACTACATTGAGAAGTTTCCAGAAGCTACAGGTTGCATTGGATGAGTCCATGCTTTGAAGAACACAGATTCCCCCACTAGATGTTGACAGAGGACCTGATTCCATTACGTTGCATAGAATACATGAACACAATTGGGGGAGATACACACTGTTAAAGACATAGTAGCCTCCTTTTTGTAGACATCTGTCAATTCCTCTGTTGAACTGGTCTGTACGTTCTCTGCAAATGAAGTACTGTTCTAAAGGAAGGTTTGGGCATGGCCCATTTTCAGAGTGTAGGGTCTCTATGTCCAAGCTCTCATGGTGAATAATGCTCATCCACACAATGATTCGCTATAAATTCAGTTTCCATCTTTTTTTTTTTTTTTTTTATTGCTGAGGCGGCCCCTGTGTTGTGATACATGGTCTCTCTGCTGCTTCTCGTTACTTCCCTTCCAGACCCCATTGACTTCTCCACAAAATATCTGCACTGATAAGAGCAGAGGCAGCTAGACGCCTGGGATGGCGGGAGATATAGAGGGACCGATTGGCGCATGATAAACTAATCTCCCAGATGGCAAAGTGGGCAAGGGTAAATAAATTACAACATATTACGAACGTTAATAAATTACAATAATGTATGCAAATGGGGTATTTGAAAACATTATTTTGTCAAAAATATGTAAAGACCATCCCACCATGTCAAGGTGATCTCATCAGGATGGTTGTATGTTGACATCTCGTATGGTTTTAATTCTTAATGTTAAGTGACATAACTGTGATAAGGACTGAGCGTTCCCGGGGCACAATGGAGAACACCCAGCAATGGGAGGTACCTTATTTTTCTTTTTATGCCCTATTGCAATTTATTTCCTTGTATTGGGGTGTCTGACCAGTCAATGCAATATATGGAACATGGCAATCTTTCTTCCAAATGTTGAAGACCTGTCCGGGTGACAACTGCATGCGCCTCCTGGCATCAGAACACCAGGACTTTTTTCACAAGTCTTAGAAAAGTATATTTACATTGGTCACTGCATGCAGGCCTGTAAACTTTCAGCCTCTTCTCCTTCTATAGGCTTCATGGAGTCCTGACTTCTGACAGTACTCTGCAAATGCAGTGTACAGACTGCAGGGGGTAGTAGGGATGAGCAGTACTAAAATACTCGGACTTTTACACTCGTAACGAGTAGGTCCTGGATACTCTGTACCTTAAGAGTATAGCGAGTCCAATGTAAATCAATGTAGAAGCGAGTAATTGCGAATAATTCCTCTGTTCTGGACCCCATTAGGAGATAAAAGGTCTGGCAGCGAAGGAACAACCTGCAATTACCTGATTAATTGTTTCAAGTCCTGCAGTAAAAAGCCGGTAGTTGTAATTGAAACCGATTCTCCATTGTCCCGTTCCAGTTCAATCTGGTACCATTGAGAGCCATGTTAAATTGAACCAGATTAACCCGGACCGGGTCAGTCCGGTTTAATCCTGTTAAAAAAATCTGACAAAACCGGTCCGGGTCAATGCAGTTTAATTTAACATGGCTGTCTATGGTACCAGATAGAACCAGAATCATACTAAAAACCAGACTTGTAATGCTTGACTGCGGCTGTGCCACTGTTTTTAGGAGCACCTCCTACCCCACCACAAAAAAATACCCCAAGGGGCATGATTGTACCGCATTAATGAAGCAGGCCTCACGGGCCTGTGAATACTCGTGATAGGATTGAAAGCATACTCTATGCAATTGAAGTTATTTGCCATTGGCTTGTTGACTCCCAAACAAATACCCCAAGGGGCATGATTATACTGTACTAATGAAGCAGGCCTCTGGGCCCGAGATTCTTTTTCCTAGTAATTTAAGCATAGTACATGCAATGCTCACTATGCAGGCATAGACTTGGTGCCTCCAAAAATTAGCCCAAAAAAACAAAATGATGATTCATCATCACAATTGATCGGCTGGTAAATTTAAAAGTAGAAAACTTATTGTGTAGTTTTCATGATCCTGAGAAATGTTGCAGGAACATGAGTCGGCTAATCGTCTGAGATGATGGACATACTTCTTGTCCCAAAGGGATTAATGATAATCATAATAAATGATATAATTATTCACGTTTTGTGATTTAGCTTTGGCTACTGTCGTCTGGAGGCTTAAGAACTGTGGTGAAATCCAGTCCTTATTGAATTTGATCAGAGTCAGCCTGTCGGCATTCTCTTGAGTAAGCAGTGTCCTTGTATCAGTGATACCCCCAGCGGCACTGAAAACACGCTCAGAAGTCACACTAGCAGCAGGGCAGGCCAGCACCTCCAAAGCATACAAGGAGAGCTCTGTCCAAGTTTGAAGCTTTGAGAACCAGTAATTAAACGGGACAGAAGGGTCAGTAAGGAAGCTAGTACTGTCACTGACATACTCGTTGACCATGTTGGTCAATTTCTGTCTCCTAGACATGGTAACCAGAGCCAAAATACATTGTTGATTCGATGGTTTATTGAACATGGCCCATTTTCTGGACATCTTCCCACCACCTCTTTTGGACATGTGGGCGTGTCTGTCCCGACAATGGCTGCTGTTGCAAAGAGCTGCTACTTCTGGGGAGAGTGGTATCTGGCAGTGATATTGTCAGCAAATTTTCACAAACAACGTCCTGAAGTAATCTATTGTTAAGACCCTTGGTGACTGCAACAACAGCAAAGTAAATTTGTATTTGAACCGTGGGTCAGAAAGGTGGCCAACCAGTATAGGTTGCTGTGATAGATGTGAATCATGCGTGGTCTTCTGACGACAATTACACATTAAGTCAGCCATGTTGCCAAGCTGCAAAGACTCAAATGTTTCGGTGTCACCAGAAGGATGAACAATACCCATCTTGGCCTCCAAATCTATCTGTCTCTGCTCTCCACCCACCCATGCTGTACCGACATAAAGCTGGGGTTGGGAGTACCATAAGGGTTGACATCATACCACCTAAAAATAAATCCTCTTCATCGTCTTAGTCACGGTCTTGTTCTCTGACCCAATGTTGCCTGATATTGGCTTTGCTGGCAGGATCAGCGATTGTTTAAATCTGGCTCCAGCCAGCCACTGGGCCCTCAAAATTCAGTTTAGATTCATTAGTGATTCTTTTAGCAGGCATAGCATGGGATAGTGACACTGATATCGACTGATCTCCGCTCACAAGTTTGGTGCAATAATCTGTTATCTAGCGCCTCACAAATGTCAGCGATCCACACCCACTCCAGATTAATGTGTCTTGGCTGACTGCCGTCTAACGGGCATGTTGAAGTTGATATTCTGCAATTGCCCTCTCTGCTCCAGTAATCCGTGCTAACATATGAAATGTTGAGTTCCAGCGTGTGGGCATGTCACAAATTAGTCTGTGGTTGGGCAAATTAAAGTGCTTTTGAAGCGCTGAAAGACTTCCAACAGCTGTTGAGGAATGTCTGAAATGTGCCAAATTAGCCGCACCTTATTCAGTAGGTCTGTTAACTCTGGGTATGTTTTAAGAAATTTCTGAACTACTAGGTTCAGCACGTGAGCCATGCAAGGCACGTGTACAAGGTTACCGAGGTTTAGTGCTGCCATGAGGTTACGACCATTATCGCTGATGACAAGACCGGTTTGAAGTTGCAGTGGGGAGAGCCACTCATCAGTCTGTTGCTTTACAGCTTTCAAGAGCTCTGCTGCAGTGTGAGGTGTGTGTACTAAACAGATCAGCTTCAACAGAGCCTGTTGCGCCTTGCTGAAGCGCTGATGCAAAGCTCCCAACTTGGCCGTGATGTTGATGGCAAGTCTGGATTGGCCGATGAAGCGGAGGAGGCAGATTGTGTACTGGACGTATATGATGAGGCGGACACTCTGAATTGCTATTCGTGGCGTTGGTAGTATCTGATGGTCCAGTTTGAGAAGTTGGCACACTCTCCACCAGGTTGATCCAGTGTGCCGTGTCCACTACTACTTGTCCACGTGTCCGTTGTTAGGTGTACTTTCACCGTTACAGCATTGGTGAGTGCACGCTTTGTTTGACGTGATCGTGTAACGCGGGTACAGCACAACGAGATAAAGTGGCTGTGGGAACTGAGTAGCGTGGTGCTGCCACATCCAACAGCTCCCAAAAAGACTCGGTACCCACAAGCCTAAAAGGCAATATCTCCACAGCTATCAACTTGGCTATGTGCGCGTTAATTTTTTGGGCCAAAAAGTGCGAAGGGTATTTCCGCTGCCTTGCACAGGTCTGTCAGACACTGGACGGTGGCGCTGACTGAAAATTGGCTGGACTAGTGTTCAGTCTCTCTTCAACCGCAGATTGGGAGGAGTATGTATGAGCAGAACCTGCTTCATCTAGACTAGATTTTGAGGAACGGATCTGAGGTAGCCTGGCAGTGTTTGTATCAGAAGCAACTGTTTTGGAACCCTGGTGTTGCAACCACTGAGTAGGTGCTTAGCTGGTGGTGCTCATGTTGCCTTTGCCGTGGCCTCTGCTTAGCCTTGTATGCCAGATGGTACAGATGACGACTTTTTGTTGTGAAGGGCTATCCTTTAAAGAAAAAAAATTCCACACAACGGCTGACTGACCTCTTGGCTTGATTGGTGGCACTGAGGGATTGACCCAAAATGTGTCAACTGTGGCACAGAGCAAAGTGGATACATTTTGTGCAACAGTTGTGACAGTTTGTGTTCTGGTGAGAGGAGTAGGCCTTGGTGCCTTTGCAGCTGGTACATAGAGCAGCACGAGGAAGAAAGTGTCTGCTAGCTCTGCATGCCAACATTCCAGAAGGGGTCTGTGGTCTCATCATCCACACCTTCCTCTTCAAAGCCTTCCGGATAACGTGATGGATTTGGCTGGCCAGATGACAAGTGTGTCTCATCATCGTCCACCTCCTGAGACGGTCTATTACTGAAAGTGGCTTTCTTCTGGCCTTTGTTTCAAAAATTTGGCCCTGATTAGAGAATTCCTCTTCAAGTAGGGCGTCGGGGTTTGAGGCAGATAGGCCTGATTCAAGCAATGGGTCATAAGAAGCAAACAAATCCTCAGAGTGCACAAGGTCGTGGTCCAAATTTTCCTTGGGCTGCTGATGGGTTGAGGAAATGGAAGAGGTGGAGAATTTGATGGGCCAGTGTTGTCTCTACCAACAGTAGACTGTGTCTTCAAGGAAGATTGTGTGCTGCAAGAACCAGTCGTTGAGGTCTTATCAGCCATCCAAGAAGTTAGCTGGTCTCGCTCTTCCGGTTTCAAACTTTTCAATCAGTAGTGGGAAATTTAGACAGGAGGAAGGTCGATCTATCAATCCTCATCTGTCTACCTGACTGTGGCTTGTTGGGCACGACTGCCAAGACCACGCCTCGTGCCTGTCCCTTAGCAACTGTTTTTTTTGGGATTTGGTTGTTTGTGACATGGTTTAATTTGTTTACTATCAGAGTTTAACAAAAAGGAGCAGGTACTATTTCCTATAAAGAGTACAGTACAGGCTACTACTGCTTTTTGTGACAGATGTAAGGTACAGTGCGAGCTGGAGGTGTTATGACAGCAAGCACTGTCCCTGAAAAAATTATGCTGAAGGGGTAAATGTCACCCCCAAATTATCTGGTGGAAAAAAAAAAAAGTCTAAGCTTAGGAGAAGCTCAGAAGACCTGACTAAGCTCAGCTATGAGGTGCTGTGTGGAACTGTAACGCAACCTCCTGCCTGTCTACCTGCACTACAGTCCCTTACAGTACTCCTCAGGTTAGCTCTCACAACAGCTTTTGGGTTAAATTTTAGTTGTCTAGATGTTTTTCCTACCCTGACAATCCCTATAATCAGCTCTCACGCCCTACACTAGCTGTGTTCTTGAGGAATGTGCCTAAAATGGCAGGGGAAAGGCTTATATACAGCATGGCTGCGGCATTACTAACTATGATTGGATAACATGCTGGGTGGACTCGTTACTGTGCGAATAATCGCTAGGAATACGCAGAGTAACGAGTAGAGCGAGTACCCTACTTTTCATAACGAGTTTAACGAGTAGACTCGCTCATCACTAGTGGTGAGGGAAGGTCGTCACTTGTCATCCTACAGGGTAATTGTTAAACAGTGTTAATAATAATCTTTTATATAGCGCCAACATTCCGCAGCGCTTCACAATTCAGTAGTTCATATTTAAACAATCATAAAGTTATCAAAAAATACAATACAAAGCATAATACAATAATTAAAGCAAAGTAATGACAGCCCTGCTCATAAGAGCTTACAATCTAATATGATGTGGGGGTGACACAAAGTAAAAGTGCTTATTTGTAATGATGGTATAGTCAACTTGAGGAGATGGTCACACATGCTGCTCCTATCTGTTCCCCATCAACCATTATTTTGATCCATTTGAGACTGGTGGATCGGATAGGCTATGTCTAAGTGACTTTGACTAGGATCATGATAGGCTGCCCTAAAAAGATGTGTCTGAAATTATGCAAGTTTTGGATAGACCTAATTTCTTGTGATAGAGCATTCCAGAGAATGGGTGCAGCTCGGGAGAAGTCTTTGAGTCGGAAGTGGGAGTTTCAGGTTAATGCAGAAGTGAGTCTAAAGTCACTTCCAGAGCAAAGAGAACAGGTGGGGTGATAGACAGAGATGAGGGTAGAGAGGTAGGGAGGTGCTGCACTGTGAAGGGCTCTGTGGGTGAGAAGAGGCTGTTTGAATTGGATCCTATAGTTTATAGGCAGCCGCTGCAATGACGGGCATAGGACGGAAACATCCAAGTAATGGTTAGCTAGATAGGTGATCCTGGCAGCTGCCTTAAGGATGAACTGGAGAGGGGACAATCTAAAGTTGGGGATGCCAATTAAAAAATAATTACAAGAGTCAAGGCGGGAGTGAATCTGGGCCACAGTGACGGTTTTTGTGGTTTCCAAGGTGAGAATGGGGCAAATTCTAGAGGTTTTCAGGTGCAAGCGGAAAGAGCGGGCAAGAGATTAACGCTGATCTTTCGTTCATCCCATATATACAAACATAACACCCAGATAGCAAGCCTGATGCCTAGACGTGATCATGGTGCTGCACACAAAGAAATAAGATGTAGGTAGGTTAGTGGAGGGCGGGGCCGAAGTTGTTGTTTTGGAAAGGCTCAGTTTGAGATGGAGAGCGGACATGATTGACATTGACAAATGATGGACATTCTATTTCAAGGTTTGTCATCTGTCTTCAACTGGAAAGAAATGCTTATTCCATTTACCTTCTTCCTAATCTCTTGACTACTGCTTTTCTTACTCCTTTTGTGGTTTTTAGTTTTTTTTCTGTAAGGGGTTTTTTCTAGTGTTTTTTTTTTTTTTTTTTTTGGTCCTTTTGGTGCTGAATGGACATTCCCAAAGTGTCTGTACACAAACGCATCCAGATCTTCAAAGACCGTGCCAGTTTTTATCTGCTACTTTCCTGTCCAAGATAATACTCAACATTTTTGACCAAGTCAGTGAACAGCATCTGATCATAAAGGAAAACACATTTTAGAAAAAAATCTATTAATCTGTTTTAGTCTTTAGAATGTTGGAAATCCTCTTCCTCCTGTAAATATACTTGCATCAAGTCATTGAACTCTTCTACTCTCACAGGATCCCAAAACTTTGAGAGGCTGATGGACTCCTTGTGAGCGCCGTCATAAACTCCAGAGCAGCCCTTTGTATTGGGGTAATGCTTGATCATCTCCTCACCATTGGATTTCCAGCCAACTGCACCTTCACACTGTTCCTGTCTTTGGTCTTGTGAATCTTCATATTCACTGGCTGTTGCCTTCTTCAGATCCGTTCTCCTGAGTATCGGGCTTATATTCGCAGCGCACTGTCTGAGCTCCCTTAGTTTCCTCCCTCTTCTTTTCTCCATGTTTCTTATTGCAGTTTTTATCAAACATTCCTCTATGTTGTCTTTAAAGTTCCTGAAAGTATTTTTCACAGAATCTGAGAACTACTTCAAATTCTCCTTCATGGCTTCTATTACTTGTTTGATCTTTTCCTTGTGATTTCTCACAAACTCCTTGGTAGAATTTTTCATGGCTTCAAATGTGTCTTTTTTACAGAATTAAAAATATGCCTCTTGCTTTTATTTGACCTTTTAATTTTCTGGCGCTAGAGTTTTTCATTTTGTTCCTTGGTTGCGGTTTAAATTCTTTCCCATATTTGATTTGTTACAAATTGTGTGCGTTTACCCCCCCACATACTCTGAAAGTTTCTTCGAAAGTAACCATGAGATAGAGAACTTCCAAAGGACATTGACCTCAGCACGGCAGTGCAGGCAGTACAGCAGCTACAGGGCAGAACTATTAAGCTACAGTGCCTACAAGTAGTCTTCAACCCCCTGCAGATTTAGGTGGTTTGATAAGATGCAAATAAGTTAGAGCCTTCAAACTGCAAACGAGAGTAGGATTTATTAACAGAAGCATAAATCTTACAAACCAAAAAGTTATGTTGCTCAGTTGAATTTTAATAAATTTTAAACATAAACCTAGGGGTTGAATAATAATTGACCCACACTTTTAATATTTTGTGGAATAACCCTTGTTTGCAATTACAGCTAATAATCGTCTTTTATAAGACCTGATCAGGCCGGCACAGGTTTCTGGAGTTATCTTGGCCCACTCCTCCATGCAGATCTTCTCCAAGTTATCTAGGTTCTTTGGGTGTCTCATGTGGACTTTAATCTTGAGCTCCTTCCACAAGTTTTCAATTGGGTTAAGGTCAGAAGACTGACTAGGCCACTCCATCACCTTGATTTTTTCCCTCTTGAACCAGGCCTTGGTTTTCTTGGCTGTGTGCTTTAGGTCGTTGTCTTGTTGGAAGATGAAATTACGACCCATCTTAAGATCCTTGATGGAGGAGCGGAGGTTCTTGGCCAAAATCTCCAGGTAGGCCGTGCTATCCATCTTCCCATGGATGCGGACCAGATGGCCAGGCCCCTTGGCTGAGAAACATCCCCACAGCATGATGCTGCCACCACCATGCTTGACTGTAGGGATGGTATTCTTGGGGTCGTATGCAGTGCCATCCAGTCTCCAAACGTCACGTGTGTGGTTGGCACCAAAGATCTCGATCTTGGTCTCATCAGACCATAGAACCTTGAACCAGTCTGTCTCAGTCCTTCAAGTGATCATGAGCAAACTGTAGACGAGCCATGACATGACGCTTTGAAAGTAAAGGTACCTTACAGGCTCATCTGGAACGGAGACCATTGCGGTGGAGTACGTTACTTATGGTATTGACTGAAACCAATGTCCCCACTGCCATGAGATCTTCCCGGAGCTCCTTCCTTGTTGTCCTTGGGTTAGCCTTGACTCTTCGGACAAGCCTGGCCTCGGCACGGGAGGAAACATTCAAAGGCTGTCCAGGCCGTGGAAGGCTAACAGTAGTTCCATAAGCCTTCCACTTCCGGATGATGCTCCCAACAGTGGAGACAGGTAGGGCCAACTCCTTGGAAAGGGTTTTGTACCCCTTGCCAGCCTTGTGACCCTCCACGATCTTGTCTCTGATGGCCTTGGAATGCTCCTTTTGTCTTTCCCATGTTGACCATGTATGAGTGCAGGTCACAAGTTTGGGGAGGGTCTTAAATAGTCAGAAAAGGCTGGCAAAAGAGAATTAATCCACACATGTGAAGCTCATTGTTCTTTGTGCCTAAACTACTTCTTAATACTTTAGGGGGACCAAACAGAATGCTGGTGGTTTGAGGGGTTGAATAATAAATGACCCTCTGAATTAACTTTTAACGCTTTAAAAAAAACAAAAAAAACACTTGGCTGCAGTGCATTTCCCACTTCCAGGCTGATCTACAGTCCAAATGTCACAATGCCAAGTTAATTCCGCATGTGTCAACCAGCTAAATCTGCAGGGGGTTGAAGACTACTTGTAGGCACTGTATTAACTGAGACACAAGCCTATGTGCATTTTCCTAAAAGTACTTGGCAAAAGGACCAAACACTGAGTTTGCATAGATACTATACAAAGTAGTGAGAGAGAGCAGGCACCTGGACTTCACACTACCGTCTCATTCCACCAGGAAGTACCTTGAGCAACACTCCATGTAGCGACATTGTTAAAGGCTACGGCACTGTGGCCGAAATGTCCTCCTTAATCATGTTTCACATGTGAAACATGATTAAGTGTTTTGCAAGGTGAAAGATTTCTTTGAGTATGCAGTGACTATCTCTTGTACTTTTGAAGGAGGCAACAGATTATCTTCTTATACTTATTTCCTCAAGTTAGAACATAGAAAATGACCATGTAATGCCACAGCAGCAGCACTATGTGCTGTAGTGCTGTGGTGACAACTCTTAATTTTAAGCATTAATAAGAGAACAGGAGTTGAAACAAGCAAGAGTATATCATCCGTTATGTTTTTTATTTATAGTGATAAAAGGCATTTGGTAAGAATATTGACACTGACAATGGACAATGCCAGCAGCACACAGCAATACAAAAACAATGAAGTAGTTCGATTTTTGTGGTAAAGAGAGAATTACAAATGTTAACAAAAACTGATACAGGACAGGTACATAAGGTTATATGCACGTAAAAATGGGGGTAGCGCAGTACCCTCAACACTCAGACTGCTGTTACAGGTATAAAAAAACAAAACAATAAACAATACAGAAATTATAGTTGATAGGGCATAAAGGGTCCACTCCCATAGAGGATTGTAACTGCCTGCTTATAATGAAACATAGTAAAGCTTCTACATGCTTCTTAAAGACATCACTGAATCTCAGGGAGCCCTACATCATACTACACATTGCACATACCCATTAAAGTGCTGGTACTGTTTAGCAAAGGGAGTACCCCTGAGTGTTAGAGAAAAATCCGCCCAACAGCTGTTTCATGGACCCGAAGGTCCACTTCCTCAGGGGACAAGGTAAGGAAAGAAAGAGGGTGCCAGGACTCACAGTCCAAGTTGTCTGCTACCAACCCCTACACACCTCCTTTTATGTACCCTTAATGCGCTTAATGTCCCTCACCTGTGAAAACCACAGCAACCACCACATGAGTCTCTGAACTACAATCCCCGTAATGCTCAGCGCTACATCCGGTGGCTCAGTGCACATAAGCGGGGCCGGGACGCGTCACCAGTAACCCTCACTATGCACAGCGCATCAACCAGACATCGGAGCAGAAGGGGAAGTGTCACAGGGACATTACGAGGTGGGCAGAGCCACAGGGGAACACCGCAATTACAAACAGGCACATAACAAGGCAAAACTACAGAAACAATCTAAGTATAAACAAAAACCAGGTATTCAACACATTATGTAATACACATTTCCTGCAGGGTGTATTGACATGGAAGACCAGCTTCTGTAATTCGTTTGAATCCTGGCCAGGAATTGTTATGCTAGTTACATAGAGAGTGTGAGAGAGGGGGCAAACATAAACATCATTACAGAAAGGCTCTGGGGGAAAGGCACAGAATAAAAGCAGCAATTAAGAAGGACTTAAAATTGAGGGATAGATTAACAGTGGGGGAGGAGGAATCACAAGAAGGGGCAAAACTCAGGGATTCGTTGAGGCCCAAAGGGGCCCTAGTGCGAGCCTGACAATCCATTGGGCTTCTCGTCTCGCCAGCATCCGATGGACATTACCCCCTCAGATGCCAGGATGGATCACATCAATCCCCCTCACATTCAAACTCCGAGGATCACAATTGTGAAACTGCCAAAAATGTCGGGGGATAGTTAGTTGAGCGAGATCTTCTTCCTTAGTACCTTGTGCGCCCACAATGTCCAGCACGTGCTCCCTCACGCTCCTCCGAAACTCACGTGACGTCAGGCCAACATAAATCAGGCCGCAGCCACAGGTAGCATAGTACACCACATTAGTGGTGGAACAAGATATGTGATGGCGTATACTGTACGTCACGGAGTTATCGGAGGAACTGAAGGAGCTAGCGCGGGAAACATTACAGCAAGATACACAGTGCCCACATGGAAAGCAGCCCAGCACTGGGCCCCGGGTACCGAAGGGGTTACGGACAGGAGGAACATAGTGGCTCCGTACCAAGGCATTTCTGAGGTTCTGGGCATGCCGTGCCATCATAAGAGGGTACTCTGACAGACACTCCCTGAGGGCCGGATCCGATCGCAGAATGGGCCAGTGTTTATTCAGAATAGTTCTCACTGTGTCCCATTCATGCGAAAAAGTGGTGATGAACCGGATAGGTTGATCCAATTTCGCAATCACCCTCCTGGAACCATCCCCCAGTAGTGCCGACCTAGAAGTATGTTTGGCCCTCAAATAGGCTCTCTTTAGGCTCCTACCACTGTACCCCCTTTCCCTAAATCGCAGCACGAGGCCCCTGGCGTGGGTTTCTAATTGTTCCTCAGTAGAGCAAATACGTCGGGCCCTAAGAAATTGGCCCACAGGGATGGCCCTGATCGTGGAGGCATTATGGGCAGAGGCTGCATGCAGGACAGAGTTGACTGCCGTGGACTTCCTATGTATACCTGTCTGACATCACTGTCGATGGCAACTCATGGTTGCAATGTCCTGGAAGTCAACCCTGTCCCTGCTTTTTATTTCCTCAAGTTCTTGAGTTCCATTGTGGCTTTTTGCTCCCTTTAAAACTGAAACAGATCATCCTTCTCATGGAGTTCACTTTCATGATTTTTTTTTTTCTACATAGTTTTGCTTTAATATGTGAGTTGTAACATAACAATGTTCGAAGTCCATACTGGTCTCATTTCCTTAACATTGACTGCTGACCTTGTACTTTATATAAAAAGTGATATGCAAGCATGCCTATTATTCGATTAAGTAAAGACGTGCTCAGGCATGCTCACTAATTGGCTGAGTAGTGCTATTGTTCATGCAAAATGCTTAAATCCCAGTCACCCCAAAATCTGGGCAAACCCTGGACGACTTGGGTCTGGTAAAATATTTGCATCCTGAAGTTGTCCAGGCAATCTGTGTAGTGCCACTAAGGTGGGCATGAAGTCCAGGGATTCCCTGCCTACCATTAAACATTCAGAAACTGATTCTTGACACACATCCATTTTTGTATTTTTTTTTTTTTTTTTCTTATTTTAGAAAAGATGGACAGTACATAACGACAAGAATTGAACTTCAAAATGGCACCATAACATAGGGCCGAACAAGTTTGGACATTTATATGACTTGACACTAGATGGCCATTAATTATACACTGATTTATATTGGTCAGGACAAAGAACATAAACTTTTCTAAATGGAATAATCCAGTGGTCGCCATGAGGCGCTTGAAGCTTCTCCAGTCGTCTGCTTTAGTCAATAATCGAATAGTTCTGTCCCTTGTTTACCAATTGATTTTGCTACAAAAAGTATTGGTGGCATAAATTATATATTTAAGGAGAAGCTTCTGTCTTTTTCACACGTTAAAACAAACAACTGGCACGGCAGCTTTAGCAACAGTGTGTAGGTGCATGTTCACACAGGCCTCAAAATGTTAAAAACCCAACACATGAGCCCTAAACCCTAAAATAAGTAATTTGCAGTAGTGCAGATGTGGCGCCCCACGTAGTCAGGCGTCAGAGGGGTTTTGCACCCGTAAAAAGGTGTAATTGCCCCAGCTGCAAGTGGACCCTAGGTTGGTGGGTGGGACCCAATTCCTGCACTCCCACACAGAGTAGTGGTGGAAGTTTACCCTAAGGGAGGGAGGGATATGCACCCCCATGGGGAATTGGTGACAGTCAGAGAGCCTGGATCAGATAAGGATTATCTGAGAGAGCGAGAGCTGGGCCCGCGTAGTTAGTACCGGTCACCATTGGGCCAAGTTAGATAATGTTTACCTGCAGATAGTAGAAGCCGAAGAGTAAGAACTTTGCCAACAGGTGACCTGAGGACCGTGGGGTCTATCATACTAATTGCTGCTATGTATGTGTAATATTAAAGATGGCTGGCACACCTCTGTTGGGTGCTAGCTGGAAAAATACATAACGTTACTAGATAAATATTCGCTGCACACAAACATCAGAAATTCTAGCGAGTAAAAAAAAAACTAATGGCCGACATTAATGCACAGTGTGAACTGGAGGAAAAGGCACAGTAGAAAACTACTCAAAGCATATGTAAGGAATAACATGAGAACTTAGCTGATGTGATGGCCATGACATCTGAGCCCGGATGTGTAACGTTAAAGAAATGTGCCTCCTAGGAATAGGAAGAATTCCAAGAATGCTTGATTGTAAATGGTTTTACCCATTGATATTGTTATAGAAAATATGAAAAATGCTTTTTCACTTCCCAGTCAACAGGTACCGATACTCCCTGATGGAATATACTCGTCCGCGAGTATGTCGCACCCCACGTAGTCAGGCGTCGGTTACCCGTTATTTAACATCTGATGCTGGACTGTGAACTTTGTGTGGTGCTGCTACAAGTTGACAGTAAAGTACCCTGGAGAAAGTGACTATGCCTGTGTGTTTTTCTACATCAAATTGTTCCTGTTGCAGGAACGCTGCCCCGGAGGACCAGCTCTACCTGTAGGGAGCTTTGCCAACTCAGCCACATTACCATCGGCCTCTGGAGAGCTGTGGCTGCGCTGGTGACCAATCACCAGGTACTACAGATGGCGTCACGTAACAAACTTTTATCCCCTGTAAATACACCCTTTTTGAAGTGTCACCCAGGCCATGGGATCAAGCACTGCTACCAGTGACATCCTAGAACAACCACCAACCCTGGTACTAGAGTACCCCTGGGCCTGGGGATCGACATATCCAACTAAAAATAAGCGACTTGGTGGGATGGCCTTAACATGTTTGATCAAAATAATGTTAGCAAGTCATGGTGACCCCATCAGGATGGTTCTATCCTAGTATTAAAAACCTTACCAGATGTCAAGTGGCATTAATTAGTATGAGGACATCAGGGCCTGGTGCCCAATGAAACACCCAGCAATTGGGCGGACTTAAATTGCAATAGTGCATAAAAATAAAAATTATTTACTTATTTTTAGGGTATATGCTACGTATTTTATTTTGTATTAAAGGTTAATCTTTATTCAAATGTTGAAGACCTGGCTGACATTAACAGAGAGCCTCTGGCATCAGAGCACCAGGACTTATTTCACAAGTCTTTGAAAGTTTACAGGCCACTGTGCATGAGGACAAATGCTAGATGTATTTTTTTAGTCTCTCCTCCTTCTCTAAGTTCCATGGAGCCCTGACAATACTTTGTCGAATACTATGTACAGACTACAGGGGGTGAGGGATGTTCGTCACTTGTGCAGTCCTACAGGGTAATTGTTAAGCAGTCTAATATGAAACACTTTTGAGCCTCATCAGGCTTTTCCTCTGTGGTCTGTTCATCGTTTTTCCTCGTCTAGTTCTTCAGACTATTCGCGATTGCTTTCTTCTTTGATGCTTGTTGAAATCGTCAAGTTTAAAAAGACAGATGGAAAAATTATAATACACTGAAAATGATGTTCCCTACTGGACTACTAGACCAAAAATGTGGTAGTAATAGTACACTGTAAGGCATTATTGCTTAAGTTTATGCTATAAAAATATGGAAGTTGTGATGCCTGTGGATAAAGTTAGGCATCCTACTCGGAGATTCCTGCTTGCCTCCCTCCTCCAGCCAATTGATGTATCCAGTGTCTGGTAATTTGTTACGTGTTGACCAGAACTCTCTCCACCTGTGAGACTTTTAGCCCAATTTTTGTAGACTTGCATTGCCATCTCCCATGATATTATAGGCGTCTGATGCCTGAGGATAAAAGTATTTGTAAGTACTAGTAATACTTGGTATATCAGACTGAGGGTCTCATGTGTCACTTCTCCTGGAAGTGCTCCATGTCTTTGGAGTTCACGATTCATCATTTCTCGGAGGACACAAATAATTCAGGCACCATATTTCCATCCTTTGGCTGCTTAGTCGGCCTCATCTTAAAGCAGTGATGGCGAACTCCAGGCCTCGAGTGCCACCAACAGTACATGTTTTCAGGATTTCCTCAGCATTGCACAGAGGTTGGAATCATCAGCAGTGCAGGTGATTATATTATCACCTGTGCAATAAAAGGAAATCCTGAAAACCTGCACTGTTGGTGGCACTCGAGGCCTGGAGTTCGCCATCACTGTCTTAAAGTATGTACGGAGATTTTGTCAATGGTTAACATTGGTTAATTTTTCTACTGCTGGATAACTGTGACTACCTTTCCTTCATTGAGCAGAAGCAATTAGAGGTCAATCTATTGTTTAACCTATAGGAGGAGGAACATACATGTTGCTTCACCATATCTTGTGTCTTTTCAATCAGCAATGTGCCAAGTTGGCCTACCGTTACTTTTTGGGCCTCAGATGGCTTATGTAGATGATTTAAAGACTAATGGCCTCGGTCGTAACAGTCCAGGGTCTTCTCCCATCTCTGAACTCCATATCAAATTGTGCTTGCTTGAAGATGTTGGTCATGGGCGGTTTGGCCACTCAACTGTTCAACAATTGGCTATGGTGCGAGGGGTGGGCTCTAACCTGCGGATGATAGAATTAATTGGGTTACAGGTTCATAGTTGATAGTTTTTACTTGCCAGTGAGGTGCATTTATTCGTGGTTTCAATCATTTGACAGATCTGTCTTTTCTAGGCCCTCAATTTTACTGATCTCATAAGTGTGCGAGCAACAGAATTTAGGAATGTTTCACTACATTTCTCATCCCTGCAGCTCGGAGACTTTGTAATTGAAAGCTGATAGAAAAAAACTGAAAAAAAAACTCTCTTCACATTTGTAGGGGGATATGAGACCCAATACCTGCAGAAGCCGGTTTATATTATAGGGGAGCTGGAGATCACAGCGCAGCCCCTCGTCTCACAAAACTCTCATTCCCTGCCACTGCTGCACGTCTGATATCATTTGCACCTCGGAAGAATTTATCTAAGGGCCCACAGTTAAAAAGTAGAAAAAAAAGAGCGGAGGGGCGCTCCTAGTGAAAGCCTGACTGGTGCAGGGACAGACTGGGTTAAAATGCGCTCACCTCTGAGGCTTATGCACCAGGCATAACACCGTGGAGAAGCGCTGTATAGAGGGCAGGCAGGCTCCGGGGATCCGACCAGTGTAGAAGTTATGGTCACGTGGTGCGGTCACAAGGGGTGACGTCACCACAGGTCCTCCAGCTTTCCAGTGTTCAGGAAATTAGAAGTCTTCTCTATGTGCAGCACCCACCGCTCGCCATATGGCTAAGGGACAATGTGAGAGAAATTGGCGGTTTTGGGGTGCTCAAGGAGGAGACAATGGAGGGATATCCCTCCATTGTCTCCTCCTTGAGTGCCCCAAAACCGCCAATGTCTTTCTCACAGTTAAAAAGTGACGTGGGTCGCACTGGATGAATTGGCGGGTTGAATAGGGCCCGGGGGCCGGATGTTCCCCATCCCTGATTGATAATCTGGACAATATACTGGTATGCCATACTATACGTCTTAGGGCCCTTTCACACTAGCGTTTTTTCAAATCGTGGCAGATGCGGTGAAAAAACTGCATCTGCCGCGATTACCGCATAACCGCGACACTTGCGGCAAGCCCCATGCAATGTCTATGGGACTTGCGGTAAGGGTGCGGCAGGTGCGGCAAGTGCGGTTTCGGCACTTGCGGCAGGGGCGGCCGCGGAAAAAAACGCTGCAAGCAGCGTTTTTTTTCGCGGCCGCACCTGCCGCAAGTGCCGAAACCGCACTTGCCGCACCTGCCGCACCCTTACCGCAAGCCCCATAGACATTGCATGGGGCTTGCCGCAAGTGTGCCGCAAGTGTCGCGGTTATGCGGTAATCGCGGCAGATGCGTTTTTTTCACCGCATCTGCCGCGATTTGAAAATACCGCTGATGTGAAAGGGCCCTTACACATGGCGAGCTGGATAATTTGAGCGCTTCACAAGCCACTTGTCAAAAGGTTTGTGGAAATGATTGGCTAATATGTAAGTTCTTGGCCTGTATGTTCTGTTCTGTATAGCGTTCTCTTCAAATGAGCTCATATTATCGGACTGGAGTCTTCGGGTCTGGCTTCCCGTATTTTGTCAGCCATCCTCATGCCCCACTACACAGATTAGTAATAGCGGTATTATTCTCACAGCAGCATTAGCCCTTTGTGATGGGATCGGCTTGTTGTTCCTCACAATTGTAGAGCAAATTTAAGAGCTTTTTTTCTGTGTTTGTAGCTAAGGAAAGCTACATGTGTCTGTCTTTATACAAGCAATGTTACAGTTTCATGTATGACAGTCATACTTGTAAGTATATAGTTAGGCATTTCTGAGCTGTGTATTAGGCTTCTGTATGCACTGTTTGTGGCCATATCACTGGTTGTTTCCAAGGCGGTGGGTGTGCTTAAAAAAAAAAAAAAAAAGCTTTTTTCTGGCCACTAGTTTACCAGCTGCAAATAAAATGTAACAATTATACAGGGCAGAAATGCTTCGCTTCATAGCACAAAGTGTCCTATATTTCTCAAATGGCCGTTACTTTTTCTATTGTTGACCATCGTGCTTGGCAGTTTTTCCCGTCTGTTTTGGGGCTTTAGAAACCAGGGGGATTTCAGACTTGTAGAGCTCTTTCCTCAGCTTTACACCTTTTAAGAAGACTTTTTTTAGTATCATGTCTACTGTTCTGCCCATTCATGAGCAGCAAAGAAAGTCATGGTTACTACTTGTTAAAACAAATAGAAGTCATGAGTTAAGGGATGAGATTGTTGGCAGATCTCTGGTTGCAGTGAAATTATGGACACATTGATCCATTTTGTGGCCATGTACAAATGTAACTGTCAATTTCACTGCAACCAGACATCTGCAAACAATCTCTGCACAATTATCTGTGTTGCTGGGCGTTTATCCTTTTTGAAATGTGTTCCCCAGGAGCTAGCAGTGTTCATATAGTTATAGGAGTCTGCTCCATTAAGATTAGTGTGTTCTGAGTAGAACCACCGACCTCCTTCCCTGGGAAGAGAGATCTGCAGACATTTCCCGGGCTTCTGAGAGATCATGTGTGTTCCTGTCTCTCTCCCTTCTCTACAACTGCTCCTCCTGTCGGCTGAATCCGAAGAGTCATAATGCAATTACTTATGCAGCCACTGAGATTTCAACACAAATAACAACTTGCATACAGTGAAGTGTATCATGCGCTGAGATTCACCATCTTGAGTCCATGTCTCCTGAATTTCATAAGATAGATTTACTTCTGTGCAGAATAGTGCTAGCAGCAATGAAGTTTGAGTTGGTTAGTTATGTTTCATGCTATCATTGTGCAGCAACTGTTTGTACCCTGAACTGACAGACTTTTTATATTATAGCTTTTAGCAAGTCATGTTCAGTACCTCACTCCAATAAATTAAGCGTATGTGCACACTGGGAGGTTTAGCAGCTTCCACAACGCCAGTAAACCGCTGTTTATTTAGCTGGAGTCTAGAGTCCAGAGCCCTGGACTCTCCGGCGGTTTTCCTGTGTTTTCCAGCGGTTTTTAGAGCGTTTTTAGCAGCGGTTGAACAGCGGTTAGTCGGTTTTACAGGCGGTTTTCATAGCGGTTTTTTGAGCGGTTTTCTATGGAGGATTTGTTCATGTGAAGGATAGAGATTGTAAATAAAGTACGTGTCATTTGAACAACCCCTTGGGAAAAAAAAAAAACAATTTCCTGTCACATGATCTTCATGATCTCTTTCCCCAAAAAAGGATTAGCAGACGCTTCGTGTGCATCCTTTGTCCAAGGCAGAGAATCATGTCACTCACCAGAGTACGAACTTGGCGGCGGGTCCACAAACAAGTGCTGCTTTTGCTCATTTTGCAGCAGCTCATCGATCATGAAGAGGAGGAAAATGAGGTAAGCAATATGTTTATCTGTCCATAAACTGAAAAACATGTAAACTTTGCACTTTTATGAGCATATGTTTTGTACGTGATAACAGTTATTAATTTCTTCAATTATAAACAGGTGGAGGAAACCCCACGAATGTGGGTACATCCCCTCCTGACTGAGCGGGGTCAGAAGGGACACTTTACACAATTGTACCAAGACTTGAGAAGGTAAGTCAAAATTATATTAATGTTAAGCAAATTAGTTTGAAACACCCCAACAGAGTTGTCAAAAACCTTATACTTATTTTCAGTTTTTTTCCCTTTTGTTTAGATACCCTGAAAAATTTGTGGGATTCTGCAGACTGAGCATCAATGCGTTTGATAATCTGCTGGAGATGTTGCGTGGAAAACTAACCTACCAAAACACCAGGATGCGGCCTGCGATCCATGCCGAACAACGTCTGCTTATTACGTTGAGGTCAGTGTTGCATATAACCATCTACTACATAATCGCGAGGGATACTATTTTCCGTCCAGGGCGGCGCTGCATCCGTCCTCATGTGGATACGAGTTTGCCTCAGTATCCACACAACACGGCGCATGCGCACACCCCCGGACATTGCCCTCCACCGACTCGCTGCCCTCACCCCACTATCCCCCTACCCTGTCGCTGTTCTCCCCATCCCCGACCCACATCCACCCGCGGCCAGCCCCCATCCACTAACCCGCGCCGCTTCCCTGCAACGCTCCTCAAGGTCCCACACCCGCAACCTGCAGCCCCCCCCCACCACACTCCCCGCACACGTCCGCCGCCAGACACAACCCCCACCTCCCCCTGTCCGGGCCGCCATGTCAGTATCCCTGCACCTCACCCCCATATCTCCTCCCCCCCCCCCAGTCGATCACTTACCTCTCTTCCAAGGCATTTGTTCGGTCCAGGTGCACTCCTATGTTTGGCCCAGGCGTCCTCTTGCTTCAGCCCGCCGGTCTTCTCCCTCCCGATGCATAATGGCCTAGGTACATTTGTCATGTTTTTTAATTGTGTTTTTTCTTTTTTTTTTCAGATTTCTGGCCACGGGGGAAAGTTTTTCCTCGCTACATCTCCAGTTCCGGGTGGGCAAAAGCACCATTTCCCAAATTGTTAAGGTGACGTGCGCTGTGATCTGGGAGCACTTGCAGCCCATTGTGATGCCTTCTCCAAACGAGGAGACTTGGTTGCAGGTCGCAGCAGGCTTTCAGTCTGTGGCCAACTTCCCAAACTGCATAGGTGCCGTTAATGGCAAACATATCCGTGTGAGAAAGCCTCCGCGATCAGGATCACGTTTCTTTAATTATAAGAAATATTTTTCCGTGGTCCTGATGGCGGTGGCCGATGCTCACTACCGATTTGTTGCCATTGATGTGGGTGCCTATGGCAGTACCGGGGATTCTCGTGTGTTGAGAAACTCACAAATTGGTATACAAGTGCTTCAACATCACAACACGTTACCTGCCGATAACCCTTTGCCCGGTTCCACGCATCCAGTCCCCTACGTAATGGTAGCGGATGAAGCTTTTCCCCTGATGCCTAACCTGCTGCGACCATACCCACGTAGGGGACTGGATGATCGGCGCAGGATTTTTAATTATCGGCTAAGCCGGGCACGCCGAGTCGTGGAATGCACCTTCGGGATCATGACTAGTCAGTGGAGGGTCATGCATTCAGCTCTTCAACTGAATCCAAGCACAGTTGATGTTGTTGTTAAGGCATGCTGCGTGTTGCACAACTTTCTGCGTGATAATTCAAATGAACACGTCGAAACTTTGCAGCGCCTACGATCCCTTAACACCATCAATTGGGTTACTGGACGGCCTGAAAATTTGGCTTTGGCTGTGAGAGACACCTTTGCGGACTATTTTATGACCCCTGAAGGTGCCGTGCCCTGGCAATACTCTTCCAGCCATGTTGCCCACCCATCCGGAATATAGTTTTAAAACTTTGCAGGTATTAAGGACCTTTTCTCTTCTTGCAGAGATTACCCACAGTTCTAATATCACCTGCGCCTTTGTATCGTCATTCCTTTCCACTATATGTAACCACTCTTGTCTTGAATCCTTGCCAGTTTTCCTTTATATTGCTGTATTGTAATATTTTCTTTACAAAAATTGATAGTCCATTTCTCAAAAAAAGGATTGATGGAAAATCAAAATTAAAAAAAAATAATTCAAAATATGTACCTTAATAAAAGTTTGGTTTATCATACTATGGTATGTGTGAATTATTTTACATAATAAAGCTAAGAGTATATGTGAACATACAAATTCCAAAGTGTGTAGGCATGCATTATGTTAGCAAATATCGATCGTCTGCACAATACTGGTGTTAGGTACTATACACGCTAGCTACCAACAATGCTGATTGTGTAGAGCTAAGACTGTGCACGTGCACGATGTCTTAGCACAAATCTCTATTCTTAATTTTTAGGCGCATACAAACTTCATATGTGTGTTGCGTAAATGTGGGTGCATGTACATTAACCAAGGCAAGGTTTAACAATAGAACCGCTTTATTTTAATCGCAAATAACATGTGGCCCTTTATGATTTTTTTATTTTCAGTAAAACATACAAAAAATTAGCAACAGCTTACATCTAGTCACCCTTTTATTCCAAATTTGTGAAAGACCGACTCCCATAATCACCACCAAATAAACTTTGACTTGCCATTTCAATACTTGCAGAACTATCATCAGACAACTGTGAGGTGAATGATGTGTAGTTCTGCAAGTGTTGACCTTGTGTGGGACGAAATGTATTGGGCTCACTTTGCAGAGGCGCCGTTGGACATTGTCTGTCCTGGCCGCCAGACACAACTGGTCTGGGGTTCTGTCCATGAAATAATTGGTAGAGACCAAGCATAACGGTTGGTACATCTGGAACGGGGTCTTTACCCTGGTAGATGTTTAGAAGTCCATAGAGAACTGGCATTAATGCGGCGTACCGCTCAGGTGGCATCTTTCTTAAGCAGCATGCAACATGTGCTCCAACGTGATCAAACTCGTCATCATTGCCGGCCTTCTGCAAAAATGTGAGTGCCTCATTCGCAAAGGATGGGACATTGCCGCGACCAGCATTGCTTCGGGGTACACGTCTGCCACTCGTTGTTAATCTGGGTGTTGGAGAGCCCGTATCAAAAGAAGTGCGAGTTGCACTTGAGGCAGAATTCTCACTGAATGTGCCAGTTGCTCCCAAATCTTGACCTTCAACATCCGGAGTGGATGTTCCCGAGGAGGAAACGCCTATGCTAACATCCTGGATTGAGGGGGTCCCAGGTTCCGTAGCAATCTGCCCACTCTCGGCTCCATGTTGTTCAGATGAAGGAGGCGTAGGAGGAGGAGGAATGTTCCCTTGAGTTCTAGACATTAAAATAAATAGTTAAACAAATATTAAGATGACATAGTTTACCTTGTGACAACGACTAACTTCAATTTTACCACTAACAACTGTTAAAAAATATAGACTAGTGTCTAAGGTGTTGTAACAGCGCTTGAATAGTGTGGTAAAATGCTCTTTACCACAAAACAGCCTGAGTACGAAGGGAGTAATGCTATGTTGAGCGTGATGACAGTCACTTCAGGGTAAGTTCAATGATCAAGGGGTGCCTGCATACACTGTGGCTCTGCCTGTCACTGAGGGGGCTGCCATTATCGCATAGTGAACGTCTCACTCTGGCGCTGTGATGGGCAGAGTGAGGCGTGCATATGCCAGTAGCCGCACCATGTGATGTGGCGCTCAATCAGCAACCCCCACCCATACCTGTCTCCACCATCCTCGTCCAGGCCCATGCAAACACCCAAAGACACATTTCCATGATCACAACGGCTTGTAAGCCGAGTATGGTACTTTTCTGTCCACATTTTTGGACTAACGTTTGAATAGCGTTTTACCCAACTATATATGGTATGTTTTCTGAAGTTATGCCAAAAATACTTACGGACGCAAATTTCTACCGGTGAGAGTAAATTGTAGCTCATGGTAGTAAGGGCATTTCCTGGCAGGCGGTGCAGACCCACTTTTCTCACATTTTGTGATGAATTTTTGGAAAGCATCTCTGACTGATTTCCATCGGCTTTTTAGGTCTTTTTCTACCCCAAAAAAATAAAACAAATTTAGTTCTGTATTGGAAAACAATTGGTCATTTCCTTGATTCTGTGAAATAGGTCATTTACCTATTTTATTTTGAAGATCACGATCAGCCTCTGGGAATAGTGGGTAAAGTTCACGGCACAGGGAGTTCCACGACTGGGCCTTAAGGATCCTGTCACTGTAGGATTCACATCCCTGGTCCCATATTTCTGGCCGGGCTTCGATCTAAAAGTCAACAACAAAGATGATTACTTCAATATGCGTCCCCATGTATACATTGCAGCCCTCCAGCATTATACACTCCTGATCTCCCAATGTATACATTGCAGCCCTCCAGCATTATACAGTCCAGCTCTCGCAATGTATACATTGCAGCCCTCCAGCATTATACAGTCCAGCTCTCGCAATGTATACATTGCAGCCCTCCAGCATTATACAGTCCAGCTCTCCCAATGTATACATTGCAGCCCTCCAGCATTATACAGTCCAGCTCTCCTAATGTATACATTGCAGCCCTCCAGCACAGTCTAGCTCTCCACAAGTCTACATTGCAGCCCTCCAGCATTATACACTCCTGATCTGATTACCAGAAGCAGAAGACGGGGCACTGGGATCTCCATCCTGCGATACCACTCCATGTTGCTTGCTTCTTGTTCTTCTGTTTTTCTTCCTGCTTCCTGTCTCTGGACCTCCCACTTTTCTGCTTGTACAGGCGGATGGGCGTTTAGCGGCGGTTTACAGGCGGCTGTGCACAGCCCCATTGCTTATGCTGCATGACTTTTCTGCCACTGAACGCTGCTAAACCTGGCTGTAAAAGGATCATGTTGGATGCCGCTATTCCGCCATAAATCCGCTCATCCGCCGGCGAAACCGACAGTCAAAACCGACACTGTGTGCACAGCGTTTTCACAATCCCATAGGTTTACATGAAAGCTCATATGCTGCTTACGATTTACATAAATTTGCATAAAAATGCTGCTAATCCGCCGGCGAATTTCGCTGAAAAACCGACACTAATCCTCCCAGTGTGCACATACACTAAGACTACAGAACCTCTACAGTCTGTTTACTGGGGAAGTGGACGAGGGTTTAGACGCATGCCGTAATCCACACAGCGCTACACCTGGAGGAAGGCAGCATATCTGTTTTTATGAGCAGCTTCTTTTTTTCCTTCTCAGATGTTACTTTTTCCATTCATATCCTTGCCATTCATACGATGCCTAAGTATCATGGGTAATAGCAAGTGAGGGACGGAGTGAAAGGAACATTACATGGTAGGATGTTAGTTTATGCAGGAAAGGGGAAGGGTGTGTGACTCGACCGCTAATACTCCGAACTCCCAGGCAAACCGATATGTAGGCTGGCTCCATCGTGATAATCTTTAGCAAAGATTAAGGGAGCTTATCCCCAAAACGCACAGTGTTGCCCTCAATTAAATTTCATAAAATCATTACATGTGTAAAGGATTGAAGAAACGACAGTGGCATCAGTGTTTCTCCTCAAACTTAAATGGTAGGATACCTGGGTAGATAATTGGAGCCTGTTAATTGGGGGTTTCTAGCTGTACCTGCTCCCAAAGGTACCGCTGATGGTGAGGTTTTGGCCACCTCCCTTTCCCTGCTCTTCACCAAGCCATGGGCTTCCTCCCCTCATCTCAACTCATAAACTGGGACAGTTTGGCAAATTTCCAAATAGTCCTAGATGAGCAATAGTGAAGCTTCAGCAGCAAACTCGAGTGTTCAACTGCACAGCCGGTCAGAACAGGGTAAGCTCTTTTGTCGACACCTGGTGTGAGGAGGCTTTTTAAAGACTAGGGGCATGGTCATCTGATAAGATGCAACCCCTTCCCCCCCCCCCCCCCCCCCCTTCCCCAGCATATGCACACTTCTACAGTAGCATCAGTAAATCAACACCATTTGTCAAAGGAAATTTTACTCCAGATAGTTTTACATATATACTGTTAATTTAAGATTTTGTTGATCTCAGCTTATTTATATATCTAAAATACTTTCTTTTTAAGGAGAACTTTATTTTCTTTTCTGCTGTGCAGACTTTTGTGCAATAATTGTGTTGATACTGGTGGAACATTTGCTGGCGTTCAATTGCTGTTCCCCACTTGTGCCCTTCAGCCGACAGTAGCAGAAGCCCCAAGAAGCAGGAGTAGACATTTGGAGAAACAATCCAGATAAGGTGGGAATAGTCTAAGCAAAGACTGCTCTGATCAGGAGACTGGAGCTACTCTAAACTAGACACTGTATTCAAGCGCTGAATGATGTTCACGTGGAGAAGTAGGCCCAAACTGGAAACAAGATACCTTTCACAGGTTCACCAGCATACATCTTACTCAAGGGAAATATTTTTCACAGCACTATAGCAGCCTCCAGTGGTTAGGAGTAGAACTGTAGCACAATTTAGCAAAGTGAATAGCAGCCACTAGTGGTCAATCCAGAGAAAGGCAACACAATGCTTACAAATTGTTAAATGCCATATTTTTTGTACTTATTCTCTGGTGGTTTACATCCTTATATCATTACACTCCTCCGTGTGTGTCCTCCTTTATGTTGTCCCTTTCCATGCGCCCAGCCTGACTGGTTAGGTTATTTATAATCAATTTTTTTCACTGCACGTGTGGACACTTAATAGCATTTTTGCTTGCAGTAGTGTCACCTTAGGGTGCCATCTGTCAGTTTCCATCCATATTGGGCATCACTGATCATCACTTTTATATTTTTTTACAGCACAGGGTGCTTTGTGATTGAACAAAAAATATTGCATGTCTAATCTATTTTAATTACACGGACATTAACTAGCACCAGAGTGATATGGTGCGCCTGATCTCAGTGCCAGGTTAAATTATTTTTTTTTTTTTGTTTAAAAACTTTTATTGAAAGATTTAGAACCAAAATAGGTGACGTCTCAAAATTGGAAGAAAAAGGTTTGGTACTGTTAGCCAGTTGAGAAAATGTTGATTGCTCTCTGTGTGAGAAACAAGATGATAATCTTGTGGTTGTGATACCTTTTTAATGGCTAAAAAAATAAAATAAATGATCTTACAAGGTGAGCTTTCGAGACGACTCGGGTCTCTTCATCAGGCATGGTATGACAAGATATTGAAAAACTCAAAATATATGCATGCACAATTAAAATAATTGGACATTTGACTCAATAAACATTACAGGGACTGGACATTTGGCAAAATAAACAAAGCAGCCTTGGAGAGGATCTTCAATCAGGCAGGCCCAGTGGTCATAAAGTCATTAGGACACTAATTTATAAGAAAACTTGGTCTAAGATTTCCATGTCTTTGAACAACATTGTTTAGATGTGGTAATGACCCATAAAACCCATCAGCGATGTTCAGTTCGTCCTGTATACAATTGAAGCTTCTAATTAGCTTGGATTCACACTCTTCGATGTTTTTGCCATTTGAAATTACCTCTCAAAATTAAAACCTTCATATTATCAATGTTATGTTCCTGGCCAGAAAAATACTTCGCTACTGGAAAATGGATTTTTTTATGTGTAATTGTGTGACGAGACCTCATCCTTGCTCTTAGATGCCCAGTCTCGCCAAAATAAGACCTCACTGGGCATATGGTGCACATAATTAAATATACCACATTGGAAGAGGAGCATGTGAAAGTCCCAGGAATCTTATAATCCTGCTGTGTGTTGGGGATCTGTATCCTGTCTCTGGTCTCTGTGAGTACAGGTCTTGCAGCTCTTCACATTGCATGGATAAGTTCCTCATGGTGTATCCGAGGGCATCAAACTTCGGACCATGATGTTTCTTAAATTGGGAGGCTGCCTGTAGCACAGCAAGGGAGGGTCTTTGAATATTATTTAAGTTGGTCATCCTTGTGTAGGATGTGATTAAGTTTCCTGGCAGTTTTCCTTAGTACCTCAAGCTGTGGGTTGTAAGTCACCACCAGAGGAACACGATGGTTCTTTTTTTTCTCTGTAGTAAAGTGCTTGACTTCTAGGGATCCTTGTGGCTTTAATAATCTGATCCTCAATGGAGGTGGGGTGGTAGCTCTGGTTTAAGTGTTCATCCCTTTCCAATGGGTTGGAGCAAATATGGTTATATCTGAGGGCCTAGCTGTAGACAATGGACTTTTTGATGTGTTTCGGGTGGAAACTGGCCCATCTGAGGTATGTGGGACGGTCAATCGGTTTCTGATATACCAATGTCTGAAATGAACCATTTAGAATTTTTAAGGTGGTATCCAGAAAGTTGATTTGTTTGAGAGGTCCAGTGTCAGGTTTATGCTGGAATGAAATTTGTTAAAATTGTCATGGAATTTTAGAAGCTCATTCAGTCTGTCCAGATTATTAAGATGTCATCAATGAAACGGAAGTACGCCAAGGGTTTGATGGGGCAGGAGGCTAAAAAGTCATTTTCCAGTTTAGCCATGAAGAGGTTGGCATACTGAGGGGCCATTTTGCTTCCCATGGCAGTTCCGAGAAAATGTTGTGGGTGAGGATAAATCTGGTGAGCTTTAGAACTGATTCAGAAGGGATCCCATTGGCTTCAAGAAACAGTCGGCAAACAGTAAGTGCAACTTCGTGTGGGATGTTAGAATATAAGGACACCACATCCATGGTGGCTAAGATGGTACTCTCGGGGAGGGGACCTATTGTAGAGAGCTTATTTATAAGGTCCATTGTTTCCTGTATATAGCTGTCTGCCCTCCTTACCAGCAGTTTAAGGACATTTTCAACCTACCCAGAGATTCTTTCAGTGAGTGTTCCCACCCCTGAGATGATCTGTCTCCCTTGGTCACCTCGGTTATGAATCTTGGGAAACATAGAAAACTCCCATCCTTGGATCCTCAGGAATGAAGTCAAGAAAGTTTGTGGAATCCGTACCTAAACATTTGAGTCTTCTCAACTCCCTCATATATTTTGGAGTTGGGTCCTCGTCCAGTTTGGTGTAGTATTGTATATCCATCAGCTGTCTGTGTGCTTCTTTGACGTAGTCCTTTGTATCCAGGAGAATAACCCCACCTTTGTCTGCAGGATTAAGTGATCTCCCTGTTCTTCAGGCTGTAAATTGCCCTTCTCTCTTGCACAGTAATAGATATTTCTGTTGTGTTTTTATCTAATATTTTGGATTGTACCAAATGTCTGAATAACTCAATATATTGGTCCAAACTGGTGTTGCGGCCATGGTCAGGTGTCCAGTCAGAGGTTTTCTTTTTCCTATGCTGCATTTGTGAGAGGCCTCAAGTTCTCTTTATCATCAAAGAACTCCTTCAGCCTTAACTTCCTGAAATATTCTTCCATGTCACTACACAGTTCAGTTTTGTATAGATTTTGTGGAACAAAATGTGAGACGTTCTCAAAATTGGAAACGTTCAAAACTATTATAAGCATAATCGGGGGAATAACTGAAGAGAATAGGGGAAAGGGTGCAGAGCATCAAAGAGGTAGACTCCTATATAATGGATGGGGTTTATAGGGCCTCTGGTATCACACAATAGCTGACTGTACGAAGTACTGGCGCTCAATGCACTTTATTTCGGACAAGCCTTTTTAGTGCATCTTCAACTTGCTTGGGTTACATCTCTTTCCATCTTCTCTGCGTCTATAACTAGAGATGCCAATCAGATGGGGCGGAAAGAGGAAGAAAAGCTGGTAGGAATAAGCACTTAAATGTTTGGCAAAAACATGATGATGCACTGGTCATCACATAATGACTGCTCAAACGAAGAACAGGCAATCAGTGCATAATAGTGTGGCCAAACATTTGTGCTCCTTCCTCTTGGCTTGTTTTTCCTCCCTCTGACTCTATAAAGTGCTGCGCTCACATAGTGGGGGAGTGAGGCACAGGTTCTTGTTGTGTGCTTGGGAGACTTGTAGTTCTGTCAAAGCTGGGAGATATTGGGTAACACTGACCGGAGTTACTGTATATGTGATCTGAATGATGGTGCAAGCTATTTAAGCTCCTGTAATCTCTTGTACACTGCCAGTTTTAATCTGACTTTCTTCTAAGGATTTATGTGCTTTGTGATATTCCCAGTAGACATTTCTAATTGTGTTCTCTGCTCATTTTAGAACTTTAGTTTTCTCCTTTTAAGCTTTTGCTCCTACACCAACCTGCTTGTACTGACCTGGAAATTCAACTATTCTCTTGCCTCTGGTTCGCTCCTCCGGACAGCAGCTCATCCATGGAAGCAATCCAGTGGACCCCGTTGTAAGACCAGATCCCTGTACAGGGGTAAAGGGTGAAGGCCGGAGTTCCTCTGGAATCTGCCAGATGGAGGAGCTTGTGCCAAGTCTGTCTGAGGAAGCCTTTTTGAGCCTCTGGTCTCTGTAAAGCATTCCCCCTACTTGTTATGTATGCCAATGTAGAACTTCAACTTTGTTATAATCCAACATAGATACCCATTTGAGAATTGTCACAAATGCCTAATTTTAGACAGCAATTTTTCATGGGCCGTATCCGCACCACTATGCAGGACTGGCCCCAATCCTCTGATGAGAAATTTCAGCCTCAAGTGCATAGGAAGCTGTGATCTCGGGTCTAGAGACAGCAGTCAGTCTGCCCATGAAAGAACCATAAACTCCTCCTAAAGTCAGAGACTCACTGAGCAAGATATATGCGAGTGTTACTATGGCAGTACCGGATGTTCGCCCTGTGCCATCCTGCAACTCTCGCGCATGCGCGATACGTATTATGAAGTCTGAGCTCTTCACTATGTACTTCCATAGGGCTATAGGATATCTGCCCAGCGCCATCTTTTTACTCCAGCACTCCCACTTGCGATGTCTTAAAGTCCACTGCTCTCTTTAATTATATAAATAAAAATACTGATCATAATATATAAAGTGCATATGTGACTATAATAAAGTCCTTAGTGTTGAAATGCTTTTTAAAATATATTAAAATTTTCTCAAAAGTTTCAGGTAAAATTGAATCTCATAAAATAGAGATGAACTTAAGGAGTTAGAAATACACCCTTTTTATTATATATTAGTGGTATCCATTCACTAAGTGATCTATCATCTTTTGTATTAAGCCCTTCCCCTAGGGTTTGCTCGCTATGGTGTTATATAACACTCATAACAAGGTCACCTGTCAGCAGTACAAGGGAACTACTATATAGCTGCTACCCCTGTCCACTAGTCTTAGGATCAACAGGGCTGCTTTTTAGATGCATATCTCACATACATTGCACCACCATGAAATTAAATGCAACCATTCTATGATGCTTAATGGGTTTATTAGTTTTTTCAGAACTCATATCAACTTCACATCTCTATGTTGTTAATGCGTCTTAAGTGACTTATTTATAAAAACAATTATTTAAAGTGCTATAGTGATCTGATCATATAAAATGCTCCTCAAATAACTATTAGAATAACCTAAAGTGCTCAAAATTGATTTTTATTAAAATGGCATTGTGGGTGTGTTGACTTTTTTTCACTGATGGTTCTGATGGCCACGATCACTTTTCCATTGCAGCTCTTTCCGCCTTTATTGTCCTGTTAACTACAATGTACAAACAAACAAAAGGTTAAATATGATACCATATAGTTTTATCATTAATACACATCTAAAAATATAAAGTGTTAAAAAACCTTATATATACCCTTATAGTGAATAGTGATTAATACTACAAATACATCAGATTCACGTTTCCCAGAGTTGTAACCCACTGATTTCTCTGTGTATATATAGATTAGAATATTTACCGTATATACTCGTGTATAAGCCGAGTTTTTCAGCACATAAAATGGGTATACACGGGTATATACGGTATTCAAGTTTCACCCCAGTGTGTCCGTGATACAGCGCCCCCCCCGTGGAATCCCCCCGTATATACAGCCCCCCCCGTGGTATCCAGGGCCCCCCTTGCTGCACCTGTAAAGGAAGATATCAGTATACTTATCGCTGCCGCCGCTCCGCTTCTCGGTCACCGCGATGCTCCGGGTCTTCATGCTTCCTGTTCCTTCTCCGGCGCTCAGGAAATGACGTCATTGTTCGAGCGTCGGAGAAGGAACAGGAAACATGAAGACCCGGAGCAGCGCGGTGACCAAGAAGCGGAGCGGCGGCGGCGGCAGCAGCGATAAGTATACTGACATCTTCCTTTACAGGTGCAGCAAGGGGGGCCCTGGATACCACGGGGGGGCTGTATACAGCTGGGGCTGCTGTATACAGCTGGGGCCCCTGTATACTAATGGGGGGGGGGTCTGTATACCCCCTGGGGCTGCTGCTGTATATACCCCCTGGGGCTGCTGCTGTATACTACCCCCTGGGGCTGCTGCTGGATACTACCCCCTGGGGCTGCTGCTGGATACTACCCCCTGGGGCTGCTGCTGGATACTACCCCCTGGGGCTGCTGCTGGATACTACCCCCTGGGGCTGCTGCTGGATACTACCCCCTGGGGCTGCTGCTGGATACTACCCCCTGGGGCTGCTGCTGGATACTACCCCCTGGGGCTGCTGCTGGATACTACCCCCTGGGGCTGCTGCTGGATACTACCCCCTGGGGCTGCTGCTGGATACTACCCCCTGGGGCTGCTGCTGGATACTACCCCCTGGGGCTGCTGCTGGATACTACCCCCTGGGGCTGCTGCTGGATACTACCCCCTGGGGCTGCTGCTGGATACTACCCCCTGGGGCTGCTGCTGGATACTACCCCCTGGGGCTGCTGCTGGATACTACCCCCTGGGGCTGCTGCTGGATACTACCCCCTGGGGCTGCTGCTGGATACTACCCCCTGGGGCTGCTGCTGGATACTACCCCTGGGGCTGCTGCTGGATACTACCCCCTGGGGCTGCTGCTGGATACTACCCCCTGGGGCTGCTGCTGGATACTACCCCCTGGGGCTGCTGCTGGATACTACCCCCTGGGGCTGCTGCTGGATACTACCCCCTGGGGCTGCTGCTGGATACCACCCCCTGGGGCTGCTGCTGGATACCACTGCGGGGGCCTGTATACCTGTGCTGGGGTCCACCCTCGGCTTATACACGAGTCAATAGGTTTTCCCAGATTTTGGGGGCAAAAGTAGGGGGGTCGGCTTATACACGGGTCGGCTTATACACGAGTATATACGGTAATACTGTTCTTATAAAAATCTTAAATCATCACAACGTGATATTCAATCTGTAGTCCACATTCATACCCTTGCGCTTTAAGGTATTCAATTTATAGATCCATTCCCGTTCCTTTTATCTTTAACATCTTCGTCCTATCACCTCCTCGTCTCATTGGGGGAACCAGATCTATTAAACTGAATTTTAAATCTTTCTGAATGGTTTTTTTTGTCCGAAAAATTCTTCGGAACGGGAAGATCATTTCACTTCTTTTACCTTATTGTGTATCAATGTTGATTGAACCGAGACTTGAACTCCAATGTCGTCTCTCCCACATATATTTGTTGGAATGCCCTTGTGGTTTGAAATATCACATGGTCACTGGTGCATGTCAAAAAATGTTCCATTTTATACTCCCGGATGTGAAAAAGTTGCCCCTTTCAGCATAGAAGACCAGTTAATGCATGAGACACATGGGTAGCACCCCAACCTAGTCACAGAAATCAATGTAGTTTGACGGCTAGTTTTCATTGGGCCAAAATCTGAGTGCACTAGTCTATCCAAGTTTTTATTTTTTCTATATGCCATCAAAGGTTTGCTTCTGAACTCTTAAATTTCTGGTAGGCAATCAGTGAGTATATGCCAATGCTTTTTCACAATTTTTGCTATCTCTGGTACCTCTTCACTATACGTTAACACCAATGGGAACCTCTTGTGTTTTTTTGTTTTGTTTTTCTCCCTTGTTATATAATATCCTATCCTTATGTTCCTTTAACAGTTTCTTTGGATATCCCCTTTCCATAAATTTATCTAACAACTCATTTGTTTTTTGTTCTAATTCTCCACCACTAACTATCCTTTTTACTCTTTGGATTTGTCCCACTGGGATAGCTTTTTTAAGGGCTGTTGGATGGTGGCTATTGTAATGTAAAAGCTTTATTCTTGTCTGTTTGTTTTACAAATAGAGTTGACTAAATTTGTCCTCCTCTAATTTCACCAGTACGTCCAGGAATTGAATTTCCTTGTCTGAATGTACTTCGGTGAACTTTATTGTCCTGTCTGTTGTATTTAGGAAGTCAAAAAATTCTTCTAACTTTTTCTATGCCTTTCCACAGCACGAACATATCATCTATATATCTCCACCACTTCACCACATTGGCGAAGTTGTGGGATACATAAAATTGTTCTTCCAGAACTGCCATCACTGTTTGCGTATGCGCACACCATTTTTGTGCCCATTGTGGTTCCGACAAGTTGCAAGAAAAATGTGTCCCCAAAAAGAAGAAAATTGTTTTAAAGCAAATCTCCAGGAGGTCAATAATAAATTGTTTGGTTGGCTCACTATATGCTGTATCTTTCAGTTTTCTGGAAACTGCCCCAATACCCCTTTCATGGTCTATGGAAGTATATAGAGACACTACATCGAATGATACCAAAATTACCCGCTGCTCTACATTAGTCTTTCAATTTAAAAAAAAAAAATCGTATCTTGTATATACGATTTTGCTGTGGTAGCAAATGAACTCATTATTTTATCTAAAAATAACCCTATATTGCTAAAAACAGACCCTATTCCCACCACTATGGGTCTTCCGGGGGGGTTCACAAGGGTTGTGTATTTTCGGGGTAACATATAAAACCGTTGTTATAGGGTGTTCTACATAGATGAGGACTTGGTGGATTTTCTCTACCTCCCAATTCCACCTCTCCTAACTACTTTGAAATGTTTCTTTGGATGTCATACTTGAGACAGTCTCGGAAATTAAATTAAGACCTCATTATTTAGTTCTCATCACTTCTCCCATATATGTTTGTCCATGATGACAACAGCCTCTCCGTTATCTACTTGCTTTATTATTACATTGTCATCATGGGAAAGTTCTTTTATGGCCTTAAATTCTTCTCCTGTGATATTTGGTTTATTAAATATTCCTTGGGGGTTGTCTTGCAAAACTTTTATCTCTTTTCACAGCTCTAATGTACGCTTCTATCACTGGGATCTCATCAGCCACAAAATCACTTTTTTTAGTTAAATCCAAATCTGACATTGTAATTTCACTAAGCTTCAACTTCTCAACTCCTAACATAAAACCAATGTTTTAGTTTTAGATTTCTAAAAAACTTAAATAAATCAAGCTCCACTCCAAACAAATTCACATGTGAATTAATACAATAATTCAAATCCTTATTCAATAGTGATATTTGATTATCTGATAAATTTTTACCGGAAAGGTTGACTATCTGACTTCCTCTGGTGCTTGTATGGTGGATTCTTGCATTTGTGTTTTTGCTTTCTTCTGGCCCCGATGATGGTGCTGGCCTCCTTCTTCTGGCGTGGGGCCCTCTGGGTCTATGTAAAATAGTCACTCATTTTAGTCATTATTACCTCTATGCATTCTTTTACCATTTTTATATTTGGCAAAAAGGTCAAAACAATTGGCGTAAGAGGTTATTGTCAAAAAACGGACAGTTATAAATGTGGCTAGTTCTATAGTCCTCCATATCTTTGCCATTTCTGCCTTTTTGTTTCTTCTAGGTCTTTCTTTAATTTTTCAACTTTTCCCATTACTATATCTTTAACATTCCTTGCTTCCTCTTCTTCTCCCAACATCTTCCTCAATGCTACTTCCGTGTCTTTTTATTTCTGCTTGTAATTTGCTTATTTCCTCTTGTAAAACTTCAAATTTAGCAATAATACATCTAAAGAGTATCTGTACGACATATTAGCAAATTTCTCACAGCACATTGTACTCCCATGATATAAGGTGGGCCTCACATTGAACCATAGACCCCTGGGAATCCGTTTAGATCTATAGTAGGACAAATTCAATCATTTTCTTGATTTTTAGAAGATGAGACCACCCCTTTAGTCTTTGCTCATTATTGACTTTGAGCACTTTCATTGAAACCGTGTACAGACAGTAGGTTGGGGACGGTTGGTCACCACTTGTGCCGTCCTGCAGGGGAATTTTTTTTAAGCAGTCTGTTAATCTAAAACTTTTAGCCTCATCAATCTGTTTCTCTTTGGTCTTTTAACCTGTCCCTTCCTTGAATGTTTCTTCATCAGTCTTCCCTTTTTTCTATCTTCTGCTTTGATAGTAATGGAACTTCTGTAAAGTTAGAAAGACAGATTGTAAATTGTAAACAAACTGAAAATGGTGTTCCCTACTGGACTACTAGCCAAGGAGTTAGTAGTAATCCAACACTCAGGCATCATTACTTCTCTTGCTATGAAGAAAATGTATTTTTGTTTTAGGTGCTTGTGGGTAACGTTAGGTCTCCTACTTGGAGGTTCTTGCTAGTCTCCCTACAGCATAGCCACTGTAAACATTTCTGCAACCAATTGAGATGTATCCATTGTCTGGTCATATGTCACACGTTATCCTCAGGATAGTTTAACAATAATAGATTGGGTTTCCACGCTTGGATCCACTGCTCAGTTTAGCTGATAGACAGGGATCTCGAATAGTGATAAGTTAACCCATTGATTTTCAAGTTTTATGAACCTAGCCAGACTTTTAAGAAGAAAAAGAAAAAAAAGTTAGGGATCGGATTTGACCCAAACTTGAGTTCGAACCCCGAAATGGGTTTGATCCACTGCTGTTACTCAGTTTAGCTGATACAGGCATCCCTAATAGTAATGAGTGAACCCATAGACTTTCAAGTTTGGTGGACTCAGCCTTTTTTCTTTTTTTTTTTTTTTTTCTTTTCTTTTTGGAGACCACCTGAGTTTGGGATTAGACTCTACTTGAACTGGAGTCCGCCGAACCCTGAAATGTAACCCTGAATTTTGACCTATCCAGAGGATGCATAATAAATACAATGGACAACCCTGAAATTTTATGAAGAAATCTATACATTTATATGGTTTGTCTATCACAATGCAGCAACTATGCCCCAAGAAGTCTGTGAAGATGTCCTGTGGATTTGGAAATTGTGTCTAAAATTGAGCTATAAAACACAACACTTGAAGATTGGACCGACTTGTACATTTGTTTTTGTTTGTTTTTTCATGCTCCACTTCATTCATGACTCGGGTTCTGATGAGGTGGTTATGCACGTTGCTTGAGGATTACGCAGATTGTCATGAAGCTTCATACAGGTCCTGCAGAGTAGACGTCTGCTGATTTGCTTCCTAGAAGACGCCATTTTCTTTTGTTTGCATTTCCGCATTGGTTGAATGGTCTTGAGAATTCAAAGGACTAGTAATTTCCAATGCTTAGTTAAGTAGCTAAAAGCTTTTTCATTTACTTGAATGACGATAGATTTAGACTATTAGCTGTTATATACATTGATGGAGCACCCAAAGGATGATTGAGGTATTAGGTAATTCAACCTTTGAGACTCCAGTAGTAGTGAGGGGGCCATATGTCTCATCAAAAGTAATCTGACAGGTACCACGCTCCTATCAAGCTGCAGAAAACTGTCCACTGACACTGCCCCATTTATATTCTTTTGATACAGAGGTCTGTATTTGATGTTTTATTGTGCGTTCTCTATTATAGAATTTGATACAGCAATCAGTATTAGTGTTTTATTGGGCTTATCTATATGGCCACTAATAGTTCATTTAGCAACAGTGTGCAGCTCTCTTCCCAGTATTTTAAATGATTGATCTACCCACTCATTTGTCAGGATTTTTTTTTATTATTAAATGGACTTATGTATCAAATGATGTAGCAAATGCCTTTACCTAAGTGTCCGGTCTTCAAGATAATCCTCAATGTTTTTCACTCAGTGACCAGCATCTGATCATCAATGAACATGCAATATAGAAAAAATTCTATTAATAACCTGTTCTAGTTCTTCATAATGTTGGAAATAGTCTTTCTCCTTTAAATATACTTCTATCAAGTCATTGAACTCTTCTACTCACAGGATCCAAAACGTTATTGAAGAGGCTGATGGCCTCCTTGTGAGCGCAGTCATAAACTCCAGAGCAGATCTTTGTATTGGGGTAATCCTTGATCGTCTCCTCGCCATTGGATTTCCAGCCAGCTGTACCTTCACACTGTTCCTGTCTTTGGTCTTGTGGATCTTCATATTCACTGGCTGTTGCCTTCTTCGGATACGTCCTCTGAGTATCGGGCTTGTGTTCACGGCACACTGTCCGAGCTTCCTTAGCTTTTTTTTTTTTCCCTCTTCCTTTGTCCATGTGTCTTATTGTTGTTTTAATAAACATACCTCTACCGGTGTCTTAAAAATACTTTCTGGAATTTTAAACAGAATCTGAGAATTTCAAGTTCTCCTTCACGGCTTCTTTCGGTTGTTTGATCTTCTCCTTATGTCGCACAAACTCCTTGGTAGAATTTCTCATGGCATCAAACGTGTCTCTTGCAGAAGTAAAGAATGCACCTTTTTGCTTTTGTTTTACCTTTGGATTTTCTGGCTTTGAGTTTTTCATTTTCTTCCTTGGTTTCAATAGTCTTTCATATTAAAACTGATCTGTGTTGTTTAAATTTTCTTTGAGTTAGAAAATCGAAATTTTGAAGGACTGTTTATCTCATGGTCCCTTTTGAAGGAGGCAGCATACGATCTCATTTTTGCTTTTCCTCCTTCAGATGTTTCAGCTTTTCATTCTCTAACAGTATAATCTCTGCCTTCCCTTCTCATGCAGGTTTCTGATCTGATCTAGTAGTTTCCCAAGCTCCTCTTTTATAGAAGATGAACTTATTTCTAAAGACTCTTGGGGTACCGTCACACCTGGCCATATGGCCGCCGATTACATAGGCGACGCAGGGGCATGGACTATCGCCGGTGACAGCGCCACTGTGTTGCGTAAAGAGGTGATGTTGGCGCTAATAATCATCTGAGTGGTCTCCTAGTTTCCCAGCAGTGCTCTGAAACCAGGCAAGCACTCTAGGGCGATGTGTACACATTGCCCCGTGTAATATGCCAATCGGCGATGTAACAGGCCATGGGAGCCATAGGCTGCTATGTTACAGCATCGCCGCTGGAGTTTGTAGACACCCCAGTGGCAATGCCGCCTGTAGCATCGGTGCATTGCCGGAGGTATTGCCGCATGTAAACACGCAACGGCGATGCTGGCTGGGTGCCAAAAACATGCGCGCCCCTGTGCGTCGCCGGCGATATCTCCGCCGATATGGCCTGGTGTGATGGTACCCTAAGATGTTGGTTTTCCTGTGAAAGGTTTTAATTTTGTACCTCTGTAGTTTTCAGGCTGGGTAAGTCCTCTTCCTCCAGCTTTAGATCACTTTCCTTCTGATTAAGCACATGGTTCACTTTGCTGATTTTGTCTCACATCTTCAAGAGATGGGACCACATCTTCTCTTCTAGGTCTTTGGTGAGCTGCTCAAAAACTTTGTGTTCCATTGTGGCTTCTTGCTCCCTTTGACACTGAAATAGATAGTCCTTCATCTCCCTGAGTTAGTTCACTTTCATTAAATTTTTTCTACATGTTTTTGCTATTCTAGTATTTGAATAGTAATATAAAAATGTCAAAAGCCCATACTTGTTTTTGAGTGAGGATGATGCACTTGTTTAGGTTGCTGTTCATCCATACAAATGTTCTCTGTGCTGGGGTAACAAGCGGCTAACACTCAGATCCAGAGGATACAGACTTCTTTGAACATTGGCATCACAGAATAGGACTAGAATCATCACTCGCTTCATCACTCGAGTCTTCTTTACTGGGCTGAGATTGAAAAACAGGTTCTGGCTGGGAGAATGTGTCCTGGCTACTAGAGGAAAAGCTTGTGTTCGTTGCTTCCAGACAAATCTTCTGGAGTTTCCTTCACTTCATTGGGTCCAACTTCATCCACTTAGGGAGTCTCCAGCGTAACAATGTCAGTCATCACTTAGTCTCGCAGTAGCTATACTCACAAAAGGTGCCCTTGTCACAAAGATGTTCATGTACAGCTGATCCCTCTGGTTTAGAGCATGAGCTGTGATTAGTTAACTCCTCTTCCACTCCCTGATGATTTTCTGAAATGGAGGCCAGATTTTCCACACCACATAAGCCTCCTTAATGGACATCCATCAATTCCTCTGTTAAATCTAATTGCAAGTTTTCATCAAATGAAGTACTGTGTTCTAAAGTAATGTTTGGGCATTGCAAAATTCTGAGTGTAGGAGCTTTGTCCGAGACCTCAGTCAATAATAGTTCATCCACATGATGATTTGCTATCACTTCATTTTCCAGACTTCTTGTTGATTACAAAGACCCTCCTTCGCTATTCTGTTACTGTCACTTCCAGACCTCATTGACGTCTTCACAAAATATCGAAGTTGGGAGAGGAGCAGAGGCAGCTGGAGGAACAGGACGTAGAGTGGCCGCCTTGGATGGCGGGAGATGTGGTTATAAACAGGAAGTAGGACCAATAAGGGGCGCGATGAACTAAATCTCCCAAAAGGCAAAGGGGTCGAGTGTAAAATCTCTGTGATGTTGGACCCCTGAGGTAAGCCATAATGTTATGTCCATCTTTGGTTTTCATTGAGCCGGACAACTGGCAACTTGTCCTTTACATTAGGCGGCTTTTTTTTGTGTACATCCAGTTGGATAAGTGTTCACATTTCCTTAATGTTGACAGTCTGACCAAATGAGCATGCCTGCATATCAGTATTAATATTATGTAAAGGCTTGCTCAGGCATGCTCACTAATTGGAGTAATGTGATCGCTCATGGAAAATGCTTGAATCCCAGTCACCCCGAAATCTGGGCAATCTGGACGACTTGGATCTGGTCAGATATTTGCATCCTGAGATTGCACAGGTAAGCAGTGTAGTGCCACTGAGGACGGCAGGAAGTCCAGGGATTCCCTGCCTACCTTTTTAGATATTCAGAAACTGAAGGTAGAAATCAATACACATTTTTGCATCTTTTATTTATTATTTTACTAAGAAAAGAGAAACCAGTACATAATAAGGAAACTTAAAAATTGAACCAGAACATGGGGCCGAACAAGTTTGAACATAGCACCACTTAAAAAAAAAAAAAAAAAAAAAAAAAAAATATATAGAAAAAAAATAACGCACCAATTTTCACCTACTGTTATACAGAGCTTTTTCCAACACCCATTGCAGTGTCCATGTATAGACTGAAAAAATGAAAACTGCACCAAAGCATCAAAAAATATGGACCTGTGGCTGGCAACGTTTTGGACACGAAGGCCGGTTTCAGACCATGGTTTTGTGGATTTTGTTAATCTGGCAGCTATTTGCCATCCGGTTTCCATCTGTCTGGGGGGATCCGGGAGAATTCAGATTGTTGTCTGGGGGCAAAAAAATCTGCACAAATCTGATCCTCCCAGATCTGAAGCCCCCTTATATGGTAATCTATGGCGCCGAATCTGACATAAAATCAGTCTGGCTCCCGGACGCTGGGTGCTGAGGCTCAGCACCAGTTGGTGCTTAACTTCAGCACCGTGGTGAACTTCCTGCTGACATTTCAGGACCGCGGCTTGCGAGAGCTATTCGTGATCCTGATATTTCAGCCGCGGATTGACTATTTTGGCAGAAAACAGAATATTTGCCTTCTGGGTCTGTCTGGTGCTTCCTACAAAACACCGGACAGAACCTGATATACCAAAACCATGGTGTGAAGCCAGCCTAAGTCCATTCTCAAGCAGTGATCATGTGCAAATAACACGGGTTATAAAGAGTGTTAACATACATCACATTAAAGATAATTATCAAAGGATTAACATAAGAAATCAAACATACATGTGCATTTGTGCCATAAATTGAATCTCAAAGGGTCTTGTGCGGTTACATGTGTTCACAGTGATAGTTATAATATAGTAAAAAATACTGCAAGTCATGTAAAAGATCAATAATTAAAGTGATATATAATATTGATTTACCAGGTGCTTATCATTAGATAAGAGGTTACAACTTGCATTGCTATGAATTGTCATGTCCTGCTGCGGTGGCGGTGTTCCTATTCTTTCACTGTGCATGTCTGAATCTCTAATGACGTAATACCAGGTGTCTGTGCCGCGCATGCGCAGTGTATCTTTGAGGTCGGTGGCGGCATGTTGGTAAAGACCCTTCCGTATATACCTCTAAACTGCGCACGTCTGCGGGTGAAATGGAACTAGATTAGCTTTTGACCACCGCCAACATGCTGAGTGCTTACTAATGCAGCGGTATCATAAAATTTATGCTACTTGTTAATATATATTAGACCATATAGAAAACCTGATTAGTAATAGCAGTTTAGAAAAGTTTCTTGAATATGAACATTGTATTGGCCATTAGCATATATAGCAAATAAAGGGGAATATAGTGACTCCACCACTCCTAAGGGACTTTATTGTATAGAAAGCCATCCAGTATACTTGGGGTCATAGTGACACAGAATGATGGCTTTTTGGCTAAGTGTGGGGGTGGGGGGCCACACTATACGTGCAGTATAGAGGCTACTCAGGATTTTAACCCCGAGCCTCCTGCACACTAGTCACAATAGACCCAGTTCACTAAGGCTCCTTTCATCCTAGTATTTTCCTGAGTAATTGGAGATATGAAGGGTCCTATTAAAAGGGGAAGGATTTTTCTTAAGTTTTGGCAAACAAATATTTTTATGAAGAGAACACAAACCTGTGCAGTAAGAGTAATTTTTGTTAATCAGAGAATATAATTTTTTTACAGAAAAAAAAAATATATATATATATATATATATATATATATATATATATATATATATATATATATATATATATATATATATATATATATATATATATATATATATATATAAATATAAATAAATAAGCAATAGGAGAGTTTGGCCTTCATCCAAATAGGTGAACACCTAAAAAAACAAATGAGAAGAAAAAGAAAATTATTCTCTCATATAAAATACTTACCGTATATACTCGTGTATAAGCCGAGTTTTTCAGCACAAAAAATGTGCTGAAAAGTCCCCCCTCGGCTTATACACGGGTTATATACGGTACTTGGTGGTATACAGCCCCCCCTCGTGGTATACAGGGCCCGCCTTGCTTGTGGCAACCTATAAAAGAACATCTCATCATACTTATCGTGTCGCCGCCGCTCTGTCACCGTCACCACGCTATTCCGGGTCTTCAAGCTTCCTTCACCGGCGCACAGGAAATGACGTCATTGTCTGTGCGCCGGACAAGGAAGCTTGAAGACCCCGAATAGCGCGGTGACAGAGCGGCGGCGACACAAGTATAATATCTTCTTTTACAGGTTGCCACAAGCAAGGGGGGGGCCCTGTATACCCCTCTGGGGCGGCTGTATACCCCTCTGGGGCGGCTGTATACCCCTCTGGGGCGGCTGTATACCCCTCTGGGGCGGCTGTATACCCCTCTGGGGCGGCTGTATACCCCTCTGGGGCGGCTGTATACCCCTCTGGGGCGGCTGTATACCCCTCTGGGGCGGCTGTATACCCCTCTGGGGCGGCTGTATACCCCTCTGGGGCGGCTGTATACCCCTCTGGGGCTGCTGTATACCCCTCTGGGGCTGTTGTATACCTGTGCTGGGGTCCACCCTCTGCTTATACACGAGTCAATAGGTTTTCCCAGGTTTTGGGGGCAAAAGTAGGGGGTCGGCTTATACACGGGTCGGCTTATACACGAGTATATACAGTATTTCTTTTTTTTCACATCGGATAATGAAACATGATATGCAAAATGTATAAAAGTGTGGAAAAGGAGGTCTGGACAATAAGGATACTGTACTATATATTATATTGCAGAGCCCATATTAAAGTCCACATTGAGGCCGTTGGATCTCCATGTGTTTCGTTTCATAATCCATTTGTAGTCCCTTCTTGAAGATGCAGATTCGATCACCTCCCTCATCAAGGGGACTGAGAAAATTGCGCTTCAGAATTATTGATGCATTGTGACCTTTGTCAGCAAAGTGTCTTGAGAATGGCAGATCCGTCCGCTTCTTCCTTACGGTACGCCGGTGAGAATTGATTCTGTTCTTAAAATCACATGTAGGCTCATCGACCTATAACAAGGACCAAGGGCACTGCAGAACAAAGATGACAGACTGAGTCACATGTTGAATAATGTTTTATTGCAAACTTCATTGGTAACCATCGAGCTGAGCAATTTTCCCATCTTTCAGTGCTTTAGACACCAGGAGGATTTCAGACTTGTAAAGGTGTCAAGCTGATAAAAGCTCTACAAGAAAGTGTTTAGTTTCATGTCTACATACATACGAGCAGCATATTTTTCATTTTTCAAAGAGCTGTTGCCTTTTCCGTTCATGTCTTCTCCGTTCATGTGATGCTTCTCTTTTAGTTTCGCCAGGTTTTTTTGCTTCTTCAGGAACAGGAGTCTTTTCTTGAATATAGACGGTTTGCAGCATCCCAGCTTCTGTAGGAGAAATTGTGTTTAGTTTCATGTCTGGATACATGTTTAAGAGTTAATATATGTATTTGAAAGGATGTTATAAATTTAGTTTAGCTTGTCTCTTCAGGACCATTAATGCCCTCTAAGGACTCGGCGGTTAAAGTGACACCACAATCCAAAGTGGCAAACAAATCGTCAATTCTGGGGGGGGGGGGCATACCTTCATCTCAAGGAAAATAAAATGCAAGAACATAAAATACAAAACAAGGCCTTAATCAGAATGAGATTAATCCTTGCAGTTACCGGGTGAACAGATACTTTTGGGTGTCAGAGTAATGTGACAGTCCTCATCTCTCATAACAGTCAGACCATCTGGCTGGTGACAATAGTCTGGCACTTCTGGGTGAAGGTAGGAGCTCAAGTAGGGTCCTGATCCCTGCAATGAGGGAAAATACTTGGCAACTTGTTTCAGTGGTAAGGTGTTTTCATTTTGCAGATGACAAGTATATGCAAAGACACTTACTGATGATAGATTAAATCAGACCAAAACACTACTTGTCCGGTATTCTGCTTTGAAATGTGAGTGCTCTAAGTGCTGGCTGTGGCATGTGAGAGCTCACATAGAGTGGAGTGGGCCTGACCTATTCTGCATACCCCTCAAATCACTGACCGAGAAAAAAGTGAACATCAAAAAAAATTACTAAATTCAAGGGTCCGTCTACCGAAGGCTAAGGAACTTCTCAGACAGTGGAGGGCATCGGTGAAATTACCACTTGCATATTCTTACTCTTCTAACAAGGCTTCTTGGCTGGATGAGACTTTGTGCATCTTCACCCCTATGAGCGCCTTGTGATGGCCGTTGTGCTGCTCCCTCCTGTTCCTCTTTAACCTGTGTGAGTGAGGGAAATATAAACAAAAGTACAATGGCCCAGTGATGGAGTAGGACGTGTGACCACTTACTGTCATCTTCTGTCATATTGGAAACTTCAACGGCCTGTAAAGATTCTTTAGTATGAGCAGGGCCTGAAGGTAGATGGGGACGTCTGCGGCAGCATTTGATTTCCTCTTTTGGACTTTTTCTTATGCATTTTAATAAATCTGGCTTAATGACCTTCAGCAGCCTCTGGCGCTGTGTGCTCGGCTCCGCAGGGAGCAGCAGTATATTGTACCTGCAGAGCAATGGAAAAGGCACACGACGGGGGGAAAAAAGAAACGCAACACATTAAACCTGCATTTTACCCAACACATCGATCCTGGTAACTGGCGCCATCCGCACTGCGTACCTCTTTCTGACCAACTCTCTAGAGATCTTTGTTGAACTTCTGAGCGTCATGTAACAAATGCAGGAAGGCCTTACAAGACTTGTACATCCTGGTTCTGCATAAGACAGGTGGTTCTCATCTGGACCATTATAAACCTCTGGACATGCTTCAGGACACTGAGGGTCGTCCAAATTGACCGCGGAAGGCCGGATAGCTAGTTAAAATCTCTCGCCTTTCCAGGTCTCTACATGTGGTGAAGTGCAGACTTATTGTGGGTTGAGTAAATAAATCTTGCCATGTCCGTCACAAGCCGATTGTCAGGCTCACACAGGGTGCTCTGCAGATGGATCACCCCATGCTTAAGCGGTTTTCCTACTGAGTGGCATTTGTACACACCTATGGCTCTCGTCGCCATATGTGGCTTTTGACTCCAGAGGCGCCGTTTAATCCTCCAACTGCTGCCATCCTGGTGGATCTCCTTCTCCATAATCTCCATCTCGATCCTCTCCATCTAATCTGACAAGAAAGCTGATTATCTGCTTCAGAGATTGCATCGGCTGAAGGTCCATATTGCTTGCAATATTCTGCAGTTTACGCCTCGCCATGTCCATGGCTTCTTTATCCTTAAATCTTTTTATGCCTCAGACATGCTCTATTCAATTGGTTGGAAAGGTATCTGCTGATGGCATGGTGCATGGGGCAAGTTCTTACTATACTATGGTGTCTGGGGAGTAAAAATTAGGGTAAAGGGACATGCCAGCACAGGTAGTGCGCTTTGGGCCATGTTCACACACTACCATGAGACTAATGTAAAATAAAATGCAATCTGAGCAGGGTTGCAAATAAAAATGACAGGCCAAACATGAGCTGGGAGTGAGGTGTAGCTGAAAAATACTGATACATACTGATAGGATATTTAGGTTGTGACCATCTCACCCCCCCCACCCACCCCCAAATGGGGTTAGTGCTAGTGGTGTGTAAAGTGTAGAAATAATAGTGTTCTATAAGTGAATAAATACTTCTACTTGCATGATTTTCAGCTTCTTTGCATGGCGCAGATGCATGGTGGGGGTTCCTGGGAGGACCCATCTGCCTGACTTTCAACCTTTTGGTAATGAATGCCTGACCAGGAGACAGGGCTGCCTTGTTGCTGTGGGGCTGATCAAAGGTTGCATCATGCCATCAGTTGACTTATACACGTATCCCCAGGAGCCGCTCATACCTGAAAACGCTCTCGGTAAGTGAAGAGCATTATCACTCGCTCCAGGTGCTCAGGCCGCAGAGGTTACTTGGTGCCTGCTGTCGCTTGGGCTGCAGAGCATCCTGGGGGGCTGTCACCATTGCATGCTCTGATTTGTTGGCTAAATACTTAACCCCTTCACTTCTAAGTAAAAAGACTATTATGATGACTAGACCATATTCTTGTACCTGATATTGTGCTTGAGGACTCGTAGTTGAATTTCCTGTTTAAAACTAAGTCGCCCTGACTGTAGTACAGGACTTTAATGTTGTCGCCCAGATGTTTCATAAAATCCACACTATCGCTAAAGCTTATTAGTTGGTCGTCCGGGATGCCCCAGGTGTGGGTATTACGGAGTTGTGCTCAATGCACCATCATTGACATCAGTGTTGGCCATCCACGCGCACACATGAACAGCAAAACACATTTGTGCTGTAAACGTTAGTGGTACAGCCAGCGCCTCTTTGAAATATGACCCTGTAAATCATTAAACCAAGCGTCTTTTTACACCATCGCGTCTGTTAATTATTGCAACTAATTTCGGGGAATTGGATTACAGATGAGCCACCACCCTAGTGTTCGAATTCGGTTCGTCGAATTGGGGGTGTGTTTGTCGAATGTTCGAACACCATTGAAAACAATGGCAGACAAACACACAGGTTTTCTAAGGTGTCCAAAGGTGACAAACTACTCAGATACAACAAACAAATGAAAAAATGACAAGTACATATAAAAATGTGAAAAGAAAAGACATGGATGAGTAAAAGGAGGAGACAGATATAGGCATGTCATGCCCCTCTAAAATCAGTTTTTACTCCAGAATTTGTAAGGCATCATGCAGACGATGAGTATTTGAGATTTTTCCTCATCTGTAAGGCCTCATGTAGACTATGAATATCGTCACATTTAGGGAACTGTCTCCTTTTTTCCTTTTTTTTTTTTTTTTTTTTTTTTCTTTCAAAAATTTGGGCAGACACCACTTCAGTGGCATCAAATGCCCCACAGTTGCAAAATTTAAATAGTTACTTTCAGGCAAAAATCCACAAGGCTTCATTCTCCCCAGGATGACACAGGGATAGAAAAGTCCTTGCAGATCCATGCCTTGTTCATCTTTCTGAGCGTTGGTCTGTCCACATTCTGGGTGGACAGACCCATGCGCTTTTGTTAATGGAAGATGGCATTTACTCCCCCTGAGGGGCACTATGAAAATCTTGTGATGGCTTTTCTTTCAGGCTTTTTCAAAATGTTAATGTCTAATCCAGAAACGTGATGTGTATTTAGATGACGTCTTGGTCTATTCACATGTCATGCATCCGACTTGTGGATAACATACAGGAGGTGGGGAGGACCCTGCTAGCAGCAATCTCGTTACACAGTGAGCAGACCCATTGGACCCCTTTATGAACTTTTGAAAGTGTATTTTTTGGGGTTCAGGGGCTAGAGACATGGTACATGTCTATTACTTTGGAAAGCACCAGGGGAGTGACAGTTTCTCTATAACATGTGGGCAGTCTGGGGACCTAAAGGGTGAATTTAGTATTAGTCTGCAAAGGAACGTTTAACACTTTAATTTAGTGCTAATTAATTATTTTTAGGGTCTATTGTTTTTATTAAAAAGTAATTTCTAATGATCTCATAGTCCAACAAATCATCAAACCAGTAATCATCAGGTATCATCCTCAAGCTCTGCTGGTCATGGATCTGGGATACAGAATTTTAGACCGTAGACGTTCCTACATTTTGTCCCCTGATGAATCGCAAACGTTAATTGGAGGAAGAGTAGACATGCAAAAACCAGACTCGGGACTGACTTCTCTTAAGCCAAGTAACAATATTTCAGCTTGAATGTTGTAAACACTTATTTATATGACCTAACACCTATTTACTTTTTTAATATCACTGGTAGAGGAATACTGAGGACCGTTAAGGAATCCCGACATTGAGTGGGACGTCATACCCTCCACTGTCAGGTAGCAGAGTCTACTAGGGAGAGTTCCCCCTTAACCTCTATTTTTCTTAATTGTATTGTCCCATCTTCTGTTTTCTGTTTGATGTCTGACTTTTTTTTTTTTTCAATATTTTGCTATATTTTGAGTGCTTTTTGCTCTATGGGTTCCTTTAGTAATTGTACCCCCTTCACATCTGCTACGGTTGTTTTTTCCTAAATCTCTAGCCATAGTAGATAGTGGATGGACTTGTTTTTCTGACACACATCACTTGATATCTGCGCAGGGGATTTCGAGTTAAGGCTACGTTCACATTTGCGGTGCTTCGGTCACATTGCGACTCCCCTCCGCAGAACGCTGCGGAGGGGAACGCAAATGTGAAGGCACCCTTAAAGACCGCAACAAAATGAACTGTGAAATGTCTGCAATAAATGCTAAAGCTCCTAGTGGCGACTGCATATAACAAGCATGTTACACATTTCAAAGGGAGCCAGTAAATATGAATATATCTCAAATCCAGTATATGGGTACAGTAATATAGGACTTTATATTTATGCTTACTTTTACATGCTCTGAATAATTGCCCTTTGAGCCACCCTCCCTTAAGTTGATAAAAGGCTTTATAGTCTGCTCATATTATCTCCTAAACCATATGGTAGAATTTTAAAAACCAAACCTGATCCTCAGAGGCGGACTGGGAATAAATGAAGAGCAAAAACTGGTCACTTTACACCTGTTGATGGGTGATGTGTAATTCTATGTTAAGATAAACCGCTGTCACTGTAGCAGGTTGGTGAAGGAGAATGTGGAAGAATAGAAACATAATTCCAGCTCACCCAGTTGCTCTATGCTCATCCACCTGGGGCTCAGACACTGGCCTCGCCCTCGCCTCACATCAAGGATAAAAAGAAAAGGAAAATGGTCCTGTTGAGCTTTCTAATTTTAATTATATTTTTCAAAAGAATTTCTAGTGCATACAAAATAGAAATTTACATGGTTGACATGACTCAGTTGACGCATTTCGACTGCACTAAGCAGTCTTACTCATGACTAGTCATAGTCATGTGTAAGACTGCTTGGTGCATTCAAAACACGTCGACTGGGTCATGTCGACCATGTAAATTTCTATTTTGTATGCACTAGATTTTCTGTTGAAAAAGAAGAAAAAAAATCCAGAATGTGAAAGAACCTGGTTTAGCAACAAACTACAGTTCATGGCATGCTGGGAGCTGTAGTCTTTTAAACAGATTTGAAACATCTGCTCCAGACTGTTGATTTTGCCCTAATCCTTACTGCTGTATAATTGTAAATAGTTTTTGCTCAGGGAGATCTAGGTATTTCTGCTCTCAGCCCCATCGTGTAAGGCTTGGTTTCACACCAGCATTTTTAAATTTAGGCATAGATCAGGTTTTTCTGCAAATAAACTCATCCTTTTAGGGTGATGTTTTGCCCATTCACTTTTAAGTGTCCAACAGCATCTGGTAGCAACCAGAAGCAAATGGACACGAGAATTGGCACAGTCTTGGTTCTGAAAGGGTGAGGTTTTTGCAAAAAAACCCTGATTTGTGCCTTATTTTAAAAACGCTGGTGTGAAACCAGCCTAACCTAACCCTGTGTAAATGGGTTTGAGGCTGTAACGGCACCGAACATGAGACAGTGGTAAAATTAACCAAAGGTTATCATCTTGAAGAGAAACTGTCAGCTACTTGGTGCGCCTCAAACAATCACTATCTGTCCCTGCAGTTTCCTAGTACATTACTTAGCATCCCAGTCTGAGCCAAAAGTGTAACTTAAAATTTCCCAAGTTAATGAGTAACCGTTGACTGTGTGGGCGTTATTTTGGATTTCTATGCCGCATTCCATCAGTGGTCATCATGCCCTGGTGGGTGTAATAACCTTATATACAAGCAAGCACTTCCTCCTTCATTGGAGACACTTAAATGGTCTACTACCGGTCCTGCACATGGTGGGGTAGTATTGGGTGTACTTACCAGCTCTAGAACATGTGCAGTACGCATTATGAAGCCAGGCAGGTGCACCAAATACTTCCCCACATGTGCAGGACCATAAATAGATGTGGGTTGTGTCATACCTGGAGGAAGCCCATCCATTTTAGCATCTACATAGGGGGCAGTATTTGTATATATAATCATGCCCACCAGGATGCGATAACCACGAATGGAAGGCAGGGATTGATACACTGAATGCCCAATGTGTCTGTCACGTCCTACTGACGGACCCGATGTGTGGAGCCACTGGACCGCGTAAAGCGGATGCTGATACCGGGTGATAGAGAGTCAGACAAGTACCGTAGAGTCAACTGGTTTATTAACAACAACACAAGACCCCACGCCCCTGGGGAGGGCCACAAGGTCGCAGCACTGGAAACCCACCGAAGGAGGCCCCGGAGCGCTTAACCCCTATATAGGGGTCCCGCCGGTACCAACCTCGAAGGGGCCAATGCAGCGGACACGAGTGTTCAACCGACCCCAGGCGACGTGGTAACAAAACAGCAACCGGGTATACAATAAGAAACGGAAACAGAGGACCAGGAACACGGGAAACCAGGAATACAGGGGAATCCAGGAACACAGGGAGATCCAGGAACACAGGGGGATCCAGGAAACCAGCCAGGAACACGGGGGATCCCGAACCACAGGGGGATCCAGGAACACGAGGCGATCCAGAGACGGCAGGGCAGGTATCTGTAGGAAGCAACGAGAGATCAGGAAACGGACCAAACAAGGAGCGACCTGACCAGACCAGATATGGACCCCTGCGGCTGGGGACAAGTGTGCGTACCCGGGGGCATACGGTAAGGAAGTTGCTACCCAACCGTACCGCGGGCGGCGACTGCCTGAGCCGTCGGCGGACGGACGACACCCGGGAACTTGGAGGCTGGACAGAGGCGATAGGAGCCAAAGGAGTAAGGGCAGCAGGTCCGGGGGCACGGGCGGCAGAACCCAGGGTGGTAAGTGTCTAAGCAGTGCCTAATTAACATGTGAAAATGTAAGTCATAAAATGGTTTTTTTGCAACTATTAAACTACACGTTTAGCTCAGATAGGGATGAACTAGAAGGCAGTTCTCAAATATCAGTCAGTGCTAGGGTTTACCTAATGAGCTAGCAATCTAATTACGCTGGTGATCATTTGGTATAGGAATGTTTTACAAATGGGCAAAAACATTCAAAAAAACAAGATAAAAAAAAAAACTCACGGCTGAGAACGATACAATTTGTTGGTCCACGTATTCCGCATTGTGGGTCCACAACTGAATACAATGAAAGGTTGGGGTCAAAAATAGGGACATAACGCTTATAAAAAGGGAATAAAATTCATATAGAACCTGTAGTGCATGTATGACCACAGGTGGCAGCATAAATCACTCAATTTCATGCCATTAGTGCCCGCACTGAAGTACATGTATGTTGATCTCTGCCCCTATAGTTACCCCCTGCCGCACCCATGACAGGTCATACAGGAACGTTCCAGTATAGAATTTTGTGGACTTGGTGACAATGTCTGATGGGTCACTATGGAATGTTCTGCATTTCTGAAATATTCAACCTGAGATACATGTAGTCATTTCTAAAGTGATGCAGCCCGGATGATGTACCTTCAGCGACGTCTTTTTACTGCATTTTCATATCGCTCTGAAGTGCCCTTTGGATCACGAGTCGAGCACTTTCTACTCCCCTCTTCCTAATTTGTTGACATACATTAAGTCATTTCAAAAGGGATGCAGCCTAGGTGGTGAATCGGCTCTCAATCATTCAGCGACAAAGCGGAGCTCGGACATTGTGCTCACATCAGTCTACAATGGCGGCATTTCAAGTAATGCTGCAGCAGCTGCTTCCAGAGATGAGAACATCTTAATAGCTGAGGATTTCCTAGGGCACACAGTCCTTCCTTTGCTCTTGTAAGCAACACATTTATCTGGTTTGGGTCAGAAACAAGATATTGCCGCAGCCAACTGTATGTAGGTCGAGAATAGCGTTCCTCAGCCGGAGCCATACTGACGGTGGGAAAAATAACATAGCGCCATTCATTCTCTTGGCTCTTAATGATGGTGCAGGCGGTGACCTCCCTCAGCCTCTGATTGTGCAGTCTCCTTGTCATATATCGAGCAAGTGGGAAATGTGTTGGATCAGAACTTACACATGATCATATAGTAGGTTTCTCATCTGTAAGGATTCATCAAATACATGCATGATATATTCTCACTTATCAGTTCTATGAATGACTCTGAAGATTTTTCTTTCAAACATTCTATAAAGCTGACTAATATTAAAGATTATAAGTCTTGATTCTGGGAAATCCTGGCCACAGTTAATATTCTCAACAGGGGCAAATTGGCACTTGAACTGGAAAAGGCAAGAACATATTGGGGTGATTGACACCTGAAGATTCAATTACTAGTGACGGGCAAAACCGAACTGTAAAGTTTTTGGGGTCCGTACTGAGCACCCAGTGTTCAAGCACAGATCCTGAACACAGACTTTACCAAATAGTCCGTGTTACAGTTCGTGTTTGGGTTTGGGTTCGGGGGCGGGGGAGCTATAAAAATAAAGAAAATGGTTATTAAACAGCATTATACTTACCACGTCCCACCGCCCCGCTGCGTCTACTTCCGGTGCTGATCATTAACTTCCTAGATACTCACTGCAGTGGGGCCCAATAGCCAATCATAGACTCTGTCAGAGAGAATGGGCAAGAGCTAGCAGCAGAGCTGAATATGTTCCCTGTGGATTGTGTCATAAGAAGGGTTTTGTTAATGGAAGATGGAAAACAGGTTTGCCTTGTGCTTGATTTCTAAATGGTTACTAAAAATTCATAGGGGGTGGGTCTAATATTAGCCTGACATTATGAATTTCGGGTTTAGTGCCAGCTGCCAATACAAAGCAGGCATTAACCCTTTTATTACCTGCCTCCAGGGCCACTGGAAAAGTTGGGGTGACTCACCAGAAAATGGCACTTACATGACTGTGCCATTTTCTGGGGCAGCTGCGGGCTGCAATTCAAAGTGGGGGGGGGGGGGAAGGGGAGGAATGAAGCTTGGGCCACCCTGTGCTGTGGATTCTCATGCCCCCAGCTGCCTAGTTGTACCGGTTTTGAAACCAAAAAATACGGCAAAGCAACATGTCATTTTTGTAAACTACTAAATGAAAATCATGAAATAATTTAAAGGGCTTCCCTATATATTTGGTTTCCAGCCAGGTAAAAATAGACAGCTGGGGGGTAGAGGCCAGCTCGTACCTGCCTGCTGTACCTGGCTAGCATACAAAAATATGGCGAAGCCCCACGTCATTTTTTTTAAATTATTTCAAGGAATAATTTTATTTAAAAAAAAAAAAAGGCTCAACTGTGTTGGTTTTGGTGCTTTATTTGGCCAGGAGATGCAGATGAACACATTGAACACAATACATGCAGTTTTGTGCCAAAAGCCACATCATGGTTTTGGTGCGCCAATTCTCAGTGATGGTGTCTGTGATTGGCTGTTGGATCCTTCTGCAATGAATATCCAGGAAGATAATGAGCGGCCACAGAAGTACAAGTGGGTGGACGCCGGAAAGTATTATGCTGTTTAATAACTATCTTTTTTTCTTTGCATAAATATCACTTTATTGAAGTAGAAAATATAATATAAAATATTCCATACATAGTCAAAGTTACTTTAAAATTCCATCAGAGACCATAACATCCCTCAATTTTATTATAGGATATCAACCTTGTTTATTACAATTTATGCTAATGCATACCAATACATATGTTTTTTTGTATATATTATTTCCCCTAATAACCAAGCTGGTAATTTAATAAAATATAAAGTGCAAAGTACAAGTGCCACAAAATTTATTTTCAATCGTGAAGTGTTAAATATTGATCCACCACAAAAAATTCTTTTTAAAAGTGTAAATTATTTTAAAGCAGTAAAAATATATTATATGCTCTTTTGTGTAAAAACAAGCTATATGTGTTGTACACTGTGCTTCATAAAAGAAAATATACTAAAGTGCCGAAATAAGTGAATATATTTAGCCTCTGGATACTTTGCCGGTGAAAAACACAGTGCATCTATCTCAAACAAAACGCCTGATAAATATTAGGTCTAACTATAGTGTGTAGAGCAATGAGGGGGTCAGTCTACTCACAATTCGGGTTGAACAATAACCTTCCAGATAGCACTCAGTACTGATCCCCACACTGCCTGTACTGCACACTATATCGCACAGAATCTCAAAGGCGAACATACACCAGAGGTTTCAGACTATATTCAGAAGGTGCAAAGTATCACTGTTGCTACTGTCAAACAGAAGCTCTGATGTAGCTGCTTTTTCAAAAGAAGTACCAGTATGCATATATATGTAAAAAAATAGGTTGAATCATAACAACAATTAGATACATGTAGGGATACGATCCATACCGGTCCTATGGGGAATGCTCACTCTTAATGCCTTTCGCCACAACTTCAAGAAGGGTGTGGGGCAAAGGTGGTATGCCGATTTATATACTCGCTGCCTTATCAGTGATTAATGGTGCACATCATCCCGCATCCAGAGCCGGAAGCGTGCGGTCCAGCGTCCCACGTCATCTCCCGTCATCGCCCACCATGACATCGTGATGGGCAGAAACCGGAAGTGACGCTGCGGGGACGTGTCGCCTAGGCAACCAGCCTGCAAGCCGGGACGTGTGCACGCTCACCAATATGATGTAACCTGGTGGCGCTGCACTTGGTGATGTTGTAAATATACCCATAGCGGACAAGGAAATAGTGTGTTCTAGGACCTTAACAAGCCAAAAGCAATAGGCTATAAAAATTAAGAGTATTTTAGACAGAAGAATATATGATCAAATCAGTGATGTGATATATAATATAACTTGAATTCAAGTGCATGATAATTTAAAATTTATTGGGCTAAATACTATTAAAAAATGAAGTTAATGCTGAAAAAATGTTGAAAAACGAAAAATAATAAAAAAAATAAAGATGAAAAATAAAAAAATCTAGAAAGAATGAAAAATAATGAAAATTTAAAAGGAATTTTTTATATAAAAAAGATTAATTATAATAAAAACATATTAAAAATAACAATGAAAGAAATTTTTTAATCCAATGCACTAAGGATAAAGAAAAAAGGACTATTTAATATAGATGAATATTGTGACAAAAAGCAAAATTAGATAGAAAAGTGAAAAAAAAATTATTAAAAAAAAAATAGAAAAAATTTGTGTAAAAGATGAGTGATAAATATGTAATGTGCAAACTAGGATTATAAAATATGTATATAATACTCAAGCAAAAGTGTATTATAAAAAAAGTAATATGTTAATCATCCCTTTTGTTAAATTATTTTTTACAATTTTTAGAACATACACAAAGTGATATAGAAAAATTTATTTTTGGTATGAAGCCAAAATTAATTTCCAGATTATCTCCATGTCTTCAATGTCTCTTGAATCTAAAAGAATAAAATACAGATAAGAACATCATAAAAAAAAAAATAAAAGCATACCTTATCTTCATAAAAATGGCGCAAAACTTAAAACGTCATTTAAGCCGGCGGGTTTGAGACTCCCAATCTTATAGATCCACCTTGTTTCTAATTGTGCCAGTTTGGTCTTCAGATCACCTCCTCGTTCATCAACTGGGATACAATCTATACCAAAGGCTTTCAGAAGGTTCCCATTACAGTTGTGCACTAGTTTAAAATGTTTTGCTACGGGTTTTAAAACTGATAGATCCTCTTCTTTTTTGGCATTGTTGATAGCAATCCCCATTTCGGAACCTGTGTTCCAAACTGTTCTGACAGTTTGGGGGCTCCATAATTGCTGTGTGTAAGGCTGCGTTCAGACTTGCAGATGCATCTGCAGCGTTTTGCAGATGCATCTGCATGCAGACCGCGGCCCCTATGTTTATAAAGGTGCGCACGGCGGTCTGCAGATGCTTGCAGACCACTGTGTGCACCTATTCACTCCTATGTGATCTGTGCGCAGGCGGATGCCTGCGTACAGATCACACACTCTCGTCCGCACCAGGGACGCGACATCTCGCGTCCATGGTGCGGGCGGGAGTGTGTGATTTGTGCGCAGGCATCAGCGTGCGCACAGATCACATATAGGAGTGAATGGGTGCGCACAGCGGCCTGCAAGCATCTGCAGACCGCCGTGCGCACCATTATAAACATGGGGGCCGCGGTCTGCATGCAGATGCTTGCAGATGCATCTGCAAAACGCTGCAGATGCATCTGCAAGTCTGAAGCCAGCCTTAGCAGGTCTCGCAGATTACTAGATCTTCTATATGCCATAGCAGGTTTCTCTTTCAAACATCTGGCTAATGTTTGATCTGCCCGTAATACATGCCAGAAGTTTTCAAGAGCATCTTTTACGTCTCTAGATCTTGAATTAAATGTTGATCTGAACCTTACCTCATCATTAGGTGCTTTCTCTGTCTTTGGATGTAAAAGGTCGTCTTTTCCTTAATGCAGCTTGTTTCAAACCCCTCTTTATATTCCTTCTTGAGTATCCCCTTTCCTCAAAACGCTTAGTGAGCTCTTGTGCCTGTTCAATAAATGTGGATTCTGATGAACATATTTGTTTCGTTCTTAAACCGCATTCCTACAGGACAATTTTTATCAATGATCTTGGATGTGAAGAGGATGCATGTAGAACTGCATTCACTGATGTGCTCTTCCGACAATAACTGTTTGTAAATAACCACAGGTATCCTTACGTATCTTCACATCCAAAAATTCTACCTCGCTATCACTACAATTACTGGTGATCTTTACATTTATATCATTCCTGTTCAAGGTACCGTATATACTCGCGTATAAGCCGAGTTTTTCAGCACAAAATGTGCTGAAAAGTCCCCCCCCTCGGCTTATACGAGTGTCACTAACTAACAAGCACTTATGTGCTTGCTTTAAATGGCTCCGCACCCCCCTCGAAGCCTCCCCCACTGCTTCCCTTGTGCCCCTGCCGGTTTTCTCCATCCTCCTGCCTCCCGGATCACATCATCCCCGCTGTGCATTAACTGGATCCCTTACCGGTTTTCCCTATCCTCCTGCTCCTCGGTGTGTGGCTGTGCTGTGTAGTGCAGTCACCCTGCCCGGATCCCTCCATCCTCAGACTACCAGAGTCCTTTTGTGCCTCTGACCCCCCCTGCCCACCCAGATCTTGCCCGCTGCAGCCCGGATCCCTCCACCTTACCTTCATCCTCCCCTGGTGTAGTAGCCTGCGGCCCCGATCCCGTCCATCCTCCTGCCTCCCGGTCAGATCGCTCCTGTGTGGCACCAGAGGCACAGAGGCCCTGATCCCTCCACCTCATGATCGCTCCATCTGCAAGGCTACGCTGTACTAATGGGCCTGTATCCCTCCGCCCTCCTATAGCAATGGGGGGGAATGTATCCCTCCACCATGCTATAGTGATGGGGAGGACAGTGTCCCTCCACCCTGCAATAGGCGCTGTCCACCTGTGCCCATGTCTGCAAACACAAAGTTCCCTACGGCCAGACATTGACCTAAAACAAGGTGTGGTTGCAGGGGACTTTAATTAGTGTCTGGCCCTAAGAAAGGAGGTGAGGAGCCATTGTGATACAGTACAGTATTTTTAGTTAGCATTAAAGAGCAGGGAAAAGAATAGTGAGGGGAAAAAAGGAGTAGAGCAGGGGAAAGCTGGGTTGTCAGGGAAAGTACAGTAATACCATAATAAAGCAGGGGAAAAGTCTAGTGAGGGAAAGCTGGGGTTACAGTATATACTGTGATGGGAGTGCTATATACCAGTGATCGGGGCTATATACGGTACCTGTAATGGGGCATATACTGTGATGGGAGCGCTATATACCAGTGATCGGGGCTATATACCTGTAATGGGGCATATACTGTGATGGGAGTGCTATATACCAGTGATCGGGGCTATATACAGTACCTGTAATGGGGCATATACTGTGATGGGAGTGCTATATACCAGTGATCGGGCTTATATACGGTACCTGTAATGGGGCATATACTGTGATGGGAGCACTATATACCAGTGATCGGGGCTATATACCTGTAATGGGGCATATACTGTGATGGGAGCACTATATACCAGTGATGGGGGCTATGTACGGTTCATGTGATGGGGCAATATTACAGCGATGGGGCCCATATACCAGTGATGTGGCTATATAGTGAAGGAAAGGAGAAGCAGTGCAGGGTATAGAATTACGTAGCTGGATGCCTAGGGAAAAATCAATAGAGCAGGTGAAAGATTGAGGGGAAAGTACAGTACGGTAATAGAACAGGGGACAGGATGACAGTACTGTAACTACCGTAGATGGTGAAGGAAATATGAATACTGGTATACCGTAAGCCCTACAACATAATACTGAGGCTGTGCTGCATAACTGTTTATTTGGCAAGACGGCAGCAAGTCCCATTAAGTCTCTACGGGACTTGCAGTCAGGTTTTGCCAGATCCGGCACTTGCAGCAAGTCAGAAAAATGCAGCTAGCAGTGGCATTTTTGCGTCACATTAAGTGTTGAATCCGGCAAAACCGCACTTACCGCAGATAAGCAAGTCCCATAGAAATTGAATCTGGCAGATACCGTGGAGTCTTTGTAGAATTATAACTTGAGCTTACGATATTTTTGTTGTAGGGCTTACGGTATAGCATATTTTGAGAGTGGTACGGCAATCCTTTTCTCTTTTTTTTTATTCTCTTAGAAATGGATGTCACTACTTCTGCGTCTTTGTTTTGGTACAGAAGTACCAGTAGATCATATGAAGCTGCTTTCAAACTTAAGGTTGTGGCAAGAGTAGAAGAAAGCAATAACTGCATAGCAAGTAGGGAATTTTGCGTTGACAAAAAACAAGTGAGGGAGTGGCGGAAAAAGAAAGCTGGCTTGGAAAAGATTCCAAAGGCAAAAAAAGCTCAACGTGGTTCAACAACTGCATATGGGGCGCTAGAGACTGAATTGCATAAATGGGTTATGGAGTGTCGTCAAAATGGTTACTGCGTAACACGCATGGGAATTCGCTTACGTGCCCTTCAATTGTCTAAAGAGGACAGATTAAAAGCACCAGGCATTGAAAATTTTGTTGCTTCAGCAGGGTGGTGTACCCGCTTCATGAATAGGTTTTCTCTGTTTGAGGCAAAGATCAAAGATTTTCCAGAAGCTGCCTCAAGACCTTGCTTTATGATGAATGAATGGAATGACATCACTTTGTAGTCAAAGAAAGATCCATAACTATGACCTGGGAGATATTGGAAATATGGATGAAACTCCCATGACCTTTGATCTTCCAAGCAACAGAACTGTGGCAAGTTTGGGAGAAAAAACTATTTTCCTCAGAACCACAGGAAATGAGAAAAACCATTTCACCGTCGTTCTGTCATGTTTGGCTAATGGAACTAAGCCGCTGCCTGTCATTATTTTTAAAAGAAAGCCCTTGCCAAAAAAGGTCACATAACCAGCACGAATTAGTGCGCACACATGTTAAGGGCTGGATGGATGAAGAGGGAACAAAAAAATGGCTGGAAGAAATATGGAACGGACGACCAGGAGCAGCCTTAAAGAAAAAACCATCACTGCTAGTCTGGGATATGTTCAGAGCCCACACATCTGAGGACATAAAAAAATTGCCAAAGTCGTCCCAAGTTACATTGGCCGTTATTCCAGACGGGCTTACATCTGTATTACAGCCTCTGTCTTTGAAGGGTTTGTTTAAACTCACATCTAGTGCGTGAAAGATGTGGCATGATTGGATGTCATCTGGTCAAGCCCAACTGACAAAAACTGAAATATCTTCCCACGCATCGCAAACCCGCTTTGCGATCAATTCTATGTTGGGCTTCTGCAGATTTCCAGAGGACATGGTGCAACGTGCCTTCAAGAAATGTGGCATTAGTAATGCTCTAGATGGCAGTGAAAACAGCGCTTTGTTTAAGGACGACAGCAGCGATTATGATGACTGCGAACTCAATGATGATGATAATGTCTATACTGACAACCTCACACCAGAAGAAGTTAAAGTTCTATTTGGGAGTACAGATGATGAGGAGGAATCCAGTTTTGAAGGATTATAACTCTTGTATTTTAGCTTGGTTGCTGATTGAGCTTAGGGTTTTGCACTTTTCAAGTTTTATTGACACCATATCTGTTTTGTGAGCCTCTTTTCCTCTGAGTTTGTTTACTGCTTCTGTTTGAAATAAAAGTTCAAAATTTTATTCGTATATATTTTCATTTTTTACATTTTTCAGTACCGGTAGCTGCTGCATTGCCCACCCTAGGCTTATACACGAGTCAATAGGTTTTCCCAGTTTTTGGGGGCAAAAGTGGGGGGGTCAGCTTTATACACGAGTCGGCTTATACACTAGTATATACGGGTACTCATGAATTCCAAAAGGTCCCCATCAGTACCCTGCCAAATCATAAAGACATAGTCTATGTATCTGGTCCACAATAAGACATTCTCACTTTTTGGGATCGGTTGGCTCTGAAAAATTTCCCTTTCCTACAGACCCAGGAACAAATTTGCATATGAGGGGGCAAATGCCGCCCCCATAGCAGTTCCCTGGAGCTGTAGGTAGGGTACTCCTTTTAAAAAGAAAATTGTGTGAGAGCAAATTCAAGGAGTTGTAATAAAAAACAATAAGTTCTTTTTAAACACCACTGAATTAGATCAAGAATTTAACTGCTTCAATCCCATTCAGATGTCTTATTGACGTGTAGTCATGGCCAAAAGTTTTGAGAATGACACCAAAATTATATTTTCACATGATCTGCTGCCCTCTGGTTTTTATGTGTTTGAAATTATATTTCTGTATGTGATATAAACATCAGACAATCATATTATGAGCACCAAAAGGTTATATTGACAGAATGAGTTAATGCAGCAAGTCAATATTTGCAGTGTTGACCCTTCTTCTTCAGGACCTCTGCAATTCTCCCTGGCTGCTCTCAATCAACTTCTGGACCAAATCCTGACTGATCGTCGTCCATTCTTGCATAATCAATGCTTGCATTTTGCCAGAATTTGTTGGGTTTTTGTTTGTCCACCCGTCTCTTGATGATTGACCACAAGTTCTCAATGAGATTAAGATCTGGGGAGTTTCCAGGCCATGGACCCAAAATCTGTTTTGTTCCCTGAGCCATTTAGTTATCACCTTTGGTTTATGGCAAGGTGCTCCATCATGCTGGAAAGGCATTGTTGGGTGCCAAACTGCTCTTGGACGGTTGGGAGAAGTTGCTCTTGGAGGACATTCTGGTACCATTCTTTATTCATGGCTGTGTTTTTAGGCAAGACTGTGAGTGAGCCGATTCCCTTGGCTGAGAAGCAACCCCACACATGAATGGTTTCAGGATGCTTGACAGTTGGCATGAGACAAGACTGGTGGTAGCGCTCACGTCTTCTTCTCCGAATAAGCTGTTTTCCAGATGTCCCAAACAATCGAAAAGGGGATTCATCAGAGAAAATGACTTTCCCCCAGTCCTCAGCAGTCCTCTCCCTGTACCTTTTGCAGAATATCAGTCGGTCCCTGATGGTTTTTTGGAGAGAAGAGGCTTCTTTGCTGGCCTCCTTGAAACCAGGTGTTGCTTAATGAGTCTCCGCCTCACAGTGCGTGCAGAAGCACTCACACCTGCCTGCTGCCTTTCCTGAGCAAGCTCGGCACTGCTGGTAGTCCGATCCCGCAGCTGAAACAGTTTTAAGATACGGTCCTGGCGATTGCTGATCTTTCTTGGGTGCCCTGGAGCCTTTTTGGACAACAATGGAAGCTCTCTCCTTGAAGTTCTTGATGATGCGATATTGTTGACTGAGGTGCAATCTTTGTAGCTGCGATACTCTTCCCTGTTAGGCCATTTTTGTGCAGTGCAATGATGGCTGCACGTGTTTCTTCAGTTAACCATGGTTATCTCTAAAAGGAGGCTGGTGCTTGGTATCATTCTCTCTTTAAAGTGTCCAGTGGTGTCATTCTTACTTAATCATGACTGATCGCCAGCCCTGTCCTCATCAACACCCACACCTGTGTTAATGGAACAATCACTAAAATGTTAGCTGCTCCTTTTACAGCAGGACTACAATGATGTTGAAATGTGTTTTGGGGGTTAAAGTTCATTTTCTAGGCAAATATTGACTTGGCAAGTAATTGCTGTTAAGCTGATCACTCTTTGACATTCTGGAGTATATGCAAATTGCCATTAAAAAAACTGAAGCAGTAGACTTAAAATTAATATTTGTATCCTTCTGAAAACTTTTGGCTATGACTGTACAAAGACTCCACATCACAGACCACCATCCTAATGTCGTCCTCCCTATGTAAATTTAGAGACTTTCCTTAAAAAAATCATTTGTATCCTTAGTATACGAAGGAAGGACTTCTACCAGGGGCTTGAAGTAGAAATCAAGATACTTATCGATCTGTTAGCATAGATTTCCATTCCCTGAAACGATTGGTCTTCCAGAAGGCATCAGTGGATTTTTGTGAACTTTCGGCAATAGATATAAACATGCCGTCCTCGGTTGCTCAGTATATAGGCTATCTTTAATTTCTTTAATGATATCTTCTTCATATGCGATTTCGAGGATACGCTGTAATTCTGTTTGGAATACAAGTGTGGGGTTATACGTAAGTCTTTTGTAACATTTTGCATCTCTTAATTGTTTGAACGCCTCCTTCACATATAGCTCCTTAGGCCATATCACAATATTTCCTCCATTGTCGGAGTGTTTGATTACCACGTTCTTGAGTTTCTTCAACTCACAAAGAGCCTGTCTCTGAGGGATCGTTAAATTGTCGCTTTTAATACCCTTAGGTATTTTACTTAGCTCACCTATCACTAGTTTTATAAATAATTCTATGTTCGGATACAGATTCATTTGAGGGAATCTCTTCTTCTTGGGAAAATTAAACTTGTTTATCGGTGATGGGTTTGTGGTCTCCTCCCCAAGTTCTTCTAAAATCCTGCAGATATTAATCTCCGTATCTCTCATATCGTCGGGTGATGTTGGTTTCTCATGGGTTTTCTTTAAAGCAAGTTTTCGGGCAAACAGGTGGAGGTCCTTCACTGTGGAAAACAAGTCAAAGGATGTTGATGGAGAAAAAGATAATCCTAGACTCAGAACCTCCTCCTGTATTTTTGTCAATTCAATTCTAATTTTAAAGTAACTTTGTCTATGTATGGAATATTTTATATATTTTCTATTTCAATAAAGTGGTATTTATACCAAGAAATCTGGCTGATAAACTCATTTCATTAATAGGTTTTCTCTAAAAGTGGAGTTTAGCCCAAATAATGGTGGCCATAATATAGGTTAATATCCTAGCCCCCATCCAATAACTTTACAGTCAGAGTTCGGGGTTCAGACTCAAGTTCGAGCCACTTTCGGCCCAGAACCCGAACTTTAACCTTTGTCAGGCTGCATAAATTTATATTAAATATCTTGACCCCTTATCTCGAAAGGGGGTGGAGATATTTTATTGAAATTTGGCCAATATATTCTGGACGAAAACTGCAGAGATGTCATGAAATTTCAGCCCTCTACGGCTTTTCGAAAAAAAAATATTGCAATTTTAAAACTGAATAGTTACAATTGTACCTACTCAGCCGGACGAAGGTTAAATAAAAAGTCTGGGCGAGTTTGCTGAACCAGAATACCGGCGGGTTCACCCGTCACTGTCCATTTCTAATAAAGTGGTTACAAATGTTTGTAGGAATCTAGTAAGTAGTTATTGTCTAGAGCCTTCAATCACATTAGGAAGACTAATAGGCTCTTTATCTTCAGTCGATAGCCTAAAGAAGAAAAAACCAAATGTGCATTAATTAATTTATATGTATAACTTTGTAGACTACTAGTATGGTCGGAAGTTCCTTTACCACCGTGGTGGTGCCTGTAGGGTCATTATAGTGGCAGCTATATTAATGTTGGCACAAGATTGTAAAGGGGGGGCCATGAGACACTCTATTTTAGAAGTTGAATTTCATAAATGACATTTGGATCTCAACTTGTAAATGTGCAAGTGTTACATGGCCAAATGAAGCCAGAGTAATAGTCAAAAACAGAGAAAAACTGCTAAATTGCTTTTTTCCCACATTTATAATTCATACTTTGGTCAGACCAGGATGACTAGGGATGTACTATGAAGCTTCAGGGGCTGGTAGTGATAGGTTAGGGGGTCTAAACTAGCTGACAGGTTCCCTTTTAAGTGAGTACAAGATCTTAAAGGACACATGAGAACCACATTCACTGTATACATGCATATTAAATATTTAGTACATTAAATTCCCTGGAAGTCTTTCAATGCAATTTCATCCTTAATGGACCATAGAGGAACCAATTGAAAAAACTAAGAATACTTATTTAAACCAAGGAATACAGGGAATAAATTAATTGTAAGAAAATCGAATAAGAGTGTCCAACAGGAAAACCATTATATAATATATATCATAAAATAAGGGGAAATTGGTATTCCACCTCATACTCTATTTTATGCCGTATGGCTCCAAGGTCTTGAAGGTGTGGATCCAAAATGATTCAATCTTCTTTTTTTTTTTTTTTTTGACTGTTTCCACCTCTTCTGGCAATTGGTATGATTAATAGTCTGGAACCTCTATTGGGACACAGTATGGCCGCATTGATTGAAATGCTTTGAAGTTGGTAGCAGACGGTGTTTCTGATGGTAGATTTATGTTGACTATGCGCTCTTGGATAGGTTGGCGAAACCACTCAATGTCTTAGACTGCATTAAACATTTCATGAAGTACACCATGTGGGAGGAATCGCAGGTAAAATCTTTCATAGGAAATTTCTTGAGCATGAGTGGAAGAATGCATCCCTTTTGTAACATTGGAACATTGCATGCACACGAAGCAAGGGAATGTGCCTATGCAAGTTGAAGTCACGGTGCTTTGTCTGACTCTTTGGCCAATGGAGCCTATATTGGCTCTTTAATAGGAGGTCCCTGAGGTTACTTGGTCTCCTGTTACAAATAACTTGTGTAGAAGAGAATTATCGATCCACAGGGTAGGAATCCCTTTAGAGGTGCCAGCATAAATTGTATCACTAATGAGGGGAGTGAAAGGATGGCAGTAAAAAACAACTACCTTTCGTGAATACCTAACAGATGGTCTAGATGGTAACTATGAGTTGAGGATGTGTCGGTTATATGCTCTATTCTAAATTTTATTTCATCTGTTAACTTCCTGCTTTTTAAGTGGAGGTCAGACACCATTCTAGTCACCAGTGTTTGTTGGGAGATGGATTGAGTTGTCAAACAGAACATCTAAAAAAAAAAAAGCCTTACCCAAGAGATGTTCATCAGATCTTACTGTGAAACACACAGATGGAAAGAGTAGTATTGATTTTATAGTGCTCAGTGTATCTAGAAAATTGATTTTTCTTTCTTGCTTTCTTTTTTTTTTTTTTTTTTATATATTGTGTATCATAAAGGTAAGGGCCGCTTTACAAACACAAATATCTGTGACCAACTTCTGAACAGATCTCTGGTTGCAGTGAAATCGACACATTGCTCCATTTTGTGGCTGAGTACAAGATGGAGCAATGTGTCCATGATTTCACTGCAACCAGAGATCTATTCAGAAGTTGGTCACAGATATCTGTGTGTAAAGCGGCCCTAAGGCCCAGGATACAACTGTTAAGGTTATTTTATAAGGTCTGTTCAGTATCGAGGCTCCTTTCCAGATGACAAAGATCGTCTATGTATCTATGCCAATATATGAGTTTGGTACAGTGGGTGTATTTGTATAACTTTTTCTTCAAACTGGCATGTAAAATATTGGCATATGGGGGTGCCTCATATGAGCCCATGGCTGTACCTTTTCTCTGCAAGTAGTATTGATCTTCAAATAGAAATGCTTGTACAGTATAATTTCTAAATTGTCAAGACAAAACTTTTTCAATTTGTGAAAAATGATACTTTCATTGAGTCTACAGATGGCATACCTATTTCATGTTCAATACTGGTATAAAGACTATCTACATCCATAGTCAAAAGAAGGTGATCAGTAGGAATTGGGATTAAAGTTCTTAGTTGGGATAAGAAATCTGAGGTGACCTTAATGAATCAATTCATTTTAGACACCAATGGAGTAAGAATTTTTTTCAGATTATGGCAAATGGTGAAATGATGGAATCTTTAATGTAACAATTGGTCCGCCTGGTGCTTTCTGTACTTTTTTGTGGATTTTATTCAATGTGTGAAAACTGGAGTTACTGGGTTTTTGAGATGTAGAAAATCTGCTAGTTTCTTGTCAAGAATTCATTGTTTATAATAGTATATTAGGGATGATATTTGTGATGCTATAGTGTTGGTGGGATTCCTCAAGGTTTGAGAATGTGCGGTGATCCTCAAGTTTCAGCTATATAGTATTTCTTGTCCTTGATCACAATGGACACTCCCTTGTCTGCAGGTTTTATAATGGACTTATTTGATACATTTTTATGGGCTCTTGATTCTTAGGTGAATTTCACATTAAAACCATCCTGTTGTGATTGTTTTATTGTATTGACATCCCTTTCAGCTAAAACGAGACACTTTAACAGTGCTAAGAGAATTTAAGCCAGATAGATATATTTATTTATTGATCTCTATTTGGGTTTCTTATTTCTCTTCATCCATATTTTCTTCATCCAGATTGTCCTCTGGCTGTGTAAATTCATCATCTCTGACTTCTGCCAACTTCTGAGTGTTCCTGTCGTCATCCTTATCCAACATCCTTGATATGCCAGTCTTCTGTAGGGTCTTAAAGTTCCAATAGGGCTTGTACGTTTTCAACATAATCTTCATGAGCTGCAATAGCCTCCATTTCTTCTGTCTCTGGAACCCGTACATCTGCGATGTTCTCTTCTAGCACCTCAGTTTGAGCAGCAGTTGTTTGCTAGAAGAATCAGCAATAGGTGGTGCCGAGGTAGATAGCATGTTGAGTGTTAAAAACCCTTTCTTCCAAGGAGATGACCTACTCCAGGGGTCCAAGAAACTATTATAAAAAGATCCTTTCTGATAGTTGCTCTTTATAATTGATAGTTGCTCCTTTGTTTTTTTTGGTGAATTCCAAACATTCCATCCAGAGTATCTTTTCTCTCATCTTCACTGCTCAGTCTTGTGCACCTGGGTAGAGGGGATTTTTTGTGGCCTGAAGTAGACCAGGCAAGTCATTGACGTTCAGATGTGACTGTTAGTAGCAAATACTTCTGCCTTTCAAAGTTCTCAATTTCTGATGGTCCAAAGCTTATCCTTAAAGCTTCTCATTAAAGTACAAAATTACAACCATTTCTACGTACACTAATGTTAATGTATTAATTATTTAGCTGAAGCCTATTTTATGACCATTAAGGTATTATCCCAGATAAGTTGATAAAGCAAGTCTATTCTCACAATAAAGTTAGGTTATATCACATGTACAGGTATGACTCAGCTGCCGCAGAACCCCCCAATACGCTTAGCCAACTTTATTTACTTATCTGTTTGCATTCTAGTCGTAAGCAAAATCTTCACTTGCTAATATGTAGATCCAAAATGATGGAGCAATCACTTGTCTTTGCACTAAAACCATGTCCACACGACTCCAAAGGACTTAGTCTGCCTCTCCTCACAGGATCCACTTCACCCCATCACTGCCAATTTGTGCACCAAGTCACGGCACAGCAGGCCCCAGCCTTAGTAATAAGTTACCGTATATACTCGTGTATAAGCCGAGTTTTTCAGCACAAAAAATGTGCTGAAAAGTCCCCCTCGGCTTATACACGAGTATATACGGGTACCCGGCTGTATACAGCCCCCCCGTGGTATACCAGGCCCCCCCTGTGGCAACCTGTAAAGGAAGCGATGATTATACTTATCGGGTCGCTGTCGCCGACGCCGACGCTCTGTCACCGTCCGTCACCGCGCTCCTCCTGGTCGCACAGGAAATGACGTCATTTTCTGTGCGCCGGTGAAGGAAGCATGAAGACCAGGAGCAGCGCGGTGACGGAAGGTGACAGAGCGGCGGCGACAGCGACCCGATAAGTATAATCATCGCTTCCTTTACAGGTTGCCACAGGGGGGGCCCGGTATACCAGGGGGGAGGGCTGTATACAGCGGGGGCTGCTGTATACAGCGGGGGCTGCTGTATACAGCGGGGGCTGCTGTATACAGCGGGGGCTGCTGTATACAGCGGGGGCTGCTGTATACAGCGGGGGCTGCTGTATACAGCGGGGGCTGCTGTATACAGCGGGGGCTGCTGTATACAGCGGGGGCTGCTGTATACAGCGGGGGCTGCTGTATACAGCGGGGGCTGCTGTATACAGCGGGGGCTGCTGTATACCCCACTGGGGCTGCTGCTGTATACCCCACTGGGGCTGCTGCTGTATACCCCACTGGGGCTGCTGCTGTATACCCCACTGGGGCTGCTGCTGTATACCCCACTGGGGCTGCTGCTGTATACCCCACTGGGGCTGCTGCTGTATACCCCACTGGGGCTGCTGCTGTATACCCCACTGGGGAGGCTGCTGTATATACCACTGGGGCTGCTGCTGTATATACCACTGGGGCTGCTGCTGTATATACCACTGGGGAGGCTGCTGTATATACCACTGGGGAGGCTGCTGTATCTACCACTGGGGAGGCTGCTGTATCTACCACTGGGGAGGCTGCTGTATCTACCACTGGGGAGGCTGCTGTATCTACCACTGGGGAGGCTGCTGTATCTACCACTGGGGAGGCTGCTGTATCTACCACTGGGGAGGCTGCTGTATCTACCACTGGGGAGGCTGCTGTATCTACCACTGGGGAGGCTGCTGTATCTACCACTGGGGAGGCTGCTGTATCTACCACTGGGGAGGCTGCTGTATCTACCACTGGGGAGGCTGCTGTATCTACCACTGGGGAGGCTGCTGTATCTACCACTGGGGAGGCTGCTGTATCTACCACTGGGGAGGCTGCTGTATCTACCACTGGGGAGGCTGCTGTATCTACCACTGGGGAGGCTGCTGTATCTACCACTGGGGAGGCTGCTGTATCTACCACTGGGGAGGCTGCTGTATCTACCACTGGGGAGGCTGCTGTATCTACCACTGGGGAGGCTGCTGTATCTACCACTGGGGAGGCTGCTGTATCTACCACTGGGGAGGCTGCTGTATCTACCACTGGGGAGGCTGCTGTATCTACCACTGGGGAGGCTGCTGTATCTACCACTGGGGAGGCTGCTGTATCTACCACTGGGGAGGCTGCTGTATCTACCACTGGGGAGGCTGCTGTATCTACCACTGGGGAGGCTGCTGTATCTACCACTGAGGGGGCCTGTATACCACACTGCTGGGGTCCACCCTCGGCTTATACACGAGTCAATAGGTTTTCCCAGGTTTTGGGGGCAAAAGTAGGGGGGTCGGCTTATACACGGGTCGGCTTATACACGAGTATATACGGTACCTCTTTTCATTAAAGATATATATTTATTCTTTCCCATTTATACAAAACAATGAGACATAATGGTACTTGTCAAATTAGTCAACTCACAAAATTTCCCTAGGAAATTTCTTACCTGGATAATTTTCATGTCTTAGAAATCTTTGAAGCAATCATTCAGAAAAACTATATCTGAGTGTTTCCATCTAGCATTATTCATCTTGTAAAACCAAAATTGTCCATCACACACTGGTGTTAATACAGGCTAGTTTATCCTCTTGAGGACTTAGCATGGCTATAAGCGCAGGGTATGAATTTAGAGGCCTCACAATCCTCAATTCTCCTTGGAGTGACTGACAACCAGCTGAGATCTTTCACCAAACCTCATAAATTTGGCAGGACCCAGTGTGGGTATCCATATGATGGGGCATGTGGAGATGATTTACTATAAATGTAGATCTGAGTTGACTCCAGTTTCTCTGTGCTTCCTCAACAATCCCACTTTTAGTTCAGTCCCCTTAGTCCATAGTTCAACATCTGAGATGAATGCATGTCCGGCTGGAGGTGTACATATGCTGCCATTTCTAAAGCTTCTTGGCAGCTCTTGTGTTGAGTCATTGAGGTTTTAAGCCTATACTAACCATGTGCTATTCACCCTTCAGCACAGGAGACTTAAGACTTCAAGACTTTGCATCTTCTTCCCGATCAATGCTGCAGGAGGAAGTGATTAATAGTTTAGAGTTAAGTGGTAGAGGTCAATGTAGTTATTGGAGTCAAAGTAAATAGGTGATTAATTGGCCAAAAAGGTGATGGCTGACTGAGGGGTTGTAGAGGACAGCTGGTTGAAGGGAGTGGATGGTCAATTTTCACTTCCAAAAGAGTGGAGGATAGCAGTGGAAATAGATTGAAAAAGCAGTTATTTGACAGGAGAACCAACTCTTCCACCATAGTTGCTGCTAGCGTTTTGGGGGGTGAAAGATGCAGTCCACCATAAGAAAGTTCAGCTGGAGTGGCTGTGTCAGGAGCAGTGATCCAGGCTTCAGTAATGCTGAGGAAAGTTTGTTGGGGACATGGTCATGGATGTATGAGAGCTTGTTTAAGATGGTGTGCATTCTCTAGAGCTCCTGCTGGAAGGATTGAGGGGGCAGGGGCTTGATGAATGGGTATAAAGTTAGAAAGGTGGTAGACTGTGGTTAAGTTTGTAGATAAAGTATTGTATGATGAGTAACAATTCTGAGAAGGTGAGATGTATGGGGAAGATGGAGGGGTTACCAGGTAACAACAAGGTGTAGAGATTACTGGAAATACTAGAAAGTGAGGAGTTGTAGTGGAAATAAACAGTTTACATGGGATATGGGCTAGCTTTGTAATATAGTAGAGGGGAGATTTTATATTTTGCACAGTACACACTCCCTAGATTTCGACACTCTGATTTGAATGAGAACATGAGCAAAGCTCTAGGTCTCTGCTTTATGAAGGTATCTGGGTTCAAAATGGGTCACCCCATTGATACCGTGCAGCTGACTTTTGGAGCAGATTCACTTAATTTCCTGGGGACCCCAGTTTGCAGGAATTTTTTTTAGGTTTATTTGCCCTGATTAAAACTTTTATTTAAAAAAAAAAAAATCAGAGGCATGAAACCCCTCAACATTTTTTAATCTTCCAGATGAGAGAACCGCAGGAAGACGGTGGAGAGAGGTTTAAGATTAGTTAAATAAGTAACCAGTATTTCATTAAAAAAACATTAACACCATAGCTGGACACACAATTACTTGTGATTCAGTGATCATAGAGGGCATTAAATCATGCGAGCAGAAGGAACGTCCTCTATTTAGTACTAAATTACACATTAGGCAAGCTCAACCAGAGGACACCAGACACTGAGCGGCAGGAGGAGACGTCCACATCCCCGAGGTGCTCGCCCTGCTCCTAACTAGCTATGTCTTTTAAGATGGAAAGAGAACCATGCCCAATATTAAGGGTCAAACGGCAGCTGCCCCAGTTCTATTTCAAGGTTTGCCATCTGTCTTCCATTGGCACGCCCATGCTTATTCCATTTACCTTCTTACTTATCTCTTGACTGTTGCTTGTCTTCCTCCTTTCTGTGATTTTTAGTTTGTTCCTGTAAGGAGTTTTTTCCAGGTTGTGTTGGCCAATATGGTGCTGAATAGGCTTTCCCAAAATAATGTCTGTACAAAAACTCATCCAGATCTTCATAGACTGCGCGAGTGATACTTTCATGTCTTCAAGACAATCCTCAACATTATTCAGTCAATGAACAGCATCTGGTCATGAATGAGAATACCATTTAGAAAAAAATCTATCAATGAACTGTTCTAGTTCTTCCCAATGTTCGAAATAGTCTAGTTTCTTTTTGAGCACAGTCATAGACTCTAGAGCAGATCTTTGTATTCCGGTAATGCTTGATCGTCTCTCACTGTTGGATTTCCAGCCAGCTGTCAAACATACTGTGATGTAATAAACACATATGGCAAGCCATAACACACTGCTCTGGCTAGCAATTTCAATATTACGATCTATCAAAATTGCAACAGGTTTCCAACCTTGGAAACTCATAATGTTGTGTAATGGACCTTTCACAATGTACACTGCACTGCCCAATAGCATGTGACTCTGTTCCGTAGTTCATATGGTTGTGTTGCCTAATGGACAAGCCATACACTTCAATGGTGGACCATAGCTGGCATTAATTCATGTGATAGTTACACACATGTCAAATGGTTTATTACAAATGTGTTTCAAGTGTAGTACACTAGCCTGATTGTGAAAACATAGGTCATACAAAACAGAGACATGGCATTGCATTCCATTATTATCCACTAGCTGGGTGCCCGATGCAGATGCATCGGGATTCTAGAAGAGCGAGTCTCTGACTCGCAATGGCCGCTTCGCGGCCAATGCTTCACGCTGCTAAGGCGACTCACCATGCCCGCTGCGCGGGCATAGCGAGTCGCCTTAGAACTGCTCGCAATGGCCGCTGCGCGGCCAATGCTTCGGGCGTATCCACATGACGACACTGACTCGCAGCGTGAGCGGACTCAAAAGGGGCAAAAAACCCATTCGTGATTATATAAGATACATTATAATGTGTGTTAAAAAAGCAAAGAGAGCTCACCATTTCTACAAATGCATTAAAGAAAGGTGTTTCGCCACATAACATAACTGCACAGGTCAAGTAATGTGGCAAATGACAAGTCAATACTTGCATACAGAACACAAATCGGCCCTGGAATGGGTTGTCAAAAAGGTAAACAAAATGGTGTATGATTTCTTGGCTAAGAAATGTGTAACACTGCTTGCAAAAAAAAACAATGAAGGACTCTATACAGGTTGAGCACTCCTGGGAAGGCAACCCTGATCACTTGTGAAGTAAAGGGCAAATTGCTCCCGGACAGGCATTGCAGCATTAGGTGCATGCACACCCGCAATTTGCAGCTGGACCAGTGGTGACTCCCATTCATAGGGATCAAACACCAGGGGCTCATTCCTGCACACCAGATTATGGAGGCAAAAACACACTTTCACCACACTATCCACATTTTTGGGGTGAAGCTGAATGCATGTGCGTTAACACACTCAATTTGCACACTGCAGTCCAAAAGCACACTCAAAGTGTTGACGTGCTCTGCTTAAACGGTCATTAAAGTTCCGCCTGCTGCTGGTTAAGGTGCTGCTGGCATAGGACTTCATAAGGTTAATGTTGAGCTGGAATGCCTCATCAGCCACAAGGACTTATGGTAGGCTTGGTCCTGTGGTACCGGGCAATGGGCATGGTGCTGGGATGTTAAATTGAGGCATTATGGCCAAGCCCTACATAACCAACAATAGGTGGAAAAGAACCTGAAAAGCGCCATATTGAGTTTGCAGCTCATTGACGACATGGCCCAAACATGTCGCTGTCTGCCATTTCTCCTTTGCCGCCTGAGGAACACGGGCCTGGGACTCTACAGAAACGATGCTCATCCTCTAGCACTCTGTTCACCATTGGTGATGCTACAGGCACTGACTGAAAAACCTAGCTCAGCCGTGCAACAGTCACACCCAAAAATTGTGCCACTTCACAGATTGGTGAAAGCAGTATTGTTCTATCAGCAGCTTTAGCTCTGTGGAGGGTTCGGCACTGGCACGTTATTGCTCTCAAGCAGTATTTGTGGTTGTAGAGCAGATGTAGCTTTTATCTGAATGCCGTGTGTGTGTAAAGGCCCGTTTACGCACATAATTGTACAGACCTTGTTCGCAGTGAAATCATGGACACATTGATCCATTTTGTGGCCGTGTACAAATGTGTCCACGATTTCACTGCAGATAGAGATCTGCGAACAATCTCTGCACAATTATCTATGTAACTGGGCCTTTAAAGAAAAGTTTAAATGCGACCTAAAGAATGAAATATAAGTATACAAAATAAGGCGTTAATCAGATTGAGATTAAGATTGAGATTAACCATTGAAGTTCTATTCAATATATAATGCATACCTAATTGTGAAGCCGTGTGTCTGGCATCAGATTGATCCACAGAGTGTGTAATCCATCCCCTTTTTCAGTAGTTTGCAAATTATTATAGTAAATTGAATAATGTGTCAAAAAGATTAAAAACCTCTGACTAGAACCATATCCACGTTGAGGTGCTACAGAGAAGTTAATCATTAGATGCTGGGATCTTTAGAGATTATATTTGATTGCAGGGAGTCCAAGCAGTGAAATATCCCATCCTGAGTCTGTTTCGGTGCCTTCCTGCCTCTGCCTCTGTTGCCCTGTGGCGCTGTACTTTGTTGGCGACGTGGGGCCATGTTTCTAGTACGGAGTTATCTTAGACCAATATGGCATTATAATGTGATGAATTATTGTGTTTATTGATTGTAGATGTATCTGTATTCATTATTGTCATTTTTTGTAAGGATTTTTGCTGTGCTTATGAATAAGACATGAATCAATGCCGAAACGTCACAACTGTATGATACATACCCCATACTTGAATGTCAATAAATGCCATTACTATATAAAATATAAGGGGAGACAAACAGAGGCGCAATAGTGCCCTATCATTTGGTATAGAATAGGGACTTATCGGTAAAACAGGTTTGCACTAACCTGGTCCAGTTGTGACTCCCACAACTGGAATAAGAGCGTTGGTTTTAGTAATGCAGGCTGCTGCTGGACCTCCACCTCCACAGGGCCGTGGGTGCTTCAAGAGTTCTGGGGTCAATGGTGTGTTACAGTCCGCGCTGCCCGATCATCCAAAGGATCACAGGGGAAACAATGTTCCAAGCAAAGTTTTCTTTATTCTTACAAACCGACGCGTTTCGGCGCCCAATCCTGGCACCGCCGAAACGCGTCAGTTTGTAAGAATAAAGAAAACTTTGCTTGGAACATTGTTTCCCCTGTGATCCTTTGGATGATCGGGCAGCGCGGACTGTAACACACCATTGACCCCAGAATAATGCCATTGGAATAAAGCACGTTTATTTTTCATGTATTTCGTGTGCAAGGTTACATTTTTTTGGGGCCAAAAGTGGCCCCCTGTCTTACTTTCGGGGGGGGAGGGGGGCTTATATTGGCAGCCCGAGCCGTGTGGATACAGCCCCAGCAGTGTGGATACAGCCCCAGTACGGTGTTCATGCCTAATTTTTCCCGAAATTAGTACTTACTCATGGGTAAGAAGTTTTCTTTTGATTAGTGATTGGAGGTTTACCAGTCAGTTACAATTTATTTGTGTATGATTTTCAAATAAATATTTTTTACATGCAACCTCAAATGTGTCTAGTATCTTTTTTTGGAGGAGCACCTGCTCTTCTCACACAAAGCCTAAGTATTGAGCGCAGAAGCGCAGTACTGTCACAACAAGGCCTATGAAATTAAAAAAGACGATTGAAAAAACATAACTTTTTTATTAATAGTAACCACATTCAAAATGAAATAAAAGTACATCACACATTTTAAAAAACACCCAATCCACCCTAACCCAGCAAAAAGTGTCTTTGCAGTATGCCCAAATCTTCCAAAGCCAACTAGAGTTCTTGATAGTGGATATCATCTTCTCTGAAGTTTTGATCTCTGTTTGACCACCTTTCATGGCCGAAATTGACAAAAGAGTTGTTCGCGCCATGCTGGTGGAAGGGTCCAACACTATGGCTTTGTGTTGGCGGAGTCATAACAAAGGTTGGAGGTCGGGGGTATTGGGAGACTGCTTGTGGTGGCAAAGGTGTGTGCACCGCTGAAGCTCCAGTCAGTCTCCCTTCCACAGCATCATCCAGAGCTTGGTGGATGATCCTTTCGACATAGCGACGTTGTTCTGTTTCCAGTGATGCCAATCTCTCATTCACCAACACCGCTAGACCTGACAGTGGTGGATTGTCCTGCCGCTCCAAAAAACGATTTGCCACTGCCAGCATGTCTCTGGGGAGTGGCGCTGGTGCTTTTCTCTTTCTAATTAGACGGGTACAAGCTCGTTGGTTTGGAGTGTGGCTGGTAGCTTCAGGTTGAGGGTCCGTGTTAGTGGCCTCTATGGAATCCTCCACCTGTGTGTTGTCCCAGTCTTCCTCCTCGTTGTGTGCAGAAGTCACTTCACTGGATCCTTGTAATGGGTCCTGTGTGAAAATAAAAAAATTATATGAACAAAAGCACTTGACCAACACACTGATCATGACCTACGTTATTGTCATTGGAACAGTTTGTGTTTTCCACACACTATGGCGTAGGTGGAGGTGTTTACAGCAGATCGTACGTCTAGTACCTAGCTAACCATACATTATTATTATTACTTACATCATCAGCAGCAGTTGAACTTTCAGGTTGTGGTTGGCAAAAGGTAATACTCGATGCAGTGTCCCTTGGGATCTCCTGGTCCAATGTGAACTGCAGCAGTGGAAAGTACCACAGTATTGGCCTATACACTTGATTGCTTCCATTCCCAGAATGTGTGCTATCTTTCATTTTGTCTAATTCCTTCTTAAAAACAGTTCTCATTGAACGTATCCTCCTCTTCACCCAGTCAATATTGCAGGTCTCATTTGGGTGGTGCTGCTGTGATAAAAGGACAAGTTTTTCATAGGCCACCCTTTTGACCTCCTTATTGCTGTACTCAGGGATGCGTGTTTTCCATAGGCACTGGTTTTCACGGTACAGTTCGATAAATGCGCTCAAAAATTCTCGATTTGCTGCAGACATCTATGAAGACAAGTCAAAATGATTTAAAATAATGTATTAAAAATTACTCTTCCTTCACCTCTATTGCCACATTGCCCAAAACTCAAAAAGAATGGTTGTGCTTGCACACACATATGACCACACAATTTGGAAATTAAACTTATTGTGCTCACAACGCCTAAACGGATATTACATGACATATCGAACATACAAGGTACAGCCACACGGCACTTTAAAAATTTACTAACCTTCAAAAAGAACGAGGATGAAGAAGATCAATGAAGAAGATGAATGAAGAAGAGGGATGTATAATAGTCGCCAGTAGGATCAACGATGCAAAATGTTCGCCAGTACGAGCTGGGATGCTGAATATTCGCAAATAGGAGCCGCGATGCAGAATATTCGCCGTATGAATGTGCTTCAACGTCGTGGCGGCGAAATCTTTTAAACGTAGCACAGCCAATGGCATCGCTCTGTTTGTGTCCAATGAACAAACGCCAACTCGACATTACGAAGTCGGAGCGCACCAATAGCAAATCGCCACGGCGCTTGCGTTCAAATTACGACGCTGTCTATATAGAACAAAGAACGAGTATTTTAAGACACACCCGCGTTGTAACGGACATCACTTGGGCGTATTTTCAACATACATCGACCTTTTTTGGCTTTGTTGCACTCTCCGGCATTTTGCTCATCACGTAAGTACAATTTTTATCGTGTAGTGCATTTGGGGAAGTGGCGTACATATAACCGCATGGTTAGATTCAAAGCAGTTTCGGCTACCATTATGACTGTGATGTCCATTTATTCGCATGTGTGTGTGTATTGATATCACTGATCAACACTCATAACAGATAATATTTGCTTTAAAGCTATAATATTCTTGTACAACTGTGGATCACGTTTAGTAAACCGACAAATAAAACTGGTGTTACATTATTGTTGCAGGTTCTTCGTCATGAATTCCCATCCGCGTGATGCTTTGGTGGCTATCTTTCTTATTCAGGCTGCTAGCCTTGAGGAGGAGAGGCTGGAGAACCGCAGAAGACCACGCCGCATGTGGGCCAGGGATTGGCTCCTTCGACGACCAGCTAATACCCATCTGCGACTTGTCAGGCAGCTCCAAGAAAGGAACCCTGATGACTTCAGGGATTATCTGAGGATGTCACAGGAGTCCTTCAAACTCCTGTTGGACGCTGTGACCCCTGCAATTTGCCGCCAGGATACAGTTATGCGTGCTGCTGTTACACCAGAGGAACGTCTGGCAGTTACACTACGTTTCCTTGCAACTGGACATACTATGAAGGACCTACAGTACTCGTCTGCCATTTCTCGATCACTCCTCAGCGTCGTGATCCCTGAAACATGTGAGGCAATAGTGCGTTCTCTCATGCCTACGTACATGCCTTTTCCCCAAACGCAGGAGGAGTGCCCGTCGCTGTGAGCGGTGGGTGCCGCAGATGCATGTACATCGGCACCGCTCTATTTTTAAAGCCCCCGGTACATGGGCATCTAGCCTGGAAAAGTGTTAATCTCCCGCTGATAAAATACTCATTGTGTTAAAACAGAACACAGCCCAATAAGTGATATATCCCTGAATTCAGTGTCTTATCCTCTACATCATGCTGCCTTCATATTACATATCAAACACCTGCTCACAAATTCCCGCTAAGGCCGGCTTCACACTGCGGCAGGATCAGGTCCGGGGCTGTCCGGTGTGAACCTGATTTTGCTGTAATGCAGCCCTATCGGGCCGTATGGAACCAGATGGCATCTATGTGCCATCCGGTTTCCATGTGTCTGGGAGAATCCAGCAGCATTCGAATTTCACTTCTGGACTCAAAACGTTGCAAGCAACATTTTTGTGTCAAAATCGAATCGTCCCGGATCCAGCACGATCTGGCACCCCCTAAAATTGGAGTCTATGGTGCCAGATTGTGCCGCATCCGACATAAAATCAGATGCGGGAGCCGGATGCTGGGTGCTGGAGTTTAGCAGCAAGCGCTGTTAAACTTCAGCACCAGGAGCTGTCCCCTGCACTGATTTCAGGACCGCTTAAGAAAGGATAAGACACCCGAAACGTCTCCACACCATTGGCAGTAAAGGCCAACATCTTCTTTATTTTTGTGTTCTTTTTTTACGATAGATAGATGATATGCCTAGATACCCGCAGTTTACCTTGGAGACCAGCCTACTCCGCTCACCAGCTAGTATCTAAGGTACACAGCGGATAACTAGGGCGCGCTGCTGCGTGTGCACCGGACGAGCATCGTCAAGTTCTAGAGTTGGTTCTAAAAAGGCCTGGCGATCATCAACCACCGATTTATCGCTGGTTGATTGAGCATGTCACACGCGTCAATATCGCTGCAACGTCACGCGCAGCAGTGATTGTGCAGCCGATATTGACGCGTGTGATATCCCCAAGTCTGGATAGGGTGGGGAGGCGTTGGGGAAGCCAGTAGAGAGCTTCTCCATTCTTTATAAGCCGGCGACTTTTTCAGAATTGTGTATGTGGTGTCCTTTCAACAATGTTGTGTTATTTTTAGGCCCTCTGCAGCAGGCTTCACCACCTTCACCAGCAGCACAAAGCCCGGACGTTTCCCCCCCCCCCCCCCCCCCCCATCTCCACCACAGGAAGAGACGCCGCCGCTGCCACCTTCATCAGACCATGGCGGACCATGGAGCCCAGGCTCCGCAATTGGGCAGTTCTCCCCCCAAGAGGAATGGAGTCAGGGGGGACGGTTCATTAAATGGTAAGTGGCAAGAATCATGTTTTCTTTGAGCAAAGTGAATTTGCAGACTCCACGAACGATGGCTGGTGTACAAATTACATTTTTTTTTATCTACCTTTATTGATTTCTACAGCGGCGGAAGATGCACCAGGGAGACCTTCGGAATGGGCCCAGGTTGCCGAAGGAGCAAACGAGAGTCCAGGTAAGTATATACACATTAAATACGATGTTATATTTATATATTGATGTCCCTTTAATTGGGTACCCAGTGTCCAACTGTTATTTTGTCTATACTTAATAGGTGTACCTACGCTACGGGAACTGCACGAGAAGCTGTCACATCTCAGTGGAGAGGTGCAGGAGATAGTCGGGCTCCTAGACCTTTATGTCAAGGCCCAGCGCCCGTAGGAATTTTTTTCCCTTATTTTTTGGTTTACAAAAAGTTTTATTAAGTTATAACAGCTGTGAAGTTACAACAGCAGCCAAAAAACAGGCAGAGCATTTCTCCATCTTGGTCCATGGTTCGGACTTCTCAGGACTGCTCAAAGTCAAGCGAAGGAGAAAAAGCAATCGCCAAGACTGGTGAATCGAGCACCCAAGATGAAGACTGGGAGATAGAATATGTAGGGGAATCTGAAACTCTGAAGCCTCCAAGACCCTGTCCAGAGCTCGACTTCTTCAACCAACACCTGTGCTTCACCGCATACCATCAAACCGGTGGAAAATGATAAGAAAGACCTGAGTGGAGAGGGGTTGACCACCAAACTCAATGAAAAGAAGGAGGAAGGAGAATTGGATTCCTGCTTCAACTATGCAATGTCTGAGAAACCTCAGGTCAAAGAAGAAGATCCTGGTCTGCAAGGAGGAAAAGAAAATGTCCACACCATCATATCTGCGGATGGAGCTGACGCCAAGGAAAAACTGGTGGATGTGGAAGGAGAAGACTAGGGAGGCCTCCGGCAGATGACGTGGACAAGTTGTCTGTTGTTTCTAAAAATGTTCATGTTTCATTCTTTTAGATAAAGTGTCTGACAGAGGCTTTGTATGTGCAAAACAGTGTTCACATTATGGGACAACTATATACTTTGTATGTCAAGACGAGATCCAATGGTGAGCAGTGTACTCCGATGTACAGAGTTTTAGGTCTATAGTCATACCTTCAACTGCTTTATGTACTTATGGTAGCAATGACATTTTAGGAATAAGAACCATAGTGTCGTACACGTAGAGCCAGGCTCGATTGTTGACTTTGGCCATGCCTTGTTTTGTTCTATGAGAGACACGTAATTTTGTAATAAATACTACTGTTGAGAAAACGCCTGAGCGTCTGAGCGTCCTGTCAACGAAGGGTGGATATGTCACATTGGGAATCAGATCTTATGTATTTCTTGTGTATTTATGCTGAGTACTGTGTAAGAAGATCTCAGCACAGGAACAAAATTTTTTTTTTATCACATCTACTTGTGGAAATCATTATTATTCCAAGATCTTTTGATTAAAACTAAGTTTGTCCATCTGAAAACTAGCCGGTGTCACACATGTCAATGGACCATATTGGACCAGCGACATCTTGAAAATAATTTAAATATTGTTTCCACTATCTCCACAGGCTCGTATGCAGGGTAAGGAGGTAGGCGCGCTGCGTAGATACCAGATGTATACCTTGGTTACCAGCCTTCTCAGCTAACCGGCTGGTATCCAAGGTACACAGCGGGTAACAAAGATACTGCACCCCAGTATAGGAACCAGGGTAGTGGGGATGGATGGATGGAGAACAGAATTTAGGGGACCACCAAGGAGGGAGTGAAGTCTGGAGGAACACACATTTGTGATGTAGAACACGTGACAAGCAGTAGAAAACGACACTGGAAAGATCTAGAAGGCAGTTGGTGGGTGGAGAGGGGTGACATCTGGTAAGAGACGGCAATTTGACGGCGATGGTGCCAGTGGGAGCTCGTCCAACCTGACCGGAGAGGGGAGCTGAGAGAAAGAGAGTGAAGGTGCTCCAGAAGACCGAAGAGTAAAAAAGTATAGTGGAATGTATGGATTACTGTATATAAAATAGTACATAAAAGCTGGGAAAAAAACTAAAATCAAATGATTGATTCTGTGCCCCCTGCCTCCTCTGTGCCTGTCACCACAAATGATGCACGAACGAACTCTGCGTCGCCGGAATGACGCACGAAAGATCTCCGCGTTCCGCAATGACTATCTCTACGCCACCGAACTACAATATCACATACCACAAGCATAGAATAGGTGTCTCTGTACGCCTACCTACCATGATGTCACAAAAAAAACGCCCACATTGACAGATCGCTGGAGACGCTGCTGTGTGACACTGAACGAGCGATTAAATAAAATCGCTCGCTGGTTCGTCCGCTAGATGGCGGCATCACCGCATCGCTGGGTCCATGTGAGCGATATTGACGCGTGTGACATCTTACCAGCGATAATTCCACATCGCTCAGGCGATTAATAATTTGTGACGTATGAGCGACATTGCGAGCGACATTGACACGTGTGACAGGCCCTTTGGACTCGAAATTCTATACAGGCTGAATGATTACCTGGTAACTTCAGTCATTGCTCCCTGCTATGTACACTGGTTGAGTGGTGCAAGCTGTTTGAACTCCTGGATTCCTCTTGTCCACACCTAGTTGTACTCCAACTTGCTTTTGTGGACTCGTGGTGGGCATTTTTATATTTATCCTGATTTAAAACTTGGCTTTTAATTATTTTCCTTTAATACTTTGTCCCTACATCAACCTGCTGGTTCTGTCCCAGTAACTCCAACTATTCTCTTGGAAACATAGTATCCAGAGCACCAATTCGTTAATGACTAAAAGCACTTATGCATTCAGAATGTGTTGGCATGGGTCATGTTCACTGTATCCTGCATTAAATATTCAAATATTTGATAAAGTAATCATTTAGTCCACATGTTTGAGCCGGATATGAATCTTTTTATGCATTAACTATTCGCCTTGAAGATTTCATCCCTACACCAACCTGCTTGTTCTGATCTGGCAACCCACCTATTCTCTTGAGCCAGACTCTATTCTCTTGTTACCTGTTCTTTTGCCTCTGGTTCGCTCCTCCGGACAGCAGCTCTTCCATGGAAGCAATCCAGTGGACCCCGTTGTAAGACCAGATCCCTGTACAGGGGTAAAGGGTGAAGACCGGAGTTCCTCTGGAATCTGCCAGATGGAGGAGCTTGTGCCAAGTCTGTCCGAGGAAGCCTTTTTGAGCCTGTGGCCTCTGATGTAACAAGTAGGGGGAACAAGTTTGAAATGTGGAACTTGAAAAACTTTGATATTTTGCTCTTTTCTATATAAATTATAAAAATACAAATTTAAATATTTGATTTCACATAAGGCTAAATCTCAAACCATTTCTTTCACTGGCAATATACCCCCCATAGTGCAGAACGGACCCTAAACCTCTGACGCAAACTTTTAACCCCATAATTGCTAGTCTCCCGAAACTTAACTCATAGCTTCATAGGCAGTGAGTCGGGCCACAGCTGTCCAAAAATTCCATAAACCCATTTTTCTTTTATTAAAGGTAGGTGTGTGGGGCATCTTTCCTGGATTTCCCTTTAGTATCCTCAATGCTAAATTGCAGCATCTGTGCCGAGGATGGTGCATATTCCCAAGAATACATGCTGCAACAGCCTCCGATACCATAGGAATACATAAAAACAAAATCATGTCAAACTTTTCTAACATTTTATTTATTGAAAAAGGGGTAAGGCTCAGGTCAAAAAAACTTGTAATACAAGAAATCTGTTCTGGAGATGCTTTGCATACGTGACCTCTATCAGCATTCAGCCTTTGGAAAGGAAAAAACAATATTGCAGTGCAGTGTTCGATAAGGTGCCTTTTACATGAGCTGAATAGCGGTTGGAGTTCAAATGAGCTCTTTTGACCAATTGATGGACTCCGTAAAGATGGCCACTCTCAGGGTGATGATGAGCAATAAGTTTCTCCTGGTTCATTGGCAGTGTTTGCCAATGGGGTTTTTGCTTTGCTACAGAGTTGTGTAGATGTGCACAGGGATGATCATCTCTCCAATTTTTGTAAATGAAAAATGCCCCAGAGAGGGAGCTCCAAAGGGTCCAACTGAACTCACAATTGATCATCCCAGTGTAATTGCACAGAGGCAATTAGCCACCAACTGCATGGGATGATTTGTTGGGTGGGTGATGGCCTGATAAATCTTCCCATGTCAAATTATTCTTGCTCTGTAGCTTTGTTATTTGGTTTCATCTTCTCTGCTTTGTCTTGTGCTTACAGGGCGTTCACAATTGTCTCAATAGTTCATAGTGCTTGACACCTGTGACCTACAGAACGAGGTGCGATTAAGGGTATGGAGGAGAAATGGAAATGTGAAAATGTGTGAACAGGACATTACCTGTAAGACCTCTTAGGCTGACCTCACACCATGGTTTCAGCCAACCTGGTATGTTCATTTTTAAAAGAACAGAACCGGATTGTTTTTGGCCTCCTATGTATCCATGTGGTGCCGGATTATTAATACATGGCCATCTGATTTTGTCAATTCAGTCCTTGATTTGTTTCTGTCCTGCTTTTTCCAGGATCCAGAATCGAAGACTTCTCAGATTTTTGGGCTCCAGTGAAAAAACGGACCAAACCGGACAAACTAATACAAGGCAATCCGGCACCTATAACATGGGAGTCTATGGGCGCTGGATCCGGTAAAACATCATATTGTTTCCCGGATTTGATTTTTACAGCGCATGCTCTGAAACCTGCCGTCCATAATTCAGCACCATGGACAGCAGTATTTCATGCACTGGCTGTGAATTCAGCAGACTTCAGGACCATGGACAGTGGCAGAAAGCGAATCCCACACAAAACCGGATCAGGGACCATATTTAACCACGCTTTTCTGCACATCCTGTTCTGTCTGGGTAGATCCTGTTTCTTGCAGGATCACCCAGACAGACTAAAACCATAGTGTGAAGCCAGCCTTACTCTATTTGATTCTCCTCTCCTTTTGGTATTCATTGAGCCAGACTTAAGGACATTATTCACCATTACCGGCTTTCATTGGTAACCTTGAGCTGGACAACTGTATACATGTCCTTTACATAAGCCGGCTCTTTTCTTTGCCTACATAAAACTGCATAAATGGTCACATTTCCTTAAGATTGACAGTGTAAAGGACAGATAACAAGAATACCCAATGGACATTTGTAAAGGGGAAACATTGGCACAAAACTAAAAAAAAAAAAAAAAAAAAAAAACTCTAATACTACCCATAATGTATGTAAATCTAGGGAAAGTATAAAATATTCCGTTATATCCAAAAGTACCGTATTTTTCGCTTTATAAAACGCACCTGATTATAAGATGCACCCCCAAATTTGGTTAAGGAAAAGAGAAAAATAATTTTAATGTTAAATGGGGTCCATCTTATAATGCCAGTGTCCGTCTTACAAAACATAGTAGCCCTCCTTTGCAGGCACAGTAGCCCCCCCCTCCTTTGCAGGCAAGTAGCCCCCCCCCTTTGCAGGCAAGTAGCCCCCCCCTTTGCAGGCAAGTAGCCCCCCCCCCTTTGCAGGCACAGTAGCCCCTCCCCCTTTGCAGGCACAGTAGCCCCTCCCCCTTTGCAGGCACAGTAGCCCCTCCCCCTTTGCAGGCACAGTAGCCCCTCCCCCTTTGCAGGCACAGTAGCCCCTCCCCCTTTGCAGGCACAGTAGCCCCTCCCCCTTTGCAGGCACAGTAGCCCCTCCCCCTTTGCAGGCACAGTAGCCCCTCCCCCTTTGCAGGCACAGTAGCCCCTCCCCCTTTGCAGGCACAGTAGCCCCTCCCCCTTTGCAGGCACAGTAGCCCCTCCCCCTTTGCAGGCACAGTAGCCTCTCCCCCTTTGCAGGCACAGTAGCCCCTCCCCCTTTGCAGGCACAGACCTCTTTTAGCCCCCACCTTTGCGCACAGTGGAAAATAAAGGATGTGATACTTCTCGAGGGTTCTTGTAATTTTTTTTATGTTCAGAATAAAATTGAGGGTTTTGAAGGCAAAAGTCTTACGGGGCATCCATGCAGTCTGCCCTACTAGTGCTGCTTTTTCGTACAAGATGGGGGGACAACAACAAAGGGGGAGTGGGAGATCAACAAGTGGGTGAAAGGGGTGGGGGGTTAAAGATTGCTATAGGTAGTTGTGGGAGGGTAATCAACACTTCTGGGAGGTGGTGTGTGCATGCTCGCATGTGTGGAGGAGGGTGGAGCAGGGGAAGATATAGAGGAAAAAGAAGGAATGTGTAGACCAATTAGGGAAGTGTCTTGGGGGGCTACAAACTAGGTTGGGTGGGAGTGTCTACAGAGCAGTATGGAGGGGAGGATCAGGAGACAGTGGAGTGCATCGGTATAGAGGAGGGGACAAGAACAGAAGTGGGTTGTGCTGAAACGTGGGGGCTGGGTTGCCAATATGCTTAGGAATGGGTTGAATGGGTACGTTGTGGATGGGTGAAAGATGATTAAGAAAGGTTGGAAGGCTGTGAGAAAAAGGAGAAAAGGGTGGGATGGATGTTGGGTGTGCAGATGAGGTTGGAATGATGGGGTAGGCTAGGTGGAGGTCAGAGAGAGGTAAAATGTTAGCTGGGTGGGGGTCAAAGGGTGGTAGGACGATGGGTGGGTGGAGGCTATAGGGTCGTGTGAGGAGTGTTGGGAAGACGGAGGAAGGAAGGAAACCTGAGGGATACTTTGTAGGGGGTGCCTAACATGAGGTTGTGGCAGTTGTTGCTGGATGTGTCTTTCGGTATGTGGGGGAAACTAAACATGGGCAGCTTCAGGAGGATGGCTTCCATGATGTTGCTGTTGGGGGTCCAGAGGTTAAGTCGTCCGTAAATCTGAGCCCATCTGTTGGCCTGTCACACCAGTTTCTGGCAGCCTCTTATCATATATATATGACTGCTGATCATTGGACATGTTCTCCATCTCCTTGACAACCGATCTAAAATAGAGGTTGGTCGAATTTTTTAAATCTCCCTTCAGATCGATCAGGTCGATGTGGAGACGATCAAAATCATCTGTCACTTGTTTAGACAGTTGTCTCCACATCTCCTGATGGATCTGGGAAAGATTTAAATACTCAGGGAGATTGCTCCTATCTCCACCTCTGGGGCGGGCGAGCAGGACGAGAAGCCAATGGAGTGGTCACATCCGCATCAGAGGGCGGAGGTAGGGGATAACCTATACCAGCGTCTTCTGCAGTACTTAACGGCTCCTAGGAACCAGATGCAGCAGACCCCAGATGCTCAGCAGATGGGCCAGAAGACGCGGCCAATACGTCACCGCGCTGAACCCCAGAGACAACTCTAGGAGGCAGTTGTGACGACGTTCTGGCAGGCTCCAGTGTACTCCCGTGTGTTCTGTGGAGAAAAAAGCAACACATTAAAATGTATTCTACATTTCATCAACCTGCAAACCTAAACTTAAAGAAATAAAAAAAAATATACTTACTCTCTAGCATGGAAGGTCTCAAGAAGTCCAACACACGGGAGTAACGGTATCTAGTCTTCCTAGAGCTCGCAAACCCACTGGGAGCCCGCATGTCATCTTTAAATTGCCTTCTATAAGGGATCTCCACTTATTAATCACGCCCTCACTTATGAAACATAAGACGGAAAATATTTTAAAAAATTAATTCATATCAAGCTACATTTACATGATTTCATTTTCAGGATCTCAAATAGAGACTTACTCACCCCACAAAAAAAAAATAAAAAGACAAAAAAAATACATTTGTCTGTGGAAGAACGTTAGTTAGCCTGTTGCTATCAAAACTTTTAGTTAATTAAAACAGTCAAACATTTGGAGGAGTGTGTTACAAAAAACAACATTTTTACAATATACTTACGGTGACGATCTTGGCCGTGGGGGTTTAGACTCTCCCAATCTCTGAATACCCCGGAGCAGACCTGGTCCCAGAGTCGGCGGGTCTGGACTACATTCGCGTTGTGTGGTTCCCGTTGGTCCCAGAGGGCTGGTCTTGCTTCTACAAGTTGGATCAGGAGCTCAGTGCTAATGAAGCTGTCCTCATCCCTCTCGGCTCCCCTCTTGGAACCCTGTAAATAAAATTTACCAAAAATGAGTAACGTCAAATGCATTTTATTGCTTTAATAGATCTAAAGGAAAAGTGTACTTACACGGCGCCTTCCACCACGTGCACTCCGCCCGCGACCCTGGGACTGGTCTGAAGCCGCTCGTCTTGCTGCCTCATGTCCCTGGGGGAAAATTAAAAAAAATTAAAATACATAAGTTTGGTTAAAAAAAAAAAAAAAAGGAAGGAAAAATAAATTAACCCGCTAGCAGGATGTGTACTTTACATGTTCCATTTCCCCAACTTCATCTCTGCCGCTGACTGAACGTCCGCCTCACTGTCTGAAGAATCCTATAAAATTACATAATGTTATTACTGTTGTGTCAACAATATGAAACTATTATTAAAAAATGTAACCAAGATCTGTTAACTCACTGGGATAAGTGGACGCCTGTCTTGGGATGAGTCAAACATTCTTGAACCAAAGGGAGGTGATTTGAAAGACAAAGCACAAAACATTACTACACAAACACAATTCCAAAAACCAAATATGCTAACTATAACCATATATAACTAGAAAAAAGTACTCTGCAGCACTGCGCTACTACCAATGATGTACATATGCTAACAAGCTATATATATATATTTGAGACTATTATATATATATATATATATAATACACATACATACATACATACATACATGCATACATGCATACATGCATGCATGCATGCATGCATGCATGCATGCATACACACACTCCCCCAACTGAGGCAGCCTATCCTACGCTGGCACATTTATCAACCTATCCTACTAGTGTACCACCAAAAATACATCTCCCCAAATATAATTACATAATTAGTGGGCTGAAGTAGACCCCGACAAAAGGGCTGGCTGGCCGGGAGAGCTGTGGCGGAGTCTGAGGCACTTCCATAGATGTGAAGATGCTGGGGGAAAAACAAAACAAAAAAACACACAGATGCAACATACTGTATATACTCATGTATAAGCCGACCCGTGTATAAGCCGACCCCCCTACTTTTGCCCCAAAAATCTGGAAAAACCTATTGACTCGTGTATAAGCCGAGGGTGGACCCCAGCACAGGTATACAGCCCCCAGCAGTGTGGTATACAGGCCTCCCCAGTGGTAGTATACAGCAGCCCCAGTGGTAGTATACAGCAGCCCCAGCAGCCCCAGTGGTAGTATATAGCAGCCCAGCGGTAGTATATAGCATCCCCAGCAGCCCCAGTGGTAGTATATAGCAGTCCCAGTGGTAGTATATAGCAGCCCCAGTGGTAGTATATAGCAGCCCCACCAGCCCCAGTGGTAGTATATAGCAGCCCCACCAGCCCCATTGGTAGTATATAGCAGCCCCAGCAGCCCCAGTGGTAGTATATAGCAGCCCCAGCAGTAGTATACAGCTGCCCCAGTGGTATACAGGCCCCAGCAGTATATACAGCAGCCCCCTGGGGGTACCCAGCAGCCCCCTGGGGGTACCCAGCAGCCCCCTGGGGGTACCCAGCAGCCCCCAAATGCTGGCACTCACCCTCCATCTGCTTATCTTACCATCCCGGTCTTCTGATCAGTGCCGCTCCTCGGTGCTCCGTTCTTCATGCTCCGTCCTCCGTCCTCGCTGCATCCGGGATCTCCGGCTGTCGCACGATGACGTCATATACCTGCGACGGCCGGGGATCCCGGATGTAGCTGGACGGACGGAGCACCGAGGAGCGGCGCTGATCAGAAGACCGGGATGGTAATATAACCAGCGGGGGGGGGCCCTTACAAGGGAGGAGAGTGCCAGCATTTGGGGGCATATATGAACTGCTTCCCCCTGCCGCTGATTCACAGGGGGAAGCAGTGCATATATAATGAGCGGCCCCACGTGACGGGGCCGCTCATACAGCAGCCTCCCCCCGCCTCCTCCAGCCTCCACAGCTCCCACCTGTATTGACTCGTGTATAAGCCGAGGGGGAGACTTTTCAGCCCAAATTTTGGGCTGAAAAACTCGGCTTGTACACGAGTATATACGGTAAATCAAAACTATACTTGAGAATAACGCAAAGACAAAACATACAAAACTATATAAAGGAGCCCACAACACACGTGCTAGGAGCCCACACACACGCGCCAGGGGTCCCCACACACACGCGCTAGGGGCCCCCCCCACACACACACGCACACGCTTGGAGCCCCCACACGCACGCGCTAGGAGCCCTCCCCCCACACACACACACACACGCACGCCAGGAGCCCCCACACACGCAGTGAGGCAGCCTGGACTAGATGCACACCTGGGCCTTTGGATGCAGCCCTGGACACAGGCCTGGGACCTGTTCCCACCACTAGGCCCTGTGCACATGCAGCCCGGGCCCTCCTGCACAACACTCACCTACTGACCATGTGCCACACAGCTGGTGGGTCAAGAAGATTAAATTTGGTGTCGGCAGAGGTTGGGGGAGGGCTCACATTCGGCTGAGGCGCATGCTCAGTACAGGAAATAGTATCAGAGATTGAATCCGATATTTCCGCGGATCCGATCTCCGTAGACCCTAATGTTAGTTTAGCGCGGATTGCGCCAGATCAGATTCCATCCGATTACATCTGATTTTGTCCGCTGTGCCCAAAATCTGAGTAGTCTCCTATTTTGGGTACAGCAAAAAATCGGACAAAATTGAATCGGTGACAAATCTGATGCCAATAGAGCACAAATCTGTGCTCCTAGGGATACATGGGGTCCAAATTGGATCCGCGGCTGTCCGTTTTACAACAGACTACCAGGGATGCACAAAAATCATTGTGTGATGAAATGTAAACTGCTTTAGGGTGCTTTCAGAGTCCAGGAATACAGACTGAGGAAGGGACACATTGTTACAAACAGGTCTATGCTCACCTTAGAGCTGAATTAGATTACATGCACTGGTATATTACTCAGCTGCTGCAGAACCTCAGATTCCCTGAGCTGACCTAGTTTACTACTTTTTTTGTTGGAATCCCTTCCAGTCTAAAGTAAAATCTGGACTTGCTAATAGGTAGATCCAAAATGAAGAAACTTATTCTTTTTGGATTTGGAGTCCACCTCTCCTCACAGCTTCACCCCCTGTCACTGCCGATCTGAGCGCCAAAAGATTCATCACAGTAGACCCCAGCCATATTAAGAAGTTACCACTTTTGACGGATATTATTTTGTGTAATAGGAGAGAATATATATTTACTACATTTTTTTTTTTTTTAAAAGTATTTAAAATTAATCAACTTCTTAAATCCATTTAACTGAATTTATTCACCAGGATTATTTTCACCTTTTGGAAAACATCTGAGATGAATGTAGGTTCTGTAGGAAATATGTATGCTGTCATTTCTAAAGCTTCTTGGCTACTCTTAAGTTGAGGTTGGTATAGGCTTAAACCCTCAATGACTGATGTTCTGTGCCACATGTTAACTAGAACAAGTGCACAGCCACTACAACCGGTTGGATCTAGTAATATGACCTGCCATTCCTCTAGGTGGTATAAATGTTGATTGCTCTGTGGGAGAAACAAAATAATCATCTTGTAGTTGATACGTTTTAATGGTTAACAAAAATTAAATAAGTGATGTTACAAGGCAAGCCTTCGAGACTACTCAGGTCTCTTCATCAGGCTGATATGGCAGAATATTTAAATAAACACATCTATACTTGCATACAGAGCTGATGCAAGTTAAAATAAATGGACATTTAAATAAACACACATAGCCTGGAGAGGATCGTTAATCAGCCAGGCTTGGTGATGTGAATGTTTTTTGGCCCTAATTTATATGTAAACCTGGTGTTTTCAGTATTTCTAAAAAAAACATTCTTAATATTTGATAATGAACCATAAATCCGCCAGGTTTAACTCTATTTGGATACAGTCAAAAGTTCTAATGACCTTGGATTCACACACCCTTCGATGTTAAATAACCTCTCAATATTGCAGCTTTCATATATTTAATGTTTGGCTACTGGTAAATGGAATTGTTTTGTCTGTAATTGTGACGCTGAGACCTCATCCTTACTTTTAGCCGCTGTCCTGTCTCGCCAACATAAAAAGCTCCCACAGGATATATATTTATATAGTGCCATTGATTCCATGGCACTTTAGATGTATAAGGGCAGAACAAGGATGAGAACATAAACGACGAATAAATCATACAGGTACTTTAGGGCAGAGATCCTATCCACAAGGGCTCAGTCTATAGGTGATGGGTCGGAGACAGTAGGAGGGGGAGAGGTGAGGGTGAGGTTGTGCAGCAGATTAGGTCTGTGTGGGTTATAGGTGTGAAGGAAGAGGTGGGTCTTCAGGTTTTTCTTGAAGGTTCCCAGGGTAGGGGAGTGTCTGATGTGGTGTGGAAGAGAGTTCCAGAGTATGGCGGATGCACGAGAGAAGTCTTGTATGCGGTTGTGGGAGGTGCAGATGCGGGGGTAGAAGAGGAGTTCTTTAGAGGAGCACAGATTGCATGAGGGGTAATATCGGGAGACCAAGTCGGAGCTGTAAGGAGGGGACAGGTTGCAGATGGCCTTGTATGTCAGGGTTAGTGTTTTGAACTGAGATCTCTGGGAAGTAGGGAGCCAGTGGAGGGCTTGGCAGAGGGGGGAGACGGGGAAGTAACTGGGTGACAGGTGGATGAGTCGGGCAGTGGAATTGAGGATGGTTCGAAGGAGTGCAAGGGAGGAAGTGGGGAGAGGCCAGTGAACAGGAGGTTGCAGTAGTCGAGGCAGGAGATGAGGGCATGGACAAGCGTTTTGGCAGTGCTATGGTCAAGGAAGGAGCTGATTCGTGACATGTTTTTTAAGCTGGAGGTGGCAGGAGGTGACGAGGGCCTGGATGTGTGGCTTGAAGGAGAGGGCAGAGTCGAGGATTACACCGAGGCACTCTGGGTGGGGGACTGGTGAGAGTGTGCAGTCACTGACAGTGATGGTTAGGTCATGTAAGGGGGGGGAAAGAGTGACTTGTGGGGAAGACTGTGACCTTGGTTTTATCCATGTTGAGTTTGAGGAAGCGAGCGGAGAAGGATGAGATGGCGGACAGACAGTGTGGGATTTTGGATAGCAGGGAGGTGATGTCAGGGCCGTTGAGGTAGAGCTGGGTGTAGTCAGCATAGAGGTGGTCAGATGTAGTCAGGGGGTTCCATGTAGCAGAGGAGTCACTCAGACAGATGAGATGGTGGATGGATCATCCAAAAGAGAGGCAAAAAAAGTGCAGTCACCATTGTAGGTCCATGCAAAGTTCAACATGCAACATATTTCCACTCTCCATGCAGGAAGTTCTGAATATATCTACAGCTATTGTAGTGGCTTTCTATTTCGGTATCTTCCAGTCATTTCCAGTCCATTTCTAGTCTATTTCAAAGTCTTGTACTTGGGAAGCTGTACTTTGAAAGATGTAGTTTTGGAGATTCATGGATCAGACTTGTGGTTCTAAATATATCTACAGCTAAGGGTCATCAGGTATGGATGAGGGGGTGGGTGGGTATGGACTGACCAGATACTAACAGCTAAGCAGAGGTCATAAAAACAGGGAGGGCCTGAAGGGGGCCAGTCCAAGACATGGTAGAATAATCATGAGGGATGCAGCATAGCATGGACATGAAGGTAAGACAATAGTAAGAGACAGAGTATATGCACAACACACGGACAGTCAGAGCCCAGGAAAAGCTGACTAGACCCAATGTGTACCTGTGGGAAGAGGAAACAGACCGATTTAGATGATACTGATGATAATGATGGAGGTTGATGATAAAGCCGTGACAATGGTGATGAATTGATTAATGTATCATAGATTTCTAGTCTATTTCAAAGTCTTGTACTTAGGAAGCTGTGCTTTGGGAGATGTAGTTTGGGAGATTAATGGATCAGACTATATATAATGCACATAATTATACCACATTGGAAGATGAGAATGTGAATGTCTCAGAAATCTTATAATCCTGCTGTGTGTTGGGGATCTGCATACTGTCTCTGGTCTCTATGTGAGCACAGGTCTTGCAGCTCTTCACATTGCACGGATAAGTTCCTTTTGGTGTATCTGAGGGCATCAAACTTCAGACCATGATGTTTGTTAAATTGGGAGGCTGCCTGTAGCACAGCAAGGGAGGGTCTTTAAATGTTCTTTTTTAGTCGGTCATCCTTGTGTAGATTATGGTGAAGTTTCTTGGCAATTTGCCTCAGTACCTCAAGCTGTGGGTTGTAGGTCACCACCCGAGGAACATGATGGTTTTCATTTTCTCTTTTGTGCTTGACTTCTAGGTATCCTTGTAGCCTTAATGTGATCATCAATGGAGGTGGGGTGGTAGCCTTTGTATAAAAATTGTTTTTTTTTTTTATGGTTTAAGTGTTCATCCCTGTCTGCTGGGTTGGAGCAAATGCGAGTACATCGGAGGGCCTGGCTGTAGATATAGGACTTTTTAATGTGGTCGGTGTATCGGGAACCGATAGGACAGTTTCCCCCAATGTCTGTAATGAACCATTTAGAATTTTTATGGTGTTGTCCAGGAAATTGATTTCTGTTTTTTAATGTTCTAGTTTATGGTGGGATGAAATTTGTTAAAATTGTCATGGAATTTTAAAACCTCATGTTCAGTCTCAGGCCAGATTATTAAGATGTCATCAATATAGCAGAAATAGACCAAACGTTTGATGGGGCAGAAGGCTAAGAAGTCGTTCATCAGTTTAGCCATGAAAAGATTGGCATACTGTGGGGCCATTTTGCTTCGCATAGCGGTTCTGGTGAGTTGTAAATAAAGTTCTTCACCAAAAGAGAATATTGTGTGCGACAATAAATCTGATGAGCATTAGTACTGATTTAGAAGGAATCCCATTGACCTCAAGCATTCGGCAAGTCCATCTTCGTGTGAGATGTTGGACTATAAGGAAGAGATGATACTCTTGGGATGGGGACCTAAGGTAGATGGCTTATTTAAAAGGTCTGTGTTCTGTATATAGCTGGTTGTCTTCCTTACCAGCAGCTTAAGGACATTTTCCACCCACCCAGAGATTCTTTCAGTGAGTGTTCCCACCCCTGAGATGATCGGCCTTCCTGGGTTACCCAGTTTATGAATCTTTGGAAGAATATAGAAAACTCCCATCCTTGGATCCTCCGGAATTAAGTCCAGAAGGTTTGTGGAATCTGCACCCAAACATTGAGTCGTCTCAAGTCCCTCATATATTTTATAGTTGGGTCCTCATTCAATTTGGTGTAGTATTGTATGTTCATTAGCTGCCTGTGTGCTTCTTTAATGTAGTCCTTAGTATTCAGGAGAACTATGGCCCCACCCTTGTCTGCAGACTTAACCCTATATTTTTGAGATCACTATTATCTTAGCAATGTGAACCTGTGTGTTATACCCCTGAAGGCTACCCAGCTATCTCTGGACTGCACGATAAGTTGTTTGCCACAGGACCAAAACCCTTTCTGTGCTTACCTGTATCTGCCTATAGGGTCAGATAAAGAAAGCCACCAAGGAGTGGGGGCACCATTACTTTAGGGTGTTAAAAACCTCCATTGGTAGGAAACAGTTGGTAGGGTGGGTTAGGTTACATACATGGAATCTATTGCATTGTTTTGTTTCTTTACTTACATGTGGGTCCTTTTGACCTTTTTTAGGTTTATTCAAAAAAATATTTTTAACCCTATATTTTTAAAGTTGGTAATTACACATCTTAAGCCACTTTATGCTGTACCCCCTATACTTTGACTATCTACACCCGTAATAGTGATCTCCCTTTAATTCTTCAGGCTGTGAGTTTAACTGGCATCAGTTCTGATGTGCATGGGTATATTTGTATTCCTTTAAATGTCATACCATGCCTGATGAAGAGACCTGAGAAAGCTTGCCTTGTCACATCACTTATTTTAATGGCTAACAAAAATACAAAATCTTGTAGTTGTGATATATTTTTCTCCCACGGAGAGTAATCTACATTTTTTTTCATCTGGCTAACACTGTACCAGACCTTTATTTCTTCTAGGTGGCATGTCACTTCTCAACTGCATTCTGCAAGACACAGTAAATGAATGTATATGCAAGCCCCACAGGCATGTTCCCCCCCTGTTCCCCCCCTGTTCCCCCCCCTGTTCCCCCCCCTGTTCCCCCCCCTGTTCCCCCCCCTGTTCCCCCCCCTGTTCCCCCCCCTGTTCCCCCCCCTGTTCCCCCCCCTGTTCCCCCCCCTGTTCCCCCCTCTCCCCCAATGAGTGGCTGTGCTGACTGCTATTCCAGTTTTAGATCATGCCCCTTTAAAAAAAAATCTGACTTTAGTAACCGTAAATTACATGGATGTTTTTGTTATGGAAACGTACATTTTAATTTCTTTATTGAAATTGAGAATCCCATAGGGGAAAGTTGGATTTGCTCTGTACCCAAATCTCCCCAGTTAAGGCCTCTGGATGGATGGATGACTTCATAGGGCTTCCTAGATTTCCACACTGTGATTCGAATGAGATCATGGGTAAAGCTCTAGGTCTCTGCTTTATGAAGTTATCAGGGTTCAAAATGGGTCACCCCATTAATACCTTCCAGCTGAACTTTGGAGCAGATTTCCTTCATTTCCTGGGGACACCAGATTGCAGGAATTATTGGGTTTGTTTGCCCTGATTAAAATGTACCTTTTGAGGGGTTGCATGCCTCTGTGATCTTTATTTAAAAATAAAAATGTTTTTTCATTTATAATCTTCCAGATGAAAGAACCACAGGAAGATGGTGCAGGGGTTTAAAATTGGTTAAATAAGTTAATTAGAAAAAGGTGAACACTAATGGGACATTGAATCATGCGAGCAGGACGAAAGTCCTATGCTCAGTACTAAATGAAACACTAACAAAGCTCAAACAGAAAACACAAGACGCTCAGCGGCAGGAGGAGGCGTCCACAGCCCCGAGGTGCTCACCCTGCTCCTAACTAGCGAAGTCTTTCAAGATTCTAATAGTACCATGCCTAATATTTAGGGTCAAACAGCAGCTGCCCCAATTCTTTCAATGTTTGCAATCTATCTTCCATTGACATGCCTATGCTTATTCCATTTACCTTCTTGCTTATCTGACTGCTGCTTCAATTCCTCATGTCTGTAATTTATTACGCATGTCCATCGGGCTGCTACAGGGGGGCTCTCATTTCTGGTAAGAGTGAACCCCTAGGCCAGCACTGCATCTCTGCAGAAACCCAGGAGCCCTCCGATGACAGAGCAACTAGTGCTCCGAGCCTGCTAGACTGGACACTATTCCTCACCCAATCCATAGAAAAACTGTCTAATTCCCTGGCACAGACTATGCAGCAGTGTCCCTTGGCTAGCAGCCTTGTCCCACCCACCGTGTATCCCGCCCCTCCTGCATGAGGGAACACCGATACCACACTCTTCTGCTATTGGGTTATACAGCATAGCGGAAGGGCATTAGATCACGGGACCTCTTTGGACCTCTGTCACTGTGGTGCACTGTTCGAGTTTCCTCAGTTTCTTCTTCCTTTCTTCATGTTTCCCATTGTGTTTTTTTTATAAAACGTACCGCTATCAGTGTCTATAAAGTACCTGAACGTATTTTTTACAGAATCTGAGAACTTCAAATTCCCCTTCGCAGGTTCTTTTAGTTGTTTGATCTTTTTCTTTCGATGTCGCACAATTTCCTTGGTAGAATTTTTCATGGCATCAAATGTGTCTCTTACAGATTTGAATAAAGTACCTGTTGCTTTTGTTTTTACAATTTTGATTTTCTAACTTACTTTTTCATTTTTTTCCTTGGTTTTGATGTAAAGTCTTTCCCAAAAATATGATCTGTTGTATAAAACTGTTTTTTTTTCTGGCTATAAAAGACAGTCCTTTAAGTTTTCTAGTTTATTGTCACTTTTGAAGGAGGCAGCAGATGATCTCATACTTATTTCCTCAAGTCCTACACTGAGGGCTGGGACACACTCATCCGAGTTTGACTGACGAGACTCTGAACAGGCGAGAGCAGTGACCCTGAACGACCCCTTTCTCTGGACGGGGAATGCGATGCTGCACAGAAACACAAGCAGCTGTCATTCCCTGTCCAGAGAGAGAGGCCATTCAGGGTCACTGCTCTCGCCTGTTCAGAGTCTCGTCAGTCAAACTCTGATGTGAGTAGCAGCGTGTGTCCAAGTCCTTAGTTGGATGATGAGTGGACAATTACTGACTCTTTTCTTAATAATTAGGCTTCTTTTAAAGGCTCACTTTCTGCATTTAAAAAAAAATCCCAAATCTTTTGTATTTCCACCTTCAGATGTTTTCAGCTTCTTATTCTTTAACATTACAATATCATGTCTTCGCTCTCATCCAGGTTTTTGATCTGTTCTCGTTTCCTAAGATTTCAGAAAAGATAACTTATTCTTTGTAGGAACTCCCTTAGGGCCCTTTCACATCAGCGGTAATTTCAAATCGCGGCAGATGCGGTGAAAAAAATGCATCTGCCGCGATTACCGCATAACCGTGACACTTGCAGCACACTTGCGGCAAGCCCCATGCAATGTCTATGGGGCTTGCGGTAAGGGTGCGGCAGATGCAGCAAGTGCGGTCGCGAAAAAAAACGTGGCTTGCAGCGGTTTTTTTCGCGGCCGCACCTGCCACAAGTGCCGAAACCGCACTTGCCGCATCTGCCGCACCCTTACCGCAAGCCCCATAGACATTGCATGGGGCTTGCCGCAAGTGTCGCGGTTATGCGTTAATCGCGGCAGATGCGGTTTTTTCACCGCATCTGCCGCGATTTGAAATTACCGCTGATGTGAAAGGGCCCTTAGATGGTTTCCAGTGCAAGCTTTTTATTACTTTAGTATTTTCAGGCTAGTTGTTGGTTCATCTGCCACTAGGTCTAGATCACTTTATTTCTGTTTAAGCATGTGGTTCTCTTTACTGACCTTGTCCATCACATCGTCAAGAGATAGGACCATATCTTCTCGTTCTCCCAGGTTTTTGGTGAGCTGCTCAAAAACTTCCTTGTGTTCCGTTGTGGCTTCTTGCTCCCTTTGACTATGAAAGTGAACTGAGATGAAGGACTATCTGTTTCATTAATTTTTTTTCTACATCTTTTTGCTGTTATAATATCTGAATAATAACCTAAAATGTCCAAAGCCCATACTAATTTCTATAACTAATAATGATGATGCACTTGTTTAGATTGATGAGCAGCAACCTAATCCTTCTCTGTCTTGGGGTAACAGGCCGCTAACACCCAAATCCAGAGGGTATAGATTTCTAAGAATGTTGGCGCCACAGAATAAGATTAGAATAGTCACTCGCTTCATTGTTAATAGTGTTCTTTACTGGGTTGAGATGGAAAAACAGGTTCTGGCTGGAAGAATGTGTACTAGCTACTAGAGGAAAAGCTCGTGTTAAGATTATTGCTTCCAGACAAATCTTCTGGAATCTCCTCAATTGGGTCCAACTTCGTTACTCTAGAGACTCCCGAAGTGGATGATGTCTGTCATCACGTACAGCCTCACACTGGCTATCCTCACCGAAGGCGCCCTCATCACCCAGATGTTCAGAGTGTACAGCTGAGCCCTCTGGTGTAGGGCATGAGCTGTAATAAGTCAACTGCTCTTCCACTGCCTGTTTTTCTGAAGTGGAGGTCAGATTTTCCACTCTTGACATAGAAGCCTCCTTTTTGCAGACATCTGTCAATTCCTCTGTTGAATCTGGCTGCAAGTTTTCAGCAAATTAAGTACTATGTTCAAAAGGAAGGTTTGGGCATGGCCCAAATTCAGATTGTATGGTCTTTGTTTGAGCCCTCATGGTTGATAGTCCCCCCACATGAGGATTCACTATCACTTCAGTTTCCAGTCATTATATTTCACTGAGGCGGAGGTGGCTCCCATGTTATTACATGGACCCTCTGCTACTGTTTGGTTACGATTACTTCCAGACCCCGTGACATCTTTACAAAATATCTGTGCTTGGAGAGGAGCAGAAGCTTCTGAAGGAATAGGGCGGGAAGTGGCCACATGGGATGATGGGAGATGAAGTTATTAACAGGAAGTAGAAGGATCGATAAGGCGGTGATAAACTACAGGCTGGGCCATATATATGTATACACCTAAATAAAACAGGAATTGTTGGTGATGGCTTACTGTTTGTATAACATTAGTGTGGCACCCCAGGGGTTAATGTGCCACAGTAACAACACTAAGCGTTAATTCCCCACACAACACTACACTAGCACCTCCAGGCAAGAAGAGGGAGCTAAAGTTGCTTCCCAAAATATTCTGGGTGGAGAGGAAGTGGCAGTTAGTTCAGTTCCGGAGAGAACTGAGGGCAAGGACCTGGGTGTAAAAGGGCTGCGTTGTGCCCAAACCACAGTCCACGGTCCACTGTCCTCTTCCAGGCCAGCCAGGGTCTGAGGAATAGGAGAAGCAGAGGAACACACAGGACACGGAGTTACCCTAAACTCACCCCAGTGAAGCGCAAAGACCGGATATCAGATCCGCAATTGTGCCTGACACAAGCCGCACAGAAAACACGGGATAAGTGAACATTATATATTTTAACTGTACCACAGCGAAGCAACACAGCGGGGTCAGAGACACAAAGATAAGACTAAAGATGCCTAGAAAGTTTGGTACCAGTGAGGAGAGACCGGGCCGGCAGCCTAGCTAAAGCAGCAGTAGCAGGGCCACACACACAGCGCAGGAGTAGGAAGCCAAGGACCCAGCCAGGGTGGGAGCAACCCTGCCTGTTTACAGACTCTGTGGACAATATCTACTGAATACCATCTGCAGTAAAGACTTGAAAAACTACAAAACCGTGAGTCTGTGTGAAGGAGAGTAGGGCTTGAGCGCAAGGATTACAAACTGTTATCACCTCTACCACTACCCCTACCCTGCATCATTCATAGACTATCATTATCTCTGCCCATGGAGAGCCGTTACATCACCGGCTGCCAAACCTGCAGAACCTCAAGGGATAATGTCACCCTGACCACATACCACGGGTGGCGTCACGACTATATCCCCTGTAAAGAACCCCCAAACCAATACTTGTGGGCCCGGGACACGGTCTGGACCAAGACCACCATGATTCCCCGTGATACCCTGGTCTGGTACAGAGTACCCTGTCCCAGTGGGCTCCACATTAGTATATGGGAGGGTCAAAACTTTTCCAGATGGGCGGTGGCCATGGTGACCACTTTGATGTTAACCATTTTGGATTCAACTTTATTTTATTCAGTGGGAAGAGGGTCATGTCATATATCAAACGTATTGATAATTTCATAAGAAAAACAATGGTGTGCTTAGTTTTAATGTAACGTTATTCTTTCATGATATATTTACGAGTTTATGACCACTTACAAAATGTGTTGTAATTGCTGCTTATTGTGTTGGATTGTCGATGCAACACTCTTCTCCCACTATTGACAATGATGGCAACACCACACAAGAAATGCTATCACAGGGCTCTAGTATCCATAGTTTCAGATGTTGCACGTCTCGTATCTTCACAGCTTAGACAATTGCCTTCAGATGACTCCAAAGATAAGTTTAAGGGGGTCAGATCGAGAGACCTTGGTGGCCATTCAACTGGCCCACGATGACTAATCCACTTTCCAGGAAACTGTTCATGTAGGAATGCTTGGACCTGACACCCATAGTGTGGTGGTGCACCATCTTGTTGGAAAAACTCAGGGAATGTGCCGTCTTCAGTGCTTAAAGAGGGCAAGACATCATCATGTATCAATTTCAGATATCCAGTGGCATTGAGGTTTCCATCTGACCCCCTTAGACTTTAAAAATATTTTATGTGGTCATAAACTTGTAAATCACTCATGAAAGAATAGTTACATTAAAACCAAGCACACCATTGTTTTATGAAATTCTCAATAAGTGTCACACGACCTCTTCCCATTAAAAAAAACAAAAAAAAAAAACAGTTGGATCCAAAATGGCTGACTTCAAAATGACTGCCATGGTCACCGCCCATCTGGAAAAGTTTCCCCTCCTTCCATGTACTAATGTGCCACAAACTGGAATGGTAGGTAATATCAACTTCTATTTTATTTAGGTGAATCCATATAAATGTGATCAAGAGTGATGATACGGACTGGTATACATCTCTTGACCGCCTCCTTTGTGAAGAAGCGCAGGTCTGTATATCACAAGTGGCTTCTTTATTTTCCGACGCGTTTTGGAGTCAGACCTGACTCCTTCCTCAGGGATCCAACATTGTTATATTTAGATAAGACCCTGTTTGCACGCTTTCCTTTATAGTGTTGCATGTGCCATATCCATTAAATTAAGCAATCCTGTCCAATAGGTAGTGGAACACCACCTAAAGCTATGCCCCACTCCCAGGGAGCTACTCAAACCAAACAAAACACCATAATAAATGACTAAGGGCTCCATTTAGCGTAATCAGAGAATTCATTTATTAATGAGACAAGGATTAAGAACAAGGAGGAAGGGTAAAGTGCCCTGAAGGTACAACACCTGGAAATCTGATAGAATTGATGATTCTAAATGCCTAGAAAGATCCTTAGTTATTAGTCCCTATATCTATAGAATTGTTTCTTGTATATACCTTCCCACACAGGTCTGGAGTGATCCCAACCATCTATATTAGCAGCAAAAATGGGACACCGGTCAGGTAAAATATACCCTCACAATATACATTACTTCCATAGCATGGAATGATTGCAGTACAACATACTACAGGGTTACTGTACCCCTTATATAAAGTGCCTAGTATTAATTGCCACATGCCCATACATTAGCCACCAGACCCATAAACATGGGTTAAGGTATCATTGAGATACTCAAATGACCAAGTTAAAAGGATCAAGCATCCATCAATTTAATTACCTGGTCCATCGGCGGCCATACTTCCAGGGACACAGGGGGAGGTGGCATCTGACTTGGTAACCCCAACGTGTTTTGTGACCCTATAAAGTCTGGGTCACTTCCTCGGGGGGATTAGAAATGATCCCCAATACCGGCGCTTCTCATACACACCATATGCGCGTCACTGGATGTGACGTGATGCGACGCTAGCAGCGTCATGTGACCGGAAGTGACGTACCGCCCAGCTGGCTTGACACCGCAGCACCTCCCCCTCACCAGCGCAGCATCACAGGAACGCGCGCGGAGGCCAGGACGCGTACCCATGGCAACCGCGCGCGTCCCGAGATCGCATACACCAGCGAGGGGCACTGCAATAAACAGCCAGCCAGATGGTCACCAGGACCAAACACACCATCTGGTCGGTCAGACCCCCGCAGCACCAACCAGAGCCAGCGCCGCGCCACACATGCGCGAGCGGACGCCAGGACACGTAACCATGGCAACCGCTCACGCACGGCAGCCCAGACACGGACCCCACAGGCGCCGCTACATCAGACCCACCAGAGGGTCAGAAGTTCACAAGCTCTCACATATGTGTATATATGTAAGCATACAAATCAATCTGCACAAAGAAACTAAGTAAAAGTCCATGCAGCACACAGCTATCACCAATGATGCACAGTGCTAACAAGCCATATGTGTTTGAGGAAAAAATTCAAAACTTACGTTTTTCAAAAAACTCCATAATCTTTCTTTTAATCTGGAGTTCTTGGTACATACATTGGCCAATGTCTGCTTGCTCATCAACTACGACAAAGTGACTCCAGGTCTGATGAGCCCTATCTGACATCCAAGCCCTCCTTGTCCACCCCCCACCTCGCGGTGGGCGGGCACCATCTAAACCCTCCATCACCTGTAGGTTTAATGAGGGTGCACATTGCAGCAATGGAGTCTGCAGCTCCATATAATGCTTAGGGCTCATTCCATCTTTCAACCTTTGCTGCACATGGTCTGGACTAGTTAAGGATGACCTTGGAACCCCTTGGTTGCTAAGGGATTTCTTCTAGATGGAATACAAAAACTGAACAAACGTCTATCAGGTCATATTACTAAAATATGTACATACTGCCACATCTTCTTATGCACTATTACCTGTGTACCTCTGGGTCTCTGTAATCATTGTTTCTGGAGTAATACTCTTATCGTTGTACAACTATTGTGTGCTTGTACATGCCTCTATTTTTTTAGGCTATGATAATAGGTGCAATTTAGATGTAAGCTGGTACCTTATTTCTATATCCTGTGACCATTGTTTTGCAGCAGTGTTGATACCCACACACCTCGTATATAGTCAGTGGACTACTTTTTACTTGTGTTTTAAGTGTGTGTCTTTTATATTGCAGTGTTTAATAAAGCTTGTTCAAATTTTGCATTGATCCTGTGTAACTGGTCCTCTTTGGTTTTCTCCCACTCATTCATATCTGAATACTTATAGCTCTGGTGCCTTTAAAATACACCAAAAATCCTCCTTTTTGTAAAGCCACTCATACATTGGTGTTTGGCACAGAGCTGTGTACTAACTTATCTAGTGGTGCAAACTTAGATTAGCCATATTTTGGTTTAATCATCCAGGGCCTTGTCAAGTTCAGAGAGCCATGTTGCGTCATATCTGAATCCAGGGATGGTGTATCACAGTCCGCGCTGCTTGAAATGAACACTCAGAGTCTTGAATAAAGGAACCCCCTTCTTACTTTATTTGCCTACGTGTTTCAATGCTATTCCCAGCATAGTCATCGGGGCCCTGACACCCATATGGGGTGGTGCACCATCTTGTTGGAAAAACTCAGGGAATGTGCCGTCTTCAGTGCTTAAAGAGGGCAAGACATGTATCAATTTCAGATATCCAGTGACATTGAGGTTTCCATCTGACCCCCTTAGACTTTAAAAATATTTTATATGTGGTCATAAACTTGTAAAGCACTCATGAAAGAATAGTTACATTAAAACCAAGCATACCATTGTTTTATGAAATTCTCAATAAGTTTGTGTCACACGACCGTCTTCCCATTAAAAATGAAGTTGGATCCAAAATGGCTGACTTTAAAATGACTGCCATGGTCACCGCCCATCTGGAAAAGTTTCCCCTCCTTCCATGTACTAATGTGCCACAATCTGGAATGGTAGGTGATATCAACTCCCTATTTTATTTAGGTGAATCCATATAAATGTGATCAAGAGTGATGATACGGACTGTTATACAGACCTGCGCTGCTTCCACAAAGGAGGCGGTCAAGAGATGTATATCACAAGTGGCTTCTTTATTTTCCGATGCGTTTCGGAGTCAGAGCTGACTCCTTCCTCAGGGATCCAACATTATTGGCTCCCTGAGGAAGGAGGCGGGTCTGACTCCGAACGCGTTGGAAAATAAGGAAGCCACTTGTGATATACTTCTCTTGACCGCCTCCTTTATGAAGCAACGCAGGTCCGTATAACAGTCCGTATCATCACTCTTGATCACAGTTCACTGTCAATGTGTGGACCCTGCAGCAGCCATCTTTTTGCATGTATGCTGGTTCTGTCCTACACAATCCTCCCAGGTGAGCAATTATAAATTATATTTAGATAAGACCCTGTTTGCACTCTTTCTTTTTATAGTGTTGCATGTGCCATATCAATATAAATGTCCCACCCTGTACCTCTACCGGAAGGCAAAGTGGGTGAGGGTAAACTTTACTCTGTGATCTTTGACCCCTGAGTTATTAAACCATAAAGTAATGTCCATCTGTGGTTTTCTTTGAGCCAGACAACTGGCAACGTATCCAGCTCAATGTACACAAAGAGAAAAGCCAGCTAATGTAGAGGATAAGTGGTCACATTTCCTTAATGTTAAGTCTGACATTGAACTTGATATAAAAAGTGATATGCAAAAATGCTCATTATTCGATCAAGTAAAGGTGTGCTCAGGCATGCTCACTACTTTGCTGAGTAGAGCAATAGTTCATGCAAAATGCTTGAATCCCAGTCACCCCAAAACTTGGGCAAATGCTGGACAACTTGGGTCTGGTCAAATATTTGCATCTTGAAGTTGTCCAGGTAGGCTGTATAGTGCCAATGAGATGGGCAATAAGTCCATGCATTCCCTGCCTACTTTTAGACATTGAGACACTGATGCAAGACACCAACATGCATTTTTGTAACACTTTCTTTAACTTTTATTAAGAAAAGATGACTGGTATTTTAACTTCAAAATGGGGCCGTAACATTCGGCCTTAACATGGCACCACTCAACAAATCCAAACTGGACAATATTTGTCCATTTAAGTTCACACTGATTTATCTTAGTGAGGACAATCAGCACAAATGATATTGTAAATAGATTAGTCCAGTGGTCGCTATGAGGGAATTGAAGCTGCTCCTTATTTATTGTGCTTCACTCCATAATTGAAGAATTGTTCTGTCCCTGGTTTGATATGTGATTTAGCTACAAAAAGTATCAATGGGATGTTAACATCAATCTCATATTTAAGGAGAAACTTAAGATGGTCTTTTTTGCATGAAAAAAACAAACTGAACTAGAAGTGAAGTATAAACCTGCAGTATGTAGGTGTATGTTCACACAGACCTCAACCGCAAAGCCAAAGAAAAACAAATGAGCAGATACCCTAAAAAGAAGTACCGTATATACTCGTGTATAAGCCGACCCGTGTATAAGCCGACCACCCTACTTTTGCCCCCAAAACCTGGGAAAACCTATGGACTCGTGTATAAGCCGAGGGTGGACCCCAGCACAGGTATACAGCCCCCAGCAGTATGGTATACAGCAGCCCCATAGGTATATACAGCAGCCCCAGTGGTAGTATACAGCAGCAGCCCCAGTTGTATATACAGCGGCAGCTCCAGTAGTTAGTATACAGCAGCCCCAGAGGTATATTCAGCAGCCCCAGTGGTAGTATACAGCATCCCCAGAGGTAGTATACAGCAGCCCCAGAGGTATATACAACCCCAGTGGTAGTATACAGCAGCCCCAGAGGTATATACAGCCCCAGTGGTAGTATACAGCAGCCCCAGAGGTATACACAGCCCCAGTGGTAGTATACAGCATCCCCAGAGGTATATACAGCCCCAGTGGTAGTATCCAGCAGCCCCAGAGGTATATACAGCCCCAGTGGTAGTATCCAGCAGCCCCAGAGGTATATACAGCCCCAGGGGTAGTAAACAGGCCCCCCAGTGGTGGTATACTGGCCCTCACCAGTAATAAACAGCCCCGCCCCCTCCTTAGCATGTCCCCCCCCCCCCCAGGCTGCGGCAGCTGTCAAAATAACAAACTTTTATACATCACCTTCCGGCGCAGCTCCTCCGCTGCTCCGGTCCTCCGGTCCTCCGCTCGACGGCTTCTTCTTCCTTCTTGTGCCGGCTTCTGTGACCGCGCGCAGGAAATTACGTCATCTCCTGCGCCCGGTCACATGACACCGGCACAAGCATGAAGAAGCCGGCGAGCGGAGGAGCTGCGCCGGAAGGTGATGTATAAAGTGTTTGTTATTTTGACAGCTTCCGCAGCCTGGGGGGGGACATACTAAGGAGGGGGGGGCTGTTTATTACTGCTGGGGGACCCATAATAAGGAGGGGGGGCTGTGTAGTGAAATATGCACGGCATCCCCCCCGCCGCTGATGGACGGGGGGATGCCGTGCATATTCATTGCACTAATGAGGCGGCCCCACGTGACCGCCTACGGTCACCGCGGCCCCCTCCTGCCTCCTCCAGCCACCGGTGCAGCCCCCCCCCCAACAGCATACCGTATGACCCGTGTATAAGCCGAGGGGGGGACTTTTCAGCCCAATTTTTGGGCTGAAAAACTCGGCTTATACACGAGTTTATACGGTATATTGCAATAGTGCATACAAATGGGCTCCTTGCTAATATTATTTTGATCCAAAAAATGTCAAGGCCATACTTCTACTTCAAGGTGACTCCATCAGGATGGTACTATCCTAGGATCAAGTATTAAAAACTTTATCAGATGTCAAGTGATGTTGGCATGATCATGACTGAGTAGGGCCCGGGTCCTAACAGAACACCCAGGAATGGAAAGATCCATATTTTGCACTATTGCAATGTTTTCACTTATTTCATGGTATCTGCTTTTTTTTTTTTTTTTTTTGCATGAAAGATTAATCTTCCTTCCAAATGTTGAAGACCTGTCCGGGTGAGACCTGTCCGGGTGAGACCTGTCCGGGTGAGACCTGTCCGGGTGAGACCTGTCCGGGTGAGACCTGTCCGGGTGAGACCTGTCCGGAGACTCTGGCATCAGAACACATTTGCCTGTAAACATTCGCTCTCCCTTTTCTCAGCGGTCCATGGAGTCGTGACAGTAGTTTGCAATATGCTCAGTGTACCGACGGCAGGAGATGGATGGTCGTCATTTGTGCTGTCCTACAGGGCAATTTAGACGCAATCTGTTAATGAAAATTCCCTTCCTGGTTCTCAGGAACCTACACCAGAACTTGTTTAACAGGTCCCTAACTTCAGCTTTTAAAGCTGGTGGTTGGGTCGGATTCGATAGGATTCTTTCCTTCAGACTACTTGGGATTCTCTGAAACTCCAATCTTGGCAAGCACGAAAATACCGAGCTCTGATGGCTGTATTCCCTATACCTGTCACTCTGCATTCAACAGCAGCTGTCGGCAGGCCACACGCGCTCCACCGGGGTGCACACTTCAGACCACAGCAATTGATCTACATGAACAGGAGAGGAAGAAAAATGAGCCGCCACTCAGGAGTTAGTGCAGAGTCCTTGAATGGCGCAGTTCATGGGTGGGGGTGAAGGATTCACGACTATGGTGCAGTTTTGTACTGAAACCTGTGGAAGCGTTTACATCTAGCACTGGATTCTTAATAAGCGCTTAAATCTAGACCCAGTTGTACAAAAAAAAGAAAAATTATCTACCACCAACAGGGGGATTATGGCTAACTATACTAGTTTCTACCCATGGAAGATGATGCCCCACTGAAGTAGGCATCTTTCTGCTTTGGCTCGGTAGGCTCCCATCAGGAGTTTGACTTCTTTCAGTCAAACAACCTCTTCCTAAAGGTTTTTCTATAATTAGGAACAGATGGTTTAGGGAAGCCTTTCTTAACATCACCCGCGTTTTGCTAGAATGTCATCCAGCACAGGGCCAAACAAATGCTCACCCTGGCATGGAAAGCCACACAGTTTGGTTTTAGCGTGTGCATCCCTTCCAGCCCTTCAACCACAGGGCCCGATGAGCGAGGTTGATAAACAATCGGACCTGGCTTTCAATCAGAGAATTGGCTGAAGCATCAGCCAAGTAGGTTGCCCCTCCATGGAGCTGGGGAACGGAGGCTAGTAATTTGTCTCTAGGTGTATCTGCATTTTTCTGGTCTTCCAGTTAGTCGGACCATACCAGCATTGACTTTGCAATGCAAATGCTGGCTATTGCTGGCTTAAAGGATCCGGAGGATGACTCCCAGACTCTTTAGGAACATCTCTGCCTTTGTCAGATGGATATTTAAGGAAAACCCAGTCCTTCAGGGGTAGTACTGATCTTTTTGAGGAAGAGGCAACTGCTGCGTCTACCCTAGGTACTTTGCTTCACTCTTAGAGCTACAGTAGGAGTCATCAAAAGGGGTATTTTTACTTTGAAGAGGGAAGGAAACCCAGGTATACCATTTCTCCTATTCCTCCTAGATCTTTTACCATGTCATTCACAAAAAAGTGGAAATCCTTTCCTATTAGAGGCCTGCAAACACTAGTCTTGAGCAGATTTAGACTCTATGGAATCTACTATACCCATCGTAGAATGAACAGACCTAACTAGATTGTCTATATCCTGAATGGGGAAGCACGATCTCCCTTTTTCGTCGGATGAGGACAATGAAAGAAGACTCTACTGAGCCTTCCTGCTGCACATCCTGAGGAATGTGACTGGTCTTGCACTTTTTAGATTTATGAACCCCTCCCAAGGGAATTTCTGATTTCCTCCTTAATAAATAATTTGAGTTCAGAAGTACGAACAGGTGCTTCCTCCAGGGTCTGAGAAATGCAGGATTGACATAATTGCTTGGTATAAGCATCAGGAAGGGGATTACATACACAAGGCACACAGTCTGCTTTCTTTGGGATGTCTTCTTTTTAACCTAAAGGTACCGTCACACGCGGCAATATTGCAAGCAATTTCACTGGCAATTTGCTGGTTGCAGTGAAATAATGGACACGTTGTTCGATTTGTACACGGCAACAAAATAGAACAATGTGTCCATGATTTCACTGCAACCAGCAAATTGCCAGTGAAATTGCCTAGCAATATTGCCACATGTGATGGTACCTTAAGGGTACATAGAGTGATTCAGCATACCAGGTGATCAAATATGCATACACTCACCATCTGAAGCTTGTCTGTGGGATACCAGCTCTGAAGGTGGAGGCAGTGGCATTAAATGATTGGCCAAAGAATGTTAAATATGAGATATAAAAAAAAAAAAAATTCTAAATATTTAGAAGCAGATGGGGGACCTTATTAGATTTTACTTTTTACGTTATGGATAGTTTTTTTGAACACTGGCTTTTCAAGCTCTTTGGTAGAAAGTTTGTTAAAAAAAATAATATATTACCATATATACTCGTGTATAAGCCGAGTTTTTCAGCACAAAGAATGTGCTGAAAAGTCCCCCCTCGGCTTATACACGAGTCACTAACAAGCACTTGTGCTTGCTTTAAATGGCTCCTCACCCCCGCTTCCCTATGTCCTCCTGTCGTTTCATGCCTTGCGCTGTCCCCCCACCCCACCCTTCCCCCTGTTGAGCATCTTGTGCCCCTGCCGGTCACCGCCATCCTCCAGCTCTCGGATCACATCTCCCCCCGCTGTGCCATAACCAGATTGCTCCCCGATTGCAGCCATCCTCCAGCTCCCGGATCACATCTAACCACTCCCCAACCCCCCCCCCCCCTGCTGTGCTATAACCAGATTGCTCCCCGGTTACAGCCATCCTCCTGCTCCTGGCTGTGCAGTGCGGGTACCGGCCCGGATCCCTCCCCAGTTACGGTACCTGCATCCTCAGACCTCTCGGGCGTGCGGTCCCGGTCCCCCCGCCGTTTCCGTCCATCCTCTGTCTCCCGCGCTCCTGTGGTTCCTGTGCAGTAACCTCAGAGGGACTGGATCCCTCCGCCTCATCTGCACTGTAGTGAGGGGGCGCCCAGTGTCCCTCCGCCCTGCATAGGTTATGGTAGACCCCTGTGTCCAGGTCAGCACACACCCAAAAAGTCCCCTGTGGTCAGACTTTGATCTACTGGATCTGCCACAAAATTCCAAAAAATAGCTAATGTGAATGGTGTCTAAGGTCCCTTTTACATTGGTGTTTTTCACGGATTGCGGCAGATCTGGCAGATACTGTTGAGTCTTTGTAGAATTACAACTAGGACTTACGATATTTTTGTTGTAGGGCTTACGGTATACCATATTTTAAGAGTGGTACGGCATTATTTTTCAAAGTCTTTTTTTTTATTCTCTTAGAAATGGATGCCAGTACTTCTACTGGTACTTCTGTACCAAAACAGACTCAGGTCATATGAAGCTGCTTTCAAAATTAAGGTTGTGTCAAGAGCAGAAGAAAGCAACAACTGCATAGCAAGTAGGGAATTTTGCGTTGACGAAAAACAAGTGATGGAGTGGCGGAAAAAGAAAGCTGACCTGGAAAAGATTCCAAAGGCAAAAAAAGCTCAACGTGGTTCCACAACTTCATATGGGGCACTAGAGACTGAATTGCATAAATGGGTTATGGTGTGTCGTCAAAATGGTTACTGCGTAACACGCATGGGAATTCGCTTATGTGCCCTTCAATTGGCTAAAGAGGGCAGATTAAAAGCACCAGGCATTGAAAATTTTGTTGCGTCAGCAGGATGGTGTACCCGCTTCATGAATAGGTTTTCTCTGTCCTCAAGGTCTATTGGCAGCTTCTGGGAAATCTTTGTTCTTTGCCTCAAAGTGATGTAATTCCAGTCATTCGTCATAAAGCAACGAAAGATCCATAACTATGACCTGGGAGATATTGGAAACATGGATGAAACTCCCATGACCTTTGATCTTCCAAGCAACAAAATTGAACAAGTTTGGGAGAAAAAAACTATTTTACTCAGAACGACTGTGAAATGGATTTTCTCATTTCCTGTGGTTCTGTCATGTTTGGCTAATGGAACGAAACTGCGGCCTGTCATTATTTTTAAAAAGACCTTACCAAAAAAGGTCACATTCCCAGCATGAATTAGTGTGCGCACATGTAAAAGGCTGGATGGATGAAGGTGGAACCAAAAAATGGCTGGAAGAAATTTGAAATGGACGACCAGGAGCAGCCTTAAAGAAAAAACCATCACTGCTAGTCTGGGATATGTTCAGAGCCCACACATCTGAGGACATAAAAAAATTGGCAAAGTCGTCCCAAGTTACATTGGCCGTTATTCCAGGTGGGATTACATCTGTATTACAGCCTCTAGATGTGAGTTCAAACAAACCCTTCAAAGACCGTGTGCGAAAGATGTGGCATGATTGGATGTCATCTGGTCAAGCCCAACTGACAAAAACTGGAAATCTGCAGAAGCCCAACATAGAATTGATAGCAAAATGGGTTCGCGATGCATGGGAAGATATTCCAGAGGACATGGTGCAACGTGCCTTCAAGAAATGTGGCATAAGTAATTCTCTAGATGGCAGTGAAAACAGCGCTTTGTAAGGAGGACGACTGCAGCGAAGATGACGACTGCAAACTCTGTGATGATGATAATGTCTATGCTGACAACCTCACACCAGAAGAAGTTGAAGTTCTATTTGGGAGTACAGATGATGAGGAGGAATCCAGTTTTGAAGGATTTTAACTCTTGTATTTTAGCTTGGTTGCTGATTGAGCTCAGGGTTTTGCACTTTTCAAGTTTTATTGTTTATACCATATTGGTTTTGTGAGCCTCTTTTCCTCTTAGTTACCTTAGTTTACTGTTTCTATTTGAAATAAAAGTTCAAAATTTTATTCGTATCTATTTTCATTTTTGAAATTTTTCAGTATCGGTAGCTGCTGCATTTCATACCCTCGGCTTATACGCGAGTCAATAACTTTTCCCAGCTTTTGGGGGCAAAAGTATGGGGGTCGGCTTATACACGGGTCGGCTTATACACGACTATATACGGTATCTGTTTGTTATTGAAATGTTTTTGCTAAAGGAAAGCCATTTCCATGTCAAACTTTTCCCATCTTAGGTAAGGTTCAAAGTAGCAAGGGCTCATCCACAGAGCAATAAAGGCGATGATGCTCATCCTGAAGCAGTCTGGTCACCAGTAGTGATGCTACAGGCCCTGACTAATCTGAAAAATCTAGCTCAGCCATGCCAGTCACGCAAACAGTCAATAACAATCTGTGATACTTGCAGTTTGCTGAGAAGAAAATGCAAATGCTGTTTGCATCAATGTTGTGGTTTGTGAATCCAGCTCATCACATTCCACTCTGCTCAGATTTCCTCAGTTGATAGACCAGTGATCACATGGTCTGGTTTTAGTTATAGCTATCCAGGTGCACCTAATCATGACCTGTAGTGCTAGGAATAATGCTAGCCTCAATGGCATATTCATATCATATGCTGTATAATGGGAGATCTATATCTAATATATAATTACCCTAAGGCCACTTCCGTCATATTCGGCAGTGTTTCCGTCGTCGTATGCGTGGCTGCCACACTCGCAATGCCTTTGCGAGTCCTTCCAGAGTCTCTCACTCTCAGGACCTGAGATGTCACTGGTATGGGCGGGGCTATATCACATGACTGACATAATCAAAGGCACTTTCATTGCTGCAGTCAGCACAGGAGACATCATGCCGCTGTCTCACATCAGACATGTCCTCATCAATGATTCTCTGCCTCTGACATCCTGCGATCACAAGGGAACATACAGCTGACAGAGGACCCCGGACTGAGCCCCCAAGAGCTGATCTCCAGGATACAGGTGAGAGGAGGCTGCACAGGAGTAACGCTCTGTAGTGAGCAGCCTGCACAGGAGCAATGCTCTGCAGAGGGGAGGCTGCACAGGAGTAATGCTCTGCAGAGAGCAGGCTGCACAGGCTGCACAGGAGCATTGCTCTGCAGAGGGGAGGCTGCACAGGAGCAATGCTCTGCAGAGATGAGGCTGCTCAGGAGCAATGTTCTGCAGAGAGGAGGCTGCACAGGAGCAATGTTCTGCAGAGAGGAGGCTGCACAGGAGCATTGCTCTGCAGAGAGGAGGCTGCACAGGAGCAATGTTATGCAGAGAGGAGGCTGCACAGGGGCAATGTTCTGCAGAGAGGAGGCTGCACAGGAGCAATGCTCTGCAGAGGGGAGGCTGCACAGGAGCAATGCTCTGCAGAGGGAGAGGCTGCACAGGAGCAATGCTCTGCAGAGGGGAGGCTGCACAGGAGCAATGCTCTGCAGAGGGGAGGCTGCACAGGAGCAATGCTCTGCAGAGAGGAGGCTGCACAGGAGCAATGCTCTGCAGAGAGGAGGCTGCACAGGAGCAATGCTCTGCAGAGAGGAGGCTGCACAGGAGCAATGCTCTGCAGAGAGGAGGCTGCACAGGAGCAATGCTCTGCAGAGGAGGCTGCACAGGAGCAATGCTCTGCAGAGAGGAGGCTGCACAGGAGCATTGCTCTGCATGAGGGGAGGCTGCACAGGAGCATTGCTCTGCATGAGGGGAGGCTGCACAGGAGCATTGCTCTGCATGAGGGGAGGCTGCACAGGAGCATTGCTCTGCATGAGGGGAGGCTGCACAGGAGCATTGCTCTGCATGAGGGGAGGCTGCACAGGAGCATTGCTCTGCATGAGGGAGGCTGCACAGGAGCATTGCTCTGCATGAGGGGAGGCTGCACAGGAGCATTGCTCTGCATGAGGGGAGGCTGCACAGGAGCAATGCTCTGCAGAGGAGGAGGCTGCACAGGAGCAATGCTCTGCAGAGGAGGCTGCACACGAGCAATACTCAGCATGAGTGGAGCCAACATGCTGGTGAAAATGCCGTGGCGGGGAAGACTATGACCCGCTGGTAAGTATGACAGGCAGAGTGCCTCTGTCCTCTGCTGACCACTCTGCCCGCCGCACTGCGCTGACCACTCTGCCCACCCCACTCACTGCTAACCACTGAGCCACCATACTCCTGCTAACCACTGAGCCACCGCGCACTACTAACCACTGAGCCACCGCGCACTGCTAACCACTGAGCCACCGCGCAGTGCTAACCACTGAGCCACCGCGCAGTGCTAACCACTGAGCCACCGCCCAGTGCTAACCACTGAGCCACCGCCCAGTGCTAACCACTGAGCCACCGCCCAGTGCTAACCACTGAGCCACCGCCCAGTGCTAACCACTGAGCCACCGCATACAGTGCTAACCACTGAGCCACCGCATACAGTGCTAACCACTGAGCCACCGCATACAGTGCTAACCACTGAGCCACCGTATACAGTGCTAACCACTGAGCCACCGTATACAGTGCTAACCACTGAGCCACCGTATACAGTGCTAACCACTGAGCCACCGTATACAGTGCTAACCACTGAGCCACCGTATACAGTGCTAACCACTGAGCCACCGTATACAGTGCTAACCACTGAGCCACCGTATACAGTGCTAACCACTGAGCCACCGTATACAGTGCTAACCACTGAGCCACCGTATACAGTGCTAACCACTGAGCCACCGTATACAGTGCTAACCACTGAGCCACCGTATACAGTGCTAACCACTGAGCCACCGTATACAGTGCTAACCACTGAGCCACCTGTATACACACAATTTCACCGCACTCCCCTAAATATTAGTAAATAAACTATATATGCATTCTAGACTACCTGATTCTTTAGAATCGGGCTCACAGCTAGTTACATATAAATGTATAATTGCTAAAGAATTAACACAAACGTATTTGTCAAATTTAACTAAATTTCACTGGGAAGCTTACTAACTGGATAATGGTCATGTCTTGAAAATTGTGAGTGGTAGATGCTTAGTCTGGTTAGTTAGGTATGAAGAGATCTAAGATGGGACAAAGTCTTTGTGAAGAGGTGAGTCTGTAGTAGGAAGCAGTGGGCTCTATCTCAAAGGCAGAGGACAAGTCCAGAAAGGACTGCAGAATAGTGTCACTGGGTTGTGGTAGTTAGTAGGTCATTGTTGATTTTAGTGCAGTTTTTCAGTTGATTGATGTAGTCAGAAGCAAGACTGTAATTGGCAAAATGAGAAGGAAGAAATGTAGGACAATCCCAAATGGGCATGCTGTCCAGGTAGTTTTGAGTAATAGGGGAGAAGTGATAAGGGGTGATTGCTAAACAGAGGATGGGTCAAGAGAGGCCTTTTGAGGATGTCTGATGAAGGCATGTTTAAAGCATGAAGGGATGCACCAATGTTTAGTGATGTTTTTAAAAAAAAAAAAAGGTTGGGGTTGAGACTGCGGTGAGGGTGGGGCAGGAAAAGGTTAAGTGCACACTTTGTCGTATGTGATCTGGGTAGTAGAGGAAAGTTTATATTTCATAGAGATGAAGCTGGTTTTGGGGAAGAGGACTGAGTAGTTGAGGGGCTGTGGGGACTGTGGGCCAAAGCTTTCTCTGCCTCTTTCATTTAGTGGATCAATCACATCAAAGTATTCAGCTGCTGGAAGAGGGAGGACGTGTTGGGAACAGAGAAATTAAGGTGTTGATAGAGATTAAAGAAGCTAGAAATTAAATAAGTTTATTTTGCACCAGTGCGGACTTGAAATTTATGAATTTGTGACCCCATAGTTAGATCCCACTCAATATATATAACATATATAGCACATCATCCTATCAATCCCCGTATTACAGGACCTCATGACCTATGAATACATAAATATCCCCCATAAAAAAAAATTCAAAATTACACATCAATTAGTATCTTATCTGTAAACATCCAAGACATAGTTCTTGGTTATAGGTATATTGTTTTCCTTTTTCTTCCAGTATATTAATTGTAAGTCCACTCATCACACTGCATTCATCCAATATCAAATGGGAATAATGTGAAATGGTGCATGGCACTAAAATTTAAAAATATTTATTAATATTAAAAGTGTTAAAATATATTCTAAATTTACCCAAAGATATCACTATCCTAGACTTCACAAAAATGGAATAAACCTATTGTATTCATTGAAACCCAAAGGGGTCAGTTTGTAATCGCCAGATCCAACGGGTCTCCATCTGACCCAACCTAGTTAGATTACCGCCCCTAATTGTTGGCATAATACAATCAATACCTCTGACACGGAGGGCCCTACTGTTGCATGAGTGCTTTAATTGAAAGTGTTTAGGGATGGTTTTCAATTTGTCACTTCTTTGGCTGTTTCAATCCCTAGCACATGTTCGCGGACCCCAACTTTCAATTGTCTGGTGGTCATACCAATGTAAATCATTGGACGGGAGCATACAGCAAAATAAATTACCGCTGATGTCTCACAGGTGATAGAGAATATAAAATATTTAGAAATCTCACCAGAGGAGTTAGAAAAGGATGTTGCCCTGTTGATATTTGGGCATGCCACGCATTTACTGCATGGCCTACATCCATTCGTTCTTTCAAACCTGTCCAGAAAAGTTGGTTTTTCCTCACAATCATAGTGACTCTTTACTAACAAATCTTTTAAGTTACTACTCCTCAGTGTCGCTATTTGTGGATATTAGAGCAGACCCCTTGCTAGCTAAAATTTTGCCCAAAGGACATGCCATGATCTTGTCAAAACCTCTCATTTTGTCAATTGTCGGGTTATAATCTGTTAAACGTCTATAGCCTCGAAATTCCACCCGTTTTGTATCATAGAGTAATCTAATCTATTCCTTTCGGTGTATTTAGCTCTGATATGCCTTCTTAATGCACCTTTTACTATAACCTCGTTCGAGGGATCTGTTGGTCATTATTGTGGCTTGTGCCTCAGTTGTAATCGCCTGAATATATTCGTCTCAGACGAAAAAATTGGCCCGTTGGAATCTCTTTGATAAGATGTTTAGGGTGTGATGAGGAAGCATGGAGTAATGTATTCGTTGAGGTGGGCTTTCGATATAAATTAGATTCAAGAACCCCATTTTTATCCTTGTATAGAGTCACATATAAGAAATCTATTGATTTTCCTTGAACATTGGTTCGTCAATTGTATATTGTGCTCGTTGGAGTTCAATATCATAATGAAGTCTTTTAAGGACTCCTCATTATCCTAACAGATCCAGAATATGTCGTCAATGTACTGTCCAAAAGGGGACATGGTCCATTGTCGACTCTGGATCTGACAGGAAGAGGCCCCTCTCCCACAGCCCCAGGAACAAATTGGCATAAGCTGGCGCAAAATAAGTGCCCATAGCAGTTCCCTGGAGCTGTAGGTAGCAGGACCCCTTAAATATGAAAAAATTGTCCATGAGGGAGAACTCCAACAGGCACAGTACCAACTCAATAGTATCAGCCAGATGTTGAGACATTCCCAAGTAATATCTTACTGCTGCCACACAATCAACATGTCGAATGCTAGTAAATGGGGGATTCTACGTCTCCTCTTACCAATATTGACTCTTAACCTAGGCCATCCACTTTTTTGAGGAGATCCCTGGTGTCGAGAGTGAAAGATGGGAGTGTTTCCACTAGGGGTTGCAGTATGCCCCCAATCCATTGATTCACTTTTTCAAGATAACTGCTGTTACCCGAAATTATTGGCCGGTCTGGAGGAACAGATAGATTCTTATGAATCTTGGGAAGCATATACATTGTAGCTATTTTGGGCTCGACTACTTGTAGTGCTGAAGCCAGCTCACTAGTGAGAACGCCGCCATCAACTGCTGACTTTAAGATCGTAATTAGTTCAGCATTGTATTTTGCCAATGGATTAAACGTCAGCTTCTTGTAACATGTTTGACTTTTAAGCTGCCGGAAAGCCTCATTTTCATAGAGAGCCTTAGGCCAGATGAAGACGTTCCCACCTTTATCAGCCGGCTTCAGTGCCACATCCGATATCATTTGTGTAGTTCACTCAACCTTTCTCTCTCCCTAATGGAGAGATTGTCTCACCCTATGACACCGTATCTCCTCAAATTCCTTAGTGACTATTTTTACAAAAAGGTCAATGTGAGCACATGCTGAAAGAGGGGAAATTTCTAGATTTAATCTTGGAGGAATCTTACCTCTTATTGATGTTGTGTTGTGCTCAACCAGATCATTAAGGTCTCTCAATATCTCCTATTCCTCTTCTAATGGGAAGAGTGTGTGCAGATTCATCAAGTATCGTTTGAAAAATAGAGATTGTGCAAATATATTTAAAACTTTGATTGCTACAAATGTGTCAAAACTCGCCACCGGTGCAAATGTAAGGCCTTTAGACAACAAAGATATATCTTCAGATGTCAGCACATGTGAAGTCAAGTTAATTACCTTGTTGTCTTTTTTTTGTTTTCGCCATGGTCCATCGGAGACCCAGATTTATTTTCCCTTTTCTGGCATTCAAGGTGTTCTATCTTATTCCCTCCATTTGCACCGGAGCGGGTTCCACTTCCAGGTCTAGGGGCTTCAGATTGGTCACTCAAAGATGTAACCGATGATTGTGAGGCCCTGCGTTCATCGTTTTTAGGTGGTTTTTGGTTTTTTACATATATCCATCTTATCGAACCGATCTCTCAAATCTCGTTGATACTTTGTATGAACATCCTTAATTTTCTTCACACAACCCTCAAGTCTCTTCTCTAACTCCGCATCATATTCAGCCAATTTTTCAGCCGTGCACATTGCCTTGAAGTCACCCTGTTTTTTATCCAGTTTTCCTTCAATTTCAAGCAGGGTACTAGAATTCAACTCTATTAAGCGCTCCATAAGTGTTTCAGAGCATTTATCACATGCTTCATCCCAACGTGTTATAATATCCTCATTTTCAATCGGGAAAGATGGAGTTACTTTGACTCTAAGCCCTCAATCTGGTACCGTGTAACGGTGCCTTTACACAGGGAAGGACACAACAAGCAATAGCTGCGATAATTAAGACAAGGATAACGCCTATCTGAGCAAGCCATCTGCCATCCTTTCATCCACGAAAAGTATTGGTCCTGGGGGTCTTCTACACCTGAAATTTTTTCAAATTCTTTTTGTAGAGAATTCAGTTTCTTCGTGGCTACTGTAAATTTACCAGTGGGACCTGTATTATCTGGGATATATGTAGAACATGCAGATTTTACAAATGCCTTCTTTCTGCTAGTATGTCAAGGGCCATTCTGAAATGCCAATATCAATCTAGGGTCTAGTTAGTCTGCTAAACCTTGAAGAGCTTTTCTAGTGTAATTGACAAATCTCTGATTTTAATGGATATAATTGATGGTCTACAGTTTTATGGTCACTAGCGGTAAGAAGTTATTCGAAATCTTATTTTATTTGATCTCTGGCTTTAAATTCATCCGGTACCCCCCTCGGGACCCCTATAGTATCAATAGAACTGTCTTTAGGTTATGAATTTATACCACATTTTGTTCTGTGGAGATCTCATGAAGTTAGGGCTTCCTCACATTCTACTGCTATATAGAAGGGCATTATGTCTTTGGCTAGTGTACATTCTCCTATCCATTCTCCTTCTAAATGAGTTCTGATCTTCATGTCTCCACATATCCAGAAAACATCAGAAATAGACTGGTTGATCAAATCTCCCCTGCTTGCATTACTATAGTTGCAACAATATCCCTTTGTGAAATTACCCAAAATGTGCTCCCTTTGGTACTGGTATAACAGGTGTATTTTCCCGGGTATATGGTAATGCCTTCACCCCAGTTAGGTGTTTCTGAACTATGGGGTGCTTTTTTCCAGTTTTCACAATTCGTTTTGACAAGAGATTTGTTAGTGAACAAACTCAATGCATTTTTCCACATCTGGGGGTATGTCTAGAGAAACTCATCCCAAATGGAGTCTGCACATACAAAGCAATTTCATTTATTATATTGATTGGCTGTATATTTCATCCACTTCAACCATAAGTTGGTGTCAGTGAATCCTGTTTGAACTGCAAGAATATCTTCAAATGTATGATTTGCAATGGCTATCATTTTGTAAAAATTAGTGTATACGGAAAATTAGGGAGTTTGAGTGCGTATTTGTTTTGTTGACATTTTTTAGGTCTGCTAATTTGAACATACCCAACTGGCACACATACCATATACATGTGCACCAAGCAGATAGGTGCCCTTACTGCCAGGTTCAGGATTCTTTAGGTTGAGGACTAAAGGGTTACATAGGCCAACAGTATCACAGGGCTTGAGGACTTTTGTAGGGGAGAGTGTCATCCTAGTGAGTAGGGATTTGCCCTGTGGGCCTTGTTTATTTAAGGCAGTGTTTGGTCTATACCCCCAATCTTCACCAGTGTTCCATCTGACCACCCTCCATGAGCTACAAGTTTGTCCCCATCCATCTCCCATAACACATATATACTGTTGTCCTGATCTCAGCTGTGCTTGTTGACTCATCGTGGAAGGTGAGGAAACCCATCGAGTGTCGCACTGTACTAAATCACAAAAATCAAATTTAAAAGAAGCAACGTGTGCAGTGGTGTAACACGAGAATGTGATCAAACCGCCCCCCCCCACCCCCCTTGCCTGGGTGATTGCGACCTGTTTTGCTCCTACAAATGAGTATAGAATGGCAAAGGACACAATGTTAAATATCCTTTAATTTTTGTAGAAGGTTCTGATGGAGGCACAGACATCTTGCAGTTCGAGGTGTGTATCCACATTGGTCTTCCTTCAATTTTGACTGAAGTAGGAGTGGTCAGGAGCACTTACCAGCATGTAGTCACCAGGTTGGAAAATGAGAGTACCTTCACTGGAATCTGGATCTGGAATGGATGAGAAAACTTGTGCATGTGTTAGGCTGGGTTCACACTTGCATTGTGAACGCAGCATCCATGACCACAACAAAGCACAAACATAGGAACGCATAATGCCTATCATGAGAATGCATAGTGCCTGCGTGTGGCTGCATTCAGGTGCATTTGCATTTGGCTGCACATAATTTGTGCGCTTGCTGAACGCAGAATGTTGGTCTTTTTGGGTGTGTGGCTGACTGCTTGTTTTATTCTCAAGCAGACAGCCGTGCACGTAAAATAAATTGAAGTGAATCTGTGCACCGTGCTGTTTGCTGGAAAGCGCACAGATGCAGCAGAAGTGATCAAATGTCATCCCCAGGTAAATCCTGTCCTGGCATTCTCTCTCTTCCTCATCTTTTCTCTTTTTTTCTTTCCTCTTTCTTCCTCCCGGCCGCCACCACTGATCTCCTTCTTTGTTGCCGCTGATCTCCTCATCCTCCTGGCCACCGCTGCTGATCCCCAGCGGTTGCAGAGAGATCATCAGTGGCAGCAAAGATGATCAGCGGCCTGGAGGAGATGTCCACCGCTGACCGCCACCTCCCGGTTGACGAGACCGCTGATTGCTTGGCAGGGTGCACTCACAATGACATTCTGATGTGAACGCATGCGGACAGTCACCACTCTGGTCTCATGAAAATGTCTGCGTGTGGCACCACGTATGTGCCCCATATGCTGTGGTGCCAAATGCAAATGTGAACCTAGCCTTACTGACCATACTTTAGTAAAGGCAATGACCTAATTTACAAGAGTATCACTTCCTAGCTAGCTGTTGTCGAAAATATTGACCCAACCTTGGAGGACCCCTGAACAGAAGCTTTTATGGCTCGAGTCTAATGGGACCCCTTGGGGTGTTTCTGACTGAGGATAATGCAATGGGCAAAATGTCTGTTCATGGAAGTTTGACCTCCTGACTTGCTTTCAGTATTTTGTTTTTAAAGGTGCCATTTAGTCTTTGTACCATTCCCAGAGCAGTGGTATAGTAGAGAGAATGTAAACCCAAATCAGCCCCTACCATTTTTCATAGTTCCTCAGTCAGTACTGCAATGAATGTGGGTCCTTGGTCACTCTCAATTACCTCAGGGAGCCCATATCTGCATACTACCTCAGTCATTAGTCTCAACAGTCACTCTGGCCATCATGTTGCTTACTAGATATGCTTCAGGCCATCCTGAGAACATGTCAGTGACTACCAGTACATAATTGTACTTCCTTACTTCTGGCATTTGAATTTGATTTGAATTCTTTGAAATAGAGTGGTTTACCCAAATTTTTGGGTAACTTTGAGTTGGTGCTAGATTGCATTATGCACACACAAGGCAGTACTTGCAATATTTTTGAGTGACCGTAGAAATCCCAGGTGCCATGTAAGTCTTCCAAATCAAGTAAGTCATCTGATTCTTGCCTCTATGGGTCATACTGTGTGCCCATTCAGTCACCGAGGGGTACAGATTGGAGGAAGAACAAAAAGGATGAAAATGGAGTCTACAGGGTAGACAGATCTATTTGTACCTGCTACTTGCCACAACTTCTTTTCATCTGGTGTCTTGTCGTGATGTAGATGGATAAACGTCATAAGAGACCTTTGAGGCTCTTCAGTGTCTTGAGACACAAACACTACTGCTTTTTCTTTCTTAACATATGCTGTAGATTCATTTTTTGCTTTTTTGTCAGCAAAGTAGTCCCCCCTTGCCTCTAGAGAATCCAATCTCACATGAGCTTTGATCTTGATCACCGCAACATATGAAGGTAGCTCTAAAGCGGCCACAAGTTCTTGTATGGCAGCAGCATGTTTTACTGGAGTTCCACTGGATGTTGGGTATCTTCTGGCTGCCCAGATACTGCTGAAGTCATGAGCCACTCCGATAGCATATCTTGAATCAGGAAGTGGCAGATAAGATGGTCAATATCTACACTGACAAACCAGTGTCAAAGCCTTTAGTTCTACTTCTTGTGCAGACGTGTGATGGTAGGGATCCAGCTGGGACGACCTGGCCATGTTTAACCAAGGCATATGCCATATGGAATCTACCGGTTTCCTCTACAAATCTGGAACCATCAGTGAAGAACATCAGGTCTGCATGTGGGAGTGGGTCTACAGACAGGTTTTTCTTGGAGGCTGCTTCTTCCTGCCTCTGCTTGAGACAATCATAATCCTCTGAGTGTGCAACAGTGTCTTTAAGTAGAGCATCCGTATCCTCATCCACACCCCCCCTGGAAAGAGGAAGCAGCGTGGACAGGTTGTGGATATTGCAGAGGAAAAGAGTGACATTATCCAGAATCAAGGGGGAACTCTGAAGTCTCATATGACGTTGCAGCGACAGGTGTTTGAGTCTGGTCAAGAATAGCTTTCATGTCATGTGGGGCCATTAAGAGAACCGGATGTCCTAGGATGATATCAGATGTTTTCTCCAGAAGCACATATGCAGCATGTATGGCTCTGAGGCAAGTCAGGGAGGTTTGGGACACAGTCCAGGTGGGCAGAGTAATAGCTGATAGGTCTTGGGCCTCCCCCATGTTTCAGTGCTAGGACTCTGGAAGCATGTCCTGCTACTTCCCTGCAAACACGTAAAAAAGTAGCTGGTAATTTGGGATTCCAAGAGCTGCTGCAGACTGTATGGTCTGTTTTAAGAGCATAGAAGGCTTCCAGAAATTTGGGACATAGTGAAAAAGCTGAAATCTTGGTCTTAGTACAACGGTTGCATCAGCTTGGAGGCATCTGGAATCCATTGGCAACAATGTGATAAGTCCTAAAAAAAAGGTTGTAACGGCTTAGGTCCTTTTGGCAGAGGAACGGTCTTGATAGCAAGTTTCCTTTTGACCCGTTAGGTGTTTCAAGTTTGTAAGGATACAGTGGCCCAAAAACACAATGTTGGGCTGACACCACTGGACTTTGTTGGGGGCAATTTACAGTTTTGTTGTTGTGCAAGATGAAGGAGACTAGACTCTTCAGCTGTTGCCTTATCAGGACAACATGGTAGGAGATCATCCACATACTGAAGGAGGACAACTTGATGTCTACAGCCATGGAGAGAGATTAACAGAGGTAAGGGCCTGAGAGGAAATGGCTTGGTGAGTTCTGTGCTCCTTTTAGTAATACCATCCAGGTGTATTGTGATCCTCTGTAAGTGAAGGCAAACAGGTACCAATCTCCTTGTAGTGATACACTGAAGAATGAATTGGCCAGATCGATGACAGTTTAACGCTTTGCGTCTGATATTTGACAGCCCGGAGATCTTGAACCACAAGATAATTCAGGGTTTCTTATTTTAATGTCCTCTTCTTTACTGGGAACAAGGTTGTTACAGAGAGAAGTACATTTGTCTAGTGCCCCATTCACCAGGAGAGTATTTGAGTTCCCAAAGGCTTTCTGGGAAGATTTGAGTGGGTATTGGGGCACCCTAGAGAGTTGAGCTCCAGGTTTAACATTGACCTGTACCAGAGGTACAGCAAGACTTCATCTGGTGGAACACTTGAAGCAGTGTTAGCAGCTTCAGCCATCATCATAAGCAGAGTTGCAGCTTAAAGTTGATACTCTTCGCTCGGATCGAGCGGGTCAGTAATGGTGAGACTGTATGATGAATAGGCTATGTTCACTCTCAGCTAGTGAAGATCTGCACCGAGAAGGTTAGTAGGACAAGTAGCTGACACCACTAAACGCATACACATCTTTGTATGGTCCAATTTGTACTTTGCGGGTGAGCATGTTAGAAGTAGGCCTACCATCCACTCCCATGTAACAGCTTCAGAGGATATCCGATCAGATTACAGGACCTGCCTTTTCCAGATGTCACTTCTGGCTGCACCTGTTTCCACAAGAAATGGTAAGCATTTACCCTGAACATGGATAGTTACTTTGGCTGTTAGAACAGACAGAGAAGCCAAAGTAGTGGAAACAGCTTGCCCTTGTCCTATCGGATACTTAGATCCATCAGAGCAGTGGTGTGATTGACATTTGGATGCATCTGAGCTTGTGGTGGTCATCTGTAGTATTGGTCATTGTGATGAGGATAGTTGAATCTGCGATTATCCTCATTGTGGTTCCTGAATCTGTGTCCTGGAAGAGGGGCCCTACAATCCTGTTTTTGGTGAATACCACAATTGAAGCCGACATCTTTAGTATGAGGCAATGGAGATGTCTTGTTTTGATGCTGCAAATTAGTCCATAAAATAAGGGTCTTTTTGTGAGGTTATTGTAAATTTGTCGGAGTGTTTTTTCGAATCCCTTAGAATTTTTCACATTAAGATCCTAAGGATGTCTTAATGAATAGCTAATTGCTTCCTCAGAGCTTCTTGAAGGCCTTCAACAAAAGAGGAGAAAAGCAGTGTCCGTTGAGCTTTGATGTGGTTACTGAAACGAAGGTCATTAAACATTTGATTTAGACATAAATGATATCTCTCCACTGACTCCCCTTACGTGACATCCTTGAAAGATGTTGACTGATTTCTGTAGAAAGGAATTGGCTGTTTTTATGGATCTGGAAGTTGGTTCAACTGGGTACCAGCTTGCTGGGATGTAAACATCATGCATAGAGTGGGCTCCTCAGACATGGGTATTGGCACTGTCGGTGGCACCTGGGGCAGGAATAGAGGTGGCAACTGGAGTACAGATGTAATCACTTGTGTATGAGGAACAGGGGAGGTAAGTTCTGGAATTGGGGGCTCTATTTGGGCAGCTCCAATATCATGGAGTGGAGTCCAGGTGACACAGGCAGTCTTAAGTTTTAACAGTTTGGTCCTCATTACTAATTCACTTGATTTCAGAAAGGCCGCAAATGCTTAGGGGGTTACACTTGTTAATTATAATTCCAACAATCTCTCCTGCACATGCATGAACAATGAGTCTGAAAATGCCAACACCAACAGCGCGAATTGTCAAAGTATCAATCTGCTCACTAATATAAATAAACTCTAAGATACAAGTTATTGCAGCGTGAAGATGTTGAGCACTGACATGTGGACGTGAGGGGTCAACGTAGGGATCACAGCATGTATGATCATTCTACAAGGAAGATTGCCAGATTTAGTCACTGCTATGTCTCCAACAGCTATTTGACCATGTGACTCAACAATGATTAGACTGTCAGCTTGAATAGTCGACCTTCCTGCTTCCATTCTATCTCTAGCCACATTTCAGTTGTGCTCTAACCAAGGGTTGGCAGCATTAACAATAGCGTCTGTTTCCATGTCGTAATGTCACTTTTGCTCACCATTAACAAGGGTCCCTCAGGAAGTTCTTTAACAATGGGTTTCCAACATTCCCTCCCTTCTGTTCTTCCTGTGATGTTGGTGCCCCCACCCCCTAGATTGAGCCCTCCCTTGATTCAGTGGGCACCATTCTGTGCAGGTGTGTGCTTGGCTGTGCGAGCCTGTCGGGTACTGGTAATAGAGTTAGGTAGATTGTGTGAGTATACTGTTGCAACAGAAGCATTGGGAGAAGAGGTTGCTGCTTGAAGTAAGTAGTGTGGGTGTGCAGATGAATTGCCATTGAAAGTGACAGTGGAAAGGGTTGGTGCTGGGAGTGATCCAGATGGGAGTATTTCTGGACTCACGATGGGAGTGATGGGGGAAAGGGATGGAGGGTGACCGGACACTGTTGCAACAGGATATAGAAAAAACCTTGCACACAAAAAAAAACGTACTGGATTTATTCCAAAGGCATTTTATTGAGATTCAGGTTCAAGGTATTGTATCATATGTTTTTGAAGTTTCGGCATTTATTCATGCCTTATTCATAATCACTGTAAAATTATAACCAAAATTGACAGTTGTGAGTACAGATACATATAGAGCAAACACAATTCATAACAATCCATCAAAACAATATGCCTTCTATAGTCCACATATACAACTCATTGTTACATACACAAAGTAAAATCTAGAGCTTGACATATATAGTCAGAGGGTCACTGGAAAAGAAAAAGGAATTAATACCTTCTCCCGTTAATCTTCAAAATCGCGGATATGATACAACACTCCAGTATGAAATGAAAAATCTCAAGTACATCTGTCAGATATAAATGACCAAATTAATACAAGTATATCTCATATCAGAAGTATCACATAGAAAAAATCAATCATGAAAGGAATATATATAGAATTCATATTCTATTCCAACGTCATTTCAGGTCATAACATTTCATCCCAGGAAAACTGGTATATATTCTTATTCAACATAATAGTATCAGAATTCCATCATTTTTTTATATATCTTCCCAGGTGGGAAACGGATTGTCAACCTGAACAATCGGATAAATAAAGTCTAATGAGGACATCCATCATGGGACTTTTACATCATACACATCTGATTAATGTTATCCTATGTTATAAAGACAGGAAAAAAAAAGAAACAAAAATATTCTCATGAATACAAATACCTCAATAATCTGCTGATCCTACTCGTATCACTCAAGGGGAAATAAGAACTGGACCCCAAAGGAATCTCTCACCGTGATATCAGGAAATCACCATAAATCAATACTGTTGTATTACATTAATACATGCTCATTTATAACATCAAAATGAATTACTGTGGGGAGTAGTGTACCTACTTGTCTTCACTATCCGTATAACGGTTTATGTAGATGAATAACGTCTGTATACAATATATATCATAGGAACTATTTCTAAAAAAAGAAATAAAAAGGAAAGGGAACCAAGTATATGTTGATAGCATCATATCCATACACTACTACCCCTAACTCCTGATTCAAGTCACTAAGGGTATAGTCCCCCCTGGGTGATAACCTATATTATTAATGTGTCCTTATTTATGATATAATCATCTCCCATAAGTCACATTTCATTCCTCATTTAATCTCATAATGTTCATTGTCTTATAAATCCATACATGTATATCCACTAACCTGTGGTTTGATTAGAGGGGTAAATGTATCATTAGGAAAATCCAAGTCCTGCAATGTGTACCAATACGTTATTAACCAATAATATAATAACAAAAATTCTTTTCCATATGTACCAAGCTTCCCATGCATATCCACACTTACTGGTCAAGAAGTATAAGTAAACGATGCCCAAGCGGCCGTCCCCTCGCTGGTATGTGAGGTGGACGCTGCCATTACCGCACTTTATTCCCCAGCGTCCGGAAGACATCGCGTCATGTGACGCATCACGTGATCGGACGTAGATACTCCCACTTCCGGCACTTGGAACGCGGAAGATCCACGAACAGGCCCGGGTGCGCATGCGCGCGCTTCCCTCGTATATTCTCGGCATTTTTCTTATGTGCATTATTAGAAAAGCCCGGTTTTATCAAAAAATAAAGAAAAAGGGATCCGGGTAAGCTGGCACTTGTAGGGAAAGTATGAATTCAAAGCGCAATCTGTAAAAAGATAAAAAATAGAAACTTTATTACTCAATGGCATTATATATATTCATTATTTTATTTTTTGGCATGCATTGCAGGAAATTGTGTATGTTTAGCATCTCAAAGTATACAAATTAAATATTAATACATCTCTATGTGGATGCCCACCTTCTGAATTAATTTTATTACAACATATGTTATTCTATATCAGGACCTCATATTCCCTATTTAGTCCTAGTGGTTCTAATGTTTGCAACTGGAAAATCCAATAATATTCTCTCTCTTTTAAGACGCGTATCCTGTCTCCACCCCGTCTGGCCATTGGAACATGTTCTATTACTTGAAATCGAAGTTGCGATATTGTATGGCCCATACTGATGAAATGATGGGGGATGGGTAACAATGTATTCTTACATCTTATGGTGGATTTATGCTTACTAATGCGGTCTCGGATATGCTGGGTGGTTTCTCCAACATATCCGAGACCGCATGGACACTTACTGAGGTACACCACGTATGATGTTTCACATGTGAAAAAATCTTTAATGTAATAAATTTTGCCAGATCGCGGATGTGAGAATGTGTTCCCCCTTGTCATATGAGAACATTGTAGTCACCTCAAACATGGATAATTTCCTTGTTTTGGAGTTGCTAGAAAAGTCTGTCTAGACTTTATTTTTATCGATCCAATGTCTGCTCTTATTAATCTATCTTTGATATTTGGGGCCCGTTTATGGCAAAATAGAGGATATTGTTGAAATTCAGATATATCGGGATAAGACCTAGATAGAATAGACCAATGTCTTTTTATAGCAGATTTAATCATTGGTTGGAATGGGTGATAAACACTTACTTACGAATGGTATCCTAGTAGAATTATCACTGACTGGTGTAACCCTCAGTGGTCTAACTGGTGTCAAATCAGAGGGAAAACCTCTCTGGTGAAACCGTTCACTCATTTCTTCATGTCTAACTTTCCTAACATCCGGATCGGAGAAAATCCTTGCCTCTCTCTGGTGTTGAGAATATGGTAATGACTTCTTTACATGATAAGGATGACAGCTCTGAAAATGCAACAGGCTGTTCCTGTCTGTATCCTTTTGTATACAAATCCACTGAGATATTACCACAAGTATCTAAGGAAATAAGGGTGTCCAGATAATGAATTCTTTGTGTGTCTACTTGCTTTGTGAAGGATAGACCTTCAATTCTTGTATTCAAATAGGACCAATATTCTTGTAACAATTCCTGTGACCCAGTCCACACCATGAACACAAATGATCAATGAAACGTCTCCAAATTTTTATATTGGAGTTAGTGTACAGGCTAGGCCAAACATATCTCTCTTCATAATAAGCCATAAATATGTTAGCGTAGGGGGGTGCCATGTTAGACCCCATGGCAGTCCCCCTACGCTGTACATAATACTGGTCTTGAAACAGAAAAATTATTCTGTAAGACAACCTTTAGAAAATCTTCACAGAGACTACTCATCATACTATCCATGTTTGTTTTGGTAGATAAAAACCAGGATACTGCTTTCAATCCCTCTTGATGCTTAATGCTTGTGTACAAACTATTCACATCAAGTGTGACTAGTAGACTACCTTTTGGCAGTGTACCTATAGATCTTAATTCCGCCAAGAAATGATTAGTGTCCTTAATGAAGGAGGGAATGCAGGGAATGAGTGGCAATTATGCTTGATAGAATATTATCCCCAAAGGAGAAAGTATGGATTCGGTCGATGCCACTATAGGTCTTCCCGGAGGGTGGGTGCGATTTTTATGGATCTTCGGCAAAGTGTATATTACCGGTATAACCGGATTTTGATGAATTAAATATTCAGCTAATTTCTTGTCTGACTCCTGATTCAAGATATCTTTGCACTTTATCATGTGTAATGTTCTTGATCCTAGGAGAAGGATCATTAGATACAGGCTCATATGTATCCAAATCACTTAATTGGCCCAATAATTCATCTATATAGTATTTTCGATCCATAACTACAATCGCCCCACCCTTATCCGCTGGTTTGATTATTATTCGTTTATTGTCTTGTAGACTCTGCGAAGCATGTCTTTCGACCGTTGAAAGATTATTTTTAGAATGTAAATAACCCCTTTCATTCCACTGCATAATTCTCTGCACATCTCATCATCCAATAGAGACGTTCACTACTTTAGTGACAAGTTTTTGGGGATTGAAAGGTTAAGTCCCTTCAAGGTAAAACCTAGAATTGGATCAGTATTCTCAGAAGACTGAGGTGTGGTTATAGGACCAATAGAAGGCGAACTCTTATCTTTAAAATGTATTTTTAAACGTAACATGCGGAAGAAACGTCTTGGTTCCTGGTCCAAACCGTGTGGATTAAACTCCGGAGTGGGACAGAAAGTAAGCCCCTTTTGTAACACATTATTTTCAGCAGGTGACAACACATAGGACGAAATATTTACCACCAAACTGGTCCCGTGGCTTGGGACCTCAATTGCATCGGGTGTCTCCCCCCTCCTTGGCCTCTTCCCCCGCCTAGTCTTCCTCGGTGGCCCTGTCTTAGGCCAATATCATCAATATCAGCGTTTTTTAGGCCCGAGTCGCTCTCCAAACTACTGCCCGATCCATATTGCTCATATCTTGGATAATACCATCCAGGGGCTTCTGGATTGCGCCATCTATATACTCTTCCTTGAGCATAGTCCTCTTGGTCTCATTGGAACTTCCTCCTCTTCCTGTCCTGTACGATCTTCCTAAAGTCCGAAATGGTTTTATTTGTCTTAGATTTAAGACTATTAAAGTCGGTTGGAGATAAGGACTCTCTCAAATCTGTTTCCGATTTCATAATCGTATCTTTCAACGACTCTAGCTCCATATGCAGATAATTAATTGTTCAGGTCATTAAATCTATGGAGCACTTATTAAGTATGCTTTCATATCTGTCACAAAAATCTGTATTTTCCGAAAAAAGTGTTGAATAAGAATATATACCAGTTTTCCTGGGATGAAATGTTATGACATGAAATGACGTTGGAATAGAATATGAATTCTATATATATTCCTTTCATAACTTGATAAAAATCCTTGCAGCACACAGCTACTATCAATGATGTACAAGTGCTATAAGCCATATGTGTTTGAGGAAAAAATTCAGAAACTTACGTTTTTTCAAAAAACTCAAAAATCTTTCTTTTAATTCTGAAGTTCTTAGTACATACATTGGCCAATGTCTGCTTGCTCATCAACTGCGACAAAGTGACTTCAGGCATGATGAGTCCTATCTGACATCCCTGCCCTCCTTGTCCACCCCCCCACTTTTCAGTGGGCAGACACCATCTATACCCTCAATCACCTGTAGGTTAATGAGGGTGCACATTGCAGCTAAGGAGCCTGCAACTCCACATAATATATAACAAGAAAAGCTGCACAGCACTCGCAGACCAGTGTGAACTGGTGCAAGCAAAGATGCAGAGTCAATCAACTTGATAAAAATCCTTGCAGCACACAGCTACTATCAATGATGTACAAGTGCTATAAGCCATATGTGTTTGAGGAAAAAATTCAAAAACTTACGTTTTTTTTCAAAAAACTCAAAAATCTTTCTTTTAATTCTGAAGTTCTTAGTACACCTGTAGGTTAATGAGGGTGCACATTGCATCAAAGGAGCCTGCAACTCCACATAATATATAACAAGAAAAGCTGCACAGTTCTCGCAGACCAGTGTGCTGCAAGGATTTTTATCAAGTTGTTTGACTCTGCATCTTTGCTTGCACCAGTTCACACTGGTCTGCGAGTGCTGTGCAGCTTTTCTTGTTATATATTCCTTTCATGATTGATTTTTTTTCTATGTGATACTTCTGATATGAGATATACTTATATTAATTTGGTCATTTATATCTGACAGATGTACTTGAGATTTTTCATTTCATACTGGAGTGTTGTATCATATCCGCGATTTTGAAGATTAACGGGAGAAGGTATTCCTTTTTCTTTTCCAGTGACCCTCTGACTATATATTAAGCAATTTTCCTTAGCACCGAAACACTTCGTAGAGCCGGTCAATAAATATATATATATATATATATATATATATCTGTTGCAACAGGAAACATGGATGATATCCCGCTTCCGGGGAAAGGCGCCCTAGAGTGAACGCACTGGGCTGTGGTACCGAACTCCCCTAGGTGAACTGGTCCAAGTTTAACCCCTATACACGGATTGTCAGGGGCAAGCCCCAGGGGTCTAAATACCACAGCTACAGTACTAGTACCAGGGGGTCAGCTATTCCGTAGTATAGACTAACCCTACGAGCCAAGGAGGATTCGAGGAATCGGAGCCCAAGGCTAGGAGAGCAGGAATGGTTCTACCGGAGGAAAGCACAAGGAAGGCCTGATTATTGAGTTAGTAAGCTTCTGTTTCTCTGGCTGTTAATCAGACACCTATCAGTGGAGGTGGCCTTATATACTGGAGGACAGGCAGCTATCTGTCAATGGGAGTGTCAGGTTGAGCAATGCAAACCCCTAGAATCACGGCCGCGCCTAGTGCACAGCTTACTACATTAATGACTCCGACCATTGTAGCGTGCTGGTGTGTGAGCCCTGTGGTCAGCAGACAGGAAGGGGATCCGGCAATGGCTCAGAGACACATCACAGCCTGTGGACTGCGTTCAGAGGGAAGCGGCCGGGTGGATTTACTCTCCCTGGCGGATTCATGGGAACATTCCTGGAGATGCAAATCGATGCGATTGGCTAGTGAGATCAAGTCCTCCAGCTCTGCTGGGATATTCCGACCCACAAATTTGTCCTTTATCCTGCTGGACAGGCCATGCCCTATAAAGCTTCAGTCAGCACCTCGTTATTACATCTTAACTTGGAGAGGGTGCAGAAGTGAATGGCGTACTGCCCAACAGTGAGAGTCCCTTGACGGAGGTTGAAGTGGGACTCTCTAATAGATGTGACCCGGCCGGGTTCATTGAAGACCCTCTGGAATATCTCCAGAAAGGTCAACAAGTGGGAGACCGCAGGGTCATCATGCTCCCATACAGGGTTAACCCAAGCCAGAGCCTTGCTCTCCAGGTGGGACACCACAAAGGCCACCCTGGTCCGATCGGTGGAGTACTGCTGTGGCAGCAGTTCAAAGTGTAGATGATATTGGTTGAGGAAGCCGCGGCACATCTTGGGGTCACCGCTGTATCTAGGTGGTTTTCCAAGGCGAGGCGGAGAGTTTTGGATGCCTCCCGGAGATTGGTCATAGGATGTGGCCTGAGCCGAGGCCATTGTTGCAGACTGCAAGGAGACCAGACTATCATCCACCTAGGACATAAGACAGCATGCGAGACTGCGTGTTTCGTTGCACTGACAGCTCCTGCTGTGGATCAATTTCCAGGAAGAAGTGCCTTGGCGACCGCGCTGCTGCCCAAGGAAATACCAGAGTCACCGGAATGCCTGGGATGAACTGTTGCTTTATTTCACCGACGCGTTTCGGAGCCTTTCCTGACTCCTTCCTCAGGGAGATATCAAGAGGATCAAGTGTACATTACAATTTATAGTGAAAAAGGCGCCAAAGTTCCAAAATTGCAGTTTCATGTGACGTCAACCTATAGGGAGGAGATTCGGTGACGGGTATCCGAATCTTATATAAAGTTACTTATAATGTGTTTTTTGTACCGATTTTAACATAAAAAATGGCAATTGCATACATATATTTAAGTTCTTGAAAAGATTCTTGAAAAATCAATAAATATAGAGAAATAAGAGGAAAAAATGTGAAGTACAAAGAAAGTCTTTGTATATACAATCATAGGTTAGAAATATATGAAGGCTAGGAAGAAGTGATGGACCCGAACCACTATACCTAGTGAATTGTCCTAACTGATGGCGCACCATGTGGCGAGCTATTTTGCTGCTTGGTAAAGAGTGGAAAGCAAGTGTTCAATATAGGAAATAGATATATTAGAATAGTGAATGAAAACAATGAGATTGGTGTCACAGGTGAACCATTCAACATAATGGTGAAGAGTGAAAGCCAAATAGCTCTAGTGAAGATTCAAAGAAGCCCTATAGACCTCAGTGATTTGGACAGCGCAGATCTCAAGCGCTTGGATTGGGACAGCGCAATTATCAGCGCTTGGGATTGGGACAGGGCAATGATCAGCGCTTGGGATTGGGACAGCGCAATGATCGATGTACTGACCAGCTTTAAAATCTTTAAAAAATTGTATCATTTTTTGTGATCTTAACATCATTGTTTTTTCTGTAACAACTTTTGCATAGTATTTTTAATAAGACTGTATGTGTTGTCAATTAACTCTTTGGGGTATTTTTTTAATCTAATGTCTCTCAATTTCAGATTGTTCAGAGAATATCTTAGTATCCGTGCAACTTTTTCTGATCCTTTTAAACTGATTTACCGGGATATTACGTAGTCATTTATTATAGTGCCCACTAGAAAAGTGCATATAACTGTTTTTGTCTACCTTCTTAAAGGTTTTGGTCATAATTCGGCCGTTTTCATGATAGATGGTTAAATCTAGAAAATCAATCATGTTCTTATCAATGTGTGCCTCAAAATTTAGGCCCCAGATATTACCATACAGCTCTTAGAAAATTATCAATATCGCAATCAGTGTCCCAAATAATAAAAATATCATCAATATATCTTTTGTAAAGTACTAGCCCTTTACTATAGGTATTATCATAAATATAGATTTTCTCAAACATTCCCATGAATAGATTAGCATAAGCACATGCAACCTTTGAGCCCATCGCGGTACCCTTAATCTGGTGAAAATTCACCTTGAAAAGTAAAAAAAAAGTTTTTTAGAATGAAGTCAAAACCATGCAAAATGAACTTTGTTTTTGGGGAATTCTGCTGTCAGTTTAAAGAAAAGCTTCAATACATGCAATCCCGATATTATGCTCAATATTGTGTACAAAGAAGCCACATCTAGAGTTAGAAAACAAATATGAATCTTTCCAGATGCAGTTTTTTAAAATAATTGTGTGGAGTCCCTCAGGTAGCTCTCAAGTGATCGTACATGGTATTGTAAGATTTTGTCCCATAATTTGCTAAATTGCTAGTGAGTGAATCTATGCCTGAGACTATTGGCCTCCCCGGGGGTTTATTTAGGTTTTTGTGTAACGTTCGTAAATGGTACATGAAGGGGGTAACTGGGCTTCTGTTATAAAGAAAACTTTTCTCTGTGTTTATTAATCCATCATCAAAAGCACTTTTGATCATTCCATTATATATTTTAATTAATTCAGGAAAAGGGTATTTTTTTGCAATATATATGATCTGATAGGATGTTGTATGCTTCTTCAATATAATCCCCATAGTCTTGTATAACTATCCCACCTCCTTTATCTGCACTTCTAATGACAATGTTCCTATTGCATTGTAAATTGCGGAGAGCTACTTTTTCATCCAAAGAAATTACTTTGTTGTGTTCTGTTTAGTGTATCCAAATCTTCCAGTACCATTTCTTGAAATGTTTCCAAATTATGTCCCCTACTTTCTGTGGGATAAAAACTGCTAGCATTCTTCAGATCAGGATGAAAACAATTATCATTAGTGAGATTAACAAAGGAAGGGATTACCCTTGCATCCGACCGGATTCTGGCTTTACCGTTTGCATCCCATTTGATGGAAAGTTTGACTTTTTGCATCCGGTGGGATTCAAAGGTTTCGACAAAGCCATTTTGAAATCCTGTCCTTTTTTTTTTTTTTTAAATTCATGGAGTTTAGTTCAAGGCCCCAAACTAGTTTGGGGTACATTTTAAAGACATACATTTTTGGGGTGCAGCCCCCAAAAGTGCTAAATAGTACATTCAACAGCCCCTTAAGTACTGAAGCCTGTTTTTTATGGCCCTCAAGTTATTTCTGTGCCCTGGACACATCTTGTAGTATTTTTGGGGAGACCTTTTTGGGGTGCAGCCCCAAGAAGTGCTAAATACTACATTCAAAAACCACTTAAATAATCGGGGGTTATAAAAATACACTTCAGAAATTAAGTGGTTTTTGAATGTAGTATTTAGCACTTCTTGGGGCTGCACCCCAAAAAAGGTCTCCCCAAATATACTACAAGATGTGTCCAGGGCACACAATCGGGGGTTATAAGAACAGGCTTCAGAAATTGTGTGCCCTGGACAAATTTTATACCACAGCATCTGATTTGTATGTGATTTGGTTCTCATGCAAAATAAAGACCTTTATTGCATATGATACATGTGTGGACCTATGTGGTTTAACTATAGTTATGGGCAGTGAGATACTTTTTCCTTTGTTTTCCATATATTCTTCGGACTGTTAGATGCACCAGACCATAAGATGCACCCAAGTTTTAGAGGAGGAAACTAGGGGAAAAAATTAAGCAAAAAATGTGGTCATGAGGCACTGTTATGGGAGGCTCTGCTGCTGACACTGTTATGACTGTAATGTCTCCAAATTCTGTACTAATGTCTCCATCCTGGTATATGATCCCCATCCTGATATATATGATCCCCCTCATCCTGGTATATATGTCCCCATGCTTGAATATGGCCCCCCATTTTTGAGTATGGTGCCCATCCCGATATATAGCCCTATTCTTGTTATGACTCCCATCCTCCAGGGATATGTCCCCCATCTTTATATATGATCCCCTTCCTGGTATATATGATCCCCCTAATCATGGCATACATGTCCCCCATACTGGAATTTGGCCCTCATACCAGAAATAGGGCTATATGTCAGTATATGAACCCCATGCTGGTATATGGTCCCATTCCTGCTATATGACCCCCATCTTTGTATATGGGTGCCATCCTGCTGTATGGCCCTCTTCCTGTGTATGTCCCCAATCCTGGAATATTATCGCCATCCTGGTATATGGCCTCCATCCAGTTATTTGGTTCCCCTCACAGCGCACACTTAAAATAATAAATGATTATACTCATCACCTATTGCTTCCTCACAGCAGAGCAATGTCCTGTTGTTCTCATGCTGCTAAGTAGCATGTAACCTCATTCCTGGTATATAACTCTCATCCTGGTTTATGGTTCCACCCTGGAATATGGCCCCCATTCCGGGCATATAGCCAAATTTCAGGTATATGACCTCCATGCTGTTATATGGGTCTCATCCTCATATATGTCCCTCATCCTGGAAAATTATCCCCATTCTGGATTATGGCCATCATTCTGGATTATGGTCATCATATTACCCCAACCCTGTTGTATGACCCCCTCCTGGCATATAGTCCTTCCATCCTGGAATATGGCCCATTAATGACATATATCCCCATTGCTGGCATATAACCCCATCGTGATATATGAACCCTATCGTGGTATATTGGTCCCATCCTGGTATATGGCCCCAACCCTGGAATATTATTCCTATTCTGGTATATTGCCCTATCCTGGTATATGGTCACAATTCAGATATTTGGTCCCCTTCACGGTGCACACTTAAAATAAATGATTATACTCACCCCATCACTCCCTCGCAGTAGAGCAACAGCCTGTTCTAATGCCGCTAACTAAGCATGTAAGCAGAATCCCTGTATATGACCCCTATCTTAGAATATGGTCCAATCCTGGAATATAGTTACCACTGACCTTTTGCAAAGGTTTCAACACGGCTACTTTAAATCCTGGGGTATTTTTGGGAGCCCATTTTGGGTGCAGCCCCAAAAGTGCTGTGTATTTTTTATTTGAACAGTAGATGACGATGATGGTATATTTTTACTTACCCTATTTTTTAGACTATAAGATGTTCCAAACCATAAGACACACTCAGGTTTTAGAGGAGGAAAATGAGAGAAAAATTTAGAAAAAATGTGGTCATAAGGCACTGTTATGGGGATCTGCTGCTGACACAGTAATGGTTGTAATGTCCCAATACTGGTATATGTTCTTCATCGTGGTATATGATCCCCATCCTGGTATGATTCTCCCATTCTGACATATAGCCTCATTCCTGGCATATGGCCTCCATTTCTGTCTTATCGCCCCATGCTTAGTGCTCAGTGGTTGGGTATTATATTCGGAGCAAGAGATGGCGAGTTCACTGGCAAGTGCTCTACAGCCTGTTCTGGCCACTGGTGACCAATTCTTGCCTCCAGTGACCCACTCCATAACCACTGTTGCCCTCACAGTCCTAGTCCCAGACCCTACATTCGGACAATTGGACGCACCCCCACTTTCCCCCCAAAAATGTGTATCTTATAGTCCAAAAAATACGGTCAATTTTGTATTTCGTGTTGTATATTCTAGAGGTGCTGTGGAAATAAATCTAGTTTAGTGTATCTTTGAAAATGAACAGTAGATGGCGATAGTGTATTTTCACTTAATCTGTATTTTGTTAGTAAATATAACTTGTTTTTAACTATTTTTTGTTATATTAATACTAGTGAAATATATTTTCTTTTCAGAATAGCAGTGAAAAATGTTAAACATCCATGAAGAAAACAACTCTCCTATTGCAAAGATGAGGAATTAACAATATTTAGCAACAAAAAATCCTATTCATATTTATTCTGCACTTTTAATTCTACAGTGCTTTTCTTACATTAACACCACTGTCCCCATTGGGAGTCACAATCTAAACATCCTGTCTATCAGTATGTCTTTGGAGTGTGGGAGGAAACCGGAGTGCCCGGAGGAAACCCACGCAAACACGGGGAGAACATACAAACTCCTTGCAGATGTTGTCCTTGGTGGAATTTGAACCCAGGATGACAGTGCTAACCACTGAACCACCGTGCCACCCATTTACTCTTGAGAAGGACCCACCAACTCAGAAAACCTGTTTTATGGAGTCAACACTACATGGCAACAACTGACAGGTGGAGGAAGCTGCAGAACAAAATGAGAGTGGATTATATAATCCGTAAGCATAAAGTTAATATTAGCAACAGTATACATGTATCATAAATATTTTTAAATCTCTATGATTTAAATCTTTATATGATCTATTCCGTAGGACCATTGATGAAAAGAATGTGAGAGCATGTATTGTAAAAGAGCTCTAGAAAACCAGAGCTGTTTTCTAATCTATGCTTTTGCATCTTCCTCATCCAATTGACGGTTTTGTAGCAATACTGTGAAGAATGGATCATAACAAATTTGAAATCGTGTATATTAAAAATATATTTGTCAAACATTGGGAGTATGGTATTTCATTTGAAATGACTGCAATATAAATGAAATACAATTTTAATAAAAGAAAATATTGAAAAATTGAAATGCAAAATTAGGTATCCAGCCATTTCAATAGAGCTCCTTCTCCAAATTGTTTTCTTTTAACTCCATAGTGAAACAATAGTTCAACTCCTGGTGGGATATTCTTTTTAGCCTTAAACAGAATTATTGGTGTGGTGCCATCTAATAGGTATGATACTGTAGGCTTCACATTGTCCTGTGTACAGGAATGATTCATTATTCTTCCAAATGTGGATTCCATATTAGTGTGGCATGGGCAGGGAGCTGCTGTGGCATTTATGCAGTATCTTTTTGTTTAATCTTTAAAGAAGTACATGTAACAATTGCCTCCTGTAAGCGTTTGTTGTAGTTTTTCACCATCCTTTGCATCCATCAAAATTCCATGATACTCACACACACGATCTCCTCTATTAAAGAACGACTGGTCTTGAGTAGTGATGAGTGAGCATGCTTGGCGCTACTCGTTACTCGCACGAGTATCCCGGTACTCTGGATGCTCGGCGAGCACAGAGTACCGCCGAAATGCTCGAGCTCCTCATTATTCATTATCGATCTGACACAAATACACTGCACCCTTCGGTGCACACAGTGAGCTGGCACCTCACAGAGCAGATTGATTGTTAGGATCCCTCTGGGGGCACAGCAAGGTGTTGTATGCTGCGGCAATTTGAAAAAGCCCCCCCTTCCCCCCGCCCTTTCCCAGAAACACTCGTTTTATAAACCGGAAGTCTGTGGGCGGAGCCTGTCACTAATTGACTTACATTGGGCTCGGTGCTCTGGCCGAGTACACGAGTATCTTGGGATGCTCGGCCAGAGTATTGAGCGCCCGAGCATTTTAGTACTCGCTCAGCTCTAGTCTTGAGTGCAGAGCCCCCTTTTATTTCATCTTTTACAATTACAAGTCCGCTCCACTCCTGTGATTTAACCATGGTGTCTATATAATTGCTGTTGTCCTCTTTTCCTCTTGATGTGTGGGGTCTAAAGAACAGCTCAACATTTTGAAAACTTGGTTTGTTGATTTTCCAGTGTTGTGTGTCAATGTAGGCTGCCAACTGGTCCTTTGTTGGAGCATATCTGAAGTGTTCTAAGAAAAAAAAATCAGATAAATTTAGTAAGCATTTATGCATAAGAATACAGTCCCATAAGATGCATGTTTAGAATATAATGATGAATCCGGCACCGGACAAATCTCCAATTTTCAGTATTTATTTGGTGATAATTACAAGTTCATAAAATCAGGCGACCCAGGGAGCAAAGTCCCGCTGGACGCGTTTCGTACAAAGTACTTCATCAGCAGCTAAAAACAAATTAACAACATACCACTTATATCCCGTATGTAGCCCTCCCCTCGTCACCAATTAACAATGTTCAGCTGGTAGGCTGGAGAAGCCCATACCCATTATATAATAGAAAGCCAATCCAAATCTTTGACACATGACAATAAACACAGATGTTCACGAAAACCATGAAGTTTAGTACACGTTGACATACATACACTAGGAATAATATTCACATTTTCTCTCCCCATGGTTTATCGTCACAATTCCATAGAAACACATGTGTTCAATAAAAATAAGAACAATCCGTGCGGTAATTAAGTCCCAACAGGAACCTTGTTTCCAGACTCATAATCCAAAAAAATTCTTTAGTTAACACTAAACGTCCCCAGTCTCCCCCTCTTTTATTGCGGTTCACCCTTTCTATACCTTGTACCCTAAGAGTAGGTAAATCACCATTGTGGGCATCTCTAAAGTGTTTAGAAAGACCTGATACGTTTCTGCCCACAGCTCTGGGGTTAGGGATTGAACCCGTCATATGTTCCCCCAACCTTTTCTTTAGGGATCTGATGGTACACCCTACATAGTTTTTCCTGCATACTTCACAAGAAGCCATGTAGACCACATGGGTAGTATTACAATTGATATATCCATTGATCCCATGGCTTCTGGCATTAGTATAGCTCTGAAATGTCTTGTTTTTTACCATATACTTACAGAGACCACATCTTGCCCCCCCGCAAGGGTAATTTCCCTTAGTACTAAGCCACGTCGGGGTAGGGGTACTCAGGGAAAATAATGACGGGGACAAAATGTTTCCTATCGTCATAGATTTTCTTGGTACACATCGATACCCATCCTGTAAGATTTTGTGTAGGACTGGATCTTCATGTAGTATGGGGATATACTTATGAATAATCCCCACGATAGCATTGTAGTCCTGACTGTATGTAGTTGAAAATGTGGGAATGTGTGTGTTGGGCCGTCTCGCATTATTGTCCTGACCTTGTGCGCCACAGTTGTGTAAAGGGTTAACGTTAGTCCGAGTTGTTACTGGTTCTAGTAAGGAGTCTCGTGATCTTGTCTCCACCTCCTGCAGAGCGTCATTCACATGATATGGTGAATAACCGCGACTGCAGAGGCGTTTGCTAATATCAAAAGCTTCCTCCCGGAAAGTGTGATCTAATGTACAGGCTCTCCTTGCCCTTATGAACTCACCTCTCGGCAAATTCCTCACTACATGCCGCGGATGACTGCTTGTGGCATGAAGCAAAGTGTTGCCTGCGATCGGTTTACGATACAAGGATGTAGTTATACCTCCTGTTACCCTATCTCCCAGTAACGTGATGTCCAGTGCGCCTTGACTCCATGCACCTCATAGGTGAATCGCACATTATAGTCATTATTATCATTCATGTACGAGATAAACCTACCAAAGTCAGACTCCCGGGGGGAGGTACCTCGACTCCACCCCTCCAAATCAGTATGACGTCGTCGATATACCTCCCCCACCAGAACACATGATCAAGAAAGGGGTTGGTCTCCACATGAATGTACTGCTTTTCCCAGGCCATCATGTATAGATTAGCCAGAGAAGGTGAAAAGTTGGACCCCATGGGGCAGCCGCACTTCTGGACATAATAGCTGGCATTAAAGAGAAAATAGTTGTTCTTAAGTAAGTGTTTAGTACACATCAAGATGAACTCCTTTTCATCAGCTGGATAAATGTTGCTACTTAGCAAAATGTCTGATAATACTTGTATAGCCCGATTATGCGGGATACATGAGTACAGTGATGTTACATCGCATGTTATCCACTGATAATCAGGCTGCCACTTCATGTGTCTCACCTCACTTAATAGTTGCTTAGAATCTCAAATGAAACCTAGAGAACCCTCCAGCAAAGGCTGGAGTTTGAAGTCCAGCCAGCTGGAGAGTCTCTCATTAACCCCTCCTATGCCGGCCACAATTGGCCTTAAAGGTGGAGGGAAAACAGATTTGTGTACCTTCGGCAGTGCATGGAAAATAGGGCATAAGGGTTTTTCAGGAAGCATGTACTCTTGGGATTTGGCAGTTATAACGCCCATTGTCTGGCCCTCTTTGAGTAATCGTGCCAAATCTCTTTGGACCCTGGTGGTAGGGTCAGTAGGCACTTGTTCGTATGTTGTGCGGTCTGCGAGTAGGGATAGGATTTCTCTGTGGTATAGGGTGTTATCCATAACCACCACAGACCCACCCTTGTCCGCAGCACGCACAACTATATTGGAATTGTTCTTAAGGGTCTTTATAGAGACCCTTTCTAGATCAGTGAGATTGTCATGTCTAGCAGTACGGGAAGAGAGAAGAAATTTGATCTCTCTTTCTAATACATGCTGGAAATTATCCATGGCAGGAGCCCTTGAGTTAATAGGATAGAACTGGGAATTGGGGATGGAAACATGAGATGCACGACAGTGATCCTGCCCCTCATCCTGAATGTTGGACAGGCAAGCAAGGTCACGTAGGGCTATTTGATCTCTTAAGGGCACTGACAAGGGGATAACCGAGGATGTGGAGGGGGCACTGGCTTGTGAACCCTCAACATCATCATCTAATCCCTCTTTGAAGAAATGCTTCTTTACAGTAAGTGCCCTAACAAATTTGTTCACATCACACAAAGTTCTAACAATGTCACCTCTACATGAGGGTGCATAATTCAAATCTTTACCCAATAAAGTTAGTTCCGTCTCTGAAAGGACACAAGCAGACAAATTGATCACATTACAATGGTAGTCTATACTTAGCGTTTTTTCCTTAGGGAATACGGATGATTTCTGCCTCCTCTTTTTTCCCCCCTCTCCTCGTCCTCCGTTTTTTTGCTGAAGTTGAGGGTGAGGGGATGGATGTCCCGTTTGTATGGGGGCATGTGGAGTACTGGTGGTGAAGAAAACTGAATCAGAGTCCTTGCTGAGAGGTGTTGAGAAGCTTACATGTGCCCCTCTGCCGGAAGTCTGACTGTTCCGAAGAATAGATCTTGGACGTCTGGGTGTGGATCTTTTCCAGACGTATACTGTCTGTTCTTCATAATCTTTACAATCTCTCATAAATTTTTCTTTTTTATGTCTGTGATAGCTTGCTCCACATCTTTAACATTCTGTTGGAGCTGGATATGTAGAGGGTCAAAGTCAGGATGTTTGTTGAAGGTGTTGAGTGAAACCTCCATTTCTTTAATTGACTCCTCCAATGTATTCAGTTTCTCCCCTCCTCCTCCATTATGAGTTTCATTAGTCTCATAGATGCATCCTTTAAAATGGCTTGCCATTTCTTAGTGAAAGCATCACTATATACTGGAGTGGCAATCTTTTTTAACCTCAATCCCCGAGGTATCATGGAATGACCGATGTATTTATCTAGTGTAGTATAGTCCCACCAAGTCTTGAGGTGCTGTATCATTGATTTTTCCAAACCAAAGAACAGCGCTCTCATGTCTGACATGTCTATACTCGGCCCTGCCGCGGGCTCCTTGGAAAACAGATTGGCGGCTTTGTTTGCACGCAATTCAAGTGCAGCTGCAAAGTTGCTAGTCCCGGTCATGAGCCGGAGCCTGTCACTATTTGACTTACATTGGGCTCGGTGCTCTGGCCGAGTACACGACTATCTTGGGATGTGCGGCCAGAGCATCGAGCACCCGAGCATTTTAGTACTCGCTCAGCTCTAGTCTTGAGTGCAGAGCCTCCTTTTATTTCATCTTTTACAATTACAAGTCCGCTCCACTCCTGTGATTTAACCATGTTGTCTATATAATTGCTTTTGTCCTCTTTTCCTCTTGATGTGTGGGGTCTAAAGAACAGCTCAACATTTTGAAAACTTGGTTTGTTGATTGTCCAGTGTTGTGTGTCAATGTAGGCTGCCAACTGGTCCTTTGTTGGAGCATATCTGAAGTGTTCTAAGAAAAAAAAAATCAGATAAATTTAGTAAGCATTTATGCATAAGAATACAGTGCCATAAGATGTATGCAGATTGGTAAAAAATAAAAAAACCACCAATGACCTCTTCTATCCGAATATTGTACTGTGCTCGTCTCCATTTGTCTTGGCAGTGCTGTGCAGTAGTCTGGTTGATTGATTTGCAGATGGCCAATGATGGAACAGGCTTATTTAGGCTAATTGGGTACATTTCAAGAAGCCTCTTGAAGCATTCATCTTTTTTGTCAAGTTGTTCTCCTGCAGTGATTCCTTCTTCCACTTCATGTTCCTCTTCTCCTTGGTTTCCTCTTTCTGCTGTCCTCTTCCTCTTCTTAGTCACTGGATATCTGTGGAATTAGAGAAAAGTTAGTTAATTTATACTCTAGTCTAAATGGTAGTGATAACTAACAAAGTGATAGACCAGATATATTCCATAATGCATCATTGCTTAACTCCAATTCTATGAAGATGAATGGTAGGGCTGCTTATGACAGGAGTTTAGACTCCTACCTTGAGCCCTTCCTCTTCCATCACCGGAAAATGTTGTTACAATAAGCATGCCATTGATCAATGTCAACTCGGATATTCCTTCTTTATTGGTATGATTGATATGTGTTAGCAAGTTTTTATTCTTCCTCAGAAAGGTTTTCAAGTGCCCATTCAGTATAAACAGATCTAGCTTCTTTTGTGGTAAGCAAAGGTTGAAATCTAGATAGAAAAGACATTATTACTGCTAGTGAATAACGCACAAGAAAGCACATTATTCATACTGCTCAAACAACAAGTCATTTTATCTCCGTACTACACCGCAATGCACCAATTCAGACCATCCTGTCCAAAAGCATGGTCAATCACCACTTCTTAGCACACAATTCTTAGTTTAATTCTTATGGTGGGTTTACACGTGACGATATCGTTCCGATATCGTATTCAACGGCGTTATTTCCAGAATCACATCGTAGGTTTACACGTTGCGATATCTGGATACAACGTCCCTACGATGTGTACACCCACCAACCCAGGAACGACCATTTAACATGGGAGTGAATGGGTGACGTGGCAGTACACATCGGAGTTGGGCTGTCACACGGGACGATCCGGCTCCAATCGGCATCCGATATCGGACGGTCGAATAGCACGCTCATTCGATCCCCGATATCTGTTTGCCATCGTTCCTGCATCGTATTGTACGTTCAAACAGTACAGCGCAGGAATGATATCGGGTCCAACTCACGAACCACGTGACTTTTGGTCGGAATTGGACGCCGATATCGCAACGTCTAAACCCACCGTTAGTTTAAAAGACAAGTCCAGCTTCTTGGTGCAGTTGGTAATTTATTGCTGTTTCAATACATGTAATAGTGCAACACACATTAAACAGCCCTCTTATCGCCATCCTATATATATATATAAACTCAGACTAAAACTTTGTAAGGGGTAAAATGCATAGACTGGCAATAGGGGTCTATGTGCTGTGACATACTGTAATATGGATTGAAACAGCAATAAATTCGCATCTGCACCAAGAAGCTGAACTTGTCTTTGCAACTATTCCTACTGTTCACTTACTTCTGATGGAGTCTTTCCAAGTCCTTCCCTGAATTTGTAATGGGTTGTCCATTCGAGGTCGCAAAAAAATGGTTGACCGTCTTTGATTTTTTTTTTCTTCAGCTGAGTTGGTCTTATAAATTTGAGGTATATTTCGAATAGCTGTCACCATAAAGATTGCATTATGGGTTTGCTTAGCTTAACATAAAGAAGATACAACAAATGAAATGTATTTGTTTACACTTACATGCTCGTCTTCATCCTGCAGCACAATAATCTAGATATAAATGTTGCCTTCTGTCCACCAGAGGACTTAGATACCTTCTTCTTAAGCCAGTCTTTTGTTTATTTTGTTCTTTCTAAAACCGGTAAATTAGATAAGTCATAACTAAATGTTTATCAACAGTTCATCAGCTGAATAAAAACCTTACCATCAGGTTGTTCGCAACAGAAGGTTTGGAAAGATGTTTTAACATCAGCACAGCCTGGAGGTAATAACACGCTTGCATCTTTTCCTTATCTTCAAGTAGGATACCCGATTCTGCATGTTTAAAAATATTCAAAACACGGGGTTTTGCCACTCTCAGCACATTGTGGCAATCAAAAGGGGTCATGGGCTTGGGATGCAACCTGTGTAAGAGAAAAATGTTTGAATAGATTTTCTATAACCACAACATCTGCAAGGTGTTTGTATGGTGTCCCAGTGTTTGTATGGGTTTCCTCCGGGTTCTCCGGTTTCCTGATACATTCCAAAGACTGATAGGAAAGGTAGATTGTGAGACCCAAAGGGGACAGTGATGCTAGTGCATGTAAAGTGTTGTGGAATTCACATGGCTATAGAAGTGAATAAATATTATTATTTATTCAAAACTCTGCAGTGTAAAACTAAGTGCTACTTGCCCCTTTTTATTTTCTTTGCTAGACTTCTGGTTGATCTCCCTATACGTTTCTTTAACACCTTTTAAAGTGATCCTAAACCCAGAAACTGACCCCCCCTTATCTTTAGACCTGTCCCTGCACCCCTCTTATCATTCCTAGCCATCCCTTTTGCAGAAAAAAATCACTTTTGTAAAGTAAGAGAAAAGGTAATAATACTTTGTCCTGTGTGAGTTCTCTCTTTCGTTGGAAGCCGCAAATGCCCCGCCTGTCTGCTGCTGCCTGGTAATTATGCACGCCCCTCTCTGCTTCTAAGAGCCTGGCCGCGTCATGAAAGGGGGCGGGGCTCTGGCATGACGCGATTTAGCCCCGCCCCTTTCATGACGCAGACAGGCTCTTAGAAGCAGAGGGGCGTGCATAATTTACCAGGCAGCAGCAGACAGGCGGGGCATTTGCGGCTTCCAACGAAAGAGAGAGAACTCACACAGGACAAAGTATTACCTTTTCTCTTACTTTACAAAAGCGATTTTTTTTCTGCAAAAGGGATGGCTAGGAATGATAAGAGGGGGTGCAGGGACAAGTCTAAAGATAAGGGGGGGTCAGTTTCTGGGTTTAGGATCACTTTAAAAATACCTTACCAGCCTGCTTTATGTCTACATCAAGGCTGTATGTAAAATTTTCAGAGATTCTAAACTTGGTGAATTGCTGAATATGATTCAGGTAGGTTTATAAAGTGCTATTAGATGTCTTTAGCTTAGACCTGGAGAAGACTAAAAAGTTTATTTGCATCTATTCTTTCACAAATTCCATAAAGATGTCCTCTCAGCTCATGAAGTGAAGATGACGAGCAACATTTTCCATCTGTAATTAAACACATATATATGATTTGGTGATAGAATGTGCAGAACAGGTATATCATATATATTCAACCTAAAGTGAAATGCTATTTACCATCCTCCTTATGCTTGATTTATGGTGGGTTTACACACACCAATCATTGTATCCAATCTCTGAACCAATCTCTGGTTGCAGTGAAATCATGGACATATGGTTCCATTTTGTGGCTGTGTACAACATGGAGCAATCTGTCCATGATTTCACTGCAACCAGAGATTGGTTCAGAGATTGGATACAATGATTGGTGTGTGTAAACCCACCATTAGCAAAATCTTTGCTCAAATACTCTTTAAAGCTTTCCATCTGTAAGAGAGTAAACTAATAAGCTGCTAAAACCAAGCAGACTGCCATTTTGTAGTGGCCCAGGAAAGTGAAAAGCACAGTGTCTGGTTGCCATGGTGACTGCTCTGTGTCTAGGAAAGTGAAAGCACAGTCTCTGGTTGCCATGGTGACTGCTCTGTTAGTTGCTCCTGTTTTTGATCCCTCTCTGCGGTGGCCATTCCTAGTGTAAGGATTACAGCAGAGCCAGTACAAGCTATATGGGCCTTTAAAGTTGTTTGCAAGCCCTGTTGTGTGGACTAAAGACTTTATCTTGAACTGAGCAAGTGTCCAGCATCTGAGGATAGGCTGAGGAGATGTTCCCCCTGATGGAGCGAGTGATTGGCGTCCAGGAAGGCCGTGAGTGACTGCGAAAGGAGAGCCGGCGTCCGGTGCCATCCACATTGGGAGGATCCTGACAAGGTCCTGACAAGCCCTGGAAAAGAGTGCTCCACAGATTGCACCCCAAGCTTACAGAACTAAAGTACTAGACCTGTGAATCTGGCATTGGCTGGTAAGCTGCCAAATTCTGCTGTTTTTACAATACGTTTTTTTGGTGCCAAAGGTTTATTTATTTATTTTTCTTTTTCTGAACTTGCTGCAGCCCACGTGGAATATACACCGGTGTAAAGCTACATTTGAGGTTGATGGTACCATAGTTTTGAGATACCCGGGTATCCCTGTGCTAAGTGTATAGCCAGCATTGATATAGTGTAATGTATTATTAGTTGTGATAAGTTATACTCAGTGCGCCATCTCAGAGGTCCCATCACACCGCCCACAGTTGATGTACATAGACTTTGGTTAAGTTAAATCCTTGATAAGTCTAACGTGTAGGTAAATTTGCTCCTGGTTCTGAGTGTGATTTACATACCCTGGGAACTCTGAGATCGGTGCATTGATGTCGGCTAACGCTGAGGGTGTGAAACTGTTATTGGTAATATTTTAAGGGGATTTTGAGACTTTTACATTCCATACTGAACCGTACTTTGATACCCATATCAGTAAAAATACTGTTGTTTATTTCTGCCTCTGTCTCAGTCTGTGACTCACTGGATCTTAATAGGACCTCCGGTCATTACACATCACTAGGGAATCAAGGTCATGCATTTTGTAAATCCCAGCCTCAGCCAGATTCTTCCGGAGGGTAGGGCGAATACTGAAATAGACCGGAAAATGTTATTAAACTACCACCAGAAAGTCGTCTACCTTAACCCAACTATAAGGCTAGTGTCAGAGTAGCGCTATTGGCTGCGCTCAGGGAATGTTTCGTTAAAAACATAGAATTTGACAGCCTTGACGCAGTGTTACCGCCATGGTAACGTGGAGTCAGCTCTGCCAATTCATCCCCATGGTGTGTGAGACCCAAGCGGAGCTCAAACACCGGCATCTGAGTGTCGGAGTTTGAAATCTCGTGCTTTTTCCAAGCGCATCAAAAGACGCTTTCTGACTCCTCACACATGTATACAGGCTGGTGTCAGCAGTAATAGATGAGGAGCTGGTGCTGGAGTACAAGGGGTGTGGCCTCGTGTGATGTCATATCAGGGAGGTCATCACCAGGGGGCGGGGCTGACACCTCTCACACATGTATACAGGCTAGTTGTCAGCCGTAATAGATGTGAAACTGGTGCTGTAGTTACACTCATTTGATTATAGCAGACATGTCTGACTAAAAGTTGCAAGTAAATTGACATGGACTTACCCATAGAGTTTAGACTTTTAGAGGGAAAAAAATAATTACCCTGCGTCTTCAAGATCATTGTCAGACCTGCTTACTTCATCAGAAGATTGCCTAAGAATATACAAAAAAAGTCTTAATTTGTATAATCGTGTAAATCCACTCATCGACACTAATATATATTCATATGTTGTATATGCTAGAGAAATTAACATATATAGGACATTCCAGAAGTAATTGAATAACCTCTTTATTTGCAATGCATATATTAGAAATATTATATTATATATAAAATGGCCAGTGTGTATAATATGTGTGGGCATATATATACAAGCAGATAATTATTCATATAGTGCCCACATATTTTGCAGTGCTGTACATTGTCCTTATTTATACATGAGATCCTGTGCCCACATGTACAGTATATATGCTTATAGAAAAATACATTGAGCATACCTATATACACCTAAAATAATTTGAATAAATATAGAAAAATTTACCTTTCAGAGGGTTTATTCTTGATGATACAGCCACGTTGAACCAGAAAGTCTGCAAAGAATTCTTGTGTCTGAAAATTTGCTATTCCTGAAGTTCAAAGAATCATATGAGACAATACTCACATTTTTCACCAATTTTTGCCTATTTTTCTTCGATTCTTCCACAGCTTGGATTCTTTCTGCGTTCTGTGCAGTTTTTTTGCAAATGCCATTGAGATGTTGTGGAAGCCTCTTAAGTTTCATGCATGTCTTATGGTGGCTTCACACCTGGCGACGTCGCTAGCGACATCGCCGAAAAAGTGACGTATCAGCGATGTCGCTAGCGACGTCGCGCTGTGTAAATGAGCGGCGCGACCGTGTTTTATCGCCGGTCGCAGGTTGACAGGTTTACGGGAAGAACCGTAAACCTGTCAACCTGCGACCTGCGATAAGGCTGGATCGTGCCGTGTGACATCGCCAGAGCGATGTCGGCGGCGATCCAGCCTATACCGCTGCGGATCGCTCGCTGGGCTAAACCCAGCCCAGCGAGCGATGTCACCTCCCGCATCGCTGCGGTGTCGCCGGCTGCAGCGATGCTGTGTGACAGCTGGCCAGCGATGTCGGAACCGAGCGGGCACCCGCGCATCGCTTCCGACATCGCTGGCCAGGTCGTGCTGTGTGACGGCACCATTACCGGCAAGGAGATTGCGGTTAGCATCAGAGCTCATCTTCACTGGTCAGTAGAATGGATTTGAATTTGCTCTGGCGTACAAGGTATTGTGTATATATACAACTATGACAAATCACAATGAAGCATAACCTTTTGTTTATCTTTAAAATGCAATGATGTGTGGGAAGTATTGAACAAAGTAAAGGTACTGTCACACGTGGCGATGTCGCCCGCGACATCGCTGAAAAGTGACATAACGGCGATGTCGCGGGCGATATCGCAAGTGCGTCGCGCTGTGTGACAGCGTGACGCAACTTCAAATTAACGCTGGTCGCAGGTTGACAGGTTTATGAACATGTTCATAAACCTGTCAACCTGCGACCAGCGATTAGGCTGGATCGCGCCGTCTGACACTGGTGGCGCGATCCAGCCTATATCGCAGCGTTGCTGAGGATTGCTCGCTGGGCTGGGCCCAGCCCAGCGAGCGATGGCTCCGCCCGCGTCGCTGCCGCCGTCACCGGCAACATGTTGCTGTGTGACAGCTGGACTGCGATGTCGGAAGCGAGCGTGCACCTGCACATCGCTACCGACATCGCAGGCCAGAATCGCCACGTGAGACACCACCTTAACACCTCACTGGAGCCAGCTATTGTAATTAACATACCAGACTGAGAAAGGTGTCAAATTTAGACTATAAGTGAGAAAACCAAATGTTATTGTGTCGCGCAATGGGAAGCCCAGTATGTGCATAACCATACTACACAAGGTAAATAAATAACCAAGTTATGTGTACACATTTATAAAATAAAAATACATTTTATATATTTTACATATTACTATAAAAAAAATATACCATTTGGTATATATCAAATCCAAAAATACATAAAATGCCAACAGGCCAAGGTGAATAAAGTAATAATCACACAGGAATAACACCGACACATAGGCTAGAGTCACATTAACATTAATAGGGAGATCACGCTAAAATCCTAGGTTTTGGCAGCCCTGACACCTTGTTAATGCCATGGTAATGCGGCGTTAGTGCTGCCAATGCTTGCCTATGGAGACACGGCCCCCAGCGCGATCAAACGCCAGCATCTGAGTGCCGGAGTTTGAAATCTCACGATTTTTCCTAGCACGACTAAAGACTCTATCAAAAGCATGACATTTCAAACTCCGGCACTCAGATGTTGGCGTTTGATCCGCGCTGGGGGCCGTGTCTCCATAGGTAAGCATTGGCAGCGCTGACACCGCGTTACCATGGCCGTAACAAGGTGTCAGGTCTGCCAAAATCTATGTTTTTAGCGCAACTTCCCTATTAACGTTAATCTGACCCTAGCCATACCAGGTATACCTCAGCCATAAGCTTTACCCTATAACAGTCAGCTATCCTAGCATTATGATCAAACCTTTTCTATTTGCATCATCGTATACAGAAGGAAGACCAATACCCTACAACAAGAACAGGCAAACTCTATGTATCAGTATAGTCAGTACATGGGAAACCCACATATGTAGCTAGCATCTGTACTAGATGTCCAGATGATAAAGGGAAAAAAGTGATATGCTTATAATGAGTACATATACATCACCCCTTCAGTCTATCCTAATCTCTGCTGCCCGACTAATCCACCTGCCTCCCCGTTATATCCCCAGCTTCTCCTCTTTGCCATGCCCTTCACTGGATCCTCATTTTTCAGAGGCCCCGGTTCAAAATCCTAACTATGGCATACAAAGCCACCCACAATCTGTCCCCTCCAGGCACAGATGACAAGGTGTCCTGGTAATTACCAACAAGAAAACTGCGATCCCCTCAAAATCTCCTTCTCTACCCCCCTCTTATCTCCACTTACCACTACCGCATACAAGATTTCTGCCGTGAATCCCCCATACTCTGGAACTCTCTGCCCCAACACATTAGACTATGTGTTGGGCTAATACTGTATATAAGGGTCTGTTTGGGCTCATCTTTATAGAGGATATGTTGGCTCCTGTATGTGTGGGCTTGCGTTGAGCTAATAACATATATAGGGTCTCTTTTCGTATTTTGTATGCTGGTGGCCAGTCCAGAGAAATAAAGTTTTCGTGCGGGCAGAGTTTGAGCTTTGCTCTTCCTGGGGTCTCCATAGATTTTGCTCCTCACCACACCCAGCACTGGACCTGCTGCCCCTGTCATCATCTTTCCCAACTCCAGGATCTCAATGAGTCGGGCTATCTATATACCTCAGCCTCCTATCTATATACCGCAGCATCCTATGTATGCTGTGTATAATTTTCTGGCACCTTGGAAGCAGGTCTGATATGTAAAGGTGAGTGATAGCTTTGTATGGTCCACTTTATATATATATTATTGAGGTCTTTTGACAGTGAAAATTAAAAATTGTAGAGTAGGACCACTCTGAGATATGCCTTGTTACGGCAGAGTGGCTCAAAAGATGTTTTAATCTTTTGCGAAATGTCTCATTTTTACAGTGTAAAAACAATGTGTATTTACACAATCTTTATAATTTTTCTGGCAGTGCTGGCACTCTGTTTTTTCTTGGGTGTAATTCTCAGTATCTGTAGTATTCTGTATATACACTGCACAGTGCCACTTCTCCTGTCCTGTATACTGGGTGTAATTCTCAGTATCTGTATTATTCTATATATATACACTGCACAGTACCACTTCTCCTGTCCTGTATACTGGGTGTAATCCTCAGTATCTGTATTATTCTATATATATACACTGCACAGTACCACTTCTCCTGTCCTGTATACTGGGTGTAATCCTCAGTATCTGTATTATTCTATATATATACACTGCACAGTGCCACTTCTCCTGTCCTGTATACTGGGTGTAATCCTCAGTATCTGTATTATTCTGTGTATATATACACTGCACAGTACCACTTCTCCTGTCCTGTATACTGGGTGTAATCCTCAGTATCTGTATTATTCTGTGTATATATACACTGCACAGTACCACTTCTCCTGTCCTGTATACTGGGTGTAATCCTCAGTATCTGTATTATTCTATATATATACACTGCACAGTACCACTTCTCCTGTCCTGTATACTGGGTGTAATCCTCAGGATTCCAAGGAAAAATGTCCAGCTCACGTCACAATAAAATCTTCATACTTTTACTGTTTTGAAGTTAAAATACATGGCATTGATGCGTTTCAACCCTTCCTTGGGTCTTAGTCATAATACAAATGAGAACAGATCCCAAACCTCCATATAACCACATTCCCTTCTGGGCGGTACCACACACAATGATAAATCAGTCTCATCTGGTCATGCACGTCAATAGCAGAAATTAAAAACATGTTGAAATAACATATAGGAACTAAATTGTTTGGTGCAATAATATGGCAGATGTAGAAAGAGAAATAGAGCACATATGTAATAACCCCATTATCATACAGAAAGGCAAAAAATACATATGTTTCACATAGATAAATGAATCTGCTCACATATGTACAAAAATCAGAGGACAAAAAATCAGAGCCAAAATATATAATGGAAAGGATATATCCCCAATGATACAGAGAAATGCAGTAAAATCAATAACGGCGCTACATCATTTCTCTGATTAAAGCCAGAAGGAGCTCTGGATCCCAATTTAAGGATCCAGAAAATGTCCTTCTTATGCAGCAGGTACTTGGTATTACCGCCCCTCTATCTGAACACTGCCTTATCCAACGCAGTTACCTGCAATGATGACACATCTCCTTTGTGGACATTCACAAAGTGTTTGGAGGCACCAGACACAGACTACGTGTGGTTTCATTATGGCAGTGATATACATGTTCTGAGATAATACGGCGTAAAGTCCTAGAAGTGGAACCAATATAATCTAGTTCACATGCAGTACACTCAATCTTATACACAACATTTTCAGTGCCACAATTCCTAAAATGGCGAATCTCATAATTTTTCTGAGTTTCTGAAGATGAAAAGCTCCCAGTGTTCCGCATGTAACCACACAGATTGCAAGATTTCTGGTTGCACCTGTAAGAACCCACAGGACGCAACCAACTTTTGTTGTCATTTTTTCCAACCTAGTAGTAATGTCACTTAGTGACATTCCCCACTGTTACACCGCGCTTAGAAACAAATCTAACCCCTTTATCCAACACAGCCTTATGGTGGGTTTACACGTCGCGATATCGGCGTCCAACTCCGACCCAGCTCCGACCAAAAGTCACGTGGTTCGTGAGTTGGACGCGATATCGTTCCTGCGTTGTACTGTTTGAAGGTACAATACGATGCAGGAACGATGGTAATCCGATATCGGGGATCGAATGAGCGTGCTATTCAACCGCCCGATATCGGATGCCTGTTGGAGCCGGATCGTTGCGTGTAAACATCCAACTCCGATGTGTACTCGCACGTCACCCATTAACTCCCATGTTAAATGGTCGTTACTGGGTTGGTGGGCGTACACATCGTAGGGACGTTGTTTCCCGATATCGCAACGTGTAAAACGCCGCTGTGATATCGGGAAAAGTGCTCAAAAAATGCGCGCTCCCGCGCCGTTGTATACGATATCGCAACGATATCGCGGCGTGTAAACCCACCATTAGTCTTATCAGCAAATAGGATTGGAAGATATTTTTTAAAAATACCCACAATCCTACTGTATTGACTACTGTAATTTGTGGAAAATACCACTTGTTTAATATTGGCCCCACATCTTTTCTTCTGTTGCAAGTAACAGTCTCTGGTCTTAGTGTCTGCAATTCCTTTAGCCCTTGCCAATCTACCATGTGTATAGCCTCTTTTCAAAAACCTCTCATTGAGGGATATGCATTCAGCATCATAGGTTTCATTCTGAGTGCAGCACCTGTTGGTCCTAATAAACGCTCCTACAGGAATATTGGCTATTACATGTGATGGATGATTGCTTCTGGCATGCAAAACCATATTCCATGATATTGATTTACGATATAGCGCTGTTTCAACTGCATTCCCATCCATATTCCCATAGAATTTAATGTCAAGAAATGAAATATCTGTTTTGTTATGTTCATATGAGAAATAGATGTTACAGGGATTATTGTTCAAATATTCCACAAACGACGTTGCAGCATCCCCCCCCCTCCACACAATAAGGACATCATCTATATACCTAAAATAATAAACAATATCATCCGAAAATGGATTTAACGAATTGTAGATGTATTGCGCCTCCCACCAGTTCATGAAAGGGTTTGCTAATGAAGGGCTGAATTTTGCGCCCATAGAGCAACCTTGCTTCTGTAAAAAGTTTCCCATCTACTCTATAATTGCCGTAGGCATTTTCGTGTCGGACCCCGAAAACGCCGTGGCTATGTCACGCTGTGACGTCACCACACGCGAGCAATGGCCGCGAAGCGGCCATTGCGAGTCGCTGGCCGAAAATAGAACCAGACGCCCGGCTACAGAGTTAGCGATTTACCGCTGAGGTAGCGCGAGCAATGGCCGCGAGGCCATTGCGAGTCGCTACGTCAGCCGCCGCAAGTCCCCTTATACTTTCAATGGGGATCCATGCGAGTCGCTGTGTAGTGCATTGCGAGTCGCTATCACAGCACGTCTCCCTATACTTTGTATGGGTGGACGACTACTACTACTACTACTATACTACTACTACTACTACTACTACTACTACTACTACTACTACTATACTACTACTACTACTACTACTACTACTACTACTACTACTACTACTACTACTACTACTACTACTACTCACTGCCCCCCCTCAATGGCCGCACAGCCCCCCCCCTCAATGGAACTGCCGCACAGCCCCCCCCCCCTCAATGGCCGCACAGCCCCCCCCCCCTCAATGGCCGCACAGCCCCCCCCTCCAATGGCCGCACAGGCCCACACCCCCCCCAATGGCCGCACAGTTCCCCCCCCCCCTCAATGGCCGCACAGCCCCCCTCTCCACCCCCCCCCCTCAATGGCCGCACAGTTCCCCCCCCCCCCCCCCCCCCCCCCCCCCCCCCCTCCCCCCCCCCAATGGCCGCACAGCCCCCCCCCCCCCTCAATGTCCCAAAGTCAGCTGTGACCGCCTGGCCCTTGGACACTGGCTGCCATGCACACGGCAGCTGGTAGGCTCCCATCACTTACCCGCTGAGGACGGATCACTTCCAGCACCTCTTCACATGGCAGTGCTCTGAACTTCTGAATCGTCCTCTCCTCACTCAGACACCTGGCAGGTTCCTATCCAGCCTACTCACTCCCAGCTGCAACCCAGTGAGTCAATCAGCACATCTTCACTCACACACAGACCTGACATGTGATTAACCCCCTGTGCACCATTCAGGTTTAGCCCAGCAAAGCACTCATCCCCACAGGTTCAGCCGCTCATTAGGCTCATGAATGTATCGGATCTTCAGCACTCACACTCAGCTGTTTTACTCAGCGAGTCGCTGGCCGAAAATAGAACCAGAGGCTCGGCCACAAACTTAGCGATTTACCGCTGAGGTAGCGCGAGCAATGGCGAGTCGCTACCTCAGCCGCCGCACCTGCCGCAAGTACCCCTATACTTTCTATGGGGATTACCGCAACCGCGCCGCAAGTGTAACGGTGGCGGCGCGGTTGCGGTAATCCCCATAGAAAGTATAGGGGGACTTGCAGCAGGTGCAGCAAGTGCGGTTTTTTAACTTTAATAATAATAAAAATACTAAAAAAAAAAAATAAATTAATATAAATAATACACAATAAAATATAACATAATAATAAAAAACAACAAAAAAAATAATATATAAAATTAATATATTAATTACATTAACTAATTAAATTAAAAAAATTAATCTAATACCCCCCCAAACAGTATTCAACACCCCCCAAAAAGTATTGAGCACCCCCCAAAAAGTATTCAACACCCCCCCAAAAAGTCCTCACACCCCCCCAAAAAGTACTCAGACCAGCTATAACTATTATAAGCAAATTTATGCACGTTCTAGAATCCCGATGCATTTGCATCGGGCTCACAGCTAGTTCAACATAAAAAAATTATTGTTCAAAAGGAACTTGATTACTTCAACAATACAGAGTTGTAAATCTGAGGAAAAGTTGGAGTATTTTAGTAATTGTTCCTGCACAGCCATTGATGCAAGTGAGTGGGGAATGGAGGAATACAGAGCCTGGACATCACAGATGAGCCATGAATAGTCCTGCCTCCATTTAACCCCTTGCATTAATTTCAGAATATGCTTGCTGTCTTCTGTATACCCAGGTGTAAATCTAGGAATCGGTTTAATCCTCAGTATCTGTATTATTCTGTATATATACACTGCACTCAGGGCCGGCCTTTGGCATGTGCGAGTCGTGCGGCCGCACAGGGCGCCACGCTCCAGGGGGCGCCGCAGGGAGACAGCTGTCATTGTTATATGCTGCCCTGCTCCCGCTCCCAGGGGCTTTACTAGATCTGTGCGGCTGCTAGTAGACAGAGGACGGCATCCGCAGGTGCGCCCGGTGGTAGCGCGGGCTCCCTGCTGATGCCACTCTCTCTACTATAGTCCTGACCGCTGCCGCCGCGTTATCCCCCCCCACCCTACAGTGTGAGCCCACCTGTGGAGCTGCACAGGCCTGTGCTTACAGGACCTGTGATGATGTCAATGGAGGGGAGGAGTCAGGGATCACATGATCAGCATCTCCGAGTATGCAGGGCAGCTTCCACCAAGCAGGAAGTGAAGAGGTGAAGAAATGGATGAGGTGAGTTTGTGTAGGATCAAGAGGGATGTATAGTGTTAATGTAGCAGAGCTGCGTGTGTATGAGGTGTTCGGAGCAGAGCCGAGTGTGTATGAGGTGTACGGAGCGGAGCCGAGTGTGTATGAGGTGTACGGAGCAGAGCCGAGTGTGTATGAGGTGTACGGAGCGGAGCCGAGTGTGTATGAGGTGTACGGAGCGGAGCCGAGTGTGTACGAGGTGTACGGAGCGGAGCCGAGTGTGTACGAGGTGTACGGAGCGGAGCCGAGTGTGTACGAGGTGTGCGGAGCGGAGCCGAGTGTGTACGAGGTGTGGGGGGCGAGTGTCGGCGAGAGCCGAGTGTGTACGAGGTGTGCGGAGCGGAGCCGAGTGTGTACGAGGTGTGCGGAGCGGAGCCGAGTGTGTACGAGGTGTGCGGAGCGGAGCCGAGTGTGTACGAGGTGTGCGGAGCGGAGCCGAGGTGTACGAGGTGTGCGGAGCGGAGCCGAGTGTGTACGAGGTGTGCGGAGCGGAGCCGAGTGTGTACGAGGTGTGCGGAGCGGAGCCGAGTGTGTACGAGGTGTGCGGAGCGGAGCCGAGTGTGTACGAGGTGTGCGGAGCGGAGCCGAGTGTGTACGAGGTGTGCGGAGCGGAGCCGAGTGTGTACGAGGTGTGCGGAGCGGAGCCGAGTGTGTACGAGGTGTGCGGAGCGGAGCCGAGTGTGTACGAGGTGTGCGGAGCGGAGCCGAGTGTGTACGAGGTGTGCGGAGCGGAGCCGAGTGTGTACGAGGTGTGCGGAGCGGAGCCGAGTGTGTACGAGGTGTGCGGAGCGGAGCCGAGTGTGTACGAGGTGTGCGGAGCGGAGCCGAGTGTGTACGAGGTGTGCGGAGCGGAGCCGAGTGTGTACGAGGTGTGCGGAGCGGAGCCGAGTGTGTACGAGGTGTGCGGAGCGGAGCCGAGTGTGTACGAGGTGTGCGGAGCGGAGCCGAGTGTGTACGAGGTGTGCGGAGCGGAGCCGAGTGTGTACGAGGTGTGCGGAGCGGAGCCGAGTGTGTACGAGGTGTGCGGAGCGGAGCCGAGTGTGTACGAGGTGTGCGGAGCGGAGCCGAGTGTGTACGAGGTGTGCGGAGCGGAGCCGAGTGTGTACGAGGTGTGCGGAGCGGAGCCGAGTGTGTACGAGGTGTGCGGAGCGGAGCCGAGTGTGTACGAGGTGTGCGGAGCGGAGCCGAGTGTGTACGAGGTGTGCGGAGCGGAGCCGAGTGTGTACGAGGTGTGCGGAGCGGAGCCGAGTGTGTACGAGGTGTGCGGAGCGGAGCCGAGTGTGTACGAGGTGTGCGGAGCGGAGCCGAGTGTGTACGAGGTGTGCGGAGCGGAACTATATGGAGGAATGTGGGGGTGTATTGTACTAAATGGAGGACTTTGGGTGTGCATTCTAGATAGAGAACTGTGTGGGTGCATTATTCTATATGGAGGTCTGTGGGTGTGCAATCTTGTATATAAAAGCCAGAAGGATTTGTGACCTCACATCCGTCACTTTGTCCCAACGTCCGGCAGAGCTACACCCGCTCCGGGTGAGCCAAGATGGCGGCCGTAAGCGGGAGCCGGGACTCATAGAGCCCGCTACGCTTATGGCAGCCCCTAACACATACACACACCACACACACACACCACACACACCACACACACAACACACGCACACACAGTCGCCTATACTTACCACCTCTCCTCCGTCTTCTCCACCGCCGACATGTCGCCGCCCCTGGAGAACTGGATCCAATACGGCGTCCGGGAAGTCTCGCGAGACTTCCCGGACGCCATATTGGATCCATGGCTCCAGGGGTGGCGACATACTTTCTCCAAGATGGCGTCCGGGAAGTCTCGCGAGAGTTCCCGGACGCCATATTGGATACAGTCCTGGGTGCATGTCGGGACTCAGGAAGACGCAGGCGCCAGGGAAGAAGCAGGGACGGTGGTAAGTATATCGGAGTGTGTGTCCGTCCGCCCCACCGCTGACCACTCTGCCCACCGCTGACCACTCTGCCCACCGCTGACCACTCTGCCCACCGCTGACCACTCTGCCCACCGCTGACCACTCTGCCCTCCGCTGACCACTCTGCCCACACAGCGCCGCTGCGCTGACCACTCTGCCCACACAGCGCCGCTGCGCTGACCACCCTGCCCACACAGCGCCGCTGCGCTCACCACCCTGCCCACACAGCCCCGCTGCACTGACCACCCTGCCCACCGCGCTGCTGCGCTGACCACCGTGCCCACCGCGCTGCTGCGCTTACAACCCTGCCCACCGCGCTGCTGTGCTGACCACCCTGCCCACCGCGCTGCTGTGCTGACCACCCTGCCCACCGCGCTGCTGTGCTGACCACCCTGCCCACCGCACTGCTGCGCTGACCACCCTGCCCACACAGCGCCGCTGCGCTGACCACCCTGCCCACACAGCGCCGTTGCACTGACCACCCTGCCCACACAGCGCCGCTGCGCTGACCACTCTGCCCACCGCACTCGCTGCTAACCACTGAGCCACCACGCAGTGCTAACCACTGAGCCACAGCCCAGTGCTAACCACTGAGCCACCGCGCAGTGCTAACCACTGAGCCACTGCGCAGTGCTAACCACTGAGCCACCGCGCAGTGCTAACCAATGAGCCACCGCGCAGTGCTAACCACTGTCGTTCCGTCCTCCCCCTGCCTGTGCCGCTCCATCCTCCCCCACCGCTTCCTCCTCCTTCCTTTGTCCTCTTCACCTCCGCCACTCCATCCCCCGTCCTCCCCCTGCCCGTGCTGCTTCGTCCTCCCCCACCTCGCTGCTTCATCCTACACCCTCCTCCCTCCCGCCACTCTGTGCTTCGTCCTCCCCATGCCGCTTCGTCCTCCCCCTGCCTGTGCCACTCCATCCTCCCCCACCCCACCGCTTCCTCCTCCTTCCTTTGCCTTCCTCACCTCCGACACTCTATCCTCCATCCTCCCCCTGCCTATGCTGCTCCGTTCTCTCCCACCCCTCCGCTTCATCCTGTCCTCCACCTCCCCCGCCGCTCTGTGCTTCATCCTCCCCCTGCCGCTCCATCCTCCCCTGCCTGTGCCGCTCCATCCTCCCCCACCGCAACGCTTCCTCCTCCTTCCTTTGTCCTCCTCCCCTCTGCCACTCCATCCTCTGTCCTCCCCCTGCCTGTGCTGCTCCATCCTCCCCCACCCCGCCGCTTCATCCTCCGTCCTCCTCCCCCTGCCGCTCTGTGCTCCATCCTCCCCCTGCCGTTCCTTCCTCCCCCTGCCTGTGCTGCTACATCCTCCCACACCCCGCCGCTACCTCCTCTGTCCTCCATCCTCCTCCCCCCTGCTGTTCTGTCCTCCCTCCTCCCCCCTGCCACGCCGTTCTTCACGGGCCGCTCCTTCTTCAAAGTTCCTCCCAATTCAGCCCTCACCGCCTTCCCCATGCAATCTCTATTTCTATATTCTAAAATACCCGATGCGTTAGAATCGGGCCACCGAGAGTTCCCGGACGCCATATTGGATCCAGTCCTGGGTGCGGCGACATGTTGGCAGAACAGAGGACTCAGGAAGACGCAGGTGGCAGGGAAGAAGCAGGGACGGTGGTAAATATATCGGAGTGTGTGTCTGTGTGTGTGTGTGTGTGTGTGTGTCCGTCCCCCCCACCGCTGACCACCCTGCCCACGGCGCTGCGCTGCCCACTCTGCCCACGGCGCTGTGCTGACCACTCTGCCCACGGCGCTGTGCTGACCACTCTGCCCACGGCGCTGCGCTGACCACCCTGCCCACGCACTCACTGCTAACCACTGAGCCACCCCGCAGTGCTAACCACTGAGCCACCCCGCAGTGCTAACCACTGAGCCACCGCGCAGTGCTAACCACTGAGCCACCGCGCAGTGCTAACCACTGAGCCACCATATACAGTGCTAACCACTGAGCAACCGTATACTGTGCTACCCACTGAGCCACCTGTATACACACAATTCATTTCACCGCACTCCCCTAACTATTAGTAAATAAACGATATATGGATTCTAGACTACCCGATTCTTTAGAATCGGGCCGCCATCTAGTATACTATATGTAGGACTGTGGTGGTGCATTATTCTATATTGAGGACTATGGGGGTGCATTATATTATATGGAGGTCTATTGGGGTGCATAATATATGGAGGAATTTGGGGTGCAATATACTATGTGGAATACTATGGGGGGGGTTCTGTCAGGGATCAAATCTTGCTGGAGACTAGTCAGAAAGTCTGTTCCCTGAAGGCTTCTCCCTGCTGACTGCCTTGAGTGACCGGTCTCTCCGTATACACGCAAATGGGGTGAATTCACCAGGGACTAGCCTTTCTTGCTACTCTCCTATCTGTCTTGGTCCCCAGAAGCTTTTGGAGTATGTTCTTATTTGAAATGCTGCATTATTTAAGAGTCAACACCTCTATATACAGCAGATAAAACAGGATCCACCATTCACAATAGATGATGTCACAGCTCACCTCCTCCTCCTGTACAATGACTGATAACACCTCTATATACAGTAGATAACACAGGATCCACCATTCACAATAGATGATATCACAGCTCACCTCCTCCTCCTGTACAATGACTGATAACACCTCTATATACAGTAGATAACACAGGATCCACCATTCACAATAGGTGATATCACAGCTCTCCTCCTCCTGTACAATGACTGATAACACCTATCTACAGTAGATAACACAGGATCCACCATTCACAATAGGTGATATCACAGCTCACCTCCTCCTGTACAATGACTGATAACACCTCTATATACAGTAGATAACACAGGATCCACCATTCACAATAGATGATATCACAGCTCACCTCCTCCTCCTGTACAATGACTGATAACACCTCTATATACAGTAGATAACACAGGATCCACCATTCACAATAGGTGATATCACAGCTCTCCTCCTCCTGTACAATGACTGATAACACCTCTATATACAGTATATAACACAGGATCCACCATTCACAATAGGTGATATCACAGCTCACCTCCTCCTCCTGTACAATGACTGATAACACCTCTATCTACAGTAGATAACACAGGATCCACCATTCACAATAGGTGATATCACAGCTCACCTCCTCCTGTACAATGACTGATAACACCTCTATAATACAGTAGATAACACAGGATCCACCATTCACAATAGATGATATCACAGCTCACCTCCTCCTGTACAATGACTGATAACACCTCTATATACAGTAGATAACACAGGATCCACCATTCACAATAGGTGATATCACAGCTCACCTCCTCCTGTACAATGACTGATAACACCTCTGTATACAGTAGATAACACAGGATCCACCATTCACAATAGGTGATATCACAGCTCACCTCCTCCTGTACAATGACTGATAACACCTCTATATACAGTAGATAACACAGGATCCACCATTCACAATAGGTGATATCACAGCTCACCTCCTCCTGTACAATTACTGATAACACCTCTATATACAGTAGATAACACAGGATCCACCATTCACAATAGGTGATATCCCAGCTCACCTCCTCCTGTACAATGACTGATAACACCTCTATATAAGTAGATAACACAGGATCCACCATTCACAATAGGTGATGTCACAGCTCACCTCCTCCTCCTGTAAGATGACAGGTAACACCTCTATATATGGGAGGGTTGGTAATGACAGGTGGGAGAGGATATAGGTCTTGGGTCCCTGATTTTTTCTGACCCTAGCATAGCAACGCCCCTCCCTGCTCTCCTTGAAGACCATGAATAGATCATGTACAAACATGTATGCTCATGTGTTCTGAGTAAGTAATGGCGTGGGGGCGCCATAAGGCAAATTCGCACAGGGCACCATTCAACATAAGGCCGGCCCTGACTGCACTGTACCACTTCTCCTGTCCTGTATACAGGATGTAATCCTCAGTATCTGTATTATTCTGTATATATACCCTGCACAGTACCACTTCTCCTGTCCTGTATACTGGGTGTAATCCTCAGTATCTGTATTATTCTGTATATATACACTGCACTGTACCACTTCTCCTGTCCTGTATACTGGGTGTAATCCTCAGTATCTGTATTATTCTGTATATATACACTGCACAGTACCTCTTCTCCTGTCCTGTATACTGGGTGTAATCCTCAGTATCTGTATTATTCTGTATATACACACTGCATAGTACCACTTCTCCTGTCCTGTATACTGGGTGTAAGCCTCAGTATCTATTATTCTGTATATATACACTCCACAGTACCACTTCTCCTGTCCTGTATACTGGGTTTAATCCTCCTTTCATGTCCCGGAAATACTCATTTTATGGCTGGATGTGTGGGGGAGGAGCAAATCTCTCATTGATTTACATTGTACTCGCATATTTGTCCGAAAAGCGAGTATTGAAAACTACTGTGAGTGTGAACATAACGCCACTCGCTCATCACTAATTATATGATTTCTTATCCACTAATTGAAAAACGCTAGGTCTAATTTTAATGTTAAAACCTGAAGGATTTCTGGAATCCAAATTCAGAATCCATTATCCTTCTAATTTGTGTAGGTTAATCGACCTGTCTCCCCACAATTCCCTGGTGTCTCCTCTCTGCCAAACCCTTCATTGGCTTCCCATTGTCCAGAGACTAAAGTTCAAAACCCTAACTATGACATATAAAGGCAACAACAATCTGTCTCCACAACATGGTCCCAGTCCTGCCCTGGTAGACAGCTATGACACAGTGCAGACAAATAATCCACACACTGATGGGAAAGATCAGACATCATACAATGATAGCACAGGAATAATGCAAAAATGAATGTAATATAATTGCACAGGCCATTAATATGGTGTGTCCCCCATTCTCTGTATCCATGGTGTTGCCCTTCACACTTGGACCTTTGCTTTTATCATTACTTTGTAAGCTGGAAAAAACTCACCGAAATTTAGCCAGGTAAAATATCCGTTGCACCTAGCAGAGGGCTGCCAGCTCTACTGGTAGGCAACACAAGTGTAAGAACACCGGTACTCAATCCCCTGTGTTCTTACACTTGTGTTACCTACCAGTAGAGCTGGCAGCCCTCTGCTAGGTGCAACGGATATTTTACCTGGCTAAATTTCGGTAACACAAGTGTAAGAACACAGGGGATTGAGCACCGGTGTTCTTACACTTGTGTTGCCTACCAGTAGAGCTGGCAGCACTCTGCTAGGTGCAACAGATATTATACCTGGCTAAATTTCGGTGAGTTTTTTTTCTTTATAGTATGTCCTAATTCGGTGATTTTTTGCAAGCTGGACCAAATACTTTTATTGGCACAAAACATGACATGCATCAATTTTTGTAACTTTGCTAAAATGTCAGATGCTGCAGCATATGCCCATAGAGGGGTTGAGCTCAGAACAGGCCAAAACAATGGCCAAGGTGACAAGTCCAGAATATGACTAATCTATGTATATATATAAACACTGAGTATACAGAGAGAATGCTTAATTAGCTAAGAATAGAGGTGTGTAAGTGTCACAGCACTAATGGCTAATTAGATTCTCTCTCTTATTTGTCAATGTATTAAACTATGCCTATACTCTTGTGTATATATTTGTCTGTTCAAATATGTTGATTGTTCTCAGTGGGTGAAACAAAATAATCTTGTAGTTGTGATACCCATTTTTGTTAGCCATTAAAAGGCATGGCCCCCTTCACACTGCATTTTTTGCACACCTGTGTGGATCTTTGACCATGTGGTCCTTGAAATTCAGACACTGATCTGTGCAAACGGATGCCAACTGATGTCCACAGATCTGTTTTCTTAATGGATCCGTCAACCGTTAGCAGACATAGGGATAGGAGGAGCTGGACCTCACTTCTGAGCATGCTCAGCACAACAAAACAGATCCACGCTCCATAGTCCCCCTTGTTATTTGGCGTGGACAGCGACTGATCCGTTTCTGTCCGCTTTTTTGAAGGCAGCCCAAAATTGCAACAGTCTCCGATTCTGGGTACAAGAAAAAAAACTGACAAAGGATCAGTGATCAAACTGGCACACACCGATGGCCCTATAGGACCAATCTGTGCCCATAGGGATACATGGGAGGCCAAAACTGATCCATGGCTATCCATTCAAAACGGATACACATGGATCCCTAAAAATGCAGTGTGAAGGGGGCTTTACAAATCTTTTTTCTTCAAATATTTGTTACTGTGCCTGATGAAGAGACGTAAGTCTTGAAAGCTTACTTTGTAACATCATTACTCCATTTGTGTTAGCCATTAAAAGGTATAACATCAAGTGTAAATTTTGTTACATGTTTGTTTTGTGGCCTTACAGATAATTTGATTCATATTTGGAGGCTTTCTTTAACCTCCAACACTTAAGATGCCGTTACACCTTGCGAGACGCCGCCGGAGATGGCGGTGACTGGCGGGTGGCGCGCACGATTTTGGTGCCCCGCCAGCTTCGCCGTCCCCCATTTACATGGGGCGACACCTCCGGCGGCGCCCTGGCAAGCTGACAGGCGGCATCGCTGCTGGGGTGTCTCAAAACTCCAGCGGTGATGCAGGACAATGGGAGCCTATGGCTCCCATCGCCTGTCAATTCGCCGACGGCCGGTTACATGGGGCTATGTGTACACATCGCCCCAGATCAGCAGCCTGGTTTCACATCAATGATGTGAAACCAGGCGACCACTTGGCGGCGCCAACATCGTCCCTTTTACATTAGGCGACGTAGGGGCGATGTCGCCATCGATAGGCCACGCCCCTATGTAATCGGCGGCTATGTAGACTGGTGTAACGGCATTTTTAGAGTTTCTACAAACAACTAAAGCTTTATTCATGGGGTTCAAAACAAAAATGACGAAACAATTTAAACCATGTTCCAAATTATTATGCAAATGTTCTTTTTCTCTGATTTTCCTAAATCGTCGGTGCAAATGACAGTCAGTGTAATAAGTCATCACCAATTAGAGTATACATCGAATTTTATTGAAGACACCTCCCAATGATAACAGTATAATCTTCAAAATTAAAAAAAAAAACTCAATGCACTGTTCCAGATTATTAGGCATTATTATTGCTGTTTTATTAATATCTGTTTTTATGTATTCTTCCCAAAAAGTTTTTAAATATTTGATATGTTTAAAAGAACTGAAAATGCTTATTTGTTGAATTTGCAGCATTAGGAGGTCACATTCACTGAAATAAAAAGCTATTTAACTCCAAAACATCCTAACAGGCCAAGTTACATGGTAACACAGGAACCCTTCTTTGATATCACATTCACAATTCTAGCATCCATTGATATTGTGAGTTTCTGGAGAGTTTCTGCTTGTATTTCTTTGCATGATGTCAGAATAGCCTCCCAGAGCTGCTGTTTTGATATGAACTACCTCCCACCCTCATAGATCTTTTGCTTGATTATACTCCAAAGGTTCTCTATAGGGTTGATTTCCGGAGAAGATGGTGGCCACACCATGAGTTTATCTCCTTTTAAGGTCCTGTTACACTATAGCGATGTGCCAGCGATCCGACCAACGATTGGGATCGCTTAGACATCGATATCTGATCGCTGGTGAGCTGTCACACAGGCAGACTCACCAGCAATCGGCAACCAGCGAGAACGCTGGTAACCAGGGTACATATCAGGTAACTAAGCACTGCGCCGTGCTTAGTTACCCGATGTGTACCCTGGTTACCAGCGTCTCAGCGGGTACTGTGCGGCGCGGGAGGTCATTCGTTAGTCTCTCGCTGTCACACACGCCGATGTGTGCTGCCCAGCAGGAGACCAATGACCAAAAATGGTCCTGGCCATTCGCCAATGATCAGCGATCTGATCGCTGATCGTTCTTACATGTCACACGCAGCGACATCGCTACAAGGTCACTGCAATGTCACAAAACCTGTGACGTTGCAGCGATATCGTTAACAATATTGCTACATGTAACAGGGCCTTTATGCTCATATCTGCCAATGACAGAGGTATTCTTTGCAGCATGAGATGGTGCATTATCATGCATGAAGATGATTTTGCTCCTGACACGTCTGCATCAGACTAAGCAAGGCTCCTTATATGCTCAATGATACTGATTTCAGGTGTGGGGAAAGGGGGAGGGAACTGGAGTCCATTAAGCCATGGCCAAGCAAGGCAGCACCAAATGGTCGCTCATAGACATATTTGAACAAAGGATCATAAACAGGCATTGGGGGGGGGAACAGGGGGAAGGACAGTTACATTGATGCTGGAACCAGATATTTTGCAGCAGAAAGAATACAACAAAAAAGCATTGAAGTTTACACATGCATACGAATTACAAATACATATAAAACTATGTCAGGGTGCTTCCATATCCCCTGCTCTGAGATTCTCTTGTCCAGGCTGCTCGTGCTCCCCGGTATCAGCCTGGCAGAAGCAGACATGGCCACGCACAATGCGGTGGGTGCGTTTGTTCTGCAGAGATGGCCCTGGCTTGCACACCACAAGTCTACAGTGCACTGCCAACCGCTGTGGCTTGTAGTTACAGCACTGTGCGCGCAGCACCAGGGCCAGTGGACGCAAGTGTGCATTGGCCGCTGGGGGCCATGATTGTGCATGGAAAGTTGAAGTTTTAAGGGGCAGCTGCTCATTTTGTAGTTTGGGGCTCCAGACAAAGTCCCAGTCACATGGGACGGTCGGTGTAGTGCGCCTTTGCAATATTCTACAAAATAAAGATGCTGTGAAAGTCTACGTAGGCATAGTGAGAAGTTTTTTGGTGGAGGTAAAGTAAGATCTGAACATGGCTAAAGACAGCAGAATTTTCAAGCTAAGTATCCAAAATGTGTGTAGATGGCGTCCAGGGATAGAACACTTTTTTTTTTTTTTTTTTTTTTTTTTTGTTTTTTACACAGACTTCCAAAAGAAGTTGCTTTTCTCTTTCTGGTACCCGCACACATGATATTTGGTATGAATGCTGAACTTTCTGATCCATGTTCGCTCATCCTTAGCCTTTACCCCTTGTATGCCATGATCAACCATAATATCTAAATGCATGTGGTTAATGGGCATGGCAGAGTTGATTATTAATTATTAATTATTCATTTATAAAGCACTATTAATTACATATCACTTTACATACATTTGCAACACTGTCCCCATTGGGGCTCAGAATCTAAGCATCCTATCAGTATGTCTTTTGAAATGTGGGAGGAATCCAGAGTGACTGGAGGAAACCCAAGTAAACGCAGGGAGAACATACAAACTCCTTTGAGATGTCATTGGTAATTGAAACCAGGACCTGAGTGTTGTAAGTCTACAGTGCTAATCACTGAGCCACCGGGCCACCTGGATGTAGCCTTCTTTTACCTCATGTGCAGGGCATTACAGCAGCTTAGGAATCCATAGTTATGTCCACTTGTGTAGTGACTTACTTGCTCATGGTCATAACCATGGATACCTAAACTGCAATGCCCTTAAGTATTTGCTAATATAATTATTATTACACCTACCTATTGGGATAGGATCTTGGACATGGGAATACCCCTTTAATTATTTAACACATTTCTTCTCCTTTTCCCTTCAAAGGGCTACAGAACAAGAAATATCTATTGCCCTATATCATTGCTCCTGTTTGCTTCCAAACTCTTAGAGCAGCATGTCCCTGCTTAACTTTTCATCCTAACTCTCTCTTTGACAACATACAATCTGGCTTCCGCCCCCACTATTTCACCGGAACTGCCCTGGCCAAAATTGCTAATGACTTACAACCAAAAATAACACCATTCTCAATCTTCCTCCATCTAGACCGGTCCTCTGCCTCCAACACAGGCGACAACTCCCTCCTAGTACAGATTATCTCTTCCTTTAGTGAAAGACCTTGCCCTATTCTGATTCTCTTCATATCTATGATCACACATTTAGTCTTTCCCACTCCCATTCTATCTCCTCATCCCGGCCTTTTTCTGTTGGAGTCCCACAAGGCTCCATCCTAAGACCCCCATTCTTCTCTATCTATTCCCTTGGCCTAGAGAAACTCAGTCTCATGGCCGCCAGTACTACTTGTATGCTGATGACACTCAGATCTACCTCTCTGGCCCAGATGTCACATTGCTCCTTTACAGGATTCCAGAGTGTCTACGAGCCATAACCTTCTCCTTTCGCTTCATAAAGCTTAACATGAACAAGTATGAATGCATCATCTTTCCTCCATCTCATGTATCTTCCCTGCCTGATCTATCATAGTAAATAACATCACGCTTTTGCCAGTACTAGAAATCCGCTGCCTTGTGGTAACCCTAGACTCTGCCCTGTCTTTCAAACCACACTTCCAAGCCCTCGCCACCTCCTGTTGGCTCCAGCTCAAAAATATTTCCGAAATCCATCCTTTCCTCAACCCTCAGGACCTCATCATCTCTCACCTTGACTACTGTAGCATCCTCCTCTGTGGCCTCACTGCTAACAAATCTATCCTTAACTCTGCTGGATGACTAACCCACCTCTCTCCTTGCTACTCCTTTGCTTCTCCCCGCTGCAAATCCCTTCAGTGGCTCCCAATTCCTCATTGAATTCAGTATAAACTACGAACACTGACCTAAAAAGCCACTACTATATCTCTGAACCAGTCTTCGAATAGCTTTCCTCACTTAATGTTCCCAATAATAATCACAATATATATAATAATTATTCATTTATATAGCGCTATTAATTCCATAGCACTTTAAATACATATGCATAACTGTCCCCATTGGGGCTCACAATCTAAACCTACTATCCTGGTTGGCATGGTGGGTCAGTGGCTAGACCTGCAGCCTTGCAGTGCAGTCCTGGGTTCAAATGCCACTAAGGACAACATCTGCAAGGAACTTGTTCTCCCTGTGTTTGTGTCGGTTTCCTCTCACACTTGAAAGACATACTGATAGGATGTTTAGATTGTGAGCCTCAACAGGGACTGTGTTGCCAATGTATGTAAAGTGCTATGGAATTAATGCCGATAGAGTAATAAAAATATTTATTCATTTATATATCAGTGTGTCTTTTAAGTGTGGGAAGAAACTGAAGGGCCCAAAGGAAACCCATAAAAACACAGGGAGAACACACCCTGCAAATGTTGTCCTTGGGATTTGAACCCAGGACTCCAGAGCTGCAAGGCTGCAGTGTTACCACTGAGCTGCCATGCCACCCCAGGTTCACACAGCAAATAGGATCATTACGCTGGATTTTGTAATAAATCACTAGTCGGACACTTCCAAAGTATCTAGGACTGTGTGACATTATTATTTCTATTATTGTTTTTAGTTTAAATTTTTAAGGGCAAAAGTACCCTCTACACCTCACACGCGAACAAGAGCAATGAAACAAAGACAGTTGACTGATAGAACATCAAGGTAAAGAAAGCACATATTTTTACATTAATAATTTGAAATTCTTACTTAATATTTTGTTTTAAAATAATTATTTCTCTTTTGTTTCCCTTCAAAGCGCTAAAGAACAAGAAATAACATTGCCTACTAGATTGGAAAGGATCCCTGTTATAAGGCTGAGACGAATCGACATCAATTTGCAATAAATAGCTTTCTGACTCTTAAGCCCGCAAGGACAGGGTCCTCTCCCCTCTGTACCAGTCTGTCATTGTTAATTTGTTTACTGTAAACTATATCTGTAATTTTTTATATAGCCCTTGCTCATGTACAGCTCCATGGTGCTATATACATAATAATAATAATGTACAAACGAGAGAAAATACGCGACAATCCAGTCTAATGCAAATTCAATTTATTAAAGGTTAAAACCAGTGTGACAATTATGGGAACCAAGAGGACCGAAGTCCACAACCCACAGTTGGAGGGCACCCACAAATGGGACCACATGAAAGAAAGAACAATAATTAATGATGTAAAGTGCTGGTGCAATGCAAAAATTAATTAATTTTTTATCATCATATATATCTAGAGCTTGATGGATACTCATTGGACAGCAGTCAGACCACAAAGATTTACCAGATGGGCGTTTATACTGGCCTAATTCCTATTAATTAAAAGGCTATATCTGTACAACATGTAGTATACCAGTTGTACACAAATAGATCAGCCAGAGGGAAAAAAGGCTGTCAGATGTCTAGTTTAGCAAATAATTGCTGTTTAGAGCCCTCAATCCAGGCTGCTGACACACCAGGAAGCTACAGTTAATGTGTGACAATACTGTCCCTGTGTAGGGGACGATAGATTAATCCGAAGCAGAGAAACCACCACTAGTTCTTTCAGTATATTGCTTACCTAGTGGCACATGAGTCCGGAATGTGGGTACCGACCCCAACAGCTGTTTCGATTGCCCTTCGTCAGGGGGTCACTGAAAACTGGGGAGAGTAAGCTTTAAAAAGGCTGGCCAGCCGGGGAAGATTGGGATCCGGTGCACACCATCACGTGCACGCTGTTCCCGGAAGCCGCGGGGCCGGGAGCGCACCGCGTCATTGCGTACGCCGTCACGTAGACCACGTGACTGCGCGCAGCAAATCAGAGCGGTGCAGCGAAGCCGGCCCGCAGCACCATGGTAACAGGGCGGAAGCGTCTCGTCACCGTGCTGTAAGATAAATAACCTGAGCGATTTCTAAACCATTCTGCTGCTAGTAGTATCTAGATAGAGCAACGTGGCAACTATTGGATTCCATTTACAGGACAAACATTCTCCCTATATTAGGAAATGACAGTGTGCAGTACAATCAAGAATATTCATAATAGATACATACATAGTAAATTTATAAAACTGCATTATATAAGGAAAAAGGTCCGGCTTATATAAATCCACAATTAGTATTGGGTTATTGTAGGTAATCTTCATCCATTTGTTTCAATATCAGTGTTGTTGTCTGGTAAAAGCTTTAGCCGTCACACATGATAGATTTGAAGCAGACATTGGAGCAATGGGTCCAATTTTCCCCTAAGGCTAGAGACCAAGCCTAATAAAAAACATATAAAAATAAAAGAAACCTGATTAGGTCACTGAAAAAACAATTACAGCCCAGAATATGCAGCTCACAAAAAAGATGCAAAGTTCCAATTCTCATTTAAACCTTGAGGTTGAAGAGTGCCAAGGCGCCATATCCATCTCGTCTCTGATTGTGAAAGTTTTTTGGAGATCGGACCACCCCTTATCCCCAGATCTACCGTATCTATTCCACGTACCAACAACAGGTCACCTCTGCACTGATGGTGTTGATAGAAATGTCTGGGTAATGTTTTTAGACTTTTTTATATCATCACAGTCCACCGCTCCGTTTATAGCTAGCACATGCTCCCTAATCCGAACCTTAAGGGCTCGTGATGTCAATCCTATATACATTTTTGGACATGGACATGTAGCGTAATAGATCACCCCTGTAGTGTTACAGGTGATACATTTACGGATAGTAAAGGTTGTTGTGCCAGATGTATTGGTAAAGGAGGTAGCCCTCACGATGTTAGGGCAGGCTACACATCTGCCACAAGGCACACATCCAGTCTTTTTTGATAGGGAATCTAGAAAGGTTTTTTTATTGTTGGTAGCATCGTAATGGCTCGAAACTAATAAGTCTCGCAGATTTTTGGACCTTCTAATGGCAAATTTCGGATGGTCAGGCAAAATTTTAGAGAGGGTTGCATCTGTCCTCAATATGGGCCAAGCCCTATCTAGACATCTGCGCATCTCTCCAAATTTACCATGATATTCAGTTACAAAACGAATTTGCTTATCACGAGTGTGTATTTTATTCTTATAGAGGGCCTCATTTCGCGATACATGTTTTGCCCGATTGGCCGCAAACTTAATGGAGCGATGGCTGTACCCACGCTCTAAAAAGCGGTTTTTTAATTCTACAGCTCGTGCATTATAATCTGAATCTGAGGAACAGATCCTGCGGAGGCGCAGAAACTGTCCCACTGGAACAGATCTGATCATGAAAGGGGGGTGAGAGGAAGAGGCATGCAGTAGGGAATTCGAGGCTGTGGGCTTCCTGTAGATGTCGGTCTGTAGGAGTCCACAGGCATCTCTCCTCACAGCAACATCAAGGAATTCAGCCAAATTCTCGTTGATCTTATAAGTAATTCTAATATTAACATCATTATCATTAAGATCATCAATCAAGGTGTTGAAGGCGAATTCAGACCCATGCCAGATAACAAAAAATGTCGTCGATGTACCGCGCCCACAATTGGACGCGGCACATCAACGGCAGATGATCTGACATGAAGAGGTCCCTCTCCCACAGCCCCAGGAAAAGATTCGCGTAGGAGGGCGCGAACGAAGCCCCCATAGCGGTCCCCTGGAGCTGCAAGTAGAAGGACCCCTTAAAGACAAAGAAATTGTGGGTTAGGCTGAACTCCAGGAGTTGCAGGACGAGAGATACCATGTCTCCAGACAGCACCGACATACCCAAGAAAAACCTCACAGCCCGAAGACCATCTGCAAGCCTGATACTCGTATAGAGGGATTCTATATCACAGGTAGCTAACATCGTGCCCTCGTCCAGTTGCATAGAGTCCACCTTTTTCAGGTATTCACTTGTGTCCTTGATGTAAGAGGGCAGACTCTCCACCAAGGGTTGAAGTTTAGAATCAACCCATTTTCCCACATGCTCAAGGAAGTTTCCCCGACCCGACACAATAGGTCTGCCGGGTGGTGTATTGATGTCCTTGTGGACCTTGGGAAGGAAATAGAGAGTGGGAACCACGGGATCTGTGACAAGCAGAGCTGACATCAAGTTAGATGTTATAACTCCATTGTCATTGGCAGCCTTCAAAATTTTCTTTAAGTCCTCAGTAAAAGAAGACAATGGATTATAAGTAAGTTTCTTATAACAGGTCTTATCGTTAAGATGTCTATAGGCTTCTTTTTCATATTTGGAAACTGGCCAAATGACGATACTCCCGCCTTTATCGGCGGGTTTAATAAATATATCTGGCAGATCCCGTAGTTCCCTAAGTCTACCCCGTTCCTCTCTACTAAGATTATCCCCACGCACATGCGTGGAGATTTTTTCAAAGGAGCTACTAACCACTCGCACAAACAGGTCTATGTTCGGGCAGGTGGAGAGTAGGGGGAACCTCTTCGAGCGTGGTCGAATACTGGAGGGAATCTTACCTCCTTCATCCAAATGGTGGTCGGTGGAGAGCTCCTCTAAATCATCAAGGGTCACTTTTTCTTCTTCTGTAGAGAAAAACAAATTTTTAACAGGATCAAAAAAGTGGCGTTTATAGATAAGATTTCTTGCAAATAAATACAAATCTTTGATCGCAGTAAAGCAATCAAATTTGGCAACTGGAGCAAAAGATAAGCCCCTTCCCAACAGTGAGAGGCCATAAGGAGAAAGTACATGTTCACTTAAATTAATCACCTTAGTGCCTCTCTTTCCTCCACCTCCATGACGTCTATTTGGTTGGTAGTGTGTTCTTTGTAAGGCCATCCCTGATCTAGTCACGATCGAGGATACTGAAATGTCAGATTGATCACTAATTGATGTTATAGATACTGAAGAGGTACTGGGACGTAAAGGGTGTATTCCTGCAGCATTAAGGGGCCGTCGCCAATGGTACATTGTACCCATCTGCCAATCTCGAAGGTCTCGGGCATATTTCTTAGTCTGTGTGTCCTTAATTTTCTTCACACAGTCATCAAGAACCTTTTCAAGTTGTGCCTCGGAGCTTTTTAACTTCTCTTCAGGACATTCTATTTGGAATTTGTTTTGTAAATCTTCCAAGTCCTTGTCGATTTTGGTAATCATATCTAAATTAGATTCGACTAAGAGCTCCATGAAGACTCATGTGCCACTAGGTAAGCAATATACTGAAAGAACTAGTGGTGGTTTCTCTGCTTCGGATTAATCTATCGTCCCCTACACAGGGACAGTATTGTCACACATTAACTGTAGCTTCCTGGTGTGTCAGCAGCCTGGATTGAGGGCTCTAAACAGCAATTATTTGCTAAACTAGACATCTGACAGCCTTTTTTCCCTCTGGCTGATCTATTTGTCTACAACTGGTATACTACATGTTGTACAGATATAGCCTTTTAATTAATAGGAATTAGGCCAGTATAAACGCCCATCTGGTAAATCTTTGTGGTCTGACTGCTGTCCAATGAGTATCCATCAACCTCTAGATATATATGATGATAAAAAATTAATTATTTTTTTGCATTGCACCAGCACTTTACATCATTAATTATTGTTCTTTCTTTCATGTGGTCCCATTTGTGGGTGCCCTCCAACTGTGGGTTGTGGACTTCGGTCCTCTTGGTTCCCATAATTGTCACACTGGTTTTAACCTTTAATAAATTGAATTTGCATTAGACTGGATTGTCGCGTATTTTCTCTCGTTTGTACATAATATGCCTGATGGCGCGATTTTCTCCATAGTGGCTTGCTCCCCATTTTTGGGGTAATCTATATAGCACATTTGATGAAGTGTACTAACTAATAATAATAATAATGCATATTTATACCTTTTAAAAATGTTTTAGTGGTATTGGTAAAACATGTTAGCATGTCCTGCATTTTTTCTTCTTGCTCCGTCAGACATACTGCCTGTGCTTTGATGTTCACATCTTAAATAAAATGCAAATACTAGCTCCAAATGTTAAAGCTTTAATTTGCAAGTTGGGGAGATAAGAAAATAAAAAGGTATTGCGGTATAGAAGACCCATCTGAGTATCCTCCCATACAGCTTTTGGCAAACTGTTGAACTCTTCTCTACATTCTTTACTGTAGAGACTGTGCTGCTGTTTGTTTGATCACAGAAGACCTGCCTCATCATTGTTTCCATTTTATCTTTGCTAAAAGCTTTGAATAAAGCTTTAACTAAAACTCTATATTGTTTACTTTTACTCCAACTGCTTTTTTGAAAGCTTTATTAATTGTTCCCTTTTATATTTCATATTTATACTTTGTCAACTTAGGTCAACTTCGTCTTCTTATATCTATAGATATGGGATCAAAGAAGTAATTGGTCTTTTCATACTTTATTGTATATGCTTATTATTTGGTTGGCCTCATATACACTTATCAGTCTTTTATACTATTCGTTCACCACTGGTCATTTTGTCAGGAAGAAAAACTGAATTTGATCTCATTGGGTCCTTTTATTTGTATTTGGAATCTTATATATTGTATTTTATATGTATTTTTTATTAATACTAAGTTGATATATTCTTAGATCACTAATATTGTTAGGCAGAAATGTTCAGTATTTTTTGTTTATAAATTAGTTCATTTATTTTATATAACAATTTTAGGGATGAGCCAGTCCTAAATTACTCGGAATCGCTAGACTCTAACGAGTCAGTCTGGGACTCGCTACTCGATACGAGTCTAGCGAGTCCAATGTAAATGAATGGGGAAGCGAGTAATAGTGAATAATTCGTCTGTTCCCGGACCCCATTAAGAGATAAGAGGTCTGGCAGCAGAGGAACAACCTGCAATCCCCTAATACATTGTTTTGCGGGCGGTAGTAAAAAAGCGTTAATCCTAAATTCCAAACGGATTTCACAGGATTGTCCCGTTACTGTTCAATCCGGTCCCATAGACAGCCATGTGAAATCTAACCGGATTAATCCTGCCCGGTACTATCCTGTGTAATCCGTTTGTCAAACTAAAATTGTCCAGTTAAAATCGTTTTACTTCAACGGCTGTCTATGGGAGCGGAATGTGACGGACAGTGCAAAACCGTCAAAAACCGGTTTCATTTTACAACGAACGCCTTTTTATAACCGGCTTATATACAATAAAATAGGGTATTGCAGGTTTTCCTATGCTACCAGATCTCTTTATAGGGTCCAGTAGCAGAGGAATTGCATTTCCCTATATTTATATTGGACTCGTTACTGAGTGAGTAATCGCTAAAAGACTCGCAGAGTAACGAGTCCAGCGAGTACCCGAATATTCGCCGAATAGCGAGTAGTAACGGGTAGACTCGCTCATCCCTAAACCATTTGTATTTTATATTCTTATTGTTTCTATATCTATTGAATATCTCTCATAATGATTACAGGTTTTCATGTTCACGTTACAACACTAATCCCCTGTATTGATAATATTTAAACTTAATTGTTTTTATGTTATTAGTGTATTGTTTATTATAGTATTTAGGTATTATTGGGCCTATATGTTAGTTTATCGATAGTGAAGATGTCTGACTATGCCTTCTGCAGTGTTTGTAACTTGACTGAGCTGGCCTTTCTAAGTTTCTAGTTTGAATATGCAAAGAGTCTGTGGAGCCTTGATTAGGAGTCTCAACACAGGACTAGCCAGATCTTCCTCTAGTGAAGGACCTAGCCATGATAACCACCATATTAAGTGGCCCTATGAGTCAATATCCAGCTCATTACAAGCTTAAAGATATGACAAGGGAATACCAAGGCCAGGTATCCATCCACAGACAGCTGTTTCGGGGTGTTGCCACTCATCAGTGTGGAGTAGGATTCTGGCTAGGTGGGAGCAATGCCTGGTAGACCAACAAAACAAAGTATTCACTGATTTCAGGGAGACCAGTTCAAGAAAAGACTGTAGGCAGCCGGCTAAAGCACTCAACACAGTGAATTCCTAGGCCCATTGCCCCCTCGGAATTTTGAGGACCCCGAAACAGCTGTCTGTGGATGGATGCCTGGCCTTGGTATTCCCTTGTCATATCTTTAAGCTTGTAATAAGCTGGATATTGACTCATAGGGCCACTTAATATGGTGGTTATCATGGCTAGGTCCTTCACTAGAGGAAGATCTGGCTAGTCCTGTGTTGAGACTCCTAATCGAGGCTCCACGACTCTATTTGCATATTCAAAATTCCCAGGGGGCAATGGGCCTAGGAATTCACTGTGTTTGAGCGCTTTAGCCGGCTGCCCACAGTGTTTTCTTGAACTGGTCTCCCTGAGATCAGTGAATACTAAGTTTCTAGTTTAACATATATTCCTATTGATTATGAATGTTTTTTGTTCAATAATGCTTAAAATGACAGGCAAAAATCAATAATAACATTGACATGCATATATATTTACTGCTTTCACAGCCACAACAGAACCCCAATGAGCTGCCCAATCTGCTATAAGATAACAACCGAGCTGTCTAAACATCTAAAGAGTAAATGCATGAAAGGCTAAACTGGCTGAAGCTAAGAAAAGATTGAAACATATTGCTTCTAATGGCATCAGTTTTGATTATCACCGCATTGCAGAACAGATGTGATATGGGATGCCTGGAACATGCTGTTGATATCTTAACTAACCATGGATTCCTCATCTACAATAAGCCTCAAGTGCAAAGGTTGTTATTATAATTATTTATATAGCACCATTAATTCCATGGTGCTGTACATGAGCAGGGGTTACATAAAAAATTATAGATATAGTTTACAGTAAGCAAATTAGCAATGACAGACTGGTACACAGGGGAGAAGACCCTGCCCATGAAAACTTGCGTTCTACAGGATAATGGGGGAGAGAGAGGAGGTCATGGGGCTAATATAATTGCATCTGTTATCATATATTTTTTATTTGTATGCAATAATTTTAATTTATTAATTTCTCATTTCTGAAATAACAGAAGCAGAGAAGATGCCCAAACACGGATCCAGCAGAAGAGCACTGATTTGGTCAACTGTGCACCATGGGCGAAAAAGAATACATCAAGTATTCAAGACAAAAGGAACAAATTTGAAACAGAACAAGTAGAGATGAATTTTGAAACAGGTCGAAGAAAATAACACTGACTGAAAAAAATAGGCAAGTAACATTTTCCAACTTTGCTACATATATTCTATAGTTAATAAAATAATTGTCAAATCCAAGGGGGGATATGTCTCGTCAAAAAGAGATCTGACTGGTGCCCCGCCCCTATCAAAGTGTATCAAACACGCCCCTTTTATATCAAATTGATATAAAAGGCCCGTGTTTGATACCCTTAATATCAGATTGATATAAAAGATCGCCTTTTATATCAACTAGATATAAAAGCTCAAGTTTTATACTCTTTTGTAGTCAGTTTATACTTTTAGTATTGATTCCTTGTATTTTATAATAAAGGAAACAGTTTATTCAATTTGTAAATAAAATGAGACCGTTTTTATAAAAATGTTTATTGAATAGCACGCAAAATCATTTTATAACGCAATACATTTGTAGGCAGTTCAAAGTACATGCAATTACATTTTCATTTATCAAGCTGAACAGCAGATATAAATATATGATACAGGACATTGTTACAAAAAGTATTACAATCGTATATTTAATATTAAACATATATACAGAACATTTCTTGCATTACCATTGGACAAACGATGTTACGTAGTGAGCCACATGGATTGCAGTAACGGGTGAGAAGCTTTTTTATGCTTCAATGGACTTTGTGTGAGGCCTGTTGGTGAGAAGTGTAATGGCTGGGGAGTCTGGCGGGGGTGGCTAGAGCTCTAGGACTAAATGTCTCAACAGTTTCATTCATGGGTATTTTTAATCTGTCTAAATGATCTCTAGTAGTCTAATTACATTGTAAAGCGCTGCGGAATATGTTGGCGCTATATAAATAAAGCTTTATTATTATTATTATTATTATAATTACCCGCAACAGTAGTCGGTATATTTAACTCGGCCATAGCCCTCATAAATGTATGCCAACCCCTTGGTAAATTCCTGCGTGATAGGGCATGACTGAGTAGTGTTACGCACCAAGTCCAGCATATTAGAACCAGGGATTACAGTGCCCTCGAAAATAAACTCTTTTATCATTCCACGATGTAATATTTGTGTTTTGCAAAAGCTTGTTTAGTAGAAGTTCTGCGTTCTTTTTATATCGCGGATTTACATGATTTACAATGTAATTAACATCGGGAATTTTATCAACAGATGAATTTGACAATTGTTGGTGACCAGATTCTGGAGGGCTAATGGTTTAAAGTTGTTCGTTCCTTTGCATCTTGTGTAGCATGGCCCAAGTATCTCTGTAGTAGATCACTATATTTTTTAATTTTCACATCGTTCGGTAGGTCACGAAAATGTAACATCTAGCCAATTTCACCATCAAGGCGTTGGATAACGCTTTGGCATATGTTTTCTGTAATAGGGGGTCGAATTTTGATTAGCTCCTGCTTGGGAACAAGATACATTTTCTCTGTATGTTCCATTATTTGCCGGTAAGCAGACTTATTATCGGGATCGCAAAGCCTAAACGAGGCCCTATAAACCCGCCAGCTTGCAGGACAAAGTACCGTGGGTCCGTGCTGCCACTTAAATTAATGGAGATAAAAAACAGCCACAAGGGAATGTCTGTATCAAACAGGATTCTTCTTTATTTGGACAAATCTATTATTTGGATCTGTGGAAGTACGGTCCTGCAGCAAACCACTCACAGATGAGCGATCATTACCAGTTGTTGGTTCTCACAACTGCATCAGGTGAGCAGCTCCCTCTTTACACATATTTCAGCCTTATAAAAGAAGGTATTACCCTATGTGCGCATTCTTGAATTGCTTTTAGACTATAAACCCACCAGTCTGCTTTAGTAGCTGCTTCTTTTTCTTTATGCTGTGAGATTTATTACTCATGGTTTTTATAGCTTTCCGCCACTTTTTTAGTATATATTTTTGCCCTCTTTCAGAGGGATTCGACCTTTTAAGATGTTTAACGCAATTTCCCCTATAGCAGTAATTAAATCATGGCTCGCATTGCCCAAAATAGATTTTCTGATAGAAGGCGGGGCCTTCACCAGGGTTTTTAAGAGCTTCCAGTTACGCTGGATTCTCTCTGACATCTTTACAGCACTGTGGCCACAGTGTAGAATTTTGATTAAAATTCACTTTTTGGAAGTATTTTTCTTTTGAACATACACAGCGGGTAAAGCTGGAGGAAACATGCCTGTTCTCAAACGAAGATCCTCAGGGGTGTCGGCTCTTAAGTCTAGCAGCAAATACTCATAAGGCACCTGCGTAGCATCCTCAAAAGCTTCTAAGAAACAGCGTGTTTTTCCAGTATACATTTGACGCACTAGCGATACAATTTGTAATTTATCCTGAGGGTTATTAAAAAGGACCATGTACTATGTGTTTAAATTTATCATGCGGCTTTTCTTTCCTTGACAAAATATGTTTTGTACCAGGTAGAAAATGCTGAGATTTCTGTGGTGGACATACTTGGTAAATGCTTTTTCAATTTCGCTGTTATCACTTGCACTCTCCATGAGATCATCAACAATAGTCAAATTCACCTTCTCAGGAGGGAATAAGTAATCATCTACGAATGTATGCAGCAGACCCTCCACAAATCTGATGAAAGGAAAGAGATTTCATCATATAGTTTCTGCCAACAGGAATAAAACCAAACAATATTATCGGGTTTATGAGAAAAATGAGTGTCTATATTATGTAACAATTGTTTTACAAAGTAGCTTTTTCCAGAATTAGATGGTCCTGCTAGAATGCAGGAGAATGGGTGTTGCAGACGCGGGTCCATCACAATACAATTAATACCCAAATGGTACGGTGGTAAAATCGTCTAATAGTCATCACTTTGTATAAACACACTTTTGGGTTTTGCGTAATGGCCTTGTTTTAATGGACCAATACTTTTTATTTTTCACAATGCCAGGCTGCTCAACGACAATACGTTTCTGTGTTTCAGAATCGGAATTACGCAGGTAGTCCAGAACAGGATCTTTTAGGCTGTTGAAATTAATAGATTAAGCGTTACCAACATTTAATGTTATTCCATTCACCTTCAAGACCGTTATTCCCATGTTGAGCTTGCATCCGTAGGTTTTTGGGCTGGCAGATACAAATTCAGTGATGTAAGTGTCATCGGGTATCTCACTGGTCAACTCCCCCAAGTAATTGCCTAAAGGAGGGCTCCACTCACCTTCTCTCTGCACAAAAACTTACAGAATCGGTATCGTGATATAAACACCTTTCCTGCAGCCTGTCTAGCAGAGAATAAAGCTCCAATCTAGCATAAGCCGTTGTGAAACAAGCTATAAAGATGTTAGTGTTCTTGTTAATGGTGTGGTGACCTTCTGTATATTTCCAATCAATTGTAGCTGTTTCATCATCAATAAAATGTAACATTGATATGTCATAATACGGCAAAAAAAGTGTTGAAACAGTTCATCAGGAGGCTATCATGATTGCTTGGGGCAACGTGATGAAACTGGGTGTCTCTTGTGGGTGATAACTGGAGGCGGGGGCCTTTGTCTGATTGCTTGAAGCATTTTGTCGAGGTGTGACTAGGGTGTGAACATTCTAGGTGGTTGGATTTAAAAGCAGGTGGCCTGTGTAGTCCAACACAACTCAGAAGCAGTACTCCACTGATCCTGAAAGGCAATTCTAAGCTTTAAAATAGTAAGTATAACAATTTATTTAATATTGTTGTCATTTGCTGTATTATTATTGTATTGGCTATTGGCTGTATTTTCCTTTTAGATTTTAATAATTACTAACATGACACAATCTTATTTGTGTCCTTATATTCTAACTAGATATTTAATTGCTGTTAATTTTGTAGACCATTTGTGTGATTTATCATATAGTATATAAATGTTTCCAAGTCGCTTATTTAATTAATAATTACTAACAGGGCGTAATATTATTTGTACCCTTATATTCTAACCAGATAATATTTAATCACTGCTAATTTATCATATAGTATATAAATTATTTCCAAGATGTTCGTTTAATTAATAATATTTACTAACATGGCATAATATTATTCATCCCCTTATATGCTGACCCTGATATTTAATATAATATTTAATCACGGTTAATTTTATCATATAGTATATGAATGTTTTCCTAGCCATAGATTTAGAATGTGACATTATATTATAGGCCTTCCAAGGAAAAGATGTAGTTAATAATTTTCCAAAGTAATTATTAATACTTTTCATCGTTTTAGTTAAGATGGAAGAATCCTACGATTATACCCCAACTGAACCAATCTTCACGCCCTCGCAATATATTCACATAAGTATGTATTATATTTATTATAATTAAGAGTATTAGTTCTGATTAAAAAGTTGATTTTATATTAATTATATATTATTATTTCATTCTTTTTAAGACGAGTGTGTGGGTGAGCTTGTGGAGAGTTTGGCGGATGACGTGCTGGCGACTGTGGATTTCAGTGCAATAAATCCGGCAGTCCCGTTCAACACTGGAGAAGCATGCGACGCAATTTCTCAACATTCAATCACTGGTAAATTGCTTATTTGTATATTAATAGCTTGAACCATATGTAGACATGAAACTAAATACATTTTCTCATACAGATTCTGAGATGATGCAAGTGGGCAATAAGCCAGAACACGAACAAGCTTCTGAAGAGCCTCTAAATCTGTCATGGAAGCCACAATCATATGAAAAAGTTAAGAACATAGGGGTAAAGTAACATCTCTTTGAAATGAGCCCGTATGTATGCAGGTATGAAATTAAGCTCAATTTCTTATACAGGTAACCAACACTTGAATGGCTGCTATAACGCTGATGGAACCACGGTTTCTAATAGGCTTAATAAGTTAAAGAAACCACTAAACACCGTGCATAAGAGTAGCACTCCCGGGGTTTCTGGGAAACCAAAGTACTTCAAGGAACTGATGGGAAGAAATAACCCAGATTGTTTCGAACCCCCGAAGCGAAAAGGTAATTGTTCACTGAAAAACAATAGGTATTTGGTGTGTATATATATACACACATATATGTATATGTATACACACATATATGTATATGTATACACACATATATGTTCCCTATGTATTCTGCAAAGATTTATAATTCAATCAATCCTATTCAATCAGTCATAAGTACCAGTTATCAAAACAATAATTTAATTTAAGTGAATATATGTGTTTCTGGATAACTGACCCTTGTAACTTTTTTTTCTTTTCGATACCAAGAATGTGATAAAAAAAAGCGGCCCAGCCATCGCTGCAAGCTCAAGTTTTGCAGGAGCCTGCTGCTACAACATCAAAGCATCCTCAAGTTCTGCAGGGACGTACTTACGGAACATCGCAGGTTACCCCACAAAGATTTAATCCCGCTGTGAGATCAGAGCCTCTTTCGACAATCATTGTGTTGGATGATGACAGTCCTGTGAAAACCATCCAGTCCGGGAAGAGGGGCCAGAGGTTGTCAGGCCGAAAATATAATGGACCCCCAGCCTCGCCCAACATTACACATTCAAACGAATCCGTGGCCGGCGTGACACAAGCGCCCCATGATGATCTCAACAAAGTAATTGAATAGCTTGCTGAGGGTAAGAAGACTATTAATCCGGACACTATATGGGTACTCCATAGTATACATCCGGCCGATACTTTTGCTTGGCCGTCTAACGATTTTCACATTGTAAACCCTCTAAAGAGGCGTTCAGTGTCAACCGGGTCCAAGGGGGAAAGTAAAAAAACAAAGTCAACAATTCCCCAGTGAACCCTGGTTGGCCTGAAGAACACTCTGAAGTGTTTCAATATATGGCCGCTCAGTATGCAAACTACAAGATCTTATTTACGCACAAAACATTTCTGTGATACGTATGAAAGGCTGCTATCGGCTCCCCCAACGACGGCCAATGTTAATGAACTATACGCCTTCAAATGAGACTGTGCAGATCAACCATTAGTCTATGCAAAATCAAATAAAAATAATTCAACATGACTAAGAATGTTTGGTTATGGTCTGCAGAAGTTGACTAAATGAACTCCAAAAAGGGTCTATAGAACAAGAGCAATTAAGTGTGCTCGAAGGTTGTTGATTAGCGCAAGACAGTCGCTGGCAGCTAGAAGGCTGCGAGACTCAACTCTCAGACCAATACCTACACAGACTAATCAAGGACCTCAGCTGATGCTACATGCCCAGATCCTGTCTTTTTACGTTCATGACCCCCCTAGGGGTGTTAGCCCCGATGTGTCTCCAACTGCTCAAAGCTTTGAGCAAATGGAGACACATGCTGAAAATGTACATGAGGCTGCAGCTGATGGAGATGTTGATGATAATGTACAGGATGTAGATGCTGATGATTATGTACAGGCTGTAGATCATTCATTATTTTTACAGCACTTTTATCACCATCAAAGAGATGTCCGCAATTTCAATGCCCGCATGTATATTGACCATTTCAGATTTGTGAATTTTAGATTGTCTCCAATCCTTTGTAGAGGCCCTAAATGTCGTACATGGAGTCATTCAGTCTTTACTGGACCGAATCGTCCAAGAAATCGAAGCGGGAGATTTTATTCAGTTAAGACTTGAAGGCGGTGACACGTTGGACCCCATTTTCGCAACAAAACATACCAGGGAGGAATTTAGTTCTGAGGCCTTTTTGAATGCCGTTGCACGCACACTGCAAAGTAATGCTGAGTGCTTAGGAACCAGTTCCCTGAAATTAGTCGTAACAATTATTAAAAACAGACTCGGAGGTATAAAAAGGGCGACTGAAATCTATAGCTAGCAGCCAAACCATTAAGCAAAAGAGACGGTAGCTGTATGACTACAACAATTACAGCACAAATCTGTGGTTTGCTGCTAGCGTGTGCGCCCTGATGACCGACACTGATGCTGGTGACCCAGTTATACTGGCCCGGGCTGAAGCCATACATAACGCATTGGCTATCGCTGATAATCAACTTATAAGTTTTAGCGATATTGAGACTTTTGAGAAACATCTAGACGTAGCCATTAAAGTACTATTAGTCATGGAGATTGGCGCTATTTTCAAACAGGTAATACAGGTAATACAGGCAGTGCTAAAACTTTTTTCATATTACATCATGATGATCACTACTACGGCATCAAAAATATGAAGGGCTTTATCGGCGCGGATTACTTTTGTGAAAGATGCAATTCAGTGTTTCATCACAAATTTAATCATTCGTGTCAATATTTTTGCAATGCTTGTTGAGAGAGAGTTGTAGAGAGTACCAATGCACTACAAACACCTCGTTGCCCTACCTGCCGAGTGTTTTGTCACTCAATCGAGTGCTTAGATCACCACACTCATTTAACTGCAGATAATCTGACATTCTGCAGACTTAAAATCTTTTGTGATAAATGTCATCATTTTGTACCCAGAGATAGTGACTCCGAGCATGAATGTAAAGGGTTGTGCTGTCCTGTCTGTCGCATACGTTTAAACAAATTTCATGAGCATCTTTGTTACATGTACCAAATGAGGAGACTGATCAATATGTATTTTACGACTTTGAATGCATGCAGGAGACAGGTACGCACATACCAAATTATATTTATGCTACAACGCTGTATGGTAGTCCATCCTGGGAGTTTGAAGGTAAATCAGCTACTCACGATTTTGTGCAACTTTTTACATCCGGCAAATATTCTGGCTATACGTTTATAGCTCACAATGCTGGAAGATACGACGCGTACTTTATCGTTAAGAAGCTGATTTCTGAAAAACTCTGCGTGAAATTGATTTCCCGAGGTGGCCGTCTCTTATGTGTGAACGCTTCCTGATTTGGAAATGAGGCTTATCGACTCGCTCAATTTCATACCAATGAAATTAAGCAAGATGCCTCAGGCTATGGGGTTTTCGGGCTCAAAGGGCCATTTCCCCCACTTTTTTAACACCGAAGAAAATCAAAACTATGTGGGCCCCCTACCTGCTGTAAAATATTATGGGGTAGAGTATATGGCACCTAGTGAGAAAGGGGAATTCATGGAGTGGTATAAGACACAGGAAAATACAACTTTTGACTTTAAGTCTGAACTAAAATCTTACTGCCAACAAGATGTTGAGATTCTGAGACGATCATGTGAAGTCTACAGGGAGCATGTCATGGAGATGACTCAGAAAAAAGTTAAGATATACTGTAGGCAAGATAAGAAAAAACTTGAAGTGACCAGATGTGTTGATCCTTTTCAACTAATCACCCTGGCATCTGTATTAGGGTTGGGCGAATTCCTCGCTACTATTCGGGACTCGCCCGAATAGTAGCGGACTCGGGGGACTCGCTACTCGCTGAGTTTCCTTAGGAATTACTCGGGGGTTGCGAGTCCCTGTACTTTTGCAGTGTATCTATACAGATACACTACAAAAGTACCCTAAAAGTTAATGTAAGGGGTTAAAAACAATAAACATTAATACTCACCTCCTGTACTCCTGGACCGGGAATGGGACCGAAGACCTCCGGCTGTTACAGGACCTCCGAGACCACCGGGAGAAGATGGGGAAAAGGACCTTGCAGTTCAGCCAATCAGCATTTGGATAGCGGTCACATGGGTTTGTCATGTGACCGCAGTGCAGCCGCGTCACAACCCATGTGACTGCTAGCCGAATGCTGATTGGCTGAACTGCAAGGTCCTTTTCCCCATCTTCTCCCGGTGGTCTCGGAGGTCCTGTAACAGCCAGAGGTCTTCGGTCCCGGTCCAGGAGGTGAGTATTAATGTTTATTGTTTTTAACCCCTTACACTACAAAAGTACCCTAAAAGTTAATGTATCTGTATAGATACACTGCAAAAGTACAGGTTACTACTCGGACTCGCTGGACTCTAACGAGTCCGGGTCCGAGACTCGGTACTCGTTGCGAGTCCAGCGAGTCCGAGTATTTCAGGATTCGCCCATCCCTAATCTGTATGTATGTCAATGTACAGGTTTAAATTTCTTCCAAAAAAGACCCTGGCCATTTTACCCGGTGATAATTACCACAATACAAAATAGCGCTTTTCAACCCCAGCTATACAGTGGCTCATGTATGTATCCCACACAGAGAACTTAGTCATATAGCATGCCATGAGAGGGGGGGAAAAACAAGTCACGAAATATTTTTTAGATGGTATGTTAACGGACGCCATATTGCCTTTTAATTCAACGGGTGCTTTCACCATGGCTGCAGAAATTGTTATAACGAAAATGATGCAAATAAGGTCACAAATGCCACCTACGGTCAATTATATTATATCTTTTTAGCTAAAAAACGCTACCTGCAGCAATGCGGCTATACAGTGAGTACTGTGGAAATATGAGTGGAACAAAATGGTACAAAAAGATTCTAATCTTAAATCATTTCTTCTCCAAATGAAATTCCCTACCCCTTTAGACCCCCGCGATGCTCTTTATGGGGGACGTACTAATGCCATTAAACTTTATCACCAACAACAACCTGGGGAGACGCTGCATTACTATGACTTCACCAGTCTGTACCCCTTTGTAAACAAAACTAAAACATACCCCGTTGGGCATCCAAACATTATCTATGAGGGCTTTGGTTTCATTAAAAATTACTTTGGTATTGCCGAAGTCAATGTCTATCCTCCGAGGGATTAATTTTTTCCTGTTCTACCGGTAAAACTCAACAAAAAATTAATGTTTCCCTTTGCTATACATGTACTGTAAATTCACAGGCAGAGGAATGTACACATAGTGATGAAGAGAGGGCTCTGACAGTGCCATGCCAGTCAGTCTTTTGTTAAATTTGCAACTATCCCGCCATTGCGAAATTATCAGACATTGCCCAGGATTATAATCACCGCTTCATTTTTTCCCCTTCTGCAATGTAGAGCCAGCCCCATTGTTAGTAAATTTAGTTTTTTGTGTTTTGCTCTGTTTAGATCGGTGCTCAGCCTGCAAACTTGCCAATCTGGGGAGGAACGGGATCACAAAACCTTAATATATATGGTTTTATGTTGTGTTATTCTTGTGCATTTAGTGCACTAGTGGTTCAGACAGGTGACACAGCTTTCCTGACAGTTTTACATTCGACAATTTTATGCAGAAAAACCCAATCTTTTGTAATAAAAGTAAGTTTTTTTTTTTTTAATGCTTTGGATTCAGCCAAACATTGCTTGCAATGCAAACTTAGTCACAATCATTGCCCTCCAGGTTGGTCCAGGTGGTCACGAAAAAGGATGTTTTTAAATGCAGCAAAGAAGGGACATGAAATTCAACTCCAAGATGGCTCCACAAAGAGTGAGTTTGGATTTATCCAAGTGAAGTCGTAGAGACTTGGCTCCAAAGCTGGAAAAAGAACACTGAATCCCCGCTGTTCCACAGCATATAACACTTGAAGAGAAGGGAAATAGATCAAGCTCAGCACACTGGGGTGTGGTTGAAATGTATCCTTTGCTTTATTAGTGAAAAACATCCTTTAAAATCTGTACGAAAAACGTGGACTTCAGACAACACTGCAACATTGAAGGGGGTGGTATGTATGGAAGTCAAACTGAACACGTTTTGATCGAATAAAGTTCTTGAAGACTAGTCCAGTGTTCAAGAACTTTTTTGTTCTAAAGGAGTTTGGTTTGACCTCCATACATACCACCCCCCCTTCTATTTTGCAGCGTTTTCTGAGACATTAGATGTGGCCAGGGCTAGGGGTACTCGGACACCAGGTCTGATGGTGGTTTTGATGGGGAGATCACGGCTGGTGGGGATCCCGGTTCCGTGCCCGTGATGTTGGGGGAGAAGGGAGTATTTTACAGGGGATTGTGATGCCACCTGTAGTTCCCGGTAATGTAGGTACCAGCGCTGCAAGCCGGCCGCTGAGGTGATGGTGGGTGCAGCTGAGAGTAATCCAGCTCCCTACAGGTAGAGCTATTACCTCAAAGCAGGGGTGAAGGAAGATGGTGAGGGAGGGCAGTAATGGTGATAATGGTGTTGCAGTTCTTACCCCTCTGCTGAGCTGCTGGTGATGCTGAGCCCTCCGGGCATCTGTGGGTAGAATAACGGAAACCAGTTCAAGTTTAACTCCACTTTACTAGGTATCGGCAGATGGTAAAATGGGACACGGTACAGTTTTGTTTACAGGGTGGATGTTGCCAGCTCAGGGTCCCCCTTATGGAGTCTCTAGGTGTTCTCTGTCTTTGTCTTTCAAGGTCTCCTTTCTTCTTCCTAGTTCTACCACCCTTGCAGAGCTCCCCTGCCAGTCCCTTGATCTCCAATGGTGGAGCACAGGTGTCCTTTGCCGGTTAAGTCAGGGCTTCTACTAACCCCCGCCATCGGTACTTGGGCCATTACTCCTGTGATCATGGATCTAATGTGGTCCTGAGGGGTGAGGTACCTTGTGGTGCTGTCAGCAACCCTGTTTCTATGGGCCTGCAGCTCGTCAGTCTGCTGATAGAGCTGAACTTCTATCTGCCTCGGCTTCCCGCGTTGCCGGTGTTCCCTCAACACGACCAGCTAGCTCCAACCAGTCCTGGCCCGTTGCCTGCTGTCCTGGGCCCCCACTTGAAGATGGGGCTCCCTCCTGTTGGCTGTGCTGTCAGGCCTGTCCTTCCTGACTGTAAATATAGCCCTGGCACACAAAAAAGATGAGGAGATTTTTGGTATCTTTCTGTGTTCTTTATTATAAAGGTTGACGAGAACAAGTTGTGCTACAACTTGTTCTTGTCAACCTTTATAATAAAGAACACAGAAAGATACCAAAAAATCTCCATCTTTTTTGTGTGCCGGGGCTATATTTACAGACTCTGCAGCCTATTATTTCCCCAGAGCACCCAAACGGTAGTTGAGCTGTACTATATGCTCTCTAAATTGTCCTTCCTGACTGTCTTCCCAGCACTAACTAACTAGAAACTGTCACGCTCTTCTGCATCTACCCTAGACTCCACCCCCTGTTGGGATGTACTAAAATACCGATCCCCCCCCCCCATTCTAGCAGTCTAATCCTAGGTGGGTGCACTTAGACTCCACAGGTTTAACCCTGAACTGACAACTTACAGGGAAAAAAACACATTGTCACAGTGTAGTACTTCCCTGTGGCGCCTAGCCGCAGGAGCGCCACACATTCATGTTTCTTTATTGATTACAAAGGAAATTTTTTTACTAATAAAGTAAAGCATAGATTTTAATAGTGTTAAAGTAGATATCTTATAATGACTACAGTCAGCCATTTTGACTTTTAGTTAGACATCTTTGTGTTAACATATTCTATTTCTTCACTCTTGGATAAGTGACCAGTCTACAAGGCTTAGTAAACAATGTCCTAATAAAAGCCAGATGTAATTCTCAGAAAAACAGGAACTCAGGATAGTTAGATTCTAGGAATTGTACTCTGGTCAAGGCCAAACTGGCCACATGAAAGTATAAGCCAGCCAAATTCATAGTCATTGTTTTAAGAACTCACAAATCACTGACAAAACTGTCACGTATTTTTATCCAAAACCCCCACTATTGTGCAACTATTGTGCAACTATTGTGCAACTATTGTGCAATGTTATCGCATCACGTATTACTCTATTTTTAGAAATCTCTAACCTCTATATAAACTCTAGCACAATAAAACTGTATGATTCACTCAGGCAAAAAGACCTGTGCCTTGTGTCTTTCAATTGAGCATCTCCCATAGACTGTATACCGATGCCGATCCATTTTTGATCAGTCTTATCTGGTTAGGTTGAATCTCCCATCTCTAACATTTTTGGAGGCCCTAGCGAGATTAATTCTTTCCTTTTTACGTTTGACTCGGATTGAGCAAGGTTGCCCGTCCCGAAAGGAGGAGTGCAAAAACTGCGGTAAGAGAGCCATTGACTCAAACAAAGTACTTTTCTTTCCGGGAGGGGTGAGACGTGTCAATCTGAGGGAAACATGAATAGGAAACTCAATATCCTCAGGTAGACTGATCTGATTTGTTCTGTATTTTTGTATTTGTTTTTTTTTTCTCTCCATAATATTAATTGTAATCATTGTCATATTGTCAGTTTATCTGAAAAGATAAGTTACTGTTTGCTTCATTGTTGCTATATTTCTTTACATGTGATTTGTGTTTATTGTAATATTGATGTTTTTAGTTGAGCACTGATTATTAGTGATGAGCGAGTACTAAAATGCTCGGGTGCTCGAAGCTCGGGCCGAGCATCCCAAGATACTCGTGTGCTCGGCGTGAGTACCGAGCCCAATGTTATCCTATGGGAGACCCGAGTATTTTTATTAAATGAATGCCGGCAGCATGTAGAAACCCTATAAATGTCACAAAAGTCTGAGTGCTCAAATGACATGGCAACACCATGGGGAAGACCCCTGTAGGCATTTCTCACTCAAAAGTCACAGCTGTGAACAATTTTGTCAGAGTTTCACGCCAATTTTACTGAGTCACCAGAAAACCTTCCAAAATGACACCAAAATGAATATTCAGGGTGGAAATGTTAAGGGCACATACCCAATAGTGAGATACAGCTGGTGTATGTTACTTTTAGTGATTACGTGAAAGATTTTACGTGAAAGCATTGTGCGGCACTCCGATGTCCCTGAGAAGCGACGTACATGAAGCCCGGTCTTGACATAATGTGCCCATTTTGAGGAAGTGGGTCTATTGTAGTATTTTCCTTGGCCAGGGCAGTCCAAAATTGGGAGGTTCACCAATGCCCCTGGATACAGACGTGTATGAGGGCCTATAAACCTGAAGTGCCCATTGTAAGGAAGTGGGTGTATTGTAGTATAGCCCTTTGGCAGGGCAGCCAAAAATTGGGAGGTTCCACAATGACCCATGCATACAGACATGCATGAGGGCCTGTAAACCTCAAGTGGGTGTATTGTAGTATAGCACTTTGGCAGGGCAGACAAAAATTGGGAGGTTCCACAATGACCCATGCATACAGACATGCATGAGGGCCTGTAAACCTCAAGTGGGTGTATTGTAGTATAGCCCTTTGGCAGGGCAGTAAAAAAATTGGGAGGCTCCACATTGTCCCTGGATAGAGACGTGCATGAGGGCCTCAAAACATTTTTCTCATTGAAAAGGAGTGGGTCTCCAGTCGTTGTAATGCCCTTTCTAAAAGAATGGGCCAAAAAATGTACCACTGGTGGTATACCTGAAACAGCCTAACTATTGTAACGGTCATCATGGTGGCACATGAGGAGAAGGAGGAGCAGTCCAGCGATTAGCCAAAGTCCAGAAGTGTGTACCCATGGGTGAGTGTAGGTACATGGCAAATTCCCATAACAAAATTTAAATTCCGCTGTCATTTGTTGGTGGTGTGGTGAAGTCTGGCCCAATCCAACCCTTGTTCATCTTGATCAGTCAGCCTGTCAGCATTTTCAGTTGACAGGCAGGTGCGTTTATCAGTAATGATGCCACCTGCGGCACTGAAAACATGCTCTGACAAAACGCTAGCGGCAAGCCATGACTTCCAAGGCGTAGAGAGCCAATTCATGCCACGTGTCCAGCTTGGAGACCCAATAATTGTAAGGCACAGAGGAATCTCGCAGTACAGTTGTTCGATCTGCAAGGTACTCCTTCAGCATCTGGCCAAACTTAGCATTTCTTGTGGCACTACCCCGCACCTCAGGGGCTGTGGTACGTGAGGGGCTGAGAAAACTGTCCCACATCGTAAAGACTGTTCCCCTACCTCTGGCGGATTGGACTTGTGCCCCTCTCGGCCGTACGCCTTGGTTGTCCACTGATTCCTGAACTATGCCGCTAGCGTTTTGTGAGGGGAATGCTTTGCCTACTATCGTGACTATGGCCTTCTGGAACTGCTGCATTTTGGCTGACCTCTCCGCCTCAGGAATGAGACATAAAGTTCTCCTTGTAGCGTGGGTCTAAGAGTGTTGCCAACCAGTAGTGATTGTCGGCCAAGATGTTCTGAACGCGAGGGTCACGAGCCAGGCAGCTTACCATAAAGTGAGCTATGTGCGCCAGACTCTTAACAGCCATCGCTTCAGTATCCTGACCAACACGATGACTGAACATGCAGTCGTCGTCCTCCTCCTCCTCATCTCCCCTGTCCTCTGGCTAGCCACGCTGAATCGAGGGTATGACTGGTGTGCATGTCATATCCTCAATTTGGCCAGAGAGTTGCTCCATGTCTTCATCCTCCTCCTCCTCCTCCTCGTCATAGTCCTCCACTGCACGTTGTGATGAGATGAGGCTGGGCTGTGTGTCATCACCCACTACTGTTTCTTGCTCCAAGTCATCGCGCTCCGCCTGCAATGCATCCTCTGTTTTTCAGCAGAGACCGTTTTAGAAGGCAGAGTAGTGGTATGGTGACGCTAATAATGGCGTCATCGCCACTCACCATCTTGGTGGAGTCCTCAAAGTTTTGGACGGTACATAGGTCGGACATCCATCTCCACTCCTCAGGTGTTGTGTGTGGAGTTTGACCCATTTCCCGACGGCTTAGGGGATGCAGGTAGTCAACAACTGCCCTCTTCTGCTCACATATCCTGACCAACATGTGCAGAGTTAAATTCCAACGCGTGGGGACATCACACACCAGTCTGTGGGCCGGAAGACGCAAACTGCGCTGAAAGCCGGCAAGGCCGGCTGAAGCAGCAGATGACTTGTGAAAATGTGCAGACAGACGGCGAACTTTTACCAGCAGTTCAGACAGCTCTGGGTATGACTTGAGAAACCTCTGAACCACCAGGTTGAGCACATGGGCCACGCATGGAACATGTCAGCTGGCCTCGCCTCCAAGCTGCCACCAGGTTCCGGCCATTGTCCACACACGACCTTTCCTGGCTTTAGGTTCAGAGGTGTGAGCCAGTGATCTGCCTGCTGTTTCAGAGCTGTCCACACCTCTTCTGCATTGTGGGGTTTGTCACCTATGCAGACTAGCTTCAGCACAGCCTGTTGCCACTTCGCAGAGGCAGTGCTGTAGTGCTTCCAGCTTGGGACTGGTGTGGAGGGTACAGTGGATGAGGATGTGCAGGAGGAGGCGGCTGAGGAGCATGACATTCCGGAACTGTAGAGTGTCAGTGAAACCCTGACAGAGGTAGGGCCTGCTATCCTTGCTGTGGGAAGGACGTGTTCAGTCACTCGCTCAGACTGGGTCCCACCCTCCACAATATTAACCCAGTGTGCCGTCAAGGAGATGAAGCGGCCTTGCCCACAAGTACTTGTCCACGTGTCTGTGGTTAGGTGGACTTTGGCTGAAACAGCATTGTTCAGGGCACGTGTGATGCTTTGAGACACGTGGTTATGCAATGCGGGGACGGCACATCTGGAGAAATAGTGGCGGCTGGGGACCGAATAACGTGGGACAGCAGCCCCCATCAGGTCGCGGAATGCTTCCGTCTCCACCAGCCGGATAAGCAACATTTCTAGCGCTATGAGTCGCGAAATGTGACAATTTAGGACAGTGGCATGTGGGGCGTTGGCAGCGTATTTGCGCCTGCATTCATAGGTTTGCTGAATGGATAATTGAACGCTGCGCTGGGACAAGGACATGCTTGATGGTGGTGTTGTTTGTGCGTGGGCAACTTCAGGTGCAGGGCGGGAGGCTTGTTCGCGGCCAGCATGGACAGGGGAATGGCTCGCACGCACAACACGCAAAGACGTAGCAGTGACATCAGCAAGCACCGCTCCTGGACTCTGTTGTACTTCCCACAAAGTCGGGTGCTTGGCTGACATGTGCCTGATCATGCTGGTGGTGGTCAGGCTGCTAGTTTTCGTAACCCTGCTGATGCTGGCATGGCAGGTGTTGCAAATGGCCTTTTTAGAGTCATCTGGAGCCAACCTAAAAAACTGCCAGACTCGGGAAGACCTAACATTGCACAGGCACCTTGAGTCATGTTGTTGTTCCGGGGAACGGTTGCCTGCCTTCTGCCTGCGGACACAACCCTGCTTCGTACTGCCTGTTGGGAAGCTACGCCTCCCTCCTCCTGTGCACTGCTGTCCTTGCTCTGCATATCCTCCTGCCAGGTTGGGTCAGCTACTGGATCATCCACCACGTCGTCTTCCTCTTCCGCACCCTGGTCCTCCTCCTGACTTCCCGGCAATTGTCTCCTCATTGTCCACCCCTTGTTGAGACACGTTGCCAACGTTCCGTTCGTGAGAACGTGGCTGCTCAAATATTTGGGCATCTGTACATACCATCTCATCACCCACTTCAACAGGAGCTGGCGAGAGGCCAGATTCTGCGAATGGATACGTGAACAGCTCTTCCGAGTGTCCTAGTGTGGGATCAGTAATGTTCGTGGACGCGTACTCGGCCTGGTGGTAGGAAGGAGGATCAGGTTGGGAAATGTTCGGTGCAGTATCACGGCTACTGACACTTGACCGTGTGGAAGACAGGGTGTTTGTGGAGGTGCCAATCTGACTTGAAGCATTATCCGCTATCCAAGTAACAACCTGTTGACACTGGTCTTGGTTCAAGAGCGGTGTACTGCTGCGGGCCCCAAGAATTTGGGACAGGACGTGCGAGCGAGTGGATGTGCCCCTTTGTTGCGAAATTAGTGCTTGCACATGACCTCGGCCTCTGCCTGCACCACCATCACGTTCATTTCCTTGTTCCTTGCCAACGCCCTTGCCAACGTCCTTGCGCATTTTGCCTGTATACAGCGACAACGGTCTGGTGACTGTTCAGATCACAGGAGAGTAGGATTTTAGTCCCTAACCTGTATCAAGGTAGTAAGTACAACAGTCTGGTAACTGTTCAGATCACAGGAGAGTAGGATTTTAGTCCCTAACCTGTATCAAGGTAGTAAGTACAACAGTCTGGTAACTGTTCAGGTCACAGGAGAGTAGGATTTTAGTCCCTAACCTGTATCAAGGTAGTAAGTACAACAGTCTGGTAACTGTTCAGATCACAGGAGAGTAGGATTTTAGTCCCTAACCTGTATCAAGGTAGTAAGTACACCAGTCTGGTAACTGTTCAGGTCACAGAAAAGCTTGGATTCCGATCTGGATCACCCTGACTATATCCTCCTAGATTAGTCCTGAGAAGGACTGTTGTGGTCAGCAGCAGTTTGCAGCCCTGCTCCGGATCTAACTATGAGGGCCGCAAATCTGTCCCTAAGCAGCAGCAGACACTGGCCCTACACTCACTGTCAGGATGCCTGTGTGCAGAGCACAGCGCGGCCGGGTCTTATAAAGGCTCGGTCACGCTGTGCAGGCTGGCCAATCACTGCAATGCCACAACTAACAGGGCTGTGGCATTGCAGTGGTCTGCCAGCCAATCCCTGAACGTGGGCTGGCTCTCAAAAGAGCGCCAACATGCAGAGATGACGACCACGAGCACAGCACGAGTATCACGAGATTACTCTGTACTCGCCGAGTATCCCGAGTACAGTGATACTCGTGCGAGTACCGAGTAGTCACAAGCATACTCGCTCATCACTAGTTAACATATCTTATTTATATGTTACAATTTTGATGTGACTGCTGTAATATAAGTTTTATATGTTACATGATCTGCTCTGCGTTTGTCGATCTATTCCGGCTCAGAGTCTGTGATATTGTTTGAATGTCACAGTATTTGAATAAATGTAAAAAATTAGTTATTCAAACTTCACAAAGCCTCGCTGTTATCCAGATCTTCAGAATACAGGAGAGATGGCTGATCTCACAGGGGCAGCTCTTGTAAAGTATCTAACTCACATGGTATTTCCAATAATTGTTCTCTTACCCGGACTGGTGATACATTCATTTATTACAAGCGTCAATGTCATCGACTGGTGGAAAGGAAGATCAGTGACTTCAGTTGACTACATTGCAATTTCTCTTGGGATTTCAAGGATGGGCATCCAATGTGTTATTACATTATATGTTTTACTGGCTAAATTCATCTGGAGCAAGCAGAGCTTGTATGTTTCTGGGGCTATTATTGATGCAAGTTATGGTTTTTTTACATATAGCAATGTTTGGTTAACATCTCTGCTCTCCATTGTCTTCTGTCTGAAGATCTCCACCCTCCGCTCCAGACTGTTCCAGTATCTGAGGAGGATGATATTACCCAGGACTGGACATTTCATTGTGGCCTCAGGACTTGTTTCTGGTTTCATTTGTTTGATGTCTTTGTTAATGGCTCGCAGTATGGTGACCAATGGTAGACAATACAATACAACCATGGATAATATATTGGTCTTTATTTACATAAATTATTCCATTGGAGCCTTAATTCCACTACTTAGTTATTTCATCTCCTCAGTCTTCCTCTTCTCCTCATTGTATCATCACACAGTAAAGATGAAGATGAGCAGTAATTTATCCATCAATCTGGAGACATATTACTCAGCCATGAAGTTTGTATCCATCACTTTCATATATACCACCATATACTTCTCTGGTCTTTTTGTTGTGCTTTTTATCACTATGTTAAGTTTGTGGACCTTCCATGGCTTCATGTTACTTTTGGATTTCTTCCTGTTTTACATTCCTCCTACCTAATCTACAGCATATCCAAACTCCGGGTTCAAATGGTCAAGATTTATCAGACTGCAATGGATTTACTACTCTAAAAGAAAGCTACAGAAACCATAAGAGTAGTAGGGTAAAAGCTACAATTGCCTCACTGTGTCCTGGAACTAAATGTCTCGTCCTAACTATTCTGGATCTCCAACCAAAATGCCGTGACTTGTGGCTAACAGATCCGAGGAAGAAATGTTAAGTACCATAATGTAATATTTCAAGCTTTATTCCATAGAAGTATTAAGACCTTATTGGCTGAGGGTTCATCTCAACACTTTGACTCAACGTCCTCATTCATTCTGTGAAGAAGGGCGTTAAGCCAGAATCACGTTGATCAACTCAGACGAATTGCTTTCTTAATATGTGTGAAATAAAGCTTGAAGATTTTGAATAAAATTAGTAGCTCAATAAGAGAAATCCATAGGATGGACCATCAATGTATGATTAGTGGGAATACTAGATCTTCACATGTGAGCATAATAAAGGGGTTATAGAAGCAATGGTGCTCAATGGAGGCTGTTTATGCCCAACCAACAAACATTACTGCATAGATATAATTGAGACTAGGTTCTTGGTCTAATTTATTGGAGCAAATAGGGATAAGTGGGATTGAGCTATATGGTAATCTACCAGATTAAACAATAAAGGCTTATACATGTAGGGGGATCTACTCATCCCCCACTTTGGATGACCTCTTTTTTGCCTCATGGCTGTTTCAGGATTTTAAGTCCGAGACGTTGCGGATGATGAACACATTGTGTTTTTTCTTTTTGGAGTTTAGTGGAGTTGCTGGCTTAGCCATTAGGAAATCGGCTAGAGTCTAGGTCTATGGGCACATTCCCATGTTCAGTATAGAGTATTGTGTCCTGCATCTTTTTGAGTGGTGTATGTGATCTCTAATGTATAAGGGATAGCATGTTTAGATATAATGTAAGATAATGTGTTGCATAGCGCTTGTATAAAGTATAATGAGGTTTAGTAGTGTTATATATACATAGGATGTTTGTAAAGGGATTTCTGCCCAGCAATAGACAGCATAGTTAAATTTTGGGACTAGCCCACTATGGAAGGAGTTACTCTGGGGTATTTGGCTGTCTTCAGATAGAGCCCTGCTAGTGACAAGTATTGATGTATCGACTGAGCGTTTGAGAGGCCATTAAGACTGCATGCAGTGGATTTATAGCAACTGAAAGTAGACTAGGATCATGATCTCTCTAAATGGTGTCTCTAAAGCGTGAACTGAGAACCTTGTCACATCTAGACAGCGATCCTCCAGCTAAGTGGCTCCAAGCTAGAGAAGGTCCATAGGATGGGACGGTAGTGAATAGTCTCCAAGCCTAAGAGGTAACGGGCCATAATGGATTCATTCTGTCTTTCCTTGTTGGGATCTTCTCAAGCATCTTTGAGCAAAAGTCTGTTCCCTGACACTGTCAATTCCCATTTTTTTCCTCCATTAGGAGAGGTCTTCATACAGGAATGTCTTATCATTTGGCTCTATTCCCACCATATGGTCAGACCCCTTTTCCCCCCTCCTTTTCAAGGAGAAGAGACATGGAGCCATAAATATGGTATAGACACATTCACAGACTGTACTAATTACCTTGGAGCTCACAGGTCTTGACAGAATGGGAAAAAACTAGAACGGAGTCTGATAATGGGAGGTCTTGTTGGAACGGTCTTGAAAATGTGCATCCGTTATATCACATGTGAAGTTATACTGAGGAGCTGTGGAAACTGTTGAATAAAGATCTGTTTTGTTTATTCTAAACTGGTGGTCTTTAGAGTTTTCTTGTGGTCCTGGTCAGTGATGGCAACACATGGCCACTACAGAAAGGTATGGGTTACACTACACAAGTCCACACACCAAGCCAGGACTATGACTATAATTTTCATGTAGCATGCAGAGGTGTCTGGAGTCAATTCCTCACCCATGACTACCACCCTGCACCACTCTACATAGCCCAGTCTTTTCAATGTGATCTAATAGCGGTTTCACTACTCCCAATATATACAGAGCAACTTGCATGCTCCTTACTGTAAGATATTAAGACTATGGTAAGAATTAATTTTGTAGCCGATGCTCCTTCCCTATACACATATTACAACAATACATTTTTGTCCAGGGTTAGCTCTAAAGTGTGAATGAAATGGACAATTGACTTGAGCCACATCTAAAAAAGGGTCTTCTTTTCAAGCTGATATGCTATAAACTTGCCCTGCATTATCTGTGGAGTTTCTGGAGTTAGAAAAGTAGAAGGACCTTAAACCTCAGTCACGTAATCAAAGATCTTCCAACCTGTCTTTTTCTCCTCCCTTCTTTCCTGCCTCTCCCTTCTTTCCCTGCCCTCTCCCTTCTTTCCCTGCCCTCTCCCTTCTTTCCCTGCCCTCTCCCTTCTTTCCCCGCCCTCTCCCTGTTTCCCCCGCCCTCTCCCTGGTTTCCCCGCCCTCTCCCTGGTTTCCCCCGCCCTCTCCCTGGTTTCCCCCGCCCTCTCCCTGGTTTCCCCCGCCCTCTCCCTGGTTTCCCCCCCTCTCCCTGGTTTCCCCCGCCCTCCACTGTTTTCCCCTCGTCTCCTCCCTCTTTTTTCCCCCTCTCCTCCCTTTTTTTCCCCCTCTCCCTCCCTTTTTTTCCCCCTCTCTCCCTTTTATTTCCCCCCTCTCTCCCCTTTTTTTCCCCTCTCTCCCCTTTTTTTCCCCCTCTCTCCCCTTTTTTTCCCCTCTCTCCCCCTTTTTTTCCCCCTCTCTCCCCTTTTTTTCCCCCTCTCTCCCCTTTTTTTCCCCCTCTCTCCCCTTTTTTTCCCCTCTCTCCCCTTTTTTTCCCCCTCTCTCTCTCCTTTTTTTCCCCCTCTCTCCTCCTTTTTTCCCCTCTCTCTCTCCCTTTTTTTCCCCTCCCCTCTCCCCTTTTTTCCCCTCTCCTCTCCCCTTTTTTCCCCTCTCTCTCTCCCCTTTTTTTCCCCTCTCTCTCTCCCCTTTTTTTCCCCCTCTCCTCTCTCCCCTTTTTTTCCCCCTCTCTCTCCCCCTTTTTTTCCCCCTCTCTCTCTCCCCTTTTTTTCCCCCTCTCTCTCTCCCCTTTTTTTCCCCTCCCCTCTCTCCCCTTTTTTTCCCCTCTCTCTCTCCCCTTTTTTTCCCCCTCTCTCTCTCCCCTTTTTTTCCCCCTCTCTCTCTCCCCTTTTTTTTCCCCCTCTCTCTCTCCCCTTTTTTTTCCCCCTCTCTCCCCTTTTTTTTTCCCCCTCTCTCTCCCCTTTTTTTTCCCCTCTCTCTCCCTTCCCTCCTCCCTTTTTTTTCCCCCTCTCTCTCCCCTTTTTTTTCCCCCTCTCTCCCCTTTTTTTTCCCCCTCTCTCTCCCCTTTTTTTTCCCCCTCTCTCTCCCCTTTTTTTTCCCCCTCTCTCTCCCCTTTTTTTCCCCCTCTCTCTCCCCTTTTTTTCCCCCTCTCTCTCCCCTTTTTTTTCCCCCTCTCTCTCCCCTTTTTTTTCCCCCTCTCTCTCCCCTTTTTTTCCCCCTCTCTCTCCCCTTTTTTTCCCCCTCTCTCTCCCCTTTTTTTTCCCCCTCTCTCTCCCCTTTTTTTCCCCCTCTCTCTCCCCTTTTTTTCCCCCTCACACAGCAATTCAGAAATTCCTCTTCACCACTCTTCCTCTTCACCCTCTAGTAGCTGACCGCTGCCCTTATGCGGTGCCTGGTTCCCCCTTCTGGTTGCTTACGTGCCTGGGGAAAATTGTAGACTGCCCAGGACTCCGGATTTTCTGTGGTCCTATAGTATCCCACAGGTGCAGGCTCCGGTCCCCGGTAAGCTGTTGAGATAGACTTCCTCAAGTCCATTTTCCCTAGTCTGTCTGCGCCTGGAGAAGCTTTCTTTCCTTTCCTTGAGCCCTTTCCTCTTCCTCCTTCTCCAACTGTTCCAGACCCTCTCTTCCTCTCGCCTACAAAGAGGGAGAATATTCTTGCTCCTAGTTTGCCATTCTGCTCAAAGACTTCCTTGTTCCCCTAGAGGTGGTTTTATTCGCTCCCGGGTAACCTACCACCATGTAATCTAGTGTGGGAATGCTGGTTAATTGGCTCCACCCACCATCCTAGAATCCACTTACAGCTGGAGTATCTGCACCTCTTTTACAGGTGCAGTACCCCTCTGTGATGCCTGCTTAGCGGGGCACCACAATTACAGCCGTGGACACGTGGCAAGTGGCGGGTTTGGACTTCTGTCTCACTATGTATTTGATAGTATGCAGGTTGTGAGTTAAGTATGGGCGTTGTATCTTTTTCTAGCACCAGTGAGCTACGTTTACTTGCCAGAGTACCAAAAAGATGAGCCCTAAATCAACACCCATGATTACACACACAGTATGGAAACACGCCAGGAGGCATGTTTTCAGAAGTCTGCAGCTTTGGACTAAAAAAAATTGGGAGTCATAGTAATGGGACAAATTCTGGGATGAAAAGTCCAGATGATTATGCAGTCATCATTAGAGCGATGGGTGAGAGCGTTCTAATATATTCTGCTAGACTTCTGCGGGATATGAATGCTTTTTGTCCTTAAGTCATCATTATTCCACATACAGAAACACAATAGTGACCAATTGTGTGAGATTTTTTCTGCAATTCTATGCTGAAACTCTTAGGGTACCATCACACGGTGTGACAGCAGCAGAGATGGCGGTGACGGGCCGGAGCGCGCACGTTTTTGGCGCCCCACCAGTTTTGCCGTCTCCCATTTACATGGGGCGACACATCTGGTGATGCATCGGTGATCTGACAGGCCGCATCGCCGCCGGGGTGTCTCAAAACCCCAGCACCAATGCAGTACACTGGGGGCCTATGGCTCCCATCGCCTGTCTGATCACAGTCGGCCGTTTACATGGGGCGATGTGTACACATTGCCCCAGATCGGCCGCCTGGTTTCAGAGCACTGCTCTGAAACCAGGTGACCACTAAAAGGTGTCGCCATCGCCTGTTTACATTAGGTGATGCATGGGCGATATTGGTGCCGATAGGCCATGCCCCTGAATCGCCTAAGAAATCGGAGGTACCGTCGCTACGTGTGACGGTACCGCCAATTTCTTAGGCAACGTATGGGCTTGGCCTATCTGCGCCGATATCGCACCTGCGTCGCCTAATGTACAGGGACGATGTCGGCGCTACATATCGCCACTGAGTGGTCACCTGGTTTCACATCAGTGCTCTGAAACCAGGCGAGCACTCAGGGGCAATGTGTAGACATCGCGCCATGTAACAGGGGGACTGCGATCTGACAGGCGATGGGAGCCATAGGCTCCCATGTTACCGCATCGTCGCTGGGGTTTTTAGACACCCCAGTGTCGATGCCGCCTGTCAGATCGCCGGTGCGTCGCCGGAGGTGTCGCCACATGTAAACATGTGACAGCGATGCTGGCCGGGCACCAAAAATGTGTGCGCTCCCGCCCATCGCCGCCGACATCTCCGGCGACATCACCTGGTGTGATGGGCCTCTTAGGTTGATCACTTGATCTTATGATCCTTTGTAAAAATCAGTGCACAAGTGATAATGGATCCCCAATCACTTTAGGTTTTTGTACTGTTTTAAGATGAATAGTAAAAGTTAAGTTTTGGGTCTTATACTTTATTCCTTTGTTACCATTAATTGCTGTGCTTCATTGAAACGTTGGTGACTGTCTGTGAATCCCAGGTGAAAAATATCTGTACAGTAAAAGCCCTAAATACTTGGTTGATGCTCTTTTGCATGAATTACTGCATCAATGCAGTGTGGTATGGAGGTAATCAGCCTGTGGCTGCTGAGGGGTTATGGAAGTTCAAGTTGCTTTGATAGAAGCCTTCAGCTTGTCTGCATTGAGTCTGGTGTCTCATTTTCCTCTCGACAATATCTCATAAATTCTCTATGGGGTTTAGGTCAGGTGAGTGCTGCCAATCAAGCACAGTGATACTGTGGTTAGTAAAGCAGGCATCGGTACAAATGGCAGCGTGGACAGGTGTCGAGTCCTGCTGGAAAATTAAATTCCGATCTCCAAAAAGCTTAACAGCAGAAGGGAAGCATGAAGTGTTGTAAAATGTCCTGGTAGATGGCAGTGCTGACTTTAGTCTTGATAAAACACAGTGGACCTACACCAGCAGATGACGTGGCTCCCCAAACCATCATTGATTGTGGAAACTTCCCACTAGACTTCAAGCAGCTTGGATTGTGGCCTCTCAACTCTTTCTCCAGATCCTGGGACCTTGATTTCCTATGATCTTTTAGGGCTTAGACTCCTTGTTGAGTGTATCAATGACTGCCTTCTGGACATCTGTCAAGTCAGCAGTCTTCCCTATAGTTGTGTAGCCTACTGAACCAGACTGTGGGACCGTATTAAACGCTTAGTAAGCCTTTGCAGATGTTTTGTGTTATTCACATTTTTTGAGTTAATGACCTTTGGATTTAAGTTGTCTGTAAGCTGTAATCAACATTAACAGAACTAAACACTTAAAATAGATTACCGTATATACTCGTGTATAAGCCGACCCGTGTATAAGCCGACCCCCCTACTTTTGCCCCCAAAACCTGGGAAAATCTATTGCCTCGTGTATAAGCCGAGGGTGGACCCCAGCACAGGTATACAGCCCCCAGCAGTGTGGTATACAGCAGCCTCCCCAGTGGTATATACAGGCCCCAGCAGTGTTACAGCAGCAGCCCCAGTGGTATATACAGCAGCAGCCCAGAGGTATATACAGCAGCCCCAGTAGTAGTATACAGCAGCAGCCCCAGTGGTAGTATACACGCAGCCCCAGTAGTATACACGCAGCCCCAGTAGTATATACAGCCCCAGTAGTATATACAGCCCCAGTGGTATATACAGCCCCAGTGGTAATATACACGCAGCCCCAGAGGTATATACAGCAGCCCCAGAGGTATATACAGCCCCAGTGGTAGTATACATACAGCCCCAGTAGTATATACAGCCCCAGTGGTAATATACACGCAGCCCCAGAGGTATATACAGCATCCCCAGAGGTATATACAGCCCCAGTGGTAGTATACATACAGCCCCAGTGGTATATACAGCCCCAGTGGTAATATACACGCAGCCCCAGAGGTATATACAGCAGCCCCAGTGGTAGTATACAGCCCCAGTGGTAGTATACAGCAGCCCCAGTGGTAGTATACATACAGCCCCAGTGGTAGTATACAGCAGCCCCAGTGGTATATTCAGCCCCAGTGGTAGTATACAGCAGCCCCAGTGGTAGTATACAGCAGCCCCAGTGGTAGTATACAGCAGCCCCAGTGGTAGTATACAGCAGCCCCAGTGGTAGTATACAGCAGCCCCAGTGGTAGTATACATACAGCCCCAGTGGTAGTATACATACAGCCCCAGTGGTAGTATACATACAGCCCCAGTGGTAGTATACATACAGCCCCAGTGGTAGTATACATACAGCCCCAGTAGTAGTATACAGCCCCAGTGGTAGTATACAGCAGCCCCAGTGGTATATACAGCCCCAGTGGTAGTATACAGCCCCAGTGGTAGTATACAGCAGCCCCAGTGGTAGTATACAGCAGCCCCAGTGGTAGTATACAGCAGCCCCAGTGGTAGTATACAGCAGCCCCAGTGGTAGTATACATACAGCCCCAGTGGTAGTATACATACAGCCCCAGTGGTAGTATACATACAGCCCCAGTGGTAGTAGACAGCAGCCCCAGTGGTAGTAGACAGCAGCCCCAGTGGTAGTAGACAGCAGCCCCAGTGGTAGTAGACAGCAGCCCCAGTGGTAGTAGACAGCAGCCCCAGTGGTAGTAGACAGCAGCCCCAGTGGTAGTATACAGCAGCCCCAGTGGTAGTATACAGCAGCCCCAGTGGTATATACAGCCCCAGTGGTAGTATACAGCCCCAGTGGTAGTATACAGTCCCAGTGGTAGTATACAGCCCCAGTGGTAGTATACAGCCCCAGTGGTAGTATACAGCCCCAGTGGTAGTATACAGCAGCCCCAGTGGTATATTCAGCCCCAGTGGTAGTATACATACAGCCCCAGTGGTAGTATACAGCCCCAGTGGTAGTATACAGCAGCCCCAGTGGTAGTATACAGCCCCAGTGGTATATACAGCCCCAGTGGTAGTATACAGGGCCCCAGCAGGGCCCCCCTCATAATTTGGCACCCCCACCTCACTTGCTGGGCCCCCCCGCATGCAGCACTGCGCATATACATTACCTGTCTAGCAGCTGTCACCCTCCGATGGCGGATCGCGGCTCCTGGGCTCCGGGCTCCATCTTCCTCTCTGTCTTCCTGCTTTGTGACCGGGGCTCATCGCGATGACGTCATCGCGACGCCGGCCGGTCACCTGACAAGCAGGAAGACAGAGAGAAAGATGGAGCCAGGAGCCGCGATCCGCCATCGGAGGGTGACAGCTGCTAGACAGGTAATGTATATGCGCAGCGCTGCATGCGGGGGGGCCCAGCAAGTGAGGTGGGGGCGCCAAATTATGAGGGCGGCCGTATTGACTCGCGTATAAGCCGAGGGGGGGACTTTTCAGCCCAATTTTTGGGCTGAAAAACTCGGCTTATACGCGAGTATATACGGTACTCTGTATTGACTCTAAATTAAGTGAAACACCTAATATATATTGTATGGTGTTCATTTTAGAACATGGTCATTTCTCAAAGTCAAATATCAGAAATACTGTGTGATACTTGAGAAATTATAATGAGAATGGTCATATCTGTCTGACACCTGACACCTGAGATCTAAGAATTAAAATCTGAGTATTGACAACTGGCAACTGATTGTCATACTTGATCTTGATCTTTGATCCCTGTCCCTATACGCTTGTCAGAGATCAGAGTCAGTGATTTCTGTACACAGAGAATTCTGTGTTTACCATTTAAGTGAAAGATCAGCTGATTGCTTAAAAACTGAACACTTTTTAAGCAATCAACTGATGCACAGATGATTCAGGAACTTGAACCTGAAGGACCTGAATCACCTGACGCATCAGCTGACTGCTGGTAAAACAATAGGCTGATGCACAGCTGATTGTTTAAAAACTGGGCAGTAAAAAGCCGGACGGCTTTATCAAACGATCAGCTGATTGTTTCACCGACCATTCTTCACGATCAGCTGTGGCTGTCAGGTGACTGCATCAGCTGATCGTTTTGCCGGCAGGTCCTTGCAGTGATTGAACATGTTCCGGGAATCTGCAAAGGTGAGTATACCATTTTTTTCCTACTGTTCACTTTTGGTTCAGCTTAGAAGTGAATGTACAGACATCGTAGACAGAAGCTGCTTGCACATACACTGCTAAGCGAAAGTACCTGTCCCACGGGAGAGGGGGGACCACAGGATTCTTCTTCCCCTGTGTGACATCACATCCTGCTTCTCTTCCTGTGCTCACGCTTATAGGCGCTGGTGTTGGGCATTGTCTAAATGGAGCCTATGGAGGAAAGCAAGCGCTTTTGTGTGCAAAGAATGAACATGTTGATTCTTTTTACTCACTGACCAGGGACTTTGCTGCCTTGTAGTCTTTGCTGCTGCAATGAAATCTGTGCCTATAATGCTTAACTATACCTTCTAGAGAAACTTGCCATTAACTAAATAAAGCAAAGGGGGGTGCTAATAGAGTCTAGAAAAGATGTCTGCCTGATGAGGGACTTTTGGTATTGCATTGCAGCAGCAAGAACTGTAAGGCACAAATCATTGCCTATGGGCCTCTAATGCCAAAATATTTTCTCCAGAAACTTGCCCTCAACTAAAGGCTGCTAAGAGTCTCAATTGTACATCTATTTTATTGCCTATTAATACCAAAGTACTTCTGGTTATACAATGCAGTAGTAAGGACTGTTGGGCACTAATCCTTGCCTATTAACATTTAATGCAAAACTACACTACTGTTCAACTGTTTGGGGTCACCCAGATGATTTTGTGTTTGCAATGAAAATGTATACTTTTTATCCAATGAATTGCAAAATGAATAAAAAATATAGTCCAGACATTAACAAGGTTAGAAATAATGATTTGTATTTGGAATAATAATTCACTCTTCAGTTGTTCTGCATCTCACATATGTTCTCTCATTTTGAGACTTTCATAGAACAAATAAATGTAATGCTCCACATTCTCAACTAGCTCAAACGAAGGTCCATTTTATAGCTTCTCTAATTAGCCAAACCGTTTTCAGCTGTGCTAACATACTTGTGCTAGGGTTTTCTAAACATCCATTAGCTTTCTTAAGGCCCAGTTACACACACAGATAATTGTGCAGAGATTGATCGCAGATCTCTGGTTGCAGTGAAATCATGGACACATTGTTACATTTGTACACAGCAACAAGATAGAACAATGTGTCCATGATTTCACTGCAACCAGAGATCTGCCAACAATCTCTGCACAATTATCTGTGTGTGTAACTGGGCCTTTACACAGTTAACAAACACAATGTACAATTAAAACACTGGAGTGGTGGTTGTTGGAAATGGGCCTCCATACACCTATGTAGATATTGCATTAAAAAGCAGATTTTTGCAGCTAGAATTGTCATTTACCACATAATGTATAGAGTGTATTTATGGATCATTTAATGTTAGCTTCATTAAAATCTTTTTTTTCTTTTTTCTCAAAAATAAGGAAATTTGTAAGTGACCCCAAACTTTTGAAAGGTAGTATAACACACTGTATCTTTAACAGCACCTCTACACTAAGTGTAGCTAAGGATGGTATGAATAGGGAATAGAATAGAATACATGTAATCCTTAAAAAAAAAAACTTGGTTTTATGTTGCAGCAGCAAGGACTATAAGGCTCTAATCCCTCCAAATATGACTCTCATCCTAACCTAACCCTTCTGTAGCACCTCTCCCTACATTGTTTTTGGGGTAGATTAAGATGAGCACTGCCATTGTCTCCTATAGATCTAATGGCGCGTTGTGGCTGGCCAATCACAGTGATGCCAAGAGATAGAATGGCTAAGGCACTATTGTGATTAAAATAAAATGCCTGCATGTTTCAGCTACAAATATGCCAGGCAAGGACTCGAGCATGGCATTCCAGCATCAGGAATACTCAATAGGCTCCAAGTGTGCCCGAGCACCCCAATGTTGGATCGAGTATTGAGCAGTGATTAGCACACTTGCCCATCCCTAGTTAACATCTCTTATTTTAGGTCACAATTTCTGTTGTGACTGCTGTAATATAAGTTTTATGTTACATGATCTGCTCTGTTTGTCGATCTATTCCGGCTCCGAGTCTATGGTATTTGAATAAATGTAAAAAAAATGAATTATTCAAATTACATAAAGCCTCGCTTTTATTCAAATCTTCATAATACAGGAGAGATGGCTGATCACACAGGGGATGATCTTGTCAAGTATCTAACTCTCCTGGTCTTTCCAATAATTGTTCTCCTACCCGGACTGGTGATCCATTCCTTTATTATAGGCGTCAATGTCAACGACTGGTGGAAAGGAAGATCAGTGACTTCTGTTGACTACATTGCAACTTCTCTCGGGATTTCAAGGATTGGCATCCAATGTGTTATTGCATTATGTTTTACTGGCTAAATTCTTCGGGAGCAAGCAGATCCTGTTTGTTTTTTGGGCTATTATTGATGCAAGTTACGCTTTTTTTACATATAGCAATGTTTGGTTGTCAACTCTACTCTCCATTGTCTTCTGTCTGAAGATCTCCACCCTCCGCTCCAGACTGTTCCTGTATCTGAGGAGGATGATATTACCCAGGACTGGACATTTCATTGTGGCCTCAGGACTTGTTTCTGGTTTCATTTGTTTGATGTCTTTGTTAATGGCTCGCAGTATGGTGACCAATGGTGGACAATACAATACAACGGTGGATGAGATGTTGGTCTTTATCTCTGTTAAAATTTACTTAAATTATTCCATTGGAGCCTTAATTCCACTACTTAGTTATTACATCTCCTCCATCCTCCTGTTCTCCTCATTGTATCATCACACAGTAAAGATGAAGATGAGCAGTAATTTATCCATCAACCTGGAGACATATTACTCAGCCATGAAGTTTGTATCCATCACTTTCATATATACCACCATATACTTCTCTGGTCTTTTTGTTTGTGCTTTTTATCACTATGTTAAGTTTGTGGACCTTCCATGGCTTCATGTTACTTTTGGATTTCTTCCGGTTTTACATTCCTCCTACCTAATCTACAGCATATCCAAACTCCGGGTTCAAATGGTCAAGATTTATCAGACTGCAATTGATTTACTACTCTAAAAAAAATCTACAGAAAGCATAAACGTAGTATGGTAAAAGCTGCAATTGCCTCACCGTGTCCTGGAACTAAATGCCTCGTCTTAACTATTTTGGAACTCCAACCAACATGCCGTGACTTGTGGCTAACAGATCCAAGGAAGAAATGTTGAGTACCATAATGTATTATCTTCAAGCTTTATTCCATAGAAGTATTAAGACCATATTGGCTGAGAGTTCTTCTCAACTTGTTTCTGGCGTATTGCCTTTATTCATTCTGTGACTAAGGGCGTTAAGCCAGAAACCCGTTGATCAACTAAGAAAAATTGCTTTGTTAATATTTATTTGTATGAAATAAAGCTTGACGATTTTAAATTACAAGACTCACTATTGCTTCCTTGCATACAATTAGTAGCTCAATAAGAGAAATCCATGGGATGGACCATCAATGTTATAAGACATTAGCATAATAAAGAGGTCATAGTGTCCATTGAGCACCATTGCTTCTATTTATGCCCAACCACCAAACATTACCATGTAGATGTGGTTGAGACCTGGTTCTCAGTCCAATCTAATGGAGCAAATGGGGAGAAGTTGGATTGAGCTATATGGTAATATACCAGATTAAACAATAAAGGCTATACATACATGGGATTTACTCATCCCCCACTTTGGATGACATCTTTTCTGCCTCATGGTTGTTTTATAATCTTCAGTCGGAGACATTTTGTGATGAACACATATTTTTTTTGTGTTTTTTTTCTTTTTGGAGTATAGTGGAGTTGCCAGCTTGCCTATTTCGTTAGGAAATTGGCTAGAGTCTACGTCTATTGGCACATTCACATGTTCAGTATAGTGTATTGTGTCCTGCATCTTTGTATGGTGTATGTGATCTATAATGTATAAGGGATAGCATGTTAATGGGTATAATGTAAGATAACATGTTGCATATTGCTTGTATAAGGTATAATAGTGTTCTGTATAGGATGTCTGTAAATGCAGTTCTGCCCAGGAACAGACTGCAGACTCACAATACAAATGAGAGAGACGGGGGTTGAAAAAGATTATTATATTTCTTATTTTACAATGATACAGATAAAAGGCACAAGGAAGCGATTGGTACAAGACACAAACACTGTCAGGGAGTTTGCATGGTCACGAGTTGTGGTTACAAATATACAGGAGATATTATCAGTAGAAACAAATTCAACTACATGCAGACAAATTGCTCATGTGCGTTGAACCAAAAATACGTTCTGTGCCAACCTTGTGTGTCCACTCATACTAACTCTTAAGAGTGAGAGGTCACAGTCACAACGGCCTCTCACAAGGACAGAACATATTGCACATACCCATGTTAATGCAGTGACCTGCACAGAGTGGGGAACCCCAATGATATAAGTTTATAGATTTGCTCTACGTGACCATGCAAACTCCCCGACAGTGTTTCGGTCTTGTACCAATAGTTTTTTTGTGCCTTTTATCTGTATCACTGTAAAATAATAAATGTAATTGGCTTATTCAACTCCTGTTTCTCTCCTTTGGCTATCTGTATAGAGTTGTTGTAGTAGGGCGGTGGGCTGACCCAGCGCCCGTTTCTGTAGTGCTTTATGTATGGATATTTTAACATTAAGACTGCAGACTCAGTTATGTTTTGGGACTAGCCCACAAATAGAGTGGTTAGTCTCTAGGGTAATTGATTGTTTCCAGATAGAGCCCTGCTAGTGTACCGATGTACAGTTTGAGAGGTCATTAAGGCTGTATGTAGTGGGTGATTTATAGCGACTGAAAGAAGTAGACTAGGATCATGATCTCTCACTCTAAAGTGTGAACGGAGTTCCATATTTAGAGACCTCATCACATCTAGACAACACATATCCATCGAAGTGGCTCCAAATTAGAGAAGGTCCGGAGGATGGGAAGGTAATGAACTGTCTCCAAGCCTAAGAGGTAATGGGTCATAATGGATTCATTAATGATTGAAATTGGCTTTCCTTGTTGGGATCTCCTCAAGGGTCTTTGAGCAAAAGTCCGTTCACTGACACTGTTAATTCCCTTTCTGTTCCTCTCCCATCAGAAGGAGAGTCCTTTGTACAGGAGTGTCTTTTAGCATGTGGCTCTATTCCCACCATATTGGTCAGACCCTTTCCCCCCTCCTTTACAAGGAGAAGAGACATGGAGCTATAAATACAGAATAGAGACATTGACAAACTGTACTAGATTACCCTGGAGCTCACAGTTCGTTTTTTTCCATGCTATCTGGACATGTCTGATAATGGGCGGTCTTGTTGGAACTATCTTGAAGATGTGCGTCCATTATTTCACGTGTGAAGGTATACTGAGGAGCTGTGCAAACTGTTGAATAAAGATGTTTTTTGTTAAACCTAAACTGGTGATCTTTTGAGTTTTCTTGTGATCCTGGTCAGCCAACAGCAATACCTGGCCTACAGAAAGGTATGGGTTACACTACGCAAGTTCACACACCAAGCCAGGACTAGGATTAGTTTTCATGTAGCATGCGGAGGTATCCGGAGTCAACACCTTGCCCACAACCACCACCCTACACCATTGTAAAGACCCCAGTCTTTTTAATGTGATCGAATAGCTGTTTCACTACTCCCAATATATACAGGGCAACTTCCATGCTCCTTACTGTAAAATATTAAGGAGGTGGAGGACGGGCGTTGAGTCAATGTGAGGAGATGATTGGTATTGTTCCTCCTAGTGGGGACACAAAACCTTTGCTTGTTTGTAGCTTGGCTCACATAGCATAGTTCATGTGTAAGGGTCTTTGGCAAGACCCTCACGTGATACGTATTTTGTCTAACCGCCTATACTGTCTGGCCACCTTTCTCGACCCCATGGTACAAGGTAAAAGAAATGTCGTTCTCTCCTTTTGGAGTCACCAAAAGGGTTACACAATGAAATCCTTCAAGAGGGCTGTTGTAGATCAGTTGCTAAAAACATCACCCCCAGACAATGCTGGCAGCAGAGGCATGGGCCCTTTTCAACAACAAGGATTAATGGGGAGAGAGACGCACACCAGATTCAACACTGGTGGGGGGAAAATGTGCACAAACTGCTTTTGATATTTTTCTTTTTTATTAAAAAAAAAAGCCCAGTCATATCTTGATCAGAGCAGAAGTTTAATCCTCTGCTCAAAATTTCAACTTCTAGGAAGTCTAAAATAAAAGCAGGGAGTCTGGAAAAATAAAATTAAAAAAATTATATCTCTCAAATACTCCAATGCCATTTTTTTTAGACTAAATACAGATATAGTAATAAGGCAAGCTGATAAAGGTGGATGGTTGTGCAAAATAGATCTGATTATATTGAGGAGACCTTGAATATATTGTCTAATAAGAGGTATTATAACATTTTAAAGAAAGACCCTACACAATCTTTGGTTCGAGATTACCACCATATGATTAATGAAGCCTATAATCAGAACATTCTTGATGAAGAAGAAAAAAGGGTTTTACCAACCTGCACCAACTATTAATTTTATTTACCGTATATACTCGTGTATAAGCCGACCCGTGTATAAGCCGACCCCCCTACTTTTGCCCCCAAAACCTGGGAAAATCTATTGACTCGCGTATAAGCCGAGGGTGGACCCCAGCACAGGTATACAGGCCCCAGCAGTATGATATACAGCAAGCCCCAGTGGTATATACAGCAGCCCCAGTGGTATTGCAGCCCCTATATACAGCAGCCCCAGTGGTATTGCAGCCCCAGTGGTGTATACAGCAGCCCCTATATACAGCAGCCCCAGTGGTATTGTAGCCCCTATATACAGCAGCCCCAGTGGTATTGCAGCCCCAGTGGTGTATACAGCAGCCCCTATATACAGCAGCCCCAGTGGTATTGCAGCCCCAGTGGTATTGCAGCCCCTATATACAGCAGCCCCAGTGGTATTGCAGCCCCAGTGGTGTATACAGCAGCCCCTATATACAGCAGCCCCAGTGGTATTGCAGCCCAGTGGTATTGCAGCCCCTATATACAGCAGCCCCTATATACAGCAGCCCCAGTGGTATTGCAGCCCCAGTGGTGTATACAGCAGCCCCTATATACAGCAGCCCCAGTGGTATTGCAGCCCCTATATACAGCAGCCCCAGTGGTATGGCAGCCCCAGTGGTGTATACAGCAGCCCCTATATACAGCAGCCCCAGTAATGCAGGGCCCCCCCTCCTCATGCTCCGGTCACCTGTAAAGCAAATTATACTTATCATTGTCCCGCTGCTGCCCGCGCCCGCATCTGCCGACATCCCGATCCTCCATCTTCATGCGTCTTCTTCCTGCTTCCTGTGCGCGTCGCCGGTAATGACGTCATTGCCTGCGACGCGCACAGAAACAGGAAGAAGACGCATGAAGATGGAGGATCGCGATGTCGGCAGCGGCGGGCGCGGACAGCGGGACAATGATAAGTATAATTTGCTTTACAGGTGACCGGAGCATGAGGGGGGGGGCCCTGCATTACTGGGGATGCGGGGGCTGCTTTATACCGCTGTATACAGCAGCCCCCGCACTGACTCGCGTATAAGCCGAGGGGGGTACTTTTCAGCCCAATTTTTGGGCTGAAAAACTCGGCTTATACGCGAGTATATACGGTATATAGCGTCATTCGTTTCCATGGCGCTTTACATGAGGATAAGGGAGACAAGTACACTAAATCTAGACGATCGGGACGTACAGGAGGGGACCCTGTCCACGAGGGCTCACAGTCTGCGAGGGGTGGGTGGGGATACAGTAGGATGGGGGAATGTCAGGTATGGGGCGGTAGCCTGGGTCTCAACTATGGAATTATTTTATCTTTTACCAAAATTGCCGAAGAACCCTGAAAAACCTCTTAGACCAATTATATCAGGAATAGCGTCCTTGACTTGTCGTCTTTCCCATTATATTGACTTCTATTTGCAGGATCTAGTAAAGGGTCTTCCTTCATACTTGAGCGATTCCACACAATTGAGGAACTTAAGGTTCCGTTACACACAGAGATCTGTGCAGACATTGCTTGCAACTTACTGGTTGCAGTGAAATCATGGACACATTGTTCTATTTTGTTGCCATGTAGAAATGTAACAAAGTGTCCATGATTTCACTGCAGCCAGTGAGTTGCAAGCAAAGTCTCCAGAGATGTCTGTGTGTAACGGTACCTTTAAGGGATATTGAATGGGAAGATAACTATTTCTTCATCTCGTTGAATTTAAATTCATTATATTCAAACATAGATAAAAACCCACCACATTTACCCCATTTCAAAATCTAAAGGTACAGTCACACGGGGCGATATCACCGGCAACTCAGGGGCGTGGCGAAGTTGCAGCAACATTGCTATTGCATTGCTACGTGTAACAGGCGATAAGTTGCTTGAGCAGAGGTGCCTGGTTTTTCAATATGTTGGTAAACCAGGCAATGTTGCTCAGGCGATCTGGTACCATCGCTCTGTGTGACACCGCATCAGCGATGTTGAAAGCAACTTCCCCTATTCACTGCAATGTTAATAATCGCTTGCTGGGTTGAGTTTGTTCTCATTTCATTACTGAAAATCCCCTAATAAAGCAAATAGAATTCAAGAGCAACACAAAATGTTATAAATGGAACACAGACATATGGTTGTTTCTTGTATAATATATGGTTTATCCCTTGGGTCTGGAACAGTGTAAAATATATGGAAACACAAAACAAGTAAGCATGAAAACGTAGATGTAAGAATTAATCCAACTGTTCTGGATTTATACAAAGAAAGGAGTCGTCATTACAACAACATTTAATTTATTTGTTTTAATATATTTCTTTGTTATTTTCGTCCTCCTTCACCATCATTCTTTGGACCTACTTTCCATATGTTTTATATGTTCGTTAAGATAAATGGAACATGATATATTCTTTTTGTAAAGATATTAAATATGAAATCTCGCTGTATAGCATCTCTCGTGGGATTTTTTTTTTGCACTTGTCATTGTTGTAACATGATATAAATTTATATAATTGTAGACAATTACTCAGATACAAGCACCAGTAATCCGCATTTAAGTATATGAAAGGGTTAACTTGACACCCGTGGATCGTGCATGTTTAATTGTTAGGAAAGGGGCTGCCTTTTATAGGTCTTGATTTTATTATTCAATGTTGTGCCAATCGGTAAGGACTAACGTCCGAAACGCGTCCGGTGGGATTTGTATGTTATTAATGTTTTTATGTTTTTCAAATAAAGCAACCCCCATATCTATGGACTTGTGGCCCTGGAATTTCTAACCTTTGAAAACTTCATGGAACCCGAAGGAGATTGTTGAGGTGAGCGGCTTCCTCTTCCCCCACCCTTACACAACTGTCCTTTTCAGGTTGTCTTCAGCACCATTGTTTACAAGTGGAGTGTGGATCCTGCGGCAGCCATACCATGCCATTATACCAGTTGTGAGTCACACAACCGCCCTAGGTGAGCAGCAACAATCATTTGTATAGCACAAGGTTATAAGGATAAGACCCTATTGCGCTTTCTCTCCACTTTCTTAAGGTGACGTCACATGCAGCAACCAAGGCTGCGATATCTGAAGCAATGCGCGGGTGCGCGCTCGCTTCCGACTTCGTAGCCTTGGTGTCACACGGCAAGATGTTACCGGTGATGCGGGCGAAGCCATCGCTCGCTGGGCTGGATCGCCGCCAATATTGCTTTTGCGGTGTCAGACGGTGCTATCCAACCTAATTACTGGTTGCAGATTGACAGGTTTATGTTCATCCTCGTAAACCTGTCAACCTGCGACCAGCGATATATCGTAGTTGTGTCACGCTGTCATACAGCACGACGCACTTGCGATATCGCTAGCGACATCGCTGAACACTTCATTTTCGGCGATGTCACTAGCGATATTGACGCGTGTGATGGCCCCTTTAGTTTATATTGACTATTTGCTCTCTGGGTCAATTGTTGTCTGTTTTCCTGGTGTCTGCCACTAATATGAGCTGCTTGGCAGCTTTTGGGCCCATTTTGAACAGTTCATCAAAGGGGTGTTCGCTGAATTGTTCAGTGTTTGGGCTCAGTTCTAAATGTTCACTTATTTCTAGTATTAATAGGGAATAGAATAGGCAAACACCTGACAACAGACTTTTGGTTTTTATATTGCAGCAGCAAGAACTGTAAGGAAAATAATCCATGCCTATTGGCCTTTAATGCATAACTAATCAACTATACCTTCTACAGCAATGTTCTACACTAAATGCAAAAAAGTTATTTAAATATCCACACCCACCCAAGCTGGTGTTCTGTCCCTCCCCTCTGTGCTGGGAGGGGAAGATATTTTGTCCTGCCCTGTGCTATCTGTAAGATTTCTATTCTATGAACTTTGATTTTCTGCAGACATGTAATGTGTGTATCTGCTGAGCAAATGATCAAGTGTTCTTATAATCACATAGAAATATCTTAGACTGCACACAATACACATCTCAGATACAATCAAGGAAGATCTCTAAGAGCACACACCTCCTACCCTTGCTTTCTGCTCTGCATTGAGTCTCGCAGCATAACAGATCACAAAAAGGCAGGGCAGTTTAGTGTTACATGAATATTCATTCTTTGGGGAGTGGGCAGCAGAGAACTCGTTGTGATTGACAGATGGAATGAATCTTTTATTTTGAAGTTTACACAGGATGGGAGGGAAACCTAAATAATAGAAATACATGAAAAGAAAGAGCTTAGAAAAAGGACTTAGAAAATTATATCAGTTACATATGGATTTTTGACCCGACAGATTCCCTGTAATTGGGAATAGAATAGAATACATGTAGACCTCAAAAGGACTGTTGAATTCACATTGCAGCAACAAGGACTGTAAGGTTTTAATCCCTCAATATATAACTGATTCTAACCTATCCCTCCTGCAGCACCTCTCCATACGCAGAGTAAGCCGATCATTACCACACCGCGTCTTATATAGACCCAATGACATTTTACTGCTGGGCAATCACACTAATGCCAGGAGCTAACATGGCTCCGACATCACTGTAATTGAAAGACAATCCCTACATATTTAGTGGCTGAAATAAAGCTGCAAAACATGCCGGGCAGTGACTCTAGCAATAGGGATACTCAATCGATCGAGCATCAGGATGCTTGGGCACGATTGATAGTCGATAATCGAGCAGTGCTGAGCACTCTCGCCCATCATTAGTTAACATATCTTATATTACAGCAGTCAAAATAGAAATTGGGAAATAGAAATAAGTTTTATATGTAATGTGATCTGATCTGCATTTGTTGATCTGTTCCAGCTCCGTGTCTGTGATGTAGTTTGAATTTTCCAAGGAAATATTACAGCATTTGAATAAATGTAAAGCATTAGTTATTAAAACTTCAAAAAAGCCTCGCTGTGTTATCCAGATCGTCACAGTACAGTAGAGATGGCTGATTCCACAAGCGCCACTCTCTTCCAGTATATAACTTACCTGGGCTTTCCAATAATTGTTCTCTTACCCGGTCTGGTGATCCATTCCTTTATTATAGGCGCCAATGTCAACGACTGGCGGAAAGGAAGATCGGTGACTTCTGTTGACCACATTGTAACGTCTCTCGGGATTTCAAGGATAGGCGCTCAATGTGTTAATACTTTATATGTGTTGGGGCCTAAATTCATCCTGAGCCAGACAGACTTGTATATTTCTGGGGGTACTATTGATGCAGTGTATGCTTTTTTTACTTATTCCAATATGTGGTTAACATCTCTGCTCTCCATTGTCTACTGTCTAAAGATCTCCACCCTCCGCTCCAGACTGTTCCTGTATCTGAGGAGGATGATATTACCCAGGACTGGACATTTCATTGTGGCCTCAGGACTTCTCTCTGCTTTCATTTGCTTGATATCTTTGTTAATGACTTACAGTAAGGTGACCAATGGTGGGCAATACAATAAAACTATGGATAATATATTGGTGCTTTTATCTTTTAACATTCTCATGAGTTGTATAGGTGCCTTGATTCCAATGCTTTTCTATTACATCTCCTCCGTCCTCCTCTTTTCCTCATTGTATCATCACACAGTAAAGATGAAGATGAGCAGTGATTTATCCATCAATCTGGACACATATTACTCAGCCATGAAGTTTGTATCGTTCACTTTCATATATAACACTATATACTTCACTGGTCTTTTTGTATGTGCTTTTCAGTACTTTATTTACTTTATGGACCTTCCATGGGTTCATGCTTCTTTTGGATTTCTTCCCGCTTTACATTCCTCCTACCTAATCTACAGAATATCCAAACTCCGCAGTCAAATGTTGAAGGTTTATCACAATGTAATTGATTTACTAATCCAAAAGAAAGCTGCAGAAAATTAGTAGCTCGATATGATAAATCGCTGCTCGCATAGCTATCTCATTAGGAAATTGGCTAGAGTGTAGGTCTATGGCCACATTCACATGTTCAGTAGAGGGAACTGTGTTCTGCATCTTTGTGTATGGTGTATAATGTGATATAGTAATGTATAAGGGATAACATATTATTAGGTATAATAATAAGGTAATATGTTGCATAGTGCTTCTATAACGTATAATTAGGTAGAGTAGCGTTTATATATAGGATGTTTAGTAAGGGAGTTCTGTCCACCAACAGACTGCATGCTCAAACAGTTAATTAGGTTGTCCGGGATTTAGTGCTTAGGTGAAATTTTTTTTTTTGCTAACCGGTAGCTGCCACCTACCTGCTTGTTGTGTCAGTCATTCACCGTCGACAAGAAGCGGTCTCGGACCACTCCTGTCGGTGATTTTGTAGCTTCTGCTGCTGTCACATCTGCAGAGGGGCAGCTTCTTCACTCTGTAGAAGGGCGTCGTAGTCCACATCGTGCTGATTGACAGCCGGCTCCCCCTATCATGTAGCGGGGAGATAGCTGACCTCATGTTGATCGACAGCAGTCATGCCCCTTCCACAGAGCAGAATGGGAAAAGAAGGCACCACTATCTTTACCCTGCCATGATGTTCCCCGGCAGGAGCGGTCTGTGACCTCTCTGTGGCCAGGGGTGAATGGTGCCGGTCAGCTACTTGTCTGTTAGTGCTTAGGCATATTTTTTTTATATATATAAAAATCAGGGATAACCCCTTTAAGTGTTGGTACACACCCAAAATAGGGGAAGTTAGTCTCTGGGGTAATCCATATATAAAGAAAACAGCGCCTCTTCAGCTGGTATTATCTTCAATGCTTTATTCCGTCATTCCAAAAATAATACATGCCGTTTCGGTCAGCAGACCTTTGATAAATGGAAATGGAATGACGGAATAAAGCATTGAAGATAATACCAGCTGAAGAGGCGCTGTTTTCTTTATATATGGATGTGCTGTGATCCAGGTGGGTCTCCCTGGTTGTGGATGTGTGCCTCGCTATTTGGGGGTCAAGGGGCTCCTACATCACAGGGTGCTGTGGACACCACTTTTCTTCATTGAAATTTCTGGGGTAAGTGACTGGTGTCAGAGCCCTGCTATTGACTAGCATAGACATAGTCTGAGAGGTCATTATGGCTGCATGCAGTGGCTGACTTTTGGCAATTCAAAGAAGTAGACGAGAGTGAGATAGCGTGATCCTAAAGTGTAAACTGAAATACATATTTAGACACTATCGCATCTAGATAGTGATTTTCCAGCTAAGTGGCCTCAAGCTAGAGAAGGTCAAGAGGACGGGATGATAATGAGTAAGCTCCAAGCCTAAGAGGAAAAGGGCCATAATGGATTGGTTCATGATTAAAATAGATTTCCTGGATGAGACCTTCTCAAGTCTCTGGGAAAAAAAGTCTCTTTCCTGACACTGTAGCAGTTCTCTTAGGCTGGAAACACACTATCATACTTAAATGCGAGTCTCTCGGATGAGACTCGGATCAGTGACCCTGAATGGTCTCTCCTTCTCTGGATGGGAATGTGATGCGGCATAAAAACACAAGCAGCTGACACTCCCGTCCTGAGAGAGAGAGGGGCCGTTCAGGATCACTGATCTGAGTCTGGTCCGAGAGACTCGCATGTAAATAGGATAGTGTGTTTTCACCCTTACTGTTCCTCACCTACGAGAAGTAGAAGCCTTTATACAAAAGCTATTGGTAGCATGTAGCTCTATTTGCACTATAGTGGTCAGACTCCTTTGCCCCGTCCTTTACATCAATACAGAATAGGCTATCAGACTGTACTGGGTTATTCTGGAGCTCACAGGTCCAGAAAGAGTGGAAAAAAAAAGAATTGGAATGGTGTTTGATAATGGGTGGTCATGTTGGAACTGCCTTGAAGATGTGCATCTGTTATCTCCCGTGTGAAATTAACCGGAGGAGTTGTGGAAACTGTTAAATAAAGATCTGTTTTTGTTAAAACTAAACTGGTGGTCTTTTGAGTCTTCTTTTGGTCCTGGTCAGCTGATGGCAACACATCGTCTACAGAAAGGTATGGCTTGCATTACTCAAGTACACGTAACCGGCCAGGACTACAGTTTTCATGGAGCTTGCAGAGGCGTTTGTAGTCAATTCCTCGCTCATGACTACTACCCTGCACCACTCTACATAGCCTCAGTCTTTTTAATGTGATCTAATAGCGGTTTCACTACTCCCTGTATACAGAGCAACTTGCATGCTCCTTACTGTAAGATACTAAGACTATGGTAAGGATTAATCCTGTAGTTGATGCTCCTTCTCTATACATATGTTAAGCCTTTAACGCAACAATAACTTTTTGACCATGGTCAGCACTTGGGGATGAAGGATATGGACAACTGCCTAGAGCCTCATCCAAAAAAGCCATAATGGAGGGCAGATATCATAATAGTTTATCTGGCCATTTTCCAGCGTTAGCAAGGTAGAAGGACCTTAGACCTTCTTGTCATGTAATCCAAGATTCTTCAACCTGTGGAAATATGAAGGACTATGAAAGTGGATTAAGTGAGTATGTGGATAAGAGACTTTCTTAGCATGGTGACGGAACCCTTGCCAACGCTTCACATGTGACTGAAACCCGAACAATGCTGGGAGGATTAAAGTTCATATCCTCCTGGCAACACAGTCCAATGTGCAGACACCGGGCATGTTTTAAATGCTATTAACCTTAAGATTAACACCACATCTGCAATTGATCCCTTCACAACCAAAGATTTATAGGTATGTCCTAGTTTGTGTCCTTGACTTTGATGCAAGCTCACGCACTGAGCTTGCATCATTGCCCACACGTGCAGTTAACAGGTGAAACTGGATCGGACATCCTCCTGTGCCTATTAATCCATTAGATTTTGCTGTCAAACACTGATGATGCAATCTAAGATGTGATGGCAGGGATCACACTATCGGGGAGATTTCTCATTGTCAAAATGAAGATAGACAGAACACTTTTTACCATAGTGAATATTTATGCACCCAATACGCCAAACCCACATTTTCAGGCTAGTGGTCTGGAAAACATCATGGGATGGGACACTTCACATGTGATATTGAGTGGAGGCTTTCATGAAGCCCATGATGTTTCTTTGGATAAATCTAACCCTCAATCACCACACCTGACAACACAAGGTAGCTTCATGGTTACTGTCAGAACACCTAGACTTATACGATATTTGGAGAATACTACATCCAGTAGAGAGAGATTTTTTTCCCACTATTCCCATGTCCACGACTCTCATGTCAAAATAGATTATTGGTTGCTAAACTCTTCACTTTTTCAATTGGTTTCGCAGTCTGAGATCCTGAGCATCCAAATCTCAGATCATGCACCTAGAACATTTACATCTAGATTAGGAATCCCAATAAGTCAAGAGAGAAGGTGAAGGTTTCCCTATTATCTGTACCAATCAGAAGATTTAAAAAATTCCTACAAACTTCGTAGGACATAATAATAATAATAATAATCTTTAACAATCTTTATTTATAAAGCGCCAACATATTCCGCAGCGCTCCACATTTCAGAGGTTCATATTCCAACAATCATAAGAAACAGTTATCAGAAAATACAATACAATACAAACTACAATACAAAGCATAATACGATAATTAAAACAAAATGACAGCCCTGCTCATACGAGCTTACAATCGAACAATGAGATGGGGGTGACACAAAGTACAGGGGCTTATTTACAATGATGATATAGTCAACTTGAGGAGATGGGGAACAGATAGGAGCAGAATAATTGGCTACCAACCATTATTTGTAATGCATTTGAGACTGGTAGAGGGGATAGGCTATGTCTAAGTAACTTTGACTAGGGATCATGATAGGCTGCCCTAAAAAGATGTCTTTTAGGGATCACCTGAAACTATGTAAGTTGTGGATAGACCTAATTTCTTGAGATAGAGCATTCCAGAGAATTGGTGCAGCTCGGGAGAAGTCTTGGAGCCAGTAGTGGGAGGTTCGGATTATTGCAGAAATTAGTCTAAAGTCATTTCCAGAGCGAAGAGAATGGGTGGGGTGATAGACAGAGATGAGGATAGAGAGGTAGGAAGGTGCTGCACTGTGAAGAGCTTTGTGAGTGAAAACAAGCAGTTTGAAATGGATCCTATAGTGTATAGGCAGCCAGTGCAATGGCTGGCATAGAGCACAAGAGACCGAGTAACGGTTAGCTAGATAGGTGATCCTGGCTGCTGCATTAACGATGGACTGGATAGGGGAGAGTTTAGTGCAGGGGAGGGCAATTAAAAGAGAATTACAATAGTCAAGGCGGGAGTGGATCAGGACCATAATGAAGGTTTTTGTGGTTTCCAAGATGAGAAAGGGGAGAATTCTAGAGATATTCTTCAGCGGCAAGAGTGGATGAGAGATTGTGTAAATGGGGTGAAGGAAAGATCAGAGTCAAACATAATACCCAGACAGCGAGCCTGCTGTCTAGGTGCTATCATGGTGCCTCACACAGAGAGATGTCAGATTTAGGGAGGTTTGTGGAGGACGAAAGCAGAAGTTCAGTTTTGGAAAGGTTGAGTTTCAAATAGAGAGTGGACATGATATTGTAAACAGCGGTTACAGTTATTGGTGTTCTTTATACAATACAGGAGTAAGGTCAGGGGAAGGAGTGTATAATTGTGTGTCATCAACATAAGGATGCTACTTAAAGCCAAATCTGTTGATGGTCTGTCCAATCGGGACTATGTAGAGAAAGAAGAGGTCCAAGGACTGAACCCTGAGGGACCCTGATAGTGAGAGGAAGTGGTACCAGCAAATGATACACAGAAAAGAGCGGTCAGAAAGATAGGAAGAGAACCAGGAGAGAGCTGTGACCTTGATGCCGATGGAGTGCAGCATGGAGAGGAGATGGTGGTCAACAGTGCCAAAGGCTACTGAGAGATCAAGAAGTATAAGCAGAGATTAATCACCATTACGTATTGCCGTCAGAAGGTCATTGGTCACGTTGGTGAGGGCAGTTTCTGTAGAATGTAAGGGGTGGAAACCAGACTGTAATACAACCCCTGGCAAAAATTATGGAATTACCGGGCTCGGAGGATGTCCATTCAGTTTAATTTTGTAGAAAAAAAGCAGATCACAGACATGGCACAAAATTAAATTAATTTCAAATGGCAACTCTCTGCCTTGAAGAAACCGTAAAAGAAATCTTGAAAAAAAATATGCTAGCCAGTAATTGTTACTTTTGGAGACCAAGCAGGGGAAAAATTATGGAATCACTCAATTCTAAGGAAAAAATATGGAATCATGCCAAACAAACACAACACTCAAATGCATTACTAGTATGTTATTGCACCACCTCTGGCTTTTAGAACAGCTTACAGTCTCTGAGGCATGGACTTAATGAGTGACAAACAGCACTCTTCATCAATCTGGCTCCAACTTTCTATGATTGCTGTTGCCATATCAGCTTTGCAGGTTTGAGCCTTGTCATGGATTATTTTCTTCAATTCCACCAAAGATTTTCAATTGGATTGAGATCCGGACTATTTGCAGGCCATGACATTGACCTGTTGTGTCTTCTTTCAAGGAATGTTTACAGAGTTTCTGCTCTATGGCAGGATGCATTATCATCTTGATAAATGATTTTCTCATACACATACTTTCAGTTGATGAGATAAGAAAAGTGTCCAAAATATCAATGCAAACTTGGGCATTTATTGAAGATGTAATGACAGCCATCTCCCCACCGCCTTTACCTGACATGCAGCCCCATATCATAAATTACATTTGAAATTTGCATGTTCTCATCAGGCAGTCATCTTTATAAATCTCATTGGGATGGCACAAAAAAAAGTTCCCACATCATCACCTTGCCCAATGCAGATTCGCGATTCATCATTGAATATGACTTTCATTCAGTCATCCACAGTCCACGATTGCTTTTCCTTAGCCCATTGTAACCTTGTTTTTTTTTTCTGTTTAGGCATTAATGATGGCTTTTGTTTAGCTTTTCTGTATGTAAATCTCATTTCCTTTAGGTAGTTTCTTGCAGTTCGGTCACAGACATTGACTCCAGTTTCCTCCCATTCGTTCCTCATTTGTTTTGTTGTGCATTTCCTGTTATAGAGACATATTGCTAGTGATGGGCGAATCCTAAATTACTCGGAATCGCTTGACTCTAGCGAGTCCGAGCACAGGACTCGCTACTCGTTGCGAGTCTAGCGAGTCCAATGTTAATGAATGGGGAAGCGAGTAATAGCGAGTAGTGTGAGATTTACAAATCGCAGATGTGTCTCGGAAGCTTCAGCCTGAAGCAATCCTAGTTTTGTCATTTATTTGCATTGCTCATTTACTTTGTAAGTAATCGCTGACTCGCACAGATAAGATCCTGTCTCCTCTGTACAGGCTGCCAGCTCCAGGGTCCTAGAGCCCGCCTGCTGCCTGATGTAGCAGTGCTGAGATTGTTCTCAGTCTGCTCATTCCCTGTGTACAGACATGAATGTCTGTGCACAGAGATGGTGTAGCAGAGCTGAGATTGTTCTCAGTCTGCTCATTCCCTGTGTACAGACATGAATGTCTGTGCACAGAGATGATGTAGCAGAGCTGAGATTGTTCTCAGTCTGCTCATTCCCTGTGTACAGACATGAATGTCTGTGCACAGAGATGATGTAGCAGAGCTGAGATTGTTCTCAGTCTGCTTATTCCCTGTGCATAGACATCTATATTTATGCACAGGGGATGTAGCAGAGAGGACATCGCGTTTTGGACTGCGTCGGACGGAAGAGGATTTTTTTAATTAAACATGGAGTCCCTAATGGCATTTTTTTTTATTTCTAATAAAAAATTTTCCTTGTGTTGTGTTTTTTTTAAAACAATTTAATAGAAATTCATGGCGGTCATGTCTAATATTGGCGTGACCGCCATAAATTTTGGGCTTAGGGTCAGCTGATAATACAAAGCTGGCCCTAACCTCTATTACCCAGCGTGCCACCGCTACCAGGGCCGCTGGAAGAGCGGGGTTCAGCGCCAGAGGATGGTGCTTCAATGAACGCGCCATCTTCTGGGGCGGCTGCGGGCTGCAATTTGCAGCGGGGGGTGCCCAGAAAGCTTGGGCATCCCTGCGCTGCGGATTCCAGCCCCCAGCTGCTTAGCTGTACCTGGCTAGACATAGAAATTGCGCGGAGCCCCACGCATTTTTTTTTTAATTATTTCATGAAATTCTGAGATTCTGACTCTGAGACTCTGACTCTGAAATTCATGAAATAATAAAAAAAAAATGCGTGGGGCTCCGCGCAATTTCTATGTCTAGCCAGGTACAGCTAAGCAGCTGGGGGCTGGAATCCGCAGCGCAGGGATGCCCAAGCTTTCTGGGCACCCCCCACTGCAAATTGCAGCCCGCAGCCGCCCCGAAGATGGCGCGTTCATTGAAGCGCCATCCTCTGGCGCTGAACCCCGCTCTTCCAGCAGCCCTGGTAGCGGTGGCACGCTGGGTAATAAAGAGGTTAGGGCCAGCTTTGTATTATCAGCTGGCCCTAAGCCCGAAATTTATGGCGGTCACGCCAATATTAGACATGACCGCCATGAATTTCTATTAAATTGTTTTAAAAAAAACACAACACAAGGAAAATTTTTTATTAGAATAAAAAAAAAAGCCATTAGGGACTCCATCTTTAATTAAAAAAATCCTCTTCCGTCCGATGCAGTCCAAAACGCGATGTCCTCTCTGCTACATCCCCTGTGCATATAGATGTCTATGCACAGGGAATAAGCAGACTGAGAACAATCTCAGCTCTGCTACATCATCTCTGTGCACAGACATTCATGTCTGTACACAGGGAATGAGCAGACTGAGAACAATCTCAGCTCTGCTATATCATCTCTGTGCACAGACATTCATGTCTGTACACAGGGAATGAGCAGACTGAGAACAATCTCAGCACTGCTACATCATCTCTGTGCACAGACATTCATGTCTGTACACAGGGAATGAGCAGACTGAGAACAATCTCAGCACTGCTACATCATCTCTGTGCACAGACATTCATGTCTGTACACAGGGAATGAGCAGACTGAGAACAATCTCAGCACTGCTACATCATGTCTGTGAGCAGGCGGGCTCTAGGTCCCTGGAGCTGCACAGAGAAGACAGCTGGACTCGGCTCGCAAAGAAACAGCAGTTATCTGCGAGTTTCCCTGCTATCACTGGCACAGTAGCCAGTGATTACTCGCACTAGTCTAATGCAAATAATGGCAATCCTAGTTTTGTCAGCGTTTCTGACAAAACTAGGATTGATATTGATTTGCATTGGACTTGTGCGAGTAATCACTGGGAAACTCGCAGAGTACCGAGTCCTGCGAGTCTCTTACTACTCGCCGAGTAACGAGTCCTAGCGAGTAGATTCGCCCATCCCTACATATTGCTTTAAGTTTCCGGTCTTGATGCTTTGATGTCTTCCTTGGTCTACCAGTATGTTTCCCTTTAACAACCTTCCCATGTTGTTTGTATTTGGACCAGATTTTAGACACCGCTGACTGTCAACAACCAATATCTTTTGCAACATTGCGTGATGATTTACCTTCTTTTAAGAGTTTGATAATCCGCTCCTTTGTTTCAATTGACGTCTCACATGTTGGAGCCATGATTCATGTCAGTCCACCTGGTGCAACAGCTCTCCAAGGTGTGATCACTCCTTTTTAGATGCAGACTAATGAAAAGATCTTATTTGATGCAGATGTTAGTTTTGGGAATGAAAATTTACAGTGTGATTCCATAATTTTTCCCCCTACTTGGTCTACAAAAGTAACTGTTATTGGCTAGCACATTTTTTTTCCAAGATTTCTTTGTGTTACTTCAAGGCAGAGAGTTGCTATTTGAAATGACTTTAATTTTGTAGAAAAAAAGCAGATCAGACATGGCACAAAACTACACACCTTAATGGACATCCTCCTAGCCAGGAGATTCCATACTTTTTGCCAGGGGTTGTAGATGTAGAAGAGAGTGAGTGGAGAGGTAACGAGTGAGGCGAGAGTAGACCAGACGCTCCAGGAGTTTAGAGATGAAGGGGAGATGGGAGACTGGTCTGTAATTGTTTGTGCAGGATGGGTCGAGAGATGTTTTCTTTAATAATGGTGTAATGATAGTGTTTAAAGGAGAAGGGGAAGATGCAAGAAGAGAAAGAGTGATTGAAGATTTTTGTTAGGAGAGTGGTGACCCACGGAGAGATAAATTGGAGTAGGTGTGAGGGTTATTGGTGCATGTGATGAGAAGACTACTTCTTCTGTGACTGGGTCGAATGTGGAGAGTGAGCTGGAAGAAATGTGGGGAGAGGTCAGGGCAACACCGATTTGAGGTTGTGTTGATTTCCTGACTGATGTTTCCTGTTTTCTTAGTGAAGTAAAAAAACACATCATCAGCACAGATGTCATTGATAGGGGTTTGCACTTTAGGTCTGAGGAGAGAGTGAAAGGTGTCAAAAAGTTATTTGGGTTGTTGGATAGTGAGGAAATCAGAGGGGTGAAGTAGGTCTGTCGAAGTGGAGGGCAAAGTGTGTGAGTTAAGTTTTCTAGTGTGCGGGTTTTCCTCCGTAGACATTCAGCACTCCTAGAACATCATTGGAGGAATTGTTTGTGATTTGAGCCAGGGCTGTTTCACTCTGTTTGGAGGTTCTGAGGGTGAGGGGTGCTGCTTGGTCCAGGGTGCTTCTGAGAGTGTCATTGTAGTGATTCACCGCCAGATCCAGAAAGGAGAATGAAGAGATTGGGGACAGTGATGAGATGAGAGAGTCTGAGTGTTTGAGGGTTAATGGACTGTAGTTTTCTGAATGTGTGACATCTATAATGGAGACCATAGGGAACACACTGACAATGAACGTTGTGATAGAGAAGCTCACAGCTGCCAATTCCAGGTAGACTCACGAAGCCTTGCCGGGTAAACGTCCGGTTTATTGCTGTCATAAAACATATGAAAACAACCAAACTGAGTGTCAGCTTCTTAGGCTCAGAGCTGCACACTGTGCTCTGCTGCACTACAATACTCACACCAGAGAAAAAAAAAAAAGGTGAACATTTAACTTCTCTGATCACACCTCAGGGAGGGAGGGACATGGTGAATATGCCCCAGCTCACATAACTGAGTATATCAATCCGGCTGACACATATCGCCCATCACTTATGGTACCAGTAATCATATTACACATTCCCCCCCCTTTGCCCAAAGCTGGGGGTTTGGGCACCATCTGATGCCAAATAGGGGAATCTAGACAGGGCATCTGCATTCCCATGCAATTTCCCCGGCCAGTGCTCAACTTGGAAATTGAAATCCTGAAGTGCTAAAAACCACCGGGTCACTGTGGCATTTTTTCCCCGTCAGTCCCTAAACCACATCAGGGGCGCATGATCTGACACCGACCTAAACTGTCACCCTAGGAAATAATACCGCAACGTGTCCACCGCGCATTTGATGGCCAAACACTCCTTTTCTACAATAGCATAGTTTTTCTCGCAGGACAACAACTTTCTACTAAGGTACATGACTGGATGTTCCTCGCCATGTACTACCAGTGACAGGACAGCTCCTAGCCCGATCTCTGATGCGTCGGTCTGGAGTACAAACTCCCTGCTGAAATCTGCTTCCATTTAGGACCGATCATTTACACTTCAAGTCCTGGAAAGCAGTCTCAACTTCCGAAGTCCACTTGGCCATGGATGACTTTGTGCCCGTAAGGAGGTCGGTCAAGGGAGCGGCTTTCGCCGCAAAGTTCGGGATGAATCACAAGTAATATCCGACAAGTCCCAGGATGGCTCTGACTTGCTTCTTAGAGAGGGGTTGTGGCCAGCTCTGGATTGCTTCCACTTTATTTAGTTGTGGCTTGATCTGGCCTCTACCAACAACGTAGCCCAAATACCTGGCCTCCTCCTTTCTGATGGCACACTTCTTCGGGTTTATTGTGAACCCCACGGTTCTCAGTGCCTCCACCACCATCTGGACCTTCAGCAGGTGACTTTCCCAGTTCGATGTAAAGATCATAATGTCGTCCAAATAAGCCACAATGTACCTCTTATGGGTGGATAGGATTCGGTCCATGACCCTCTGGAAGATGGCTGGGGCTCCCTGCAAGCCGAATGCCATCCGCGTATACTGGAAACAACCATCAGGTGAAGAGAAGGCCATCTTCTCCTTGGCACTGTATGACATAGGTATCTGCCAGTATCCTTTTGTTAGGTCAAGGGTGGTCATGTACTTTGCTGGTCCTAACCTCTCAATGAGCTCATCGACTCGAGGCATCGGATATGCGTCAAACTAAGAGACTTCATTCAAGTTGCGATAGTCATTACAAAACCGCCACAATCCGTCCGGTTTCTGCACAAGCACGATGGGACTGGACCAGCCACTTTTTGATTCTTCGATAACACCGAGATTCAACATTCTCGTCACCTCCTTCGAGATCACTTCTCGATGAGCTTCAGGGATCAGGTACGGTTCAGGTTAACCCTCACGTGTGGTTCAGTCAGGATATCATGTTCCACAGCCTGCGTATGATGTGGCCAGAGGTATGGGGTACTCGAACACCGGGACTGATGGCTTCTTGGATGGGGGAGTCAGGGCTGGTCGGGATCCTGGTTCTTTGCCCTGGTTATCTGTTTGTGAGATGATGGGAAGAAGGGGATATTTACAAGGTAACGTGACGCCACCTGTGGATCCCGGTAATATGTGTATCGGCGCTGCAAGCCGGCCGCTGAGGTGATGGTGGATGCAGCAGAGAGTGGAACACCTCCCCACAGGAGGAGCTTTACCTCAGGGCAGCAGGGATGGATGAGGATGAGTGGAGTTGTAGTGGTAGTTCTTACCCCTCTGGCGAGCTTCTGGTGATAGTGTTATAGCCCTCTGGGCACTGGTGGGAAGAACGGAGACCAGTTCAAGTTTTACTCCACTTTACTGGGAACCGACAGATGGTAAAACAAGACATGGTACAGTTTGGTTTACCAGGTGGATGTTGCCAGCTCAGGGTCCCCCTTATGGAGTCTCTAGATGTTTTCTCTCCTTGTCTTTCGGGGTCATCTATTCTTCCCAATCTCTACCACCTTCACAGCGCTCTCCCGCCAGTCCTACGGTTTGCCACTAACAGATCAGGTTGGTCCCTTTCCGGTACGGATGGGAGCAGCAGGAGCACGCAATTTCTCCCGCCACCGGAATTTGGTCCGCAACCTCTAGTGTCCTCAACCGGTTTCAGTCCTGAGGGGTGAGATGTCCTTGTGGCGTTGTCTGCAACCCGGTTACTATGGGCCCGCAGCTCGTCGGTCTGCGGTCAGAGGTGATCTACTGACTGCCTTGGCTACCCGCACTGCCAGTGTTTCCCCCAATGCGACCAGCCAGCTCCAACCAGTCCTGGTCCGTTGCCTTCTGTCCTGGGCCCCCACTTAAAGATGGGGATCCTTTCTGTCAGCCGTACTGTCAGGCCCGTCCTTCCTGACTGCCTTCCCAGCACTGTCTGTTTTAATGGTCACTGTCTCCTACTATCCTAACCTAGGCTCCACCCCCTTTTGGGACCTACTAAGTTACCGATCCCCCTCTTCTAAGTGGCCTAGTCCTAGGTGTGTGTGTGTAGAACAGACTCCACAGGTTAAACCCTGAACTGACAACTGACAGAGATATCACATTGGTTGTCAAATTGCAATACCTCTCTGTGGTGCCTAGCTAGAGGGGTGCCACAAGTACATCCCGGCAGGTCGGTGAAGAGATCCCTGTTTAGATGAAGCAACTCTTGACATTGTTGCTTTTGAGCACTCGACAGTGTGTCCGCCACTGTGACTTCCTTGATGTCTGCCTTCATCTTGCATACCAGACAGGGGGTTTCCATAGGGTCTCTATCGTGCCATGGCTTCAGCAGGTTGACGTGGTATACCTGGTAGGGCTTCTTTCATCTAGGTTGGTTAATCTTGTAGTTCACCTAACCCACTTTTCTACCACTTCATAAGGCCCTTGCCACTTGGCGAGGAATTTACTTTCGACTTTAGGGATCAATACCAGTACACTATCACCAGGACTGAACTGTCTCACCCTTGCGGAGCGGTTATACACCCTTGCTTGCGCCTCTTGTGCTCGGAGCAGATTTTCTCCTATGATGGGCATCACCTCGGCAATTCTCGCCTGCTTCTGAGCGACATGCTCCACAACACTCCGGTGGGGGGTCACCTTCGCTTCCCACTTCTTTTGCTATGTCCAAGAGACCTCTATTACCCTTCCTTTGGGTGTCGGACACCTTTTGTACCCCCCAATATGTAACTAGCAAGTCCAGTGGCTTCCCCAGGGTACTCTGCACCACCTGGTACCCCTTGACCAATCCCACCAGGTCATCGGCATTCTGGGGGTCACCCTGAGCAACCCAGGTTTGCACTGGGTTCGGGAGGGCGTTCACAAATCTGTCTATTACTACTCGCCCCACCATTTGCGCTGATGTGGAGGATTCCTGCTGCAGCCATTTTTGCACAATATGTAGCAAGTCAAACATCTGGGATCGGGGGGTTTGTTTCCATGATAGTCCCATTGATGGACCCGCTGAGCTCTAACAGTCATAGTCACACCCAGGAGTGCTAAAATCTGTCTTTAGCTTCCCATGCTCCTGAGTGTCCTGTAAAGCCAGGTCATAATAAGCTTTTTGGGGCTCTCCTGTTAACCCCTTAGTGACGAAGAAATTTGTCATTTTTCATTTTCGTTTTTTCGCTCCTCGGCTTCCAAGAGCCATAACTTTTATTTTTCTGTCGACAGACATATGACAGCTTGTTTTTTGCGGGACGAGTTGTACTTTCAGATGCAATACTTTGTTTTACCATATAGTGTACAGGGAAATTGCAAAAAAAGTGCAATAAGACGTTTGTTTTTTGGGTTTTGTAGTCGCCGTGTTCACTATATGGTAAAACTGATGTGACGGTGTGATGCCTCGGGTCAGTACAAGTTTGTAGATACCAAACATGTATACCTTTATTGGTATCTAGGTGGTGGAAAAAAATTCAAAAGCATGAAAAAAAAAAACATTGCACTTTTTGCGCCATGTTCTGCGACCCGTAGCGTCCTTATTTTTCGGGATCTGGGACTGGGTGATGGCTTATTTTTTGCGTCTCGAGCTGACGTTTTTAATGATACCATACTTGGGTGGATGCACTGTTTTTATCGCCCGTTATTGCATTTTTTACCATTGTTGCAGTGACCAAAAAAACGTAATTTTGGCGTTTGAACCATTTTTTGCGCTACGCAGTTTACGGATCTCATTATTTGATTATTTATATTGATAGATCGGGCGATTCTGAACACGGCGATACCAAATATGTGTTTTTTTTTTTTTTTTTTTTTTTTTTTAATACTTTTATTGTGGATGGGAGAAAAGGGGGGTGATTTGAACTTTTATGTTTTTTGTTTTTTTTTTCAACTTTGTAAAAACTTTATTTGCTTATTGATTCTTACTTTTACACAGCCCTTGTGAGAGGCATGCAGCTGCACAGTCCGATCGCTTCTGACAGATACAGAGGAGCTGCAGCTCCTCTGTATCTGTCAGAATCGCGGACCTGTTGTGGTTGGCAGCCCCTGCCAACCACAACCAGGAAATGCTCAGTGACAGGCTCCGGGGTCAAGCCAGGATCCCGGCCTATCACGTCAGCACGGGAGATCCCGCGATACTATCGCGAGATCTCCCCTGGAGCCCGGTAACCGCGCGCTGCCCGCTCTGGCTCCCTTAGATCCCGCTCTCAGAGATTGAGGGCGGGATCTAAGGGGTTAACAGCTCCGATCGGATTGCGGGAACGATTGGTGCTGTTACTCCCACATCTCAGCTAGTGAGATCAGCTGAGATGTGGGAGGTTTGAAGTGAGCTCCACGCCGGAGCTCACTTCAAACACCGGGTAATGACAGCCTAACGTCTAGAGACGTAAGGCTGTCGTTAAGGATATGGTGCTAACACCTCTGCCCACTGTCCCTGTGGCAGTTTTTCTCGCTCCGCGACCCACTCAAAAATCGTCAGGAAGGCTTCAACATCATCCCCCGGGGTAATCTTTTGGAGTGTCCGTCTTACCGTTTTCCGGACGCCTGAAGCCTCATGGATGGGCCAGCTGCCCTTGTCCCGAGTACCTCAGTCAGGAGTTCCTGTTGCTTCTCCCGCTGCTGCTGCAACTACTGCATCAAGAGTTTATTTGTTTCCTGTTGTGCAAGATGTTGTTGTTGGTGTTGCTGCTGCTGTTGGTTCCGCACCAGGTGCTTAATCAGGTCCTCCATGCCGTCTGACTGTGATTGCAGGGTTGAGGCTGCCTTCACCCAGGACATACAGGTCGTTTGTAGTGAATACGGACGGTTCCTGGGGGTCTATTCCCGCATTCTCCACTAAATGTGATAGAGACACTCTCAGCTGCCAATTCCAAGTAGACACAGGAAGCCTTGCCGGTTAAATATCTGATTTATTGCTATCATAAACCATATGAAAACAAACTGAGGATCAGCTTCTTAGGCTCAGAGCTGCACACTGCTCTTCTGCACTCCAAAACTCACACCGGAGAAAAAAACCCAGAGGTGAACATTTAACTTCTCTGACCACACCTCAGGGAGGGAGGGACGTGGTGAATCAGCCCCAGCTCACATGACGGAGTTCATCAATCTGGCTGATACACATCGCCCATCACTTACGGTACCAGTAATCACATTACAACATCTATTTTGGGACACTTGCAAAGCAGTGTTAAGGAGGCAAATAATATCATATGTGAGCCATAGAAAGAAAAAAAACTGCTCAAACATATTAGAGATGCAAAGAGCACTAACTATAGCATATAAAAACTTCAAATCAAACACTTCGCTTGCAAAACAACAATATTTGGAGGTTATGGAAGTGGCAGACAAACTAGTTAATAAACTGGCCATTTATAACTTACATAATCAAAAGCAAACATACTTTAAATGGACAGCAAACCTGGCAAGCTGCTTGCGTCCCTCACCAGGCCATTCAGAACCGCCATGAGGGTGTATAAAATCAGGCAACAGAGTGGCGTCACTCTGACAAGAATCGACGATATTTTAAAGGAGTTGAGATCATTTTTCAGCTCACTGTATAGAGCAGAACCGGGTGAGCGGGAGGGAGACGCAAACTTCATACATCCCAGCGTGGTACCTGGTGTCACAGAGGACCACAGAAAAATTCTCAACACCCCCATTTCTCTCTCAAAGGTTATACAAACCTTTAACTACTTGAAATTATCTGTAGCCCTTGACCCAGGTTGGTACAGCAATGAATACTACTAGGTTTTGAGGACATCGTTAAAACCCCATGTATGCGCAGTTTCTAACCCTATGGTTCAGAGTGGACAACTCCCCGACCATGTCAATGAAGTTGATTATTATTATACTCTCCGAACAGGGTAAAGACCCAATGCAAGTGGAAGGGTACCGGCCAATCTTGCTCCTATATTTGGACTTTAACATATTTACCAAATTGCTAGCTAACAGGGTCCAACAATTAATCCCTGTTGTCATACTACGCCAGTAGACAAGAGTTATACATGGAAAATACATAACCCACAACATCCAGACAGTGATTAGAGCTATTTTTTTGTGGAATAGCCCATAGGTGTATGGAGTCTGTTGTGGTCAGTCTGGATGTCGATAAGGCATTCAATAGAGTGGCCTGGGATTTGTATAAGATTCTGGCAGTAAGGAACTTTGGCTCATGGTTCTGTGAGGCGGTTAGAGCGATCTACAGAGATTAGGTGTCCAGGCTGTCCATAAACGGCTCATTTTCTTCTGCCTTTGACATTCAGAGAGGCACACCTCAAGGCTGCCCATTGTCACCCTTGTTGTTAAACATTGCCCTAGACCCACTACGCTGAACTCTCCAGAATCTGTCGACTTTTGAAGGCATGGCGATCGGGACAACCTCGGTTAAACTATCGACATTCGCTGACAACATCTTCTTATTTCCTGCTGACCCAGCCAAAGCCGGCAATTATAGAAGTCTTGGGGAGTTTTGATAATTGTTTTCAAGGTCAACTATAACAAATCTGAAGCCTTAGCATTATTTTGGACCAGAAAATTGAATGTTCTCACATCTCCCTTTCAGTGGAGCACTAAATCTATCAAATATCTGGATATACAACTTTCAGTGGACCCATCGATGGTAACCAAATCAATTATAAACCTTTGATTTCATCTGTATTCAACCTTCTGGATTCCTGGAAGCACTTCTTGTCCTTCTCTGGATGATGCCATTTGCTAAAGATGGTGTTATTGCCAAAACTGATGTATGCCTTTCAAACCTTACCCTTACGGCTATCTTAAGTAGGGATGGGAGAATCTACTCGCTAGGACTCGTTACTCTGCGAGTAGTAAGGGACTCGCAGGACTCGGTACTCTGCGAGTTTCTCAGCGTTTACTCGCACAGTAACGAGTCCAATGCAAATCAATGGCAATCCTAGTTTTGTCAGAGACTCTAACAAAACTAGGATTGCCATTGACTTGCATTGGACTCGTTACTGTGCAAGTAATTGCAGGGAAACTCTCACAGTAAGGAGTCCAGCTGTCTGCTCTGTGTCTGCTCTCAGCCTGCAGGCTGCCGCAGCTCCAGGGTCCTAGAGCCCGCCTGCTCTCCCTGTGCACAGAGATGATGTAGCAGAGCTGAGATTGTTCTCAGTCTGCTCATTCCCTGTGCATAGACATCTATATCTATGCACAGGGGATGTAGCAGAGAGGACATCGCGTTTTGGACTACGTTGGACGGAAGAGGATTTTTTTAATTAAAGGAGTCCCTAATGGCTTTTTTTTTTTTTATTTCTAATAAAAGTTTTTCTGTGTTGTGTTTTTTTTAACCCTTTATTGGAGATTCTTAGTGGCCGGGTCAAACCTGGCCTGACATTAACAAAGCTGGTATTAACCCCTTTATTACCCAGCATGCCACCGCCACCAGGGCCGCTGGAAGAGCGGGGTTCAGTGCCAGAGGATGGCGCTTCAATGAACGCGCCATCTTCTGGGGCGGCTGAGGGCTGCAATTTGCAGCGGGGGTGTCCAGAAAGCTTGGGCCTCCCTGCGCTGCAGATTACAGCCCCCAGCTGCTTGGCTGTTCCTGGCTAGACATAGAAATTGCGTGGAGCCCCACGCATTTTTTTTTATTATTTCATGAAATTCATGAAATAATAAAAAAAAAGAGGGCTCACCTATATTCTTGTGTCCGGCCAGGTACAATTAGGCACCTGGGGGTTGGGGGCAGCCCGTCGCTGCCTGCTGGATCCAGCTGGTATTAAGCCCGAGATTCTTAATGTCAGGCCAGGTTTGACCCGGCCACCAAGAATCTCCAATGAAGGGTTAAAAAAAAACACATCACAGAGAAAATTTTTTATTAGAAATAAAAAAAAAAAAAAAAACCCATTAGGGGCTCCATCTTTAATTAAAAAAATCCTCTTCCGTCCGACGTAGTCCAAAACGCGATGTCCTCTCTGCTACATCCCCTGTGCATAGATATAGATGTCTATGCACAGGGAATGAGCAGACGGAGAACAATCTCAGCTCTGCTACATCAGGCAGCAGGCGGGCTCTAGGACCCTGGAGCTGCGGCAGCCTGCAGGACCCGAGGGCACAGAGCAGATTCCCTGCGATTACTTGCACAGTAACGAGTCCAATGCAAGTCAATGGCAATCCTAGTTTTGTCAGAGTCTCTGACAAAACTAGGATTGCCATTTATTTGCATTGGACTCGTTACTGTACGAGTAAACGCTGGGAAACTCGCAGATTAACGAGTCCTAGCAGATAGAGCCTGAAGCTTCCGAGACACATCTGCGATTTGTAAATTGCACATTACTCGCTATTACTCGCTTCCCCCTTCATTAACATTGGACTCGCTAGACTCGCAACGAGTAGCGAGTCCCGGGTTCGGACTCGCTAGAGTCAAGTGATTCCGAGTAATTTAGGACTCGCCCATCACTAATCTTAAGCAGATACCAAGATGTTTAATAAGGCATTAAGAAGAATTATTTGGGTAACAAAATGGTAGGCATCAAGAGAGGAGGGTGGTTAAATTTTCCCGACATGGGGAGATATAACCTAAAGGCCAATGTTCGCACATGTTCAGATAGACCAACATCTTTGCCCACAAATCTCATTGACAGCCCTTTTCCATTTGAATAAGGGTACCGTCACACTTGGTGATGCACCAGTGATCCTGACAACGAGATGACCTGGTAGAGTCAGATCTCTCCAGCGACGCAGCAATGATAAAGCGGTCATTGGGACCCTGTCACTCTCGGGCGTAGTATTGAGATAGTTGGTCGTTGTCCCTGCCAAACACAGCGATGCACGCTGCCCAGCGGGAGCACAGCAACCAAAAAATGGTCCAGAACTGTTTGTAACTATCAGCGATCTCACAGCAGGGGCCTGATCGGTGCTGCATGTCAGACAAAGCGAGATCGCGGTTGAGGTCGCTGTTGAGTCACAAAACTTGTGACGCAGCAGCGATCTCGCTAGCGATCTCGCTTAGTGTGACGGGGACTTAAGGATGAATTCCCAACAGACATAAGTAATCATCCAACTCTATGGCAAACAATATTGGCGTGGACAAAATGCAGGAAAATGTATGCTTCAGAACCCAGATAACTCTCCATTTCTAACATTTGTAATCAACCCTAATTTCTTAAGGGGTAGCCTGCCCTTGTTTTGTAAACTTCTTGAAGACCAGGGATGCACTTTGGTGGCTGATTTGTTGGATTCCAAGTTTTCTGTACTCTCTTTTGAGGCTGCATCATGATGCTTCCCATTATTTGCAGACAGACCTTTCCTACTTCTTCAGGTGCGCAGACTGGCTCAGAAGTGTCTGGCTAGCGGAGGTGAGAGAACCAGGAAAAATACAATGATTTGCTTTCTTAGAAATGCAAGGGTTCAAGTGGCATTGATGAGCAGCATATATGGCATGTTACATAAACAGTGGTCACAGTAGGGGAAAAATACGGGCCAGCATGGTCTAGAGATATACCAAACCACATCGCCAGGGATATTTTGGAAGCCATGACAAAACCGAGGAGAATCCCACCATACAGTAGCTACACTGACATGGGTTTACTAATTCTACATGGAGCTTACGTTACCCACAGATACAATAAAAAATGACACCATCGGGTCTATATAAATGCACTAAATGCTGGACAAGGAATACTGATCTCTATCATCACTTTTGGGGTTGTATGAAGATTCAGTTATTGTAGGTCAGCATCCACGCAAATCTACAGGCATTGTGTGACATCACGTTTCACTCGCACCACCATGGGCCATTTTTAACATCTTAGATGACTCCCACCTTGCGCTAACCTAAAAACATTAGTCGCATTGCCAATCTGGGCTGCAGCCACATGAGTATCTTGCATCACGGGTTGAGAGCTCAGGTACCATCAAAGGAGCTTTACACACTCTAAAATAATATTCCTCTTCAGGATGGACTGGTTGGACACCCTGACGTGCAACGAAAAAATTGACTGGGAAATTTCTTGGTCACTACTAATACCGTCGTTGCCTCTAGAGCCAAGGAATGGGCTTAAGGCTCAATTTGAGAACACTCAATGGTACTTATTAAAGCAGATTAGTGGACGTACTCCAATCCCTTGATGAACTTTGTACTAGAAATGAACGCAGAGGGGGGAGAAGTAAGCGATGGAGATACGGGAAGTTATTACTGTATACTATGTAATATTTTTTTTTTTATAATGTTCTTCGTTAATTCCAATGTATTTTGAAACTTAATACGCATTTTTTATTTCCAAAATATTTTTAACAGAAAAAGTAAAAATATCAAAATTAAGCTTTTATTTTTTTGGTCGCAGCTACATTGCAATTAGGGATGTGTGAGCATGCTCGCCGGTACTTTGTGCTCGCCCGAGCATCTCCGTACTCGAGATGCTCAGCACTCGCTGAGTACCAACAAGATGCTTGTTCACATGCTTGGTTCCTCCTCCTGGCATGTTGGCGCTCTTTATAGAGCCAGCCAACAGGCAGAGATTGGCTGCCACACACTGTAATTCTACAGCCATATTGGTTGTGGCATTACAGTGATTGGTTGCCTGAACAGCAACATCAGATCTATATAAGACCTGATGGCGCTGTGTTCGTCACTGTGATCCACAGTCATCTAGTGTAGGGAGAGGTGCTGCGGAGCTAGGGGCAGATTTAGTGCGTCTTAGGTAGAGTAGGTACTAGGTAGTGTACACAACACAATTCATCTAAACAAATAGTCCTTTTCAGCACTAATCCAGTAGTATACAGGCAGGGTATATAGCAGATTGCGGGGCGTATAGCACAGGAGGCTCCATTACAGTCATGTCTGCTGCTGCTGTAGCCTATTACACATATTCCATCTATAAAAACAGTCCTTTTCAAGACTAATCCAGCAGTATGCCTATCAGTTAGCAAGGATATATAGCGGACTGTGGTGCGTACAGCACAGGAGGCTGCATTAAAGTCATGTATGCTGCTGCTGTAGCCTATTACACATTTGTAGACATAGCCCCGGGTATCAGGGGCCAGGAATAATTTTTTTCGGGATTGTAGTCCTCATTATTTGCTTTAAAAGCAACCTACATAACACCGTTTATCCGCACCATTTCTTTGTTGGCATTGCAGAATACAGGCGGGTCCTTTCCATATAGTGCAAAAAAGACAGCTACATAAGACTGTGTATTGTCCTCCGTTTAAAATGTGCAAGGCTCGTAGCAAGGGACTAGTAACTGCACGTGATGGTGATATAGCACCATTGTAGCTTGTCCATGGCCTCGGCATGCACCAACAAACACCCAAATCTTCACGCCCGACCTTCCTGTCCCAATTCCTAGGGGACCACAGCAAGTCACTATTAAAGCCAGAGCAGTGTCAAAAGGTTGTTGGTTGAATAGCGAATAATTCTTCCAGTCAGTTTGCCACCACCACAACCACCCTGTCTTCCACACGGTCAAGTCTCAGTAGCCGTGAGTCTGGACCACATATTCCTTACTCTGATCCTCCTTCCTCCCACCATGCTGAGTGCCGGGACAAAACTGATCCCACACCTGGACACCTTGAAGAGTTGTTCACATTTCCATTTATAGATTCAGGCCTCTCGCCCACTCCACTTGAAGTGGGGCGAGAGGAGATTGCATGCAGCAATGCCCAAATATTTGAGCAGCCACAGTTGCATGAAGGTGATGGTGGGAAAGTGTCACAAGAGGTGGATGATGATGAGACACAATTGTCAGAAAGTCAAGAGGAGGGCCAGGGTGTGGAAGTGGTGTATGATATAGTAACTGACCCAACCTGGCAGGAGGACATGCGGAACAAGGACAGCAGTGCACATGGGGAGGGAGGTGTAGTACCCCAACAGGCAGGAATAAGCATTGTGGTGGCTGCAGACAAAGTGGGCAACCGTTCCTCATAACACCATAATGACGGAAGCTGTCTGCACAAGCATTAGGTCTTCCCGAGTCTGGCTGTTTAAGAACTCTGCCGATAATTACAAAAAGGCCTTTTGCACCACCTACCATGCCAGCGTTAGCAGGGATAGCAAAGCTACCAGCCTGACCACCACTAGCATAATCAGGCACATGGCAGCAAAGCACCTGACTTTGTGGGCTGAACCCCAGGGTCCAGGAACAGTGTCTGTGGGTGACACCACTGCTTCCTCCGAGCCAATTGCGTGCAAGCCAATCTCCTGTCCATAGTGCATGTGAAGATGCCTCCTGTCCTGCACCTATTGTTGCACAATCTGAAATGGCACTATAAGCAACTATGTCCACATCCTTGTCCCAGTGTAGTGTTCATTTATTCATACCTCAGTCCTTGGAACGCAAGTGCAAATATGCAGCCAACGCCCCACAGACCACATTACTGAATTCGCACATTTTGCGACTACTTGGGCTCGAAATGTTACCTTTAGGCTAGTGGAGAGGGAAGCATTCCGCAACTTGATGGCGGCGGTCGTCCCTCATTACTCAGTCCCCAGCCGCAACTACTTCTGGTGTGCCATCGCCACATTACACAGGCATGTGTCCCAAAACATTAGCGTGCCCTCAATAACACAGTTACCGGGAAAGTCCACCTAACCACGGATATGTGGACAAATGCTTGTGGGCTTGAACAGTACATCTCGCTGACGGCACACTTGGTTAACATACTGGAAACCGGGACCTAGTTTGACCTTGGGACGGAACATGTCCTCCTGATTCCAAGGATTGCGGGCCCAAACTCAATCAGGGTTGTCCCCACAGTCTACATCTCCTGCACATCATCCTTCTCAGCCACCTTCTCCTCTGCAGCCTCCACATCAGTCACAAGCTGGAAGCACTGCAGCTCTGCCTCGGCCAAGCGGCAACAGGATGTGCTGAAGCTAATATGCGTAGGTGACAAACCGCACAACGCTGAAGAGTTGAGGACGGGTCTGAAAGGGCAGGCAGATCTATGGCTCACATCGCTGAACCTACAGCAAGGCATGGTTGTGTGTGACGATGGCTGGAACTTGGTGGCGGCTCTGAGGTGAGCTCACACATGTAAAATCCCTGGCCCATGTGTTATACCTCGTGGTTCAGCGGTTTTTAAAACCTACCCGGAGCTGTCGGATCTGCTCATTAAAGAACGCTGCCTGTGTGCCCATTTAGAAAGTCACCTACTGATTCGGCTGTCCTTGCCGAGTTTCCGCAGTGTTTGCAGCTTCTGGCTCACAGACTGGTGTGTGATATCCCCACGCATTGGAATTAGACACTGGAGATGTTGGTCAGCATTTGTAAGCAGAAGAGGGCAGTTGTTGACTTCAAGCATCAACAAGGCCATTGGTATTCGGTTCTGACACATAAGACCTCAGGAGTGGACATGGATGTTCGACACATGTACCATCTTCCAAAACTTTGAGGTAACGTCATCCAAAACCAAGATGGTGAGCGGTGTTGACGCCATTATTAGCCTCACCATACCTTTTCTGTCTTCTGAAACGCTCTCTGCTCATAATCAAAGAGGATGCATTGCAGGCAGAGCATGATGAGATGGAGCAAGGAACCATACACGGTGATTACACAAAGTCCAGCCTCATTTTATTCCGATGTGAATTGGGGGACAATGAGGAGGAGGAACAGAAGCTAGTTTCATGTGCTATAGACCAGTGTTTCCCAACTCCAGTCCTCAAGGCACACCAACAGGTCATGTTTTCAGGATTTCCTTAGGATTGCATAGGTGATAATTTAATCACTTGCACAGGGGATAATTCCATTATCTGTCTAATGATAAGGAAATCCTGAAAACATGACCTGTTGGTGTGCCTTGAGGACTGGAGTTGGGAAACACTGCTATAGACGGTACAACCTGCACAACTGTCATACTGTCTGTTCAGTCTGGATGGCCAGAGGACAGGGAGGAGGAGGAGAGCATGGTCAGTCGTCCTCTTGGTGAGGGCACTGAAGTTTTGCCTGTTACCAGTCTGGCGCGCATGGCTGTGTTTGCCACGCTACCTTTTCCATGACCCTCGCGGTCTCATAATTTTGGGTAACAGTCATTACTGGTTGGTGACACTTTTATACCCACGCTTTAAGGAGAACTGTAGATCTCTTATTCACAAGGCGGAGAGGTCTACTAAAATGGGGCAATACCCGAAGGCCCTTGTTGCGTAATTATTAAAATTCCCATCTGAAAACACTGGCAGCAGAGGTCACAGTTCCGTGGACAACCACAGAGTGCAGGCGAGAGAGAGACGACTCCAATCCAGCATAGGCAGGGGAACACTCTCAAAGATCTGGGAGACTTTTCTTAGCCCCACTCCCATGGCACAGATCCTGAGGCGTGGGGTACTCTCACAAGGAGTGCAAAGTTTGGGATGATGCTGAAGGAGTACCTTGCCAACCATAGCAAAGTCCTCAGTGATTCCTCTGTGTCCTATAATTATTGGGTATCCATGCTGGACACGTGGCATGAACTGGCTCTCTTCGCCTTGGAAGTCCTGGCCTGCCCTGCTGCTAGCATTTTGTCAGAGCGGGGTTTAGTGATAACTGATCAGCGCACCCACCTGTTAACTGAAAATGCTGACAGGCTGACTCTTATCAAGATGAACAAGGCCTGGATTAGGCAAGACTTTTCAACACCACGAAATGATAGCAGCGTAATATAAACTCAAAGCCAGTGTCTTTTTTTTGGGGAGGTATATTCCCATGCTCATTTTCACACCCATACATGGGTGTACACTTCATGATTTTAGCTATTTGCTCTAGACCTCCTCCTTCTCCTCATCCTCCACCACCATATCACCAGGGTGACCGTGGTCCATGATGCAACACCCACATAATATTTTTAAAGGGTGTTTATGATGCCAGTAAGAAAAAATTAAAGTCATACAGTATATTTATGTATACCCCCAGGGGTATATGTTTGTCACTCCATACTTAGTGCATGGGCATTACAAGTATAGGAGACCCGCTCCTTTGTAATGGGAACATTTTTTTATGAGACCCTCCTACACATCTCTTTCAAGGGACATTGGAATGCCTCCCAATTTTTGGCAGCCCTGCATAGGGCAACACTATGGGAGACCCATTTCCTAATAATGAAAACATTATTTTATGAGGCCCTCCTCCATGTCTCTTCCAAGGGGCATTGGAGTGCCTCCCAATTTTTGGCAGTCCTGGCACTCACTGAATACGCAATAAGGCTGGCTTCACATTTGCGTTGGCAAATGCAGCGTACCGAACGCAGCCAAATGCTTGCGCACTGCATTATTATGTTTAACATGGGAACGTATGTATCTGCATTTGGCTGCGTTCAGATGCGCACAATTTGTGAGCCCTTCGAGCGCACTCCGAACGCAGCATGTTGCATTTTTTGTGCAGTCGCGGGCGCTTGTTTTATCTGCAAGCGCCCGCAAGCGCACAAGTCATGCATTGAAGGCAATTGATCCGTAGTGTCCTCTGCATGACAGCCCAGGAGAACGCTGCGGATCTCATTGAAATCTCTCCTGGTGGCCGCCGGTGATAAGCGGCGGCCACCGGGAGATTAGCTGGAGCCTCCATTGATCTCCCACCAGTGTCAAGCGGGAGATTTGAAGAAACAGCTGATCTGACAGCTGTTTAAATCTCCTGCGCCGACACCGAATAGGTGAGGTTGGCGCGAGAGATTTGAAACCGCAATCAGCTGTTTCTTATCTCCTGCACCGATATCACCTTATTCGGTGTAAGCGCGTGAGATTTAAACAGCTGTCCGATCAGCTGTTTCTTCAAATCTCCTGCGCTGACACCGGCGGGAGATCAGCTGTGGCTGGGAGGAGGAGATCTACACCGCCGATCTCCTCCTCCCGGCTGCCCCGAGACAGCTGATAGGCTGGCCGGGGTGCATACTAATGTGAACGCATGCGGAGATTCTCCACTGCGTTCACATCAGTATTGGCTGCGTTCTCACTGTGTTTGCATGCCATACGCATGCCGCCTAACAGTATAGGAGACCAACTGTTTAACAATGGAAGCAACAAAGCATTTCCGGGTGATGGCTCTCTAAGAATAGTACAGGCCGCTTATATATGTTTTTATTTTTTTTTATTACATTAAAGATTTTTTTAAAAAAAGGCGTGGGGTCCCCGGTAAGTTTTAAGTCTAGCAAAGATTAAGCAGACAGCTGGGGCTGATGTTAGAAGCCTGTGAAGGTGGTAATACCCATGGAGGTTGCCAGGCTATTAATATCAGCCCCCAGATGAATATTTAACCTTTACTGACTATTAAAATATGGGAGACACCATGCCATTTTTTGGGGGGGTCCCCCATTTGAACAGCCAGCAAAGGCTAAGCAGACACCTGGACGCCACTTCATTACTAACCAGGGCTTGATGTCAGCTGGCATTATAAGCTGACATCAACCCCAACTCCATAACCCCACTGCCACCGCTACAGGGCAGTGTGGCAGAGCGAGGCTAAGTGACAGATTTGGAGCTTCCCATGGATGCGTCATTTCTGGGATGGCTGGGGGCTCTTGTTCTCTAGCCAAGGAGGGGGACAACATTCTTGGTCCCTTCCCAGGCTATTAATACTAGCCCCCAGGGGTCTGCTTAGCCTTTGCTAGCTGTTAAAATAGGGTGAACCACACGCCATTTTTTTTCCAGTATGGGGTTTGACTTGGAAACCCCGCATCTGTAGGAGAGTGAAACTCATGGTGAAGGGAAGATGAGATCTGTTGTGTGATAAGAGACAGGCTGCCAAGCATGCTAAAAACAAACAGTGGAGAGGACCGTGGAGCTTGAACTTTAATAAAACTTTATCTGCATGCTTTCTGCAGGGGTTGCTGATCCCTAGCCTGAGAGAACATGTGTCTTTACTGCTGACTAGCGCAGAGCCAATGGAAGCTGTGTGGCTCTTTGTTGTCTGGAAGTCCATGCTGTGTGGACTAGAGACTTTGTTGAGCTGAACAAGCAGCTAATATCGGAGAGGAGACTGAGGAGACCTTCCCCATGATGGTGCGAATTTTTGGCATCCAGGAAAACCGCGAGTGACTGTGAGAGGAGAGACTGGGTCCAATGCCATCCACATGGCAGGATCCTGACAATCCCTGGTAAAGTGCCCCACAGACTGTACCCTGAGGCTACAGAACTACAGACGTATGAACGTGGCTTTGGCTGGCAGGCCAGGGAATTTTTGATTTTTTGCAATAGATTTTTTTTTTTGGTGCAAAAGGTTTTTCTTTTTGGGACTTGCTGCAGCTAATGCGAACCACAGGCCTGTGTGAAACTACACTTGAGGTTAACGCTACCTTAGCTTTAATATACCTGTTTATCCCTATGTTAAGTGTATAACAACCTTTGATATAGCTTAATGCCTTGTTATTAGATGTGCTAAGTTTATACTCAGTGTGCCACCTCAGAGGTTCCTTTAGATCACCCTCACCTGATTTATATCGCTTTTTCAGTTCGTTAATTGTATGCTTTGATCGGTCTAGTGAGTAGGTAAATTTGTTCCTGTTTTCATGTGTAACACACATAACTTTGGAACTCTGAGGTGGGCACATTGATGTTGGCTAATTCTGAGTGTGTAACTAATAGAGATTGTGTCTGAGACTGACTGGAAAGTGTTGCCTCTTACCCTGAATCTTAGTAAAGAAACTGTTGTTTAGTCCTGCCTCTGTCTCGGTCTGTGACCCACTGAATCTTGTTCGGACCTCCGGTCATTACAAAGTAAACATGGGAACCAAGGTTGTCTTGTGTTTTCTATTAAAATATTTTTTCGGTGTTGTGTTGTATTTTTTTTACGATTTAATAGAAATTCATGGTGACCAGGTCTAATATTGACCTTACACCATTAATTTCGGGCTTATGTATGGCTAAGGCATTATCATTTATGGTAGGAAATCACCACATGTTAACGGGCTATCCAATAGCCACAAAACATGGATGGTGGGATTCTGAGCATGGTGACTCACTACTTGCTTTGTTTTCGTTTTGTTCTCCTATGTTGTTTTGTAGCTCCAGAAACCCCAGTGAAGACCTTAGTTGGTCGAACCGGTAGGGTGGAGCGTACCATTTTGGACAACCATAATAAAAGCATAATAGTTTGAGTTGATGTCACCTCCTCATTTCCTTTATCTAGTTTGCCAGGAATATTCTACTACATTTTCTGTTGTGACAGCTGTAACATAAGTTTTATATGTAATGTGATCTGATCTGCATTTGTCGATCTGTTCAGTCTCGGAGACCATGTGATAGAATTTGAATGTTGTCTAAAGCTAAATTATACATGTGTTATACATGTGGCTAGGTACTCGTGAGTGTAAGGGCCCTTGACGGTGGGTCACGAGCTTACGATATTCTGGCGCCATAATACCAACTGACACCTTACATCTTTATCTTAGTGTCAACCTGCATCTTTTTATCTTTTGCAGTTGAGGTTGTTTTCCTCTAGGGGGCGTCTGTCACTGTGTTGCATATATCAGTGCTGAACAGCCCGCCCGGTCTAATAGGAGGCGTCACCAATAGGCTGCTCAGACACTATGTAACACCTGAGTGTGGCAGGGGCCTAATGGTGTCCATGTGTCTGCATTCACCACCAGCCTCTCCCTGCATACATGGATGGTCGCTGGTTGCTACAAACCGCCCCCATGTTATAGGTTGCAGGGGTCTGTGTACCGGTGTCTAGACGCATGTGCTACCTCCTGGGGGAATCTGCAGCCACCTGCTAGATGCAAGGGGTAAAAAAAGCGACCAATTTTGGTGAGTTTTTTAGAATTTGAATGTTCCAAATAAATGTTACAGTATTTGAATACATGTAAAAGAATATTTATTTCGACTTCAATAAAGTCTCGCTGTGTTATTGGGATCCTCATAGTACCGAGATGGCGGGTACCATAGACGCTCTTGTCAAGTATCTAACTCTCCTGGTCTTTCCAGTAATCGCTCTCATTCCGGGACTGGTGATACATTCCTTTATTATAGGCGTCAATGTCAACGACTGGTGGAAAGGAAGATCAGTGACTTCTGTTGACCACATTGTGACTTCTCTCAGCGCGTCAAGGATGTGCACTCAATGTGTTCTTACTTTACATGTGTTGCTGGCTAGATTCTTTCTGAGCAGACAGGAGTTATATGTTTATTTGGCCGTTATTGGCGCAATTTATGCTTTTTTTTTTATATACCAATATCACGTTATCAACTCTACTCTCCATAGTCTTCTGTCTGAAGATCTCCACCCTCCGCTCCAGACTGTTCCTGTATCTGAGGAGGATGATATTACCCAGGACTGGACATTTCATTGTGGCCTCAGGATTTGTCTCTGGTTTAATTTATTTAATATCTTTTTTAAAAGATTGCACGGATGGCAGACCATACAATATAACCGAGAATAGTAAACTGATCTGTCGCCCTGGTGATACTTACATAAATTATGCTATAGGAGGCTCCATCCCAATGATTTTCTCTTTCTTCTCCTCCGTCCTCCTCTTCTCCTCATTGTATCATCACACAGTAAAGATGAAGATGAGCAGTCATTTATCCATCAATCTGGACACATATTACTCAGCCATGACATTTGTATCTTTCACTTTCATGTATAACACTTTATATTTCACTGGTCTTTTTGCTTGTGCTTTGTATCACTATGTTCACTCTGAGGACATTTTATGGTTTCATATTATTTGGGGATTTCTGCCGGTTTTACATTCCTCCTACCTAATCTACAGAATATCCAAACTCCGGGTTCAGATGTTGAAGTTTTATCAGAATGTAATTGATGTACTATTCTAAAAGAAAACTACAGAAAGCATAAAATGAGTAGCTCAATAAGATAATTCCTATATCTTCTGACAAGTCTACAATCTGCAGTCACCTTTGCTCCACTATACCACTGCAGAACAAGCTGTACCCTCTCCTAATGTAATCTCAGCCTTCTCTTGTAGACTGTGAGCCCTCGTGGACAGGGTCCTCTCTCCTCACCTACTGTATCCTCACCCATCCTTTGTAGACTGTGAGCCCTCGTGGACAGGGTCCTCTGTCCTCACATAGTGTATCCTCACCCATCCCTTGTATACTGTGAGCCCTCGAGCGCAGGGTCCTCTCTTCTCACTTACTGTATCTTCACCCATCCTTTGTAGACTGTGAGCCTTCGTGGGAAGGGTCTTCTCTCACTTTCTGTATCCTCACCCATGCCTTGTAGTCTATGAGCTCTCGTGATATGGTCTTCTTCCCTTCCCCACTCTATCCTCATCCATCCTTTGTAGATTGTGAACCCTCACAGGAAGGATCCTTTCTCGTCCCTTACTCTATCCTCATTCATCCCTTGTAGACTGAGCCCTCGTGGGCAGGGTCCTCTCTCCTCACACTGTATCCTCACCCATCCCTTGTAGACTTTGTGCCCTCGTGGACAGTATCCTCTCTCCTCGCCTACTCTAGCCGCACCCATCCCTTGTAGACTGTGAGCCCTCATGGGCAGGGTCCTCTCTCCTCATCCACTGTATCCTCCCCCATCACTTGTAGACTGTGAGCCCTCATGGGCAGGGTCCTCTCTCCCCACCTACTGTATCCTCACCCATCACTTGTAGACTGTGGGCCTTCAGACCTATTCATATGTAAAGCACCATGGAATGAATGGAGCTATAATTATTATTACTAATAATAATAATAATAATAATGAGATGGACCATCAGTGTATGATAAGTGGTAATACAATATCTTCACATATAAGAATGGTAAATAGGCCATAGCCTCCATGGAGCACCATTAGTTTTATTAATCCCTTCCACCGAAATGTACAGTATAGATGTTATTGAGACCTGGTTCTCAGTCCAGTCTAATGGAGATAAAGGGGCTAAGTGGGGCTGAACAATCTACAATATAATTGCCTAATGTTCTCTGTGTGACATAAAGATAAAAATAGCGGTTTTGAGGGCGCTGCAGGGGAACAAGAGCCAAAACTTTTAGAAGCTTAATTTGTTTATTCAGGGTCACAATCACAACGTGTTTCAATGGATACTCTGCCTTCATCAGGTGATTTGGGGGGGGGGGGCAGGGTTTCCTTACAATATTCATATTTATAGGGATCCTTTATGGTATTTCTCCCCCCCTTAACTCATTAATGTCCCAATACAATTTATAATAAAAGAAAGGGGAGGTATCCCGTTTTGAGCACTCAATTTGAAGAAAACATATGAGTGACATTATAATATAATATATACGTAGGTCATGTGACTATTAAAATTCAACCTTTATTAAATATATAGAAAATATGTAAAAAAGTGTACAAAATATATAAATATATAAAAATTGTATAAATGTACATCATAATATATATTAAATGTACTAGAATTGATGTGAAGCCAACTAATTAGGATATTATAATCTGGAAGGTTAACAAAGTGTGTTCATATTGGGGGATTCTCCCATTTCCTGCACAATAAAGAATTAGATTGCTCACCATAGAAAGATAACCTAAATATAAACCTAATATTCATGCAGCTATATCAAGGTTGTACTTATTAAAATTTAACTTTTATTTAGTAGTTTAAGATAGGGAGATGTTCCCTTTATGCCATTCGGTATGGCACTTTTTGCTAAGGAAGGGGAGAGGGGAAGGTCACCCTGTTCTAGCCCTAGCTCTCTACCAGCCTGACAACGGAGTTTTCAACACCTAAAAATGAAAACCCCCTGATTGGTGTCCCCGTTCCTCTTTGGCTCACCCTTCTGGTCCTAAATCTTATTGGGGTAAGACCGTATCTGTGCAGAAACTCCCCTTCTTATACCCGGGTGTCCGGTCTTACTGTTAACAGCCCTGGGAGTCCGGGTCAATCCCCTGTGAGGTGTAGCGGCGTCAGGGAGGCAAAGACACGGGATCCAGCACCACTGGTCACGGCACACGGGTTTATTTGGCCACAAAACGTAGACAACAATAGTCCGGTGCACTATTCCGGATTCCCCTTACTTCAGGGGCCGCTTCTCATCTTCACCCAAAAGGACTTACCCCGTCAAAACCAGCTACAATGTCTCAGGCCTGGCTCAGGGATGTTTCTCTGACAGAAGCTCAGGGAGTTGTGTTCACTGCCTCCCACTAGAGACCACACCCCGTGGTCTAGCTTCCTTTTATCACACCCAAGCCAGTAAGCAGAACCAACACAAAATCCCGGGATGGAGTGCGACCTGTCAATATGGAGGACGCACCCAGGGAGCCACACACCGGTCGCAGGGGCCCGACCCGGTCGGTGCCTCACACACCCCCCCCTATGTTCAAGCGTATGGGGCTGAACACAAGACCATAATCCCGGGCCCTGCGTGCAGACCGCGTCACGGTGCGGAGAACCGGCAGAGCCAAGCAGGGGCACCCATGGGTACCAGCGGTGCCAGACCCCACGAGCAATCAACCCGTTCGGACCCCCGGCACCCACAAACCCCGGACGGGTACCAACGACAGAGGCCTGGGGCCCCACGAGCAACACTGGGTTTGCCCGCGGCACTGCTGCACCACTCCGGATGGCGAGTCGGCGCACTGGGCTCTGCACCCGGGAATCAGTCACATTAAGTCCTCCGGGTATCCTGGCGGCAGGATTCTCGGGCTCTGGGCCCTGTCTGTCCTTCATCCGGGGGGCCATATACTCGTTCCACAACACCCGGAACAAGGGCATATCCCTCCCCAGCACAACATCATAAGGGAGATCCTTTACAACCCCCACGACATGTTGAACCCTCGTGGCTTGGGTAGCGAACGTGACACGCTTCGTCGGATACCTGCAATGATCCCCATGGACACTCATCACCCTGACCTTTCGGTCGGTGGGTTTGGTCCTGGAGACCAAAGAGGCACACACGAGGGTCACGTTGCTCCCTGAGTCCAGGAGAGCCGTCACTTCATGACCATTAAGCCGAACTCGGCACAGTACATTCCCAGTGTCCCTGGGTCCGAGCGCCCTTTTCCGACGAGGTGGGTGAACATGGACCGCCTCCGGGAGTAGTCACAGTCCATGGGTTCCCCGTTGAGGGGGCATTGTGCCATCATATGTCCAACCTCCTGACACCTCCTACATCGGGGTTGACCTCCATTATACCAGGGGCTGAACGGCAGCGGTCCGGAACGCCGCTTTGCTGCAGAGGGAGGGATGTTCTTGGCCTGAGCCGGGTGCTCGCTCACCCGGGGTCCGGATTGGGGTCCCTGCTTTCTGGTGTGGTGGGCGCGGCCTTGCGGTTGGTTCGCCATGTCCCTGATCAAGTCCTGTGTGGCCACATGGCGCTCCACCACATTCACCACCTGGTCTAGGGTACCCGGGTCACTGTGTCCCACCCACCGTTGTATGGGGATGGGCAGCGTACGCACGAAGCGATCCACCACCACCCGCTCTACCATCTGGGCCGGACTCAGGGCTTCAGGCTGCAGCCATTTCTTAACCAGGTGTAGCAAGTTATAGGCCTGAGAGCGCACAGGTTTGCCTTCCTCATAGGCCCATTGGCTCACCCGTTGTGCCCTCACGCAAGTATTAACCCCGGTACGGGCCAATATCTCCCCCTTCAGGGCTCCATAGTCCAGGGCATCCTCGGTACACAGGTCTATGTATGCCTTTTGGGGATCACCAGTCAAATAGGGCGCCAGCACCTCGGCCCACTGGGCGACCGGCAGTCTCTCCCGTTCGGCCACCCGCTCAAACACTGCCAGGAATGCCTCCACATCATCCCCCGGTGTCATCCCCCGCTTGTCTTACCCTTTTCCGGACGCTGCCGTCATCACCTGGGCCTTGGGGCGGTACCCACGGTCTGGCACGAACAGCCTCGGTCAACAGGGCCATCTGTTCCTGGTGTCTTTGTTCCTGCTGCTGCAGTGCTTGGAACTGCTGCTGCTGAGCCTGAACCAGGTGTTTGAGTACCTCCTCCATGCTGGTGGTGGGCTCGTACTGGAATTTAGCCGCTTGGATCCTGGACATGCGCTGCCGGGCACCCCGCAAGAGACTGGCGGCTATAATGACTGCTGCTCTTCTCACTTAGCCGCCGCTCATTAGCCTCATGTAACAGTCACTTTCACCAGCGGTTCCGGAAGGAAGGGCGACAGTAGCGCGGGCTTCACCAGGAATGAATGCTACACCTCACCGGGCCGGCATTTACCCGCATTCGCCACCATATGTGAGGTGTAGCGGCGTCAGGGAGGCAAAGACACGGAATCCAGCACCACTGGTCACGGCACACGGGTTTATTTGGCCACAAAACGTAGACAACAATAGTCCGGTGCACTATTCCGGATTCCCCTTACTTCAGGGGCCGCTTCTCATCTTCACCCAAAAGGACTTACCCCGTCAAAACCAGCTACAATGTCTCAGGCCTGGCTCAGGGATGTTTCTCTGACAGAAGCTCAGGGAGTTGTGTTCACTCCCTCCCACTAGAGACCACACCCCGTGGTCTAGCTTCCTTTTATCACACCCAAGCCAGTAAGCAGAACCAACACAAAATCCCGGGATGGAGTGCGACCTGTCAATATGGAGGACGCACCCAGGGAGGCACATACCGGTCATTATATATATAATCTCACCTTAGCGGGACGGAGGCTTATATAGTTATATGAGTGGTAGATAATGTCACTGTAATGGGTGTCTGAGCGACATACTCCTCCACTCACATGCAGACCTGCATTCCAGGTCTAGCATCCCCCATCCCAAGAGTGCACAAACCATACACTAAAATAAAACAGACCCCAACGGATAATCCCAAACTCAACCGCGCTCAGTAATCCGACCTCAACCCCAATTTAGTGACTCGTACCAGAAAGGACCTAAAATGCAGGCAGGGAAACTGTTAACCTTTTAGACCATGTAGATATTAGTTATACTCATCTCATCCTGCAGAGGATAGCTCACTCGAAGCGTTTCCCCCAGCCAAATGATGTCCCGGTGGGTTCCTCAGGAGTGAAATGCCTTTTCCTTGAGGCCTCCAATACAGCCTCTGGTCGCCCAGGGTGGGGTCCTGATAAGTCCCCTTCTCCACCCCTCTGTGTTTCTCAATGGATGGCCGCCAGTCATGGCATTCAAACTGCGCGCAGCTTGGCGGGAAATATGAATTGTGCGCCGCTGATTGGTCGCTGCTGAGAGCAGCAACCAATCAGCGGCACCGCGGGCGGTTTGAATGCCATGCCTCTTATTGGTCGTTGCGTTCAGGCACCATATTTAAATAAACTGTGCACAGATACATACATAGATAGATACATAGATAAAACATGCATAGAGAGATGATAAATAAATATAGCATACATAGACGATAGACACATGGTAGATGATAGATATATATCATGTATTCATTGCATTATTCTTAAGTCTTCATAAACTACATACATATTCTGGAATACCCGATGCGTTAGAATCGGGCCACCATCTAGTATGGTAATAATTAATAAATGCTATACATACATGTGACTTACACATTTCCCACTTGGAATTTTTAGGAAGCTATTAAATCTTTTTTTTTTGCCTTCTGGTTGTTTTAGAATCCTCTTCAGCCAAAAAAAGGTTGAGTGATGAACACAGATTGTGGTTTTCTTTTGGAGGTTTAGTGGAATTGCTGGTTTAATTATCTGATTAGGAGATCAGCTAGAGTCTAGGTCTAAGGCGACATTCACATGATCATTATAGTTAATTAGCTGTAGTACCCGGCTACGCCCGGGTTAATAAATAACTGATGTTAGCTATAACAAAATAGAATTTGAATATGTCATATTAATGACCTTGAAGAAAATAGAAGCTGAGCTGTGATTGGTTGCTATAGGCAGCCTGATAAATCTCCAGCCAACATTAAACCCTCCCCCTGGCCGGGCAGTATATGTTACCTCACATATACACATAATAGACAGCTCATGTGACTGACATCTGCCTTAATTCCCTATATGGCACATGTGTTGCGCATTGGCTGTTTTTAATCAGATGTTTATGTTTGGAAATTAAAGATAGCACACGTATGAGGCGAGTTGTGTGAGGTGATTTGTGCACATCTGTGTCTGTCTGTGTGGTGTGTGTGACCCTGTGGGGTGAGTGCATGTGTCCCTATAGGGTGTGTATGTATGTGTGTCCCTGTGAGGGGGGGGGGTCTGTATGGTGTGAGTCTCTGTGTTGTGTGTCTCTTTGTGGTGTGTGTGTGTCCCTATAGGGTGTGTATGTGTGTGTGTGTCCCTGTGGGGGGGGGTCTGTGTGGTGTGTGTCTGTGTGTCTCTGTTGTGTGTGTCTCTTTGTGGTGTTTGTGTGTCTCTTTGTGGTGTGTGTGTGTGTGTGTCCCTGTGGGGTGAGTGCATGTGTCCCTATAGGGTGGCTATGTGTGTGTCCCTGTGGGGGAGTCTGTGTGGTGTGTGTCTGTGTTGTGTGTGTCTTTGTGGTGTGTGTGTGTCCCTGTGGGGTGAGTGCATGTGTCGCTATAGGGTGTGTGTGTGTCCCAGTGGGGGTGTGTGTGTGTGTCTCTGTGTTGTGTGTGTCTCTTTCTGGTGTGTGTGTGTGTGTTTGTTCGGGTGCGTGGTGAGTATCCAATGTTGGGGCTGCACCTTAGCGACTATAAACTTTCTGTTACTCTTTGTTTGTGTGTGTGGTGTGTATACATGTCCCCGTGCGTGGTGAATATCTCATGTTGGGGCCCTACCTTGGTGACTATATGCTGGTATGTGCTGTTAGTCTTTGGAGCTATCATTAAGCCCCTCACATTCACAATTGTCAACTGGTAACTGTCACTTATTCCCCATTATGTAGCTAGGGGCAAAATTGTTTGGTGAATTGGAATGTGCGGGGTTAAAATTTCACCTCACAACATAGCCTATGACGCTCCCAGGGTCCAGACGTGTGACTGAGCAAAATTTTGTGGCTATAGCTGACAGCTGTGGATTTTCCTCCAACACTTTTCCATTCACATTTTCCCCATTATGTAGATAGGGGCAAAATTGGTTGGTGAACTGGAACGCGCAGGGTTAAAATTTCACCTCACAACATAGCCTATGACGCTCTCGGGGTCCAGATGTGTGACTGTGCAAAATTTTGTGGCTGTAGCTGCGACGATGTAGATGTCAATCCCGGATATACACACACACACACACACACACACACACACACACACACACACACGCATTCAGCTTTATATATTAGACTAGCTGTAGTACCCGGCTACGCCCGGGTTAATAAATAACTGCTGTTAGCTATAACATATTATAATATATATCATATTAATGACCTGTAGGAAAATAGAAGCTGAGCTGTGATTGATTGCTATAGGCAGCCTAATAAATCTCCAGCCAACAGTAATCCCTCCCCCTGGCCGGGCAGTATATGTTACCTCACACATATACATAATAGACAGCTCATGTGACTGACATCTGCCTTAATTCCCTATATGGCACATGTGTTGCACATTGGCTGTTTTTAATCAGATGTTTATGTTTGGAAAATAAAGATAGCACACATGTGAGGCGAGTTGTGTGAGGTGATTTGTGCACATCTGTGTCTGTCTGTGTGGTGTGTGTGTCCCGGGGGTGTGTATGTGTGTGTCCCTGTGGGGGGGTCTGTGTGGTGTGTGTCTCTGTTTGTGTGTGTGTCTCTTTGTGGTGTGTGTCCCTGTGGGGTGAGTGCATGTGTCCCTATAGGGTGTGTGTGTGTGTGTGTCCCTGTGGGGGTTCTGTGTGGTGTGTGTGTGTATGTGTGTTGTGTGTGTCTCTTTGTGGTGTGTGTCCCTGAGGGGTGAGTGCATGTGTCCCTATAGGGTGTGTATGTGTGTGTGTCCCTGTGGGGGGTCTGTGTGGTGTGTGTGTCCCTGGGGTGTGTATGTGTGTGTCCCTGTGAGGGGGGGGTATGTGTGGTGTGTGTCTCTGTTGTGTGTGTCTCTTTGTGGTGTGTGTGTGTCCCTGTGGGGTGAGTGCATGTGTCCCTATAGGGTGTGTGTGTGTGTGTGTCCCTGTGGGGGGTCTGTGTGGTGTGTGTATCTGTGTTGTGTGTGTCTCTTTGTGGTGTGTGTCCCTGTGGGGTGAGTGCATGTGTCCCTATAGGGTGTGTATGTGTGTGTGTCCCTGTGAGGGGGGAGGTGGGGTGTGTGTGTCTCTGTGTTTGTGTGTGTCTCTGTGTGGTGTTTGTCTCTTTGTGGTGTGTGTGTCCCTGAGGGGTGAGTGCATGTGTCCCTATAGGGTGTGTATGTGTGTGTGTCCCTGTGGCGGTCTGTGTGGTGTGTGTGTGTCTCTTTGTGGTGTGTGTGTCCCTGTGGGGTGAGTGCATGTGTCCCTATAGGGTGGCTATGTGTGTGTCCCTGTGGGGGGTCTGTGTGGTGTGTGTGTCTGTGTCATGTGTGTCTCATTGTGGTGTGTGTGTGTGTCCCTGTGGGGTGAGTGCATGTGTCGCTGTAGAGTGTGTGTGTGTGTCCCCTTGGGGGTGTGTGTGTGTCTCTGTGTTGTGTGTATCTGTTTGTGGTGTGTGTGTGTGTTTGTTCGGGTGCGTGGGGAGTATCCAATGTTGGGGATGCACCTTAGCGACTATACACTTGCTGTTACTCTTTGTGTGCGTGTGTTGTGTATACATGTCCCCGTGCGTGGTGAATATCTCATGTTGGGGCCCCACCTTAGTATGTGCTGTTAGTCTTTGGCGCTATCATTAAGCCCCTCTCATTCACAACTGTCAACTGGTAACTGTCACTTTTTTCCCCATTATGTAGATAGGAGCAAAATTGTTTGGTGAATTGGAATGCGCGGGGTTAAAATGTCGCCTCACAACCTAGCCTGTGACGCTCGCGGGGTCCAGACGTAGGACTGTGCAAAATTTTGTCTCTATAGCTGACATCTGTCGATTTTACTCCAACTCTTTTCCATTCACTTTTTCCCCATTATGTAGATAGGGGCAAAATTTTTTGGTGAACTGGAACGCGCAGGGTTAAAATTTCGCCTCACAACATAGCCTATGACGCTCTCGGGGTCAAGACGTGCGACTGTGCAAAATTTTGTAGCTGTAGCTGGCAGCTGTCGATTTTCCTCCCACACGTTTCCTTTCCCTTTTTCCCCATTATGTAGATAGGGCCAAAATTGTTTGGTGAACTGGAACGCGCGGGGTTAAAATTTCGCCTCACAACATAGCCTATGACGCTCTCAGGGTCCAGACATGTGACTCTGCAAAATTTTGTCTCTATAGCTGACAGCTGTCGATTTTCCTCCAATATTTTTCCATTCACTTTTTCCCCATTATGTAGATAGGGCCAAAATTGTTTGGTGAACTGGAACGCGCAGGGTTAAAATTTCACCTCACAACATAGCCTATGACGCTCCCGGGTCGGGACGTGTGACTGTGCAAAATATTGTGGCTATAGTTGCGACGGTGTAGATGCCAATCCCGGATATACACACACACATACACACATTCAGCTTTATATATTAGATTGTGTTCTGAGTTTTTGTGTATAGAGTATAATGTGAACTGTAATGTAATGTAGTAATGTATAACATGTTACTAAGTATAATATAAGGTAATATGTTGCATAGCACTTGAATACGTTTGTTAGTGTTATACATAGGATCTTTGTAGAGAGATTTCTGCCCAGATACAGACTGCAGGGTCAGAGACAGTTAAGTGTTAGTACTAGCCAACAATGGGGGACGTTTGTCTCTAGGGTAAGTGACCTCTTTCCAGATAGAGCCCTGCTATTGACTAGTATGGATGTTAGTCTGAGAGGTCATTAAGGCTATATTCACACACAGCATATTTAAAATGTTTTTTTGCGGGCGTTTGCTGTCACCATTCACCCTGTGTAGGTCTCCAATAAATCACTTATTGAATAATTCATGACTTGATGAGTGCTTGGATTCTGCTATTAATAGACAGTGTCATTATCGACCCCAGCTGGTAGTGTCACACTTGAGAGCAACAGAGGGTATCCACACCAGACAGAAACTGCACACAACACCTTTCTGACTCCAGGCCTGAAGGGGGAGATCTAAACCCAGGTTCAGGGTAAGCTCCCCTATAAATCCTGGTCTGGGGCAAGTTAGTTCAGTTCCTAGGAGGACAGAGGAAGACATCTTGTGGACTGGAGCAGTGCTAAGCTCATCACGGGATGGCTAAGCCTAGTGTGAGGGATCCAAGGCAGGGGTCTGAGGAAGGAGAGTAGAGCCTGGGAAGAGGAATGGTGGTGTACTCACCCCAAGGGAAAAGTGCCATCGAAACCAACACCGGACTCCGAGGCTGTGCAGGGCCTAACGACCTGGCAACCAATATCGGAGGGTGGGGAAATCCAAGTTCCCCTGCCACATTTTACACAGAGGCAAAGCATTGTAAAGAGCCATGGAACAGCCGCCTGAGACATGAGGCTAGAGACTCAAGTTGCCTGCCATACCAGCACCAAGCAGGAAGGAGAGGGGGCCAACAGCTCAGCTTATGCAGCAGCAGGGACCCGCTAACAAGGCGCAGCAAGGAGGCCTCAGAACCTGTTGGGTGAGGAAAACCCTGAGCTGCTCTCAAGTGCACGGACTCAGCATAACATCATCTGTTGGTATTTATGTTGTAAAAGTAAAAGGACTGAGGAACCAACAAACCGTGAGTCAATCTGTTGCTTTGCGCCCGCCATCCTGCACCCTTACCACATCCACTGCCCTGGGAAGCCGCTCCATCCCAGTTGCCCATCCATCATCCCCAAACCAAGAACTCCTTTAACAACCGAACCCAGGGTCATGGAGCCGGGTTTCGACCCCTGTGACTCCCCGGAACTGTCTAATAACCCGGTTCCGAGTACCCCACAGCCCTGGGCTGCATCAGGAGCATATGGCTCTCTTCTCACCACTGTGTAAGCTACCCTGTTCCCCCTCCTGTATGAGGAGAAGAGAAGTAGAACTGCAAATATGGGATAGTGACTGTCACAGACTGTACTAGGTTGTGCTTGGACTCGCAGGATCTGAAAGAATAGGAACAACCCAATGGAAACTACCGTAGGAATGTGTCTGATAAAGTGCTGCACTCTTTAAATGGTCTTGAAGATGTGTGTTATCTCATGTGGGAAGTTGTAACTGAGGAACTGTGAAAACTGTTGAGTAAAAAACTTGTTTTTTTTAAAAATGAACTGGTGGCCTCAGGAGTCTTCTTATGGTCCTGACTAACTGATGCCAACAGCAACATTGGCCTCCAGAAAGGTAGGACCTAAAAGTCCTTGCACCCAGCCAGGACAATGTGGTTGTGCACCCCAGGGGTTCAGTTGCCACAGTGGCATTGCCTCTCTCACAGGGGTGATGTCATGCTTGGAAGCAAGAAGGGGTCCCCATGCTAGGTAACACCAGCATCCAACACTTTCCTGACTGCAGGCTTGAAGGAGGAGCTCTTAACCCGGTTCAGGGAGCTTCCCTATAAATTCCGGCCTGGGGGAGGGACTAATTAAACTAGTTTCAGACTGAGAATGGAGGAGACGTCCTGGACCGGAGCCACCAAGAGGCTCGTCACGGGGCAGTGGAGAGCTAGTGTGAGTGAAAAGGAGAGAAAATCAAGGAAAGCCTGGGAATAGAGCTGTGACTGAGCTCACCCCAGAGCAGAGCACTAGAAATAGAATGCCAGAGTCCTTGGCTGCGAGGGTGCTAAAGTCCCAGCAACCAAATCTGGAGGGCAGGAGACTGCAGGTCTCCTGGCCACAACACAATCCCAGGTGGCACAGCAGCAGACTACAGCCCGGAGTGGCGCTTGTAAAAAGCTCAAGCTGCCTGCCATATGGGTGAGAAGCTAACACGCAGGCAGAGGGTCGCAGCATAGCTTCAAGCAGCAGGGACCTAAAGAGGAAAGCCTCCGAACCCACCAGGAGAGGCGAATCCCTAATTGCTTCCATGCGGTCCGGACCTCCGGTACTCCTGTTACTAGTTTCCCAGTCTGCACCATCATCTGCCCAATAAAGGGAAAGGAAGCTACAACCCCTGTCTCTTCCGGTTATTACCTGCGTGTTCTGTCCTGCACCTCTACGACCTCTATCACTTCCATAAACCATACCAACTACCCTGGGGCCCTGCTCCACCTGTGGGGAGCAGTACCATCCTGCAGCACTACCATCTGCCCCAGTGGTCCCAACCCGCAGTGTCAGCCATTTCTAGGCAAAGACCACAGGTGGCATCACTCTTAGAGATGAGCGAGTAGAATCGTTACTATTCGTTACTCGCTGAATAGTAACGATATTCGGGCAACTCGCTACTCCCCGAGTCTCTTGTGATTACTCGGGAGTAGCGAGTAGTCCTTTTAACTTTCGCAGTGTATTATATATACACTGCGAAAGTGCACTAAAAGTGAATAAAAGTTGTTAAAAAAATTAAAAAATATCATACTCACCTATCCGACGCCTGCACCAGACAAAGAAGACATCCGATTACCGACAAGGACCTGTGAGTCTAACAGCCAATCAGATGGCCAGACGTCACAAACCACTTGATCACTACCAGCCACCTGATTGGCCAGATTGCCAGGTCCTGAATGTGCTCAATGACCTCGCAACCTGGCCAATCAGGTGGCTGGTAGAGATCAGGTGGTTTGTGACATCTGGCCATCTGATTGGCTGTGAGACTCACAGGTCCTTGTCAGTGATTGGATGTCTTCTTTGCCTTTCCGGTGCAGGCGTCAGATAGGCGAGTATGATATTTTTTTTTATTTTTTAACAACTTTTATTCACTTTTAGTGCACTTTTGCAGTGTATATATAGATACACTGCAAAAGTACTCGCCCGGGCCCATTCATTAACATTGGACTCGCTATACTCGCAATGAGTACCAAGTACCAGGACCTACTCGTTGCGAGTATAGCGAGTCCGATTATTGCGGTACTCGCTCATCCCTAATCACACTCTATCCCATATAAATATTCAGAGCCACAGATCCGCATCATCGATCCGGGTTATCGCCCCGTGAATTCCCCTGACCTCACACAGCCCGGTTCCCAGTACCCCACGGCCCAGGTGTGCGCGTCAACATCATGTGATCTAAAAGCTTCTTCAACACTCCTTATCCTGATTCTCCTAAAATAAGATTGTGTGGGGGGAATATTGCATGGGAATATTGGGAACTGCAAGGGGATGGTGGAGATATTGGGGCTGCATAGGACTATGGGGTCTTGCAAGGGGATGATGGAAAAATGAGACAATCTAAAAAATGTCTGTACCGACCCAGCTGTGTAGAAAGAGCAAAGTACCAGTCAAGCCACGGTTGGTGCCCTTTCTCTACCTTTTCTCGGTGTTTCAGTCTCTGGTGAGTCTCGTCTTTTGGCATTATATGGAGTAACTTTCATCTGAGGTGAGCGGGTCATCGCTCTGCCCCCCCAGGCTCTCAACGCCCTCCGCTACACAGAGCTCAGGTACTGGTAGCCACGGGTGCGTTTGTGTGTCCCGGACACCATTAGGATCCCTCCCATGCACTGCTCCCTAGTTCGGCCACCTTCCCCAAGGTTGTGTCGGGTGTTGGGCCAGTTCCAGTTAGGAGTCTGGGACCTCCGGTTTCGGCTTGGGCTTGAAGCTTCCATAGCGTCTTCAGGGCCGATCTGTGTGTCCTCCACCAAACCTTCTGTCTTGTCAGATTCAGGCATATGGGGGTCGATGCCTCGTCCGCACCCTTAGGGCTATTTTTCTCCATCTCTACCGAACTGTTGATCCCTCTCGTGGGCGAGCAGGGTGGTCATAGCTTCAACCCACGGGAGACGGCACCACTCCACCTCTACTCTCCTGTTACCACTCCTCCTTCAGTTGATGTTACTTCTCCGGTCTCCTGCTGCTGAACTCCTCTGTCTAACACTGTCCCGTCCCCCTTTTGTGGCCTGGGTCCTCCCTCAGGGTCCACCCATTGTCCCAGGAGCACGTCACTACATGTGTGTGTTGTGTCGTGGCTCAGCTTCAGCATCCCAACACCTGGAGAACAGGGGCACTACACCTCTTAACCGCAGAAGTGCAGTACCTTTGTTGGCGGTTTGTCCAGAGAGGTGCCACAATAAGACATACATAACTTTTTGCTCAAAAAATGCACCAAGACAGTATTGTCACGAAAACAGGGTATATATGAAGAGCATCTAAATACAGACCTCTGTGGTACATACCACATTTTGACAGCCGTAAATAACCTAGATTTAATCTGTGCCTGGTCTCTCTCACCATGTGTTCTCTCTATCCCCCAGTGCCTGGTCTCTCTCGCCATGTGTGCTCTCTATCCCTCTGTGCCTTGTCTCTCATGCTATGTGTGCTCTCTTTCCCCCTGTGCCTGGTCTCTCACTATGTGTGCTCTCTATCCCCCTGTGCTTGGTCTCTCTCACCATGTGTGCTCTCTATCCCCCTATGCCTTGTCTCTCCCCCATATGTGCTCTCTACCCCTGTGTCTGGTCTCTCTCGCCATCTGTGCCCTCTATCCCCCTATGCCTGGTCTCTCTCCCCATGTGTGCTCTCTATCTCTCATGACTGGTCTCTCTCCTATGTGTGCTCTCTATCCCCCTATGCTTGGTCTCTCTCCCCATGTGTGCTTTCTACCCCCTGTTCCTGGTCTCTCTCGCTCTGTATGCTCTTGTGGCCCCTGCCAATGCAGGTAACCACAGATCTCTCTAATGCACAGCTGGTTTCCACAACAGGTGGTACTACGAACAACACCTTCCACCCCGGCACAGTAGGGGGAGCTCAACTTTCTGCTCTTAGGCAAGATCCCCTATATATACTGCTGCTGGGGAGGAGTTAGTCAGAGTGTGTGCAGACACTAGAAGAGCTGAAGGGAGGTTCTGGGGGGCCGGCGCCGCGTGTAGGCCTGAGCCAGTGACCCAGGAGTTGCCTTTCAGCGTCCCACCAGCCTAAGTGGGATTGAAGGCAAGGAGTTTAGAGGAGGAACAGAAGCAGGGAACAGGTAGCTCCAATCGTGAGTTCGTTCCAGAGAGAAGCCGGATATTGGGGAACCGCACTGGTGGGAGAACTACAGGTCCCACAGAAAACCCATTGGCACCGAGGAAGCTTCAGCTCCCCGGTCTCCTGAGAGGGTCAGAGAGGGAGCCAGGAACAGCAGGACGCTGCAGTGCCTAGAGAGGAGGTTGTCCTGGAGACCGCACAGGAGGAGAGGGAGATACAGACAAGAGAAGAGAGTGGAGGCAAGTCAGGATATAATAGACTGTACTTCAGCAAATACACCAAGAAGGAGGCCTTATACCCACTTGCTGTGGGAGCCCACTGTGCAGCCTGGTCGCCGGTCAGTGCTCTGGATAATTTACCTGAATTCCACCATTAAAAAGATAAAGAGACTGTTGCTGTGTGTGTGCATCCTTTCCTCTCGCCCACCCTGCCCCTCTACAGACTATTCCTACTCTTAACCACCACCTCAGCTCTGCTAGAACCTGTTCACCTCACTACGCTGCCCAGGAGGTCCCAGTCCTGCCTGCAGGGACTATACTATTACTGCCACAATCCCACCGACCTCTGGAGGACTGTAGCGGTGCTGGTGATCCCTCACCAGATACTGCAGGTGGCATCATGACTAAAACTGTAAATAATCCCTGTAAATACCCCTTTTCATGAGCACCGCTCCCCAGGACACGGACTCAGGGGCGGCCGCCATTCCCGTGACACAAAGTTAACCCACTGCCGCCTGATACCCGAGTAACCCTTGCCCTGGGCGCAACATGCCTCTTTCTGGTGTCACAAACAGGATCCCATGCCCGGTATTACCGGGTACTGTGTGCCGTTTATTGACTGTAACGTGTGACTGTTTAAGTTCCGCCGCCATTACTGTGCCGAAGAGCTGGAAGAAAGGGATGTGCCAGTCTGCAGAGTGCAAAACTGAAACCCTGCCCCTTGCTCAGCCGAACAGTCCTGAGTGCTGCGGTCCGGAAACTCCTGAACTGTTTAACCCTTCAATGGCTGGCTGTAATTCACTAGGGGGGCCTACAACATGTCGACCTCCTCCAGCGAGGACAAGGCGGCGTACGCTGACCCCCAGAATTACCCCGGACCCTCGATGGCTGCCTCTGGTAGCACTGCCAGTATATCCGTGCTTCGGGCACAGTAGCCCCAATAATGCCCATGTCATTCCCATACATCCCGGGTCCAAGTGGTTGCCCCAGTATGATGGCCGCCCTGATACACTAGATGAGTTCAAAAGAAAGATCGACGGCATCCTGGATATGTATGCTATGACCGGCCAACAACGTGCTACGGTGGTGCTCGGACAGTTATCCGGTGCAGCAGAAAAAGAAAGTGCATCCTGGTCTGTTGGTGAACGCAGATCAGCCCCTGCTATATTTGATAAACTGAGAGTTACCTTTGAGGATTGTAATGAGGCTATTATACGTATGCGCTTCCATCACTGCTACCAGAGGCCGGGAGATGATGTCTGGCGCCTGGAAAGAGCACTGCGAGCCCTCATCCATGTCAGCCCTGCCAGTGCACGAGACAAGAACAAACTCCTCATTGAACAGTTCACCCGGGCCTGCTATCCTCTGAGGACAGTAAAAATGTATGCTGGTGGTCATTAGGCAACCCAGATTGCTGATTTTAACACCTTGAAAGAAATAGCCATCAAAGGGTTAAAGCCGTAGAGACCCATGAAGATGCAATGAAACGGTGGTGCGACGGTGAGGTGCAGGCTACTCCAAAACCAGTACCCGTGACTGAAGCCATGCACAATGTACAATCTGCGCAGCATGACAAATATGATTCCCTGCGGGATGAGATACGTGCTGAGATGCATGAGATGAACAAAAAAATCTCTAAGTTGATGGACGCTATGCAGTTGCAGAAGAACCAGCAGCCAGCACCAAGACCCCAAGCCAAGCCTCAGCCGCTAATTCAACTTGCCGACGACGTCCCCTGGATGCGAGGGAAGCAAGCTACAGCCTACAGAGGAAGAGCCACCGACTGCTACAGCTCCACTGGGGAGCCCATCTGCCGCAGCTGCAATCGCACCGGTCACCTCGCTAGGCGCTGTCCTTTAAACGGGCAGTCCCTGGGGGCCGGGGCCAAACCTCAGGACTAGATCAACAGGGCCCAGCCACCTGGTGCAAGACCTTCATCGGACAGAGGCAGTTACTGTCCATTGTACTGGATGGCATCCCGTTACCTGCTCTACTGGACACCGGGTCACAGGTGACCATGATCCCCCATATCCTTTATAAAAAGTATTGGGCTGATGCAGAACTGAAACAGCCTGAGATAATCATTTTCCTTCATGCATCAAATGGGGAACCAATTACTGTAATGTGGGTTAGAGAAGTGCCCATAAAGGTGGGGAAGGTGGAATTACAGAACCAAGGGGTCCTTGTAGTAACAGAAACCAGTAATGCAAATAATCCTTTTGTTATATTGGGTACAAATGTTGTTAGCAATTGCTTGGAGGAGGTTTTGTCTTTGCTTCAACAGATTGCTGTAACTGCCAGGCCTGGTCAGAGGAAGATTATCCAACATGAGATCAGAGCCATCTGACACCAACAACAGGTAACAATTACAGGTGGTGAAATTGGTACAGCACAGGTGACAGACCCGATACCTATTGTGATACCCCCAATGAGTGAAATGATGGGTTGGTGACGAGCAGCTATAGGTCTGAGAGGGCAGGACTATCAAGCGTTAGTGGAGCCCGTTAGCACAGAGCACAGACATACACTGTTGATGGCCAGGGGGTGGTTAATGTACACAATGGGAGAGTACCAGTTCACATCTTAAATTGTGGCAGTGAAGAGGTTATATTACCCAGGTATACCACCGTTGCCAAATTATACACAGTCGGTAATAACGAGATGCACACAGTGCAACCGGAACCCCACGAGGAAGGGGCAAAATCTGATCAAACAATCGGGCCACTGGAGGACTGGTGCCAGCAGCTCCATGTCGGGACTGACACCACTCCTGTGTATGAAAAGCATGGTGTGTACCGGGTAGCCCAAGAATTTGAACAAGTTTTCAGTAAGCATCCACTTGATTTTGGTAGGATAAAAGGGTACAACATCACATCCCCACAGGTACACATCCACCAATCAAAGAGCGGTATAGGTCTATTCCACCTGCACATTATCAAAAAGCCAAAGAGATGTTACATGACATGAAAGATGCAGGGGATATATGAGAGAGCTGTAGTCCCTGGGCAGCTCCATTAGTCCTAGTCAGGAAAAAGTATGGCAGTATGAGGATGTGTGTAGATTATAGGCAAATAAACCGCATAACACATAAAGATGCTTACCCGTTACCACGGATAGAAGAATCTTTAGCTGCCTTGAAGTCTGCCAACTACTTCTCCACCTTAGATCTCACTAGTGGGTATTAAGAGAAATGATGGGAGTGATGGTGTGCCACGGTCCGCGCTGCTTCTGGATTAAAAACTCACCAAAGAGCCCAACAACCTTTCATCCTCTCTATTCCAACGCGTTTCAACGCCACAACCCGGCGTCTTCCTCAGGAATAAAGAGGATGAAAGGTTGTTGGGCTCTTTGGTGAGTTTTTAATCCAGAAGCAGCGCGGACCGTGGCACACCATCACTCCCATCATTTCTCTTGGAACATACCACGATCCAGTGGTAGGTGGAGGTCCTGCAGCAGCTTGGAACATTGATTCCTAAACGCAGTTAAACCAGTTGTGGGACCACAACTGGATCAGGTGAGCGGCCACACAGCACCACCGTTTTACATACTAGTGTCACTAGTGATAGGGCACTATTGCACCTCTTGTCCCCTCTCTTTATATTTTGCAACTAGTGGGTATTGGCAGGTGTCCTTAGCCAAAGAAGATCGAGAGAAGACAGCATTCGCAACACCTATGGACCTATGTGAGTTTAACAGCATGCCCTTCGGAATATGTAATGCACCCGGAACCTTCCATAGGTTGATGGAGAGTTGCCTTGGGCATAGGATCTTTGAGACGGTACTGCTCTACCTGGATGACGTGATCGTGTACTCCAAGACCTACAAGGAGCATGTCGTCCATCTAGGAGAGGTTTTCGAAGCTCTGGCCAAATACGGGATGAAGCTGAAACCATCAAAATGCCACCTGTTAAAGCCAAGAGTGCAGTACCTGGGACACAGTCAGTGCCGAAGGCATGGCCCCTGATCCAGACAAGGTGACAGTAATCAGAAAATGGCCAGAACCCAAAACCATCAAAGAGGTACGTCAATTCCTGGGTTTGGTGGGCTACTTCCGAAGGTTCATCAAGGAGTACACCAAGAAGGCTACTCCACTGCAAGACCTCCTAGTAGGCCAACCCATGAAGGGCAAGTCAAAGGATTCTCTGTGGAGATGGCGTAAGGAACAAGAGGAATCGTTCCAGACAATGAAAGAAGCCCTGACAGGAGAAGAAATCTTAGCTTACCCGGACTACAGTCTGCCATTCCTGCTGTATACAGACACCAGCAATGTGAGACTCGGAGCCGTCCTTTCCCAAAAGCAAGACGCAAGGAGAGGGTAATCGCCTATGCAAACCGAAAGCTGCGACCCACAGAGAGGAACCCAGAAAACTACAGTTCCTTCAAGCTGGAATCCTTGCCTTGGTCTGGGCCATCACCAAGAGGTTTAAACACTATCTAGCCTCTAGCAAGTTCACCACCTACACGGATAACAATCGGCTCACCCACCTGGAAACGGCGTAGTTGGGAGCCATGGAGCAGAGATGGATTGCCAGACTCCAACTACCAATTCACCATCAAGTATCGGACTGGGCACCAGAATGGAAATGTGGATGCTCTATCCAGGATGCCCCATTTATCTGAAGGAGGTGTAGATGAAGATGAGCTGGAAGAAGTGCAGTTACCTGCCTTCCATCATGTAAGAGAAACCCAATGCCAGCAGACCCGTCAAAGCATCTCTACTGAAGTAGTGAACCTGTTATCTCACTTCGACTGGGGAAGGGTGCAGAACCAAGACCCGGCTGTCGGTCAAATCAAACAACTGATAGCACAAGAGTCAGCGAAGCTGCCTGCAAACCCTCCGTCTGATGCCAAACATCTATGGAAAGAACGAGGTAAATTGTTCCATTACCAAGATAAATTGTGCCGGCGGTATGTAAATGCAAGAACCCATGATCTGGCATTGCAGATCATCGTGCCAAGATTAGAGGTCCCCGTGGTCTTAAATGACTACCACAACAAAACTGGTCATTTCGGATAGAAGAAACTTGAAGTGCTGCTCAAAGACAGATTCTTCTGGCCAGGTATGCGATCATCCATAGAAAGATGGAGAAGAAATTGTCAAGCCTGTACCTTGAGAAGGAAAGATGTACGAAGCCAGAAAGCTTCACTTGATCCCATCGTAACCATGCAACCTTTGGAATTCGTCGCCTTGGACCATGTAAAACTGACTCCAAGTAGATCCGGCTATACATACGCCTTGACAATGGTAGACCATTATTCAAAATTTTAATGATAGCCCCTGTAAAAGACTTGACAGCTGCAACTGCTGCAAGAACCTTCCAAAAGGTTTTCTGCAGACCGTTAGTATATCCAGAGCGTATTCTCACAGATCAAGAACCAGCATTCAAAGCAGAGATCTTTCAAGAGTTTTGCCAAATGTATGGGTGCAAAAAGATTAGAACCACCCATACCATCCTCAAACTAATGGACTCTGTGAAAAAATGAACAACATCGTCATTGACATGCTGAAAATTCTCCCGTTGGAAGAAAGAAATCAATGGCCCAAAAAACTGCCTGATTTAATCGACATGTACAACCACATTCCAGTCAGTTCCACCAATTGTACACCAGCATATCAATTGAGAGCTCGACAGGAAAATTACCCGTAGACTTAGAACTCAGTGTAGTAGATCCTGAAGCAGATCAGACCATCTCAATCTGAAAAATCCATCAACAAGAACAGTATGCAAAAGTTCAACAAAGTGTCAAAAACAACCTGGAGAAGTCCCGTGCAAAACAAGAGAGGGATTACAATAAGCATGCTCCAGCAGAAATCATACCACCTGGAAGTATAGTCTTAAAAAAAAAAAGAACTCGTCATAAGTTGGATGATAAATGGGAAAATGAACCCTATGTCCTATTGTATTATGTTCATGACAATAACCAGATCTGTATCGTTAGTAAAGATGGTGGAAAAATCCAGACAAACTGTATCTGTATCACCTTAAAAAGTGTCCTCAAAATTTGGAAGATCAAGAAAACTACAATCAACCCATTCAAGAGTTTGAACCAATTCCAGATCCAATCTCAACTCCTGATCCTATCCCAGAACCCCAAAGAAAAAGCTATCCAAACAGTCCTAGGAGAATTCCATGAAGATTGGCCTCAACTAGATGGGCCATCATTGTCCCAGTAATAAACTTCTACCAACCCCGTGAAGAGAGATCAAGGACTCGGGAAGAAATACCCGTTGCAAGAGAATCCGAGGATGCTGCAATTGGTACACCTGCTAGCCCAGTAGTGATACTAAGGCAACGCAGAAACTTACCTGAACCCCCTACATCAAGCTCACCACTAGACACCTCACCTGAGACAGTGACACCTGTAGTGCGAAGGTCACATAGAAGCACACGAGGTCATCCCCTGTCTAGGTTTGGATAGTGGGTATAAGGTAGAGCACATTTGAAAACTATGTAAATAAGAAACTTTACAAACAGAAATGTAAATAGCAGTGTTCAGAAGGGTGGAGGAACTGGGCCCAGTCCCAAGTACATTACGTTAGGAACAGAAAGTGCCAGGGGCGGGGAGGTACCAGGTCTCCTAAGCCGAGACACCCATAGGGACCCCTGTTTGTTGTTAAAATGTGGAAATTTTGAAAAGACTCTTTCCCCTTTATTATGCGGAGCGCACAGAGACTTACTGTAAGGACTCCTTTGAACTTTTCCCTTATTGAACTCCTTTAAAATTTCCATGGACTACGGTTAATGGACTAACGTAGCCACAAACTTTAAAAAGCCTCCGGTAGATGGACTAGCACCGTATGGACTTACCCGTTTCCTATTTTTCAATATTTTTCTTAGTGTCTTTTTGTAATTTTTCATTTTTCAAACCATGTACATGTAATTATTATTGCTATATCTTTGTTAAACAAAAATTGCTCAGTCCAGAAGTAACCACAGATCTCTCTAGTGCACAGCTGGTTTTTCACAGCAGGTACTACTACGAACAACACCTTCCACCGCGGCACAGTAGGGAGAGAGCTCAACTTGCTGCTCTTAGGCAAGACCCCAATATACACTGCTGCTGGGGAGGAGTTAGTCAGAGTGTGTGCAGACGCTAGAAGAGCTGCAGGGAAGTTCTGGTGGTGGGCACCGCATGTAGGCCATGTGTGCTCTTTATCCCTCTATGCCTGGTCTCTCGCCTATGTGTGCTCTCTATCCCCCTGTGCCTGGTATCTCTCCTATTGTGCTCTCTATCCCCCTGTGCCTGGTCTCTCTTGCCATGTGTGCTCTCTACCCCCTGTGCCTTGTCTCTCTCACTATGTGTGCTCTATATCCCCCTGTACCTGGTCTCTCTCGCTATGTGTGCTCTCTATCCCCCTGTGTCTGGTCTCTTTTGCTATGTGTGCTCTCTATGCCCCTGTGCCTGGTCTCTCTTGCCATGTGTGCTCTCTATCCCCCTGTGCCTAGTCTCTCTCGCCATGTGTGTTCTCTACCCCTGTGCCTGGTCTCTCTCTCCTCCTGTGCGGTCCATGGGTTACCCTGTCTGATCATTGCGGTGGAACACTGTGGTGTCTGGCGCCCTCTTTTTGACCCACAGGGAGACCGGGTGACTGAAGTCTCCACGGTGTGACGGGGTTCTCTGTGGTACTGGAGTATCCCACAGGTGCGGATCCCCGATGTCCGGTATGTCTTTGAGCGAACTTCCACTAGTTCCTCACTCCCTTTGGGCTGTCTGCTCCTTGCCTTCTGTCCCCACTCAGGCTTGCGGGCCACTCCGGGTCACTGGTTCGGGCCTAACCGCGCACTGACCACCAGGACGTCTTCACAGCTCTCTTAGCGTCTGCACACTCTGACTAACTCCTCCCCCAGCAGCAGTATTTATAGAGGATCTTGCCTAAGGTCAGCAAGTGGAGCTCCCCCTACTGTGCCGGGGTGGAAGATGTTGCATGTAGTAGGTACCTGCTGTGGTAACCCAGTTGTGCATAAGAGAAGTCTGTGGATACCAGCGTGAGCCGGGCACCACACTAGTTTCTTCTGATCCTGAACTCTGATGTTGCTTAGCTATCTTAGCCTAATCTGAAACATTGTTTGCTCTATTTACATGCCCGTATTCACTGTGAAGACGGATCTGACTGAGAATGGACATGTGTCTGTTTCAGACACAGTTTAGTGGGGACACCTTGTGGAAGGTTTATTAATGGTTTGCAAGCAGAATTTTCTAATAAAGTATATTAAAAAGGTTATTAAAATCACTTGCTCTATATTATTAGTAAATAAAAATTCAAACTGCAGTTACACTTTAAATACAAATGCTTGGCATGGCACATCAATGAATCTAAACATTGTAATTATTATATCTATAACATATCAAGTCTCGCTTTGTGTAATATGAATTGTTATTGCCGTATGTTTAGTTATAGCACTGCACATTAAAAAAATACATATATGACTGATATATTTAATGGATTGTACAAAACAAAACGAAATATACCAAACATAATATAAGCATGTAGAGACGTATCTATATACTGCATATAAACAGCTCTGGAAAAAATTGAGACCGTTGCAAAATTTTCAGTTCCTCTGATTTTTGTCTTTATAGGTATACTAGATGGTGGCCCGATTCTAACGCATCGGGTATTCTAGAATATGTATGTAATTGACATACTGTGACTGACAGAACTTGTTCAGTCAACGTGAGTGAACTACATATATATATATAGCAGTGCTATGGTATATGGTGGTACATTACAGCACATGTATAGCAGCACTATAGTATATGCGGTACATTACAGTACATGTATAGCAGCACTATAGTATATGGCGGTACATTACAGTACATGTATAGCAGTGTTATAGTATATGGTGGTACATTATAGCACATGTATAGCAGCACTATAGTATATGGTGTTACATTACAGTACATGCATAGCAGCGCTATGGTGTATGGCAGTACATTACAGCATATGTATAGCAGCACTATAGTATATGGAGGTAAATTATAGTACATATATAGCAGCGCTATGGAATATGGCGGTACATTACAGCACATGTATAGCAGCACTATAGTATATGGAGGTAAATTATAGTACATGTATAGCAGCACTATGGTGTATGGTGGTACATTACAAAATATGTATAGCAGCACTATAGTATATGGCGGTACATTACAGTACATGTATAGCAGTGTTATAGTATATAGCGGTACATTACAACACATGTATAGTAGCACTATAGTATATGGTGGTACATTACAGTACATGTATAGCAGCACTATAGTATATGGCGGTACATTACAACACATGTATAGCAGTGTTATAGTATATGGCAGTACATTACAGTACATGTATAGCAGCACTATAGCATATGGCGGTACATTACAGCACATGTATAGCAGCACTATAGCATATAGTGGTACATTAAGTACATGTATAGCAGCACTATAGTATATGGCGGTACATTACAGTACATGTATAGCAGCGCTATGGTGTATGGCGGTACATTTCAGCATATGTATAGTAGCACTATAGTATATGGCGGTACATTACAGTACATGTATAGCAGCACTATAGTATATAGTGATACATTAAGTACATGTATAGCAGCACTATAGTATATGGCGGTACATTACAGTACATGTATAGCAGCGCTATGGTGTATGGCGGTAAATTTCAGCATATGTATAGTAGCACTATAGTATATGGCGGTACATTACAGTACATGTATAGCAGTGTTAAAGTATATAGCGGTACATTACAGCATATGTATAGTAGCACTATAGTATATGGTGGTACATTACAGTACATGTATAGCAACACTATAGTATATGGCGGTACATTACAACACATGTATAGCAGTGTTATAGTATATGGCGGTACATTACAGTACATGTATAGCAGCACTATAGTATATGGTGGTACATTACAGTACATGTACAGCAACACTATAGTATATGGCAGTACATTACAACACATGTATAGCAGTGTTATAGTATATGGCAGTACATTACAGTACATGTATAGCAGCACTATAATATATGGGGATACATTACAGTACATGTATAGAAGCACTATGGTATATGGCAATACCCTGCTCCCTGTGGCCCCCCGCTCCCTGTGACCCCCTTCCACCCCGCTCCTCCTGGCCTCTGCTCCAACACAGTAAAAGTAAAAATGAGAGATGGAGAGCGCGGGGCAGTATGGTGTCGGGGGGGCAGGATGGAGCGAGCGGGGCAGGATGGAGCGAGCAGGGCAGGATGGATGCTGGGGGGGGCAGGATGGATGCGGGGGGGGGGCGCAGGATGGATGGGGGGAGGGCAGGATGGATGTAGGGGGGGGCAAGATGGATGCAGGGGGGGGAAGGATGGATGCAGGGGGGGGCAGGATGGATGCAGGGGGGGCAGGATGGATGCGGGGGGGGCAGGATGGATGCGGGGGGGGCAGGATGGATGCGGGGGGGGGCAGGATGGATGCGGGGGGGGGCACGATGGATGCGGGGGGGGCAGGATGGATGCGGGGGGGGGCAGGATGGATGCGGGGGGGGCAGGATGGAACCGAGGGGGGGCAGGATGGAACCGAGGGGGGGCAGGATGGAACCAAGGGGGGGCAAGATGGAGCCAGAGCATCTAGGATCTCGGGCAATGTGTCTCAGGCAGGTCTTGTGTGTGATCTCTGGAGCCTCCGCACTTTCGGACTGGTTGTGTCCCGGCAGCTGGCCCTGGGGTCAGTGCTGCTCCTGGTGTCCTGCTTCGGGGACTGTCTGCGGCAGGAGGCAGAGGAGCTGTGGGAGATCTGCCCGGGGCTCCGGGTCCACTGAATGGCGGTGGATCTCAGCACGAAGGACGGGGTGAGGAGAACGGTAACCGCGGCCGAAGAGATGGGAGGGGGGAGAACCGGAGAAGCTGATCATCATCAACACCGGTACGTGAAGAGAGACCATGGAGCGTGGAGGGGAGACCGGGGAGCGTGAAGGGGAGACGGGAACAGCGGGTACCCATGTAACCCGGCAACAGCGGCCTGCAAATTGCCGGCCTGCAAATTGGCGCGAAATTCAAACTTTTAATTTGCGCTACTATTTGCATGAGCAGCCTCTGTCTGGCGCAATTTACGTGACAGAGCATTAGACAATTATATAGTAGATACACACACATACACATATACAGTGTACACACACATATACAGAACAAACACACACATACAGTATACACACATGTACAGTATATACACATACACATATATACAGTATACACACATACAGTATACACACACATTCATTATACACACACACATTATACACACACATACAGTATACACACACATGTACTGTATACACACACAGTATACACACACATATATACAGTGTACACACACATATACAGTACAAACAACACACACAGTATACACACACACAGTATACACACACACTTATACAGTATGCACACACACATATAATCTCACTCTTCAGTGCAGAAGACTTTGTACAAAGAAGCCGCAGATCTCCTCTATCTCTGTGTGATCACAGCTGTCTCCTCAGCTCTGCAGCATTTCCGGTCCCTTGAGGACTACATCTCCCATCATGCACTGCAGCTCCTCCCCTGTGACGCCGTGATCCTGGAAGCGGTGAGGAATATAAGGGGGAGGTGGCATCCAGTCTATTATTGTGTGATTGGGGTGGTCCCCTTGGGCTTGTTCCGCCCACCCCTGGGCTCAACAGTCACCTTAATGGATGCGGCTGGGGCTGGGTGTGTGGTGCGGACACGCCCCTTAGTTACCCGACCACGGCCTTGGTTACCAAGCTCTCCGGGGAGCTTGGAGGGGAGACCGGGGAGCATGGAGGGGAGACCGGGGAGCATGGAGGAGAGACCGGGGGTGGCAGGTACCAGTGTATCCTGGCGACAGCGGCACTATCACACTGCTGTCGCCGGCCTGCAAATTGGCGTGCAATTCGAACTTTGAATTTGCGCTCCTATTTGCATAGCCTGTGCTCATTGGTGCCCGCCTCCAGCGGGCACCAATGAGCGGCCTCTGTCTGGCGCGCAATTTCTGTGACCGACAGACACCTTAGACAATTATATAGTAGATTTTTGAAAATACCAGTCCTCAGGGTTAGTGCATATTGCATGAGCAGAAGGAAGCAATTGTTTTTCAAGGATAACCTTGTATGTGGCTTGATTCATATGTACTTCACAAAGATTTACCTGCCCAATCCCAGCATTGCTAAAGCATCCCTTGATCATCACCGATCCTCCACCTAATTTCACAGTGGATGAAAGACACTGCGGCTTGACGACCTCACTCAAGACTTTTCTTTTCAACTCCTTTGGCATTGGTTAAAAGTGATTTTTTTGGGGGCTTTTCCTAGCACTTGTTTTGCCATCCAGCTTGTCCTATTGCAAGAGGATTGTGAAGACCACTGCAGTGTTTTTTATACTTTTCCTTGTTAAATAAGATTTGGTTCAGGTGATCAACTGATCAGAATCACATTAAGTAGAATGACGTGTACTTTGGTTGGAATTCAACTGACAATGGAATGAAATGGCTGTCAGACATGTAGAGATGGGGATTTTTCAAAATGTTTACAGTAGTCTCTCACTTTTTTTCTAGAGCTGTATGTGTGTATATAATATATATATATATATATAATGTGGAAGGTCACAGGAGTGTAGTTTTACCCTACAGCCACTACTTGGATCTATGCCTCACACAACAGCTTCCATCTAGGGATTCTCTGGATACTGTTAAAAGATAAATAGGTATTACATTCCATCCTATTTAACACCGCCCCCTACATTCTCTGTGACCTTCCAGATGTCCAACAATCTTTTTCTAAATCCGACTATCTCTAAATGTCTGTAATCACCGCAAATCAATCTGACACCATGCCTCTTTATTGAACTGAACTATTGGCGATCATCTGTTGATGTATGTAAATTTGTATATATATACCTCTTGTCTTATACCCTGTTCCTTTTGTGCTTTGTTCACAGCGACTCTTTGATAAATGCCACCAATTTGGGGCCGAAACGTCATTCTACTGTCACAATCTTTGCCTCATCTGTTCACAAATAAAAAAAACTTTTCACTTGCAACCTATATTGGAGTGTGCAGTGTTTATCTTGCAACTGGATTACGGACCTAGAAGGCCCCTCCACTGGCACCTCCAAGTTCAATTTGATGTGCACGCCACTCACCATTAACTGTAAGGCTGCCTTCACACTGCATAATTTTCACATCCTTGAATTTCAAGGATCACATGGACAGGCACTGAACTAGTGATGGGCGAACCTGCCGATGATCGGGTTCAATGAACTTGCCCGAACTTTTTTAAAGTTTGGGGTCGAAAGTGGCTCAAACTTGAGTCCGAACCCCGCACTTGGAAGGTAAAGTTATGGGATGAGGAAAGGTGGCAGTAAAAGAAGATAGTTATTAAACAGCATTATATTTATCCTGCTTGTACTTCCAGGGCCACTCATTAACCTCCTGGATATTCATTGCAGAGGGACACAACAGCCAATCACAGATGCTGTCACAGAGAATTGGCACACCAAAACCACAATGCATTTTTTGCCGCGGATTTCATGTTCTATTGGTGCAATTTTGGCACAAAACTGCATGTATTGTGTTCAATGTGTTTATCTTCATCTCCTGACCCAAAAAAGCACCTAAGCCACAGCACAGTTTTTGCCATAGATTTCATGTTTTTTGGTGCATTGTGTTCAATGTGTGCATTTCCTGACCCAACAAAGCACCAAAATCACAATATAGTTGAACCCTTTTTATACAATTATTCTATGAAATAATTTTTAAAAAATTACATGGGGCTTCACCGTATTTATGTATGCCAACCAGGTACAGCAGGCAGGTACAGACAGCTCCCTACCCCCAGCTGCCTATTTTTACCTGTCTGGAAACCAATAATATAGGGAAGCTCTTTTTTTTTAATTATTTTATGAATTTTGTGTAAAAATTAAATAAAATGACATTGGGCTTTGCCGTATTTTTGATTTAAAGTCAGGTACAACTAGGCAGCTGTGGGCTGGAATCCTCAGCGCAGGGTGGGCCATGCTTTTTGGGACCTCCCTGCTGTCAATTGCAGCATGCAGCTGGATCAGAAAAGGGTTCATTCATAAGAGCACCATTTTCTGGCACTGTAGCCCAACTTTTCCAGTGTTGGCATGTTGGGTAATAAAGGGGTTAATGCCAGCTTTGTATTGGCTGCTGGCACTAAGCCTGAAATTTATAGTGTAAGCAGTAAAAAAAACAAAACACCAAAAAAATTTAGAAATAAAATGCAAGACAACCCTGTTTTCCATACCCTTCCCTCCAAAATAATCCACAGGTAACATCTTCAGCTCTACTGCATATCTCTGTGAGCAGATGGCCATTCTTTGTGACAGCATCTGTGAATGGCTGTTGGTCCCCTATGCAGTGAATTTCTAGATATTGAGCAACACCTGAAGTAGACACAGCAGGACGGCAGGGTGGTAGGACGAGGTTAGTATAATGCTGATTAAATAACTATTTTGTTTATTTTTGCAACTCCCTTACCCCTGAACCTAAACTGTAACATGGACTTCACAGGAAAGTCTGTGTTCAACATTTGTGCCTGACCACTTGGTGTTTGGTACGGACCCGGGGTCGCCCATCACTAGTGCTAACGAATGGCAACTGATGTGCACGGACCATGTTTTTAACGGATCTGTCATCAGTTGCCAGAGATAGGGCTGTGAGGAGCTGTACCTTGCTTCTGAGCATGCTCAGTACAGCAAACCAGATCTGTTTTTTTCACGGATCCGTGCTCCATAGACATCAATGTAATTTTATGCGGAAAGCTATGGATTAGTGTTTGTCCGTTGGTTTCAGTGATTTTCAAGGCAGCCCAAAATTCCAACTGCCTCTGAGTGCATGAAAAAATCTGACACAAATGGATCAGTAACAAAACTAACACACACAGATGCCATATAGGACAAATCTGTGCCCATAGGGATATATGGGAGGCCAAAACTGATCCATGGCTATCAGCAACCTAAGGCTCCATTCACAGTGTGCATTTTTGGTCTGTTTTTGCTAGTTGGCTTTTGTAGCCAATACCAGGAGTGAGTGAGAAATACAGAAGGGGTGCCCATATTTTTATTATACTTTTCTTCTGATTGTTCCACTCCTGGTTTTGGCTACAAAAACTGATGAGCAAAAATAAACTAAAAATGCACAGTGTGAATGGAGCCCTAGTGTAATTATTACAGATGAATCTGATACACAATTGTATCATAAATAGTTGAATGACTTAAACTAAAAATTGTGTATCATGTATTAATTAAATATTTATACCATATGTGCTGCACAAAATAAAAGTATAATGTGTATAATTATATACAAAAATGAAGTCTGTTACTCCCCACAATTTGTTTTAAATAGTGCAACATAATATCCTTTCATGAATTTAATCCCTTAGGTGTACATGTGTCCAACTGAAATATCCACCAAGCTTCACTGTGCCTCAGTGTTTTCTCAACATTCCCTCCTCTCCTCCTGTTTTTTTTATTTTTTCAATTATATAGAACTTAAACGTGCTAGCGTTTCCCTTATGTATTATTATTACAAAGTGTTTTGCAGCTTGTGACATACGTGCAGATTGTTTTTCTTAATGTCATTGAGATATGTAGTGGGCTATCTTCAGACCAGCTAGGTCCTGCCTGTACACCTTAAAGACTCACCATTAACTCGGTGTTGCGCATCATAAGAGAAACAAACTTCAATCCAGGTAGGAGGCAAAAGACAGCACAACCGGTATGTTGCAGCTTTGTTTATTCTACCCGAAAGGGTAACAGTGCGGAGAGAGGGGAGTGTGGAGACAGCAGACGACAGCACTCACCGGTATGTTGCAGCTTTGTTTATTCTACCCGAACGGGTAAAATCAGTGCGGAGAATGGGGAGTGTGGAGACAGCAGATGACGGCATACCGTTTCATGGGATCTCCGCTTCAACTGGTCCTGTGCTCCTCAGGACCACAGGACCCGTTAAAGCAGAGATCCCGCAAAATGGCATACAGTCATCTGCCGCCTCCACACTCCCCATCTCCGCACTGATGTTACCCGTTCGGGTAGAATAAACAAAGCTGCAACATACCGGTGAGTGCCGTCTTTTGCCTTCCACGCATGTTATTGCTCTCAAATTTCAAAAGGTTTGGTGATACAATGTCAGCCAGTGACTTAGCCCTTCGTGCCACCACCCTACAGTTATTTAGCGTGCTATACAATTCTTTATCTTCTGTTAATATAGATAAATTATCAATAACATTTTTTTTATAGTATGAAACTTCCTACTATAACTCAAAACCATTGTGGATGGTGTTTTTTACATTTGTTTTTTTTTGTGTGATTCATCAATCATGGTATGTGGTTTCTATTTTTATTTTTTTTGTGCACTATTTTTCTACCCCTTTTAATCATTCATCCTTGTAGCTTCTTTTACGCAATCCATTGTCTATAATTTTCCTTTTCCAGTGCATTTTCCATATTGCAATTTCTTTGAGCCCTCACATGTTCTCACATTTTCCTAAATTCTATCCAATTAAAAATTGTTGCAAAGCTATGGATCGGTTTCTAAGCAGAATGGAACATGATCTGAAAATCTTGCATGACAATATAACAAAAAAATGGGCTGTAAGGCTGGAATCACACTGTCCGTGTTACATGCAACTAAAGGCCCCATTACACGGTATGAGATCATAAACGATATTGCTGAAACGTCACGGGTTTGGAGTCGTTCAAGCAACATCGTTACTACCTCGTAGCATGTGACTCTGCGATATGAGTACGATAAATCGCTGGATCATTGATCGTAGATTTGAGAACATGTATTATGCCCTCCGGTCCTGTTTGCAGCGCACGCAGCTGCAGCCGCTGACAGGTCAGGACCGCGGCGCCCGCGGTCCTCACCTATCAGCAGCAGCAACTATGTGCGCTGCACACAGGACCGGAGTGCAGAATAGCCCCTGAGTCCTGTGTGCTGATCCGGTCCGCGGCTGTCTACCTCAAGCGGACAGCCACGGATCGGATCACACACGCAGTGTGAAGCCGGCCTTAGTCGCATATCACACTGTCCGTGTGATATGCGACTAACATGTAATTTTCCCCCTCACAAAGAGAGGCAGTAAATATACTGAAAAATTACAATGAATTGATTATAAAAAAAATTAGACAAAGGTGGATCCATAGTTGTAATGAATCCATCTGATTACACAGAATGGGTCTTAGAAATGCTATAAGATGAATCCACTTATTGCCCAATTAATTACCGTTGCACCCCAAACATTGCAAAAAATCTCTACAAAATAATGGATGAGGGCCAAGTGGTTTGCTGGTTTACTAAAAAGGAGGCAGATTATCTGAAGTTTTTGAATCGTGTGACTCCCATATTTCATGCACTCTCAAAAATGCACAAGGGGATATCACCACCTCCGATGTGCCCTATCTTGGCAAATGCACACAGTGCAAGTTAAAGTATATTGGGAGCACAGAGACATACATATGTAAGGGTCACGGAACATCTATATGACATTAAGAAAAGTAATCTATCTGAACATAGTCACAAGCTGTACATCTCTTTGTAAAAGTTCATAAGGCAAGCACTAGCACGCTTGAGTTCTATATAATTGAAAAAAAAAAAGACAAGAGGTGGGGATGTTGAGAAAACACTGTGGGACAGAGAAGCTTGGTGGATATTTGGGTTGGACACACGTACACCTAATGGCCACTTTACACGCAGCTACATTTCTAGCTTATCCACAGGTAACTTACTGGCTGCAGTGAAATCATGGAGACATGGTTCTATCTTGTTGCTGTGTACAAATGGAATAATGTCTCCATGATTTCACTGCAGCCAGTAAGTTACCTGTAGCCACCCTAGAAATGTAGCCGTGTGTAAAGTGGCCATAAGGGATTAAATTTATGAAAGGATTTTGCACTATTAAAAAGAATTTGGGGGAATAACAGATTTAATTCTTGAATATAATTATACACTTTATATTTTTCTTGAACATATGGTATTAATGTTTCATTCATACTGGATGCACAATTTTTGTTTAAGATAATGGTATGTTATTTAACTATTTATGATGCAATTGTGTATCAGATTAATCTGTAACACTTAGGGCCCCTTACACTTAGCGACACTCCAGCGATCCCGACAACAACAATACGACCTGGTAAGGATCGCTGGAGCTTCGCTAAGTGTAAGGGGCCCTAAGTGTTAGGCTGGTTTCACACTGCAGTTTTTTCACTGATCAGTGTCCAACAGATTTGTGTGCCAAAACTAGGAGAGGAACCAGGAGAGGAACTTGCAGAGAAAAAGTATAATTGAAAGATTGAAACCTGTTCTGAGTTTTGGAGACACTCCTGGTTTTGGCACACAAATCTGATGGAAACTGATCAGTGAAAAAACTGTAGTGTGAAACCAGCCTTACAGATTAATCTGATGGACGACGGTCGTTGGGACACTGTCACTCACACCTGTAGTATTGAGGTCGTTGGACGTTGTCCCCTTCAAACACACCGATGCATGCTGCCCAGCGGGAGCCCGACAATCAAAAAATAGTCCAGGACATTCCAACATGATAGGCAATCTCACTGCAGGGGCCCGGTCACTGCTACGTGTCACACATAGCGAGGTCCCTGGCGAGGTATAATTGAAAAAATAAATATTTTTAAAAAATTTGCATATCGTTCCGTGGTATTTTTGATTCTCAGTGCAGTTAAGGTGGACCACTATGGGCTGCCACTCCTAGAGTCTGTGATTGGCTTTTGGGCCCCTCTGCAGTGAATATCCCTGAAGTTAATGAGTGGCCCTTGAAGTATTAGTGGCGGAACAGCAGGATGCCAATAAGTATGATGATCTACTCTATAATTGCCGTAGGCATTTTCGTGTCGGACCCCGAAAAGACCGTGGCTTTGTCACTCTGTGACGTCACCACGAGCGAAGCATTGCCCGCGTAGCGGACAATGTGAGTCGTTGGCCTGCGCGAGCAATGGCCGCGAGGCCATTGCAAGTCGCTGGCTGAGTGCGAGCAATGGCCGCGAAGCGGCCATTGCGAGTCGCTGGGCGAAAATCGAACCAGAGGCTCGGCTACAAAGTTAGCGATTTACCGCTCATGTAGCGCGAGCAATGGCCGCGAGGCCATTGCGAGTCGCTGCCTGAGCCGCCGCACCTGCCGCAAGTCCCCCTATACTTTCTATGGGGATTACCGCAACCGTGCCGCAAGTGTAACGGTTATGCGGCAAACGCGGCAGATGCGGTTACACTTGCGGCGCGGTTGCGGTAATCCCCATAGAAAGTATAGGGGGACTTGCGGCAGGTGCGGCAAGTGCGGTTTTGCACTTGCCGCAAGTGCGGCCGCGAAAATCTTAAAAAAAATGTAAAAAAATTTAAAAATATTCTATTAATGCTAATAATAATGCTATTACTGCTAATAATAATGCTATTTATGCTAATAAAAAGTCCTCACACCCCCCCCAAAAAGTCCTCACACCCCCCCAAAAAGTCCTCACACCCCCCCAAAAAGTCCTCACACACCCCCAAAAAAGTCCTCACACCCCCCCCCAAAAGTCCTCACACCCCCTACACACCCCCTACACACTACTATAATCAAATTAATGCTCGTTCTAGAATCCCGATGCATTTGCATCGGGCTCACAGCTAGTGTTTAATAAACATATGCTTTATTTTACAGCCACCGAGCCTGAACTGTAACCCAGAGAAGTCAGTGTTCAGGACCTTTGCCCGAACGAACACTAGATGTCCGTATGGACCCCGAACTTTATGGTTCGGTTTTGCCCATTACTATCTGCAGAGTAGTGTGCCACCGGGTCTTAAATAATGCATGATGACTCAATACGGCAGGCCATTCACAGTAGTCCCGGTATAGTTACGGTATTATCATCTATTGCAGGCAATCCCAACATATTGATGGGTAATCTAACAGTCAGGAAACATGGGTGGTGAGGATTTCGAGCATGGCGCTAAAGCACCTGTGACACTATTGTGTAACGAGCATACCCGAGCACCCCAATTCTCGATTGAGCATAAATCAGTGGCAAGATAAGTCATTTTTTTTAATGTCACTAATTCTGTTGTGACTGCTGTGACTGATTCATATGTAATATGATCTGATCTCCATTTGTCAATCTGTTCCAGTGTCTGTGATGTTGTTTGAATTTTCCATTAACATTTTACAGTATTTGAATACATGTAAAAAATGATTCAACCTTCAATAAATCTTCGTTGTGTTATCCAGATCTTCATAATACTCTGGAGATGGCTGATCACACAGGTGATGCTCTTGTCCAGTGTCTAACTGACCTGGTATTTCCAATAATTGTTCTCATACCCGGACTGGTGATCCATTCCTTTATTATAGGCGTCAATGTCAACGACTGGTGGAAAAGAGGACAAGTGACCGCTATTGACCACATTGTAACTTCTCTCGGGATTTCAAGGATGTGCGCTCAATGTCTTGTTACTTTACGTGTGTTACTAGCTACATTCTTAATTAGTAGCCGGGACTTTTATGTTCCTGGGGCCATCATTGGCGCAATTTACGCTTTTTTTACATATTGCAATATTTGGTTATCAACTCTGCTCTCCATTGTCTTCTGTCTGAAGATCTCCACCCTCCGCTCCAGACTGTTCCTGTATCTGAGGAGGATGATATTACCCAGGACTGGACATTTCATTGTGGCCTCAGGACTTCTCTCAAGTTTCATTTATTTGATGTCTTTAGTGGATCGCAGATACGTGACCAATAGCGGACAATACAATACAACTGTGATCAGTTTCCGTATCAATACTTACATAAATTATACTATAGGAGCCTCCATCCCTATGCTTTTCTATTACATCTCCTTTATCCTCCTCTTCTCCTCATTGTATCATCACACAGTAAAGATGAAGATGAGCAGTCATTTATCCATCAATCTGGACACATATTACTCAGCCATGAAATTTATATCCTTCACTTTCACATATACCACCATATACTTCTCTGGTCTTCTTGTTTGTGCTTTTTATCGCTATGTTCACTCTTGGTACATTTCATGGCTTTATGTTACTTTGGGATTTCTGCCGGTTTTACATTCCTCTTACTTAATTTACAGAATATCCAAACTCCGGGTTCAAATGTTGAAAGTTTATCAGAATGTAATTAATTTACTACTCTAAGGGCAGGGACACACTGTCCGATAGACATAAGAGTCTCTCGGACGAGACTCGGATGAGGCTGAAGCAGTGAAACAGAACGGCTTCTCCCTCTGTGGACGGGGCTGTCAGCTGCTTGTGTTTTTGTGCAGCTGCACACTCCCCGACCTGACAGGGAGAGGCCGTTCAGGGTCACTGCTTCAGCCTCATCCGAGTCTCGTCCGAGAGACTCTGATGTCTATCGGACAGTGTGTCCCTGCCCTAAAAGAAAGCTACAGAAAGCATAAAAGTAGCTCAATAAGGTAATTCTCACCTATTCCAAAAAGCCTACAATCTGCAGTAACACTTCTTTTGTAGACCATGAGCCCTCGTGGGCAGGGTCCTCTTCCCTCATCCACTGTATCCTCACCCATCCTTTGTAGACTGTGAACCCTCGTGGGCAGGGTCCTCTCCTCACCTACTGTATCCTCACCCATCCCTTGTAGACTGTAAGCCCTCGTAGGCAGGGTCCACGCCCATCTCGTGTAGACTGAGCCCTGTACCCGTCTGTTCCTTGTATTCAAGAATATTGTACTAGTTATTATGTACACCCTTTTCACTTGGAATGAATGGTGCTTAAATAATACTAATAAAAATAATAATATAATAAAAATGGGATGGGCAATCAATAATAATAATAAAAAATCTTTATTTATATAGCGCCAACATATTCCTCAGCGCTTTACAATACAGTGGTTTGTTTACAAGCTGTCATAGGTAACAATAAAAAATATACAACACAGTAAGTAAAGTAGAGAATCAATGTAAAAAATCCAATGCACTTAGCAGAGAATCAATGTAAAAGTACAATACTTAAAGCACATAAACAGTATAAAAAATAATCAATGTATAAGTGGGAATGCGGGATCTTCACATATGAGCATAACAGAGAGGCTTTAGCCTACAATTCTTCTATTTATGCCCAACCATGGAACAATGATGCAGTATAGACTGGGTTTGACTGGGTACAGTCCAATTCAATGGAGAAAAAGTGGCTAAATGGGGCTGAGCTATCTCTCTCTCTCGCTCTATACGGTATATATATATATATATATATATATATATATATATAGAGAGATATATTTCCTTAAAGTGTCCATCATCCATCTCCGTCCGGACATCCCCAAATCCCATAAGCCACCGCACCACACAGGAAGCATGCCTACCGCCATATTGAAACACCCACGTAATGGATGTTCCAATATGGCACCCACTGGTGGTACCAGCCCCTTGCACAGTACTATCAGTGGGACACCCTGCCACCACCGAGACCCCCCTGCCGCCACTGCCGCCATCAGAACCGCTGCTGCCAGGACCCACTGTCGCTGCCGCCACCAGGACCCCTCGCTGCCACCAGGAAACCCCCTGACTCCCCCTCGCCCGACATCGCCACAGTGCTGCTTGCACCCACCTTCCCGCAGCCACAGTCTCTAGGAAAGACCGCGGCTTGCAACCTGTGCTGGAGATGGGATGCGGGCACCTCTGGTGGCTGCAGAGGGCGCCGCACCCGATCTCATTCATCATAGGCTGCAAAACGCGGTCTATCCTAGAGGCTGTGCCAGCACAGAGGTGGGTGCAGGCAGCGCTGCAGCAATGTCGGGTGAGGCTGTTTTTCTCTGATCACAGCACAAGCCTGCTGAACTAGCAGGGTTAAAGGGAACCTAACCCCCAAAAAGGAGCCCCCAGCCTCTTTATACGTGTCCCTGCACCATGCTAATACTTTTTTAGCCACCCCTTTGTGTATTTATAGCGATATTGCAAACCTTATAAAAGTTGTTTTTATTCCTTCAAATCTGCGGCTTCTCAGCATTTGAGAAGCCACAAAAGGCGTTCCTTCCTGCTTCTCCCCGCCGCCTGTTTGCTAATTATTCACGCCCTGATAGAAAGAGAGAAATGGCCTAAGCAGAAATAGGGCTAGGAGGAGCTGTACATTGCTTCTGAGCAGGCTCAGTACAGCAAAAGGGGATGTTTACAGGTTCTATTTTTTGCACAGATCCATTGCCATAGACCTCCATGTTATGTAATGCCGACCACGCCCGAATCGTTTTTGTCCACTACGCCCAAAAAAGGTGCAATCTCCGTTTCTGGGTTCAGGAAAAATATTGACAAACGAATCCCTGCCAAAAATGGACACAAATGGATGGCCATATAGGACCAATCCATGCCCATAGGGATACATGGAAGGCCAAAACAGATCCCTATCTATCCATTTCAAAATGGATACACATGGATCTCCAAAAACAGTGGTGTGAAGCCAGCTTAAGGCTATCTTCACACTGCAGGTTTTGTGAGCCATTTTAAAACCGATAGCCACGGATCAGCTTTGGCATGCCATGTATCCCTATGGGCATGGATTGGTCCTATATGGCCATCCGTGTGTGTCAGTTTTGTCACTGATCCATTTGTGTCAGTTTTTTTTTCATACACCCAGAATCAGAGACTGTTGAGATTTTGGGCTGCCTTGAAAATCACTATGCAAATTGTCGTTCCAGTGAGGACGTTAGAAACTCTAATGCCACCCAATAAGGGTAGCGATCCTTGTAGTCATAATTGACTCATTAATGAGCCTTTTAATATGACTTAGGATTTGTGCCAGATCAGAACCCCAAACTGCAGATGCTGCACTTTGGGGTGACTGCCCCTCATCAGTGCAGTGTGTGGGAGTTCTGATCTGACTGTATGAGAGGCTGAGACGAGGTCGGGGGAACTAGCTTTCTACCTTATGGAGAGGAATCTGCCTGCCTCCATAAGGAGAGAGATAAGCTGATATATAGCTGCAATGCTCCTCTGGGAGATATGCAAATTGTCACTCCAGTGAGGAAGTGAGAAACTCTAATGCCACCCAAATAAGGGTAGCGATCCTTTATAGTCATAATCAACTTGAAATTCACTAGTAACTAAAGATCGATTGGCATCATCTTTGTGTGAAGAAAAAACATGAGCATTAAAGAGAAAATCTGCTGCAACACTAAACAATATGAAATACTAGCTGTGAGCCCGATGCAAATGCATCGGGTGTCTAGAATATTTTTAATGTTTTTTTTAGATTTTCAAATAATAATCCAATTATTCCAATGACATCTTTACACCAACTACATATATTAGTATGGTTGATATCATTTAAGGAAAATTGAACTATTATGTTGTAAGGGTCTTAGAACACAAAGTAGCAATACTTCTTAATATGTCAATTTTTTGAATTGATGAATTAACAGTACTAATATATGTATCAGCCACTTTGTGTCAGCCCACCAATCGCGTCAAGATGCCCTTACGCCTGGTGGGACCTACTCTAACTAAATCCGAATTGATATAATTTAGATATTTTTAATTGCTGGATTTTTCTTAGATTTTTTGAGGATTGTGATGTAAATAATAAAATTTTGTAAATTGATACAGAAGGAGTTACCAACTACAGACTTGCAGCAATATCCGTGCAATAACAAAAAAACTTGTAATTAACCTACAGTAAATGGAGTTAACATAGCTTCAGCAGGTGCATAAGATGCATCCACTAACTAACCACAGGTGACTGCAGTTGATGTGGATGACACTGCCACAACTATGTTGTCTGCACAAACTGCAAGTTAAGTACAAATTACATATATGCAATTATGAAAATTACAGCAAGTATGTTCTTGATAAGTCCTTCATGTACAATTATTATCATTTAGTATATTCCTCAACAAAGTGAAAAAATGTAAGAAAAATGTCGTGGTAGAATCTAATTAATAATTTATGTTTGTCCCTATCTATCTAAACATGTGGAACACACCTTGGTAATGAGATGTGTGTGAACAGCCGTCCCACCCGTCTCTTACCTGTTCACAAAAACCTCTCCCTTTAAAGAATAAGAATCAAATCTCTCAGCACGTAAAGCACTGGAGCTTAAAATAGTGGTTTCTATCACCCTGTGATAAAATCAGAATGATACACATCTCCAATGAAATCTAAAATGTGTTTTTCCACAAACATTGTATAAACTATGCACATAAAAAACTGAAATTGAAAAGACTAAACTAATTTTTTTTTTTTTTTTTTTTTTTTTTTTTTTTTTAAATAGAAAAGGTAAAAAAATAAAATAGGCAAAAGTTCATCCCAAAATATTCCGATAGACAATATTTTTGGTGAAGACTTTCTCACAGTTAGGCACCAATTTCCCTTGAATGCATGAATCCACCACTTTCACCTTCACATTGCATCGTCTCTTCACACGTGAGAAAGCCACATATAATTGTCCATGCCCAAAAACAGGTTCTGGCAAATAAATCCCCACTTTCTCCAAAGTTTGTCCTTGAGATTTATTTATGGTCATGGCAAAGGCAGGCTTCACGGGAAATTGCCGACGTCTTAGTTTGAAAGGCAATCCAGTCTCTGATGGACAGAGATCAATTCTTGGAATGAAGACTACATTTCCTTCATCCGAGCCAGAAATTACTTTTGCTTGTATCAAGTTGTCAAACAAAGCAATAATAATCATCCGAGTCCCGTTGCAAAGTCCTTTTCTGCTGTTAAAATTACGCAAAAGCATTATAATTGTACCAACTTTTAATTTCAGGAGATGAGAAGGCATTCCTGTTGGTGTTAGAGAATTTAGAAATTCCACAGGATATTGTTCGGGATTTTCCGTCTCATCTGGATCAATGGAATCATGGCTCATATATTCCATGTATTCTCCAGGAATACAATCCATCACTTTTGAATTGATGAAATCCACAGCGTCATTTTTGGGACAAAGAATGGCATGTGATGCAGCAATCTGAATACTTTCGTCATTATTCACATCAATGACAATGTTTTCACCAAATATGTCCAAGATTAAAGAGCCAGTGCAGATCATGTCTTGCGGGATCTCAATGACATCATCACCAAGGTTGTAATCATTGGACAATTCTCCATTTCCCAATTGAATTAACCAATTGCTATATTCAGAATCAATGGAGCGCATGTTGTTAATGAGCGGCAATTGATTGAAAAGCTGCCATTGTCGTGAATATTTAATGCAGCTCTCTACGATGTCTGTCCTTGTTCCGTGGGAGATGATAGGAAGACACTGCCGAAAGTCTCCTCCCAGAACAATGACTTTCCCTCCAAAGGGTAATTTATTTTTGTTGGAGACATCAGTTGTCATGACATCCCGTAATAATTGATCAATTACATGCAAAGCGTATTTTGACAACATAGTAGACTCATCGATGATGAAGAGTTTGGTAGTCTTCAAATGTTGGGCCGCATCAGTATCATTTTTGATTCTTGAAACGGATGTCTCATTAATTGGTATTGGTATGCCATACAGTGAATGGATAGTTCTTCCTCCTTGCAATAGATTAGCAGCAATCCCTGTACTGGCTGCAGGTGAGACAACTTCTCCTTCTCCTCTCAGTTCATGAATCAATAGATGATAGAGATATGTTTTCCCACTTCCACCGGGACCGTCAAGGAAAAAGCACTTTGGCTTATCACTTGTATCCTCTAAAGCTTTATGGATTGCAGTATAGGCCAAACGTTGTTGATCATTTAAGGTGGCTTTCATTTCATGTGCTCTTACTAACTCTTCTTCTTTGTTGTATTGAGGACGAATGTGTGGTTTTCTTTTTGGGCGTGGCAGATTAAAATCAATGAAATGTTTAGCATGAAATTTTAAAACATGTTCAACATCAGTCATGGCGTATCCTTCACAATGTTCACAATCATCAGTGTCAGGGTGGTAGGCATGGCAGTAATCTTGAACGAAGTGTTGTTTAAATTCTTGCCACAACTCCAGGGGATGATTAGGAGGACCAAAGACACATATATACGCAAACATTTCACGGAGCTGTGCAGGCATATTGAGAACACAGGCATCCAATAAAGTTTTTCTCCAAACACTGTCATCGAAGAGCAATCCATGGGCTAATGCCGCCTCTTTAAACGTTGGGTATGTGACTTCCTTAACAGTCTTAAGGTTATCAAAACTTGTAGCTCCTTTAACATGGAGTAACAACAGCCTTAAAAAATAACGTTCTTGTTCTTGAATACTAACAGTGTAGAGTCTACCAATGACTGAAGCACCTCCTCTCCTTCTAACTTCCCATGCACCTTCTTTCCAAACATAATGCTCAGGAATTTGACGATATAAGTACTCCCGAGCTTTGGGATCATTCTCATTGAGGGTAAAGTAGGCCATGAGTGTTGATTGTCTGTCCATTGAATAACTGATGTTGTCCGCAGAATCACCCTCGTGAAAAAAAAGTGATTGTGAATGAGGCAGATGTACTGCAAGACGAATAATGCTGTGAGATTGTCTATGCATTGGGAAAGCAAAGATTCGCCAAGCTGCCTCCGGTGCACTGACATATCTGGAATCCATGAATTTATGAGTTTCATCGTGTCTGATGTTGGTTTCACAAATTTCCACATTGGCTTTGTCATGACCTTTGTACACATATTTAAAGAGGTATTTTACGCTCTGAATGGAAGCACATATTTCCACATTGATATGGCACTTATATTTTAATAAAAGGAAAGGGTTATAGGGAACCACCCAAGAATTATCAATCATCTTGGAATGGTGTGGAAAAGAAGGTCCTTCGTTTCTTTGATAACTTGGATATGCATCCTCAGGTATAACAGTTTTTGTTTGAAACTGTTTTGGAAAATTTTTTTTACACTTTCCATTCTCCATACATGGAGAATTGGGATTGTGTTGTCCACAGGGGCCATGGATCATGTGTTGTATGACAATTTGATGGAGCACAGGGTAATGTAATGGATCAGGAATTTCAGCCCAAACAGTATTATCCACTTCTACCTCAGTTCTTAGTTTTGAGTTGGCATCCAGAATAATTAGAATGTGAGCATGTGGTAGGCCTCGCTTTTGAAATTCTATCACATGAACCATAGCACAAACCTTGCCAAATAATCCAGAATTAATATCTTTCAAAAGGGCTTCAAGTTTAATCCTGAATACACGGGCCACTAAATCCGGGCGATGTTCAGCACGCTGCCATGGCTGTAAATTGGTTACAATTTCACTCCATTTTGGATTGCAGGTCATCGTTATAAAAAGATCAGGTCTTCCAAATTTTGTTACAATCGCCATGGCATCTTGATACCTCTGCTGCATGTTTCGGGGACTTCCCTCAAAGGAAGATGGTAAAATTACGGTTTTGCCAATGGGGATTCCTTTTTCTACGGATTTTCTAAGCAAATGTTCTTGAAGGAGACAATAATCTTCCACCTTCAAATCCTTCTGGTGTTGGCGTATATAATTTAAACGATTGGCCTCGATCTTAACATAGGCATCCACCAAGTACTGCTGTGTCAGTTTTCCTCCATTAAGGACAGGATTGAATTCTGTCCGTACTGACAGCAAATAACAGTAATACTGCAGCTGTGTCACCCTGCGAGGATTTTGGCCTTGGTGCATGAGTGATTCATGCCACCCTTGCTCTCCATGAGGGAAAAACAATGGATACAGTAATGCATCCAAATTACTGTGTAAAATACTTATTTGCTGTGTTTTGGGGGCCAACGGATTATTTGTGTCTGGTTTTAGATGTATTAAAATGTCTCTATTAAATGGTGGCTCTCCATCAGCATTTTCAAAGATGACTGCGACTTCATGGACAGTAGGGTTGTTATACCGTCTTGGGTCTTGCTCTCTGTCTTGTTTAATTGCCATGATGATATTAGGCATTTTTGTGCCATGTTCAAATGCTTTCTGTTCTTCCTCTTCCTCCACTTGCCGTAACATTTTGTAAGCTGAAACGAAGGGATTAATACCTTCCAATTGCTCAGCAATAATTCTCATCAAGGCTGGATTACACTTGAGATTTTCTGGAGACTGTAGGCGTTGTTCAGTAGCAGTAGCACTATCCAAAATATAGAGCTGTGCATATGCTGGAACTTGACCTTCAGCGGGGTGGAGAGTTCCAGTTCTATGGTAAATTTGGCCGTGAATCCTGAAACAATAAGGACCGTGTCCAGGTGGTTGAGAAATACTTGCACCCATCGAAGCAAATGCAAAGGAACTATTAATGCTCCTGATATTCTCCATGAGATTTTTACTATATGGGCTGTCTCCTTTTAGTAAAGTAGTGAAGAGCTCAGGGTACTGAGGTAATGGTACCTTAACTTTACCCTTGTGACAACAAAGGGAGAACTGTCCATCAGATGGCCTTTCAGCCTCAAAATGTTGTGCTTCACAATGTTGACATAACACATTCATGGGCCCACAGGTATGTTCTAAAATACTGCTATCATCATCAGTAAAGCCAATAGGGATTAATGACGTTGGTGAAGTGAGCAACCGATGACCTTTTTTGTAGATGCCTACATAAATAAGGCGTGGTTGTGTAGAAGTTTCAACACATTCAAGAAAAGAAGTAGTGACTGAAGACTTATTCCTGAGGTTTTTTTTTTGGCGTAGTTGACGCTGTGAGGCAGCCAAATGGGCCAAACGGCGTTGTTTTGAGGTAGGTGACATAATTTGTAAACGCTTGACTTTAGCCAATTTGTGTCTTGTGATGGCAGAAGCAGTCTTGTCTGTTCTTGTTTTAGAAGAACCTTTGCACTTAACTTTACCCGTGCCAGATGTTGTAGGCAGTTGAGTTTCCAAAAGTGTTGGAGACACAGATATGGACGCCATATCAGAGGTAGATGGTTTTCCTTGCACCTTCACCTTTTTTTTTTTGCGGCCAGATGTTGTAGGCAGTTGAGTTTCCAAAGGTGTTGGAGACACAGATATAGACGCCATATCAGAGGTAGATGCTTCTCCTTGCACCTTCACCTGTTGTTTTTTGCGTCTTTTTCGTTCCACCTCAGCTTTTTTGGCCAACCGACTGCTTCTTTTTTCAGCAGACTCCTTTGCAATTCTTTTATTCATATCCTCCTTGAGCTTAACCAAACGGAGACATCTTTTTTCCGGATCCTCCTGCGCACGCTTCTTGCGCTGGCGTGCAGCATTCTTAGCTCTAACAGAGCTTTTTGGTTTGTCAGAGCTCATATTGAGCACACTACAGCAAAATGTATGCAATAATAGCTACAGTATATTATTTAAGGAAGCAATCAATATACATTCTGCATAGCAATATAGTCAAAGTAGTAATATTTATATTGATAATTGTTATTATATACAATATATTTTTATATATAAATTATATCATAAAAATATATCCAAAAAAATAACATCAGCATTTTTCGTAATTCGCAGGAGATGCAGTAAAAGAACCACATCTGCCGCGTTAGCCGCATTACCGTTACACTTATGGTGCGCTTGCGTTTTTTGCCATGCAAAGTATAGACTTACTTGCAGCAGGTGCAGCAATTGCAATTTTGCACTTGCAGCAGGTGCGGCTGTGAAAAAAAACTCAGCTGACCGGGTTTTTTTTTTGCGGCCACACCTACCATAAGTGCAAAACTGCATTTGGCGCAACTGCACCTATACTTTGCATGGCACAAACCGCCACCGCGCCGCAAGTTCCGCAAGTTCCACAAATTACTGCAAATTAAAAGGAAAAATACATTGGAATGGCGCATTTATGCCACACGTGAGCCATTATGCGGAACGTGCAGAAGCGATTATTTTTCCCACAAATTCCTGATAAAAAGGTATTGTGAAAGGTCTCAAAGGCAAGAATAAAATTATAATCAAAAGAAGTCACCAAAGAAGTTAATGAAGTAAGGAACATTATTTACATATAGATGACTAATGTTTTTTACAAAGCTTATATACATTAAATATTGAGGCACTGGCATAATTTCAGACCAAAATTTAATATAAGGCTGAAAAAGATTTATATAATTGTGTATCATATAGATCAATAATCTATTTAATACCAATATATACAATATATTTTATAAATAATATCCTAAAAATATATCCAAAAAATATATTATATATATTATTAACTTTAAAAAATTATGTATATTATATATTACAATTTATTATAATGTATAGATATATATATATCACATATCTATATATATTAGATATATATAAATAGATATATATATATATATATATATATATATATATACATATATAGATTAATATACAATATATATATATATATATATATATATATATTGTATATTAATCTATATATGTATATCTATATATATATATATATAATTATAATATATATAATATATATAGATATGTAATATATATATATATATATATATATACATTATAATAAATTGTAATATATAATATACATAATTTATTTAAGTTAATAATATATATAATATAGTTTTTGGATATATTTTTAGGATATTATTTATAAAATATATTGTATATATTGGTATTAAATAGCTTATTGATCTATATGATAATAATCCTATACATATATATAATATGGCATGTCTCTGTCTCTCTCTCTATATATATATCTATATATATATATATATATATATATATACATATATAAATCTATATCTATATCTCTATATATATATATAATAATGAATATATCAATAACTAATCAATTATATTAGGCCAAAAAGATATCTTTAGCTGATATTGTAGGGATGAGGTTCCAGCACAGCTTTTCCAACGTCCGTCCCACAGGATCACCAAAGCAGGAATAATTTGTGAGGAAAAGTTATAGAAAACAGTATAAAATGACATATTAAACACATTCTTACAAAACCGCACTTGCCGCAGGTCCCCCTATACTTTGTATGGGGCTTACCGCAACTGCTCCACAACTTGCACGTGCGGCGCGATTGCGGTAATCCTTATGGGAATTACCGCAACCGCGCCGCAAGTGAAATGACGGCGGAGTGAATATTGTGATGGTGAACATATGGACTGCATATATATACATATATAGATATATACATATATATTAATATTGTTTGGGGGGTCCAATAAATTTTTTGGGGGGTCCAATACTTTTTTGGGGGGGTCCAATACTTTTTGGGGGGGGTCCAATACTTTTTTTGGGGGGTCCAATACTTTTTTGGGGGGGTCCAATACTTTTTTGGGTGGTCCAATACTTTTTGGGGGGGTCCAATACTTTTTGGGGGGGGTCCAATACTTTTTTTGGGGGGTCCAATACTTTTTGGGGGGGTCCAATACTTATTTTGGAGGGTCCAATCATTTTTTTGGAGGGTCCAATACTTTTTTGGGGGTCCAATACTTTTTTTGGGGGGTCCAATCATTTTTTTGGGTGGTCCAATACTTTTTTGGGGGTCCAATACTTTTTTTAGGGGGTCCAATACTTTTTTTTGGGGGGTCCAATACTTTTTTTTGGGAGTCCAATACTTTTTTTGGGGGTCCAATACTTTTTGGGGGGGGGTCCAAAATTTTTTGGGGGGGGTCCAATACTTTTTTTGGGGGGTCCAATACTTATATTTAATTAATTAATGTAATTATATCTTAATGTTTTTTTTTTATTATTATTATTATTTTTTTTTATTATTTATTTATATTTTTTTTTTTACTATTTTACTATTATTAATTTATTTATTATTTTTTATTTTAAGTTAATTTATTTGTATTAAATTTTTTATTTATTAACATAACGCATCTGCGGCGCGATTGCGTAATCCCCATAAAGTATAATGGGACTTGCGGCAGGTGCTGGCAAAATCCGCACTTGCCGCACCTGCCGCAAGTCCCTATACTTTTATGGGGATTACCGCAATCGCGCCGCAACTGCACTTGCGGCACGGTTGCGGTAATCCTTATAGAATTACCGCAAGCGGCCGCAAGTGCTCGCACTCAGCAGCGACTGGCAAGCGGCGCGCTTGCGGTAACCTTATGAATTACCGCAGCGCGCCGCAAGTGCTCGCACTGAGCAGCGAGTCAATATCGGCGGTCCGATTGCGGTAATCACAGTGGGCACTGGGCACAGAGGCACAGGTCACGAGTCACAGAGTCACAGGGGCACAGGGCACAGGCACAGGGCACTGGGACACAGGGGCACTGGGGCAACAGGGCACAGGGCACGGGGCAGAGGGGCACAGGCTCGGAGCAGTGTGTCAGCATGTGCTGACAGCAGCTGCTTGGGGCGGGATGACAGGGGCACAGGGACACTGAGGCACAGGGGCACAGGGACACAGGCTCCGGAGCAGTGTGTCAGCTATCATATTTATGTATATAGTAATTAGTTATTAGAATATATACTCAATATCATTTATATATATACTATGTATATAATCTATCTATATATATACAAGTATATAATTCTTACAGCTCTTGAATTATCATAACTAATCATTATTTATATATTATCTGTATATATATATATATATAATATTATCTTTATATATATATATATTATAAATATACAATATACTAATCAATTATCTCTATATATCTATCTGTACTATATATCTATATGTATAGCTCTCTACTCTTATATATATATATATATATATATATAAATAACTAATAATTTAATGAATATACAACAAACTAATCATCTATCTTATCTATTTATAATCATATCTTATATATATCTAATATCTATACTATATCCACTATCTCTCTCTATTCTATCTATAATATATTTATATATATATATATATATATATAATAGAAGAGAGAGAGAGAGAGAGCTATAGATATATATACAGATAGATATATAGAGATAATCGATTAGTTATTGTATATTCATAATTATATATATATACAGAGAGAGAGAGAGAGAGAGAGAGAGAGCTATAGATATATATACAGATAGATATATAGAGATAATCGATTAGTTATTGTATATTCATAATTATATATATATATATATATATATATATATATATATATATATATATATATATATATATATATATATATATATATATATATATAATTATGAATATACAATAACTAATCGATTAAATTGAGCAAAAAAAGATATCTTAGCTGATCCTGTAGAGATGAGATTCCAGCACTGGTTCTCTGACGTCCGTCCCACAGGATCACCAAGCCATAATCGATTAATAATAATAATTAATATTAATACTAATAATAATATTAATAATTAATAATAATTACTAATCGATTATATTGGCCCAAAAAGATGTCTTGTAGGGATGAGGTTCCAGCACTGGTTTGCCGACGTCCGTCCACAGGATCACCAAGGCAGGAATAATTTGTGAGGAAAAGTTATAGAAAACACTATAAAATTGCGTCAGGGGGGAGTATAGTGATTGGTAGGCAAAAGGGAGTATAGTGATTGGTAGGCAAAATGTGTTGCCACCCAGCAACAGCGCAGTCTGCCACAGGTTTTTTCGCGGGCAAACCTTACCGCAAGTGCAAAACCGCACTTGCCGCACCTACCGCAAGTCGTCCTATACTTTCTATGGGGATTACCGCAAGCGCGCCGCAAGTGCTCGCACTGAGCCAGCGAGTCAATATGCGGCGCGATTGCGGTAATCCTTATGGGAATTACCGCAAGCGCGCCGCAAGTGCTCGCACTGAGCCAGCGAGTCAATATGCGGCGCGATTGCGGTAATCCACAGGGACACTGGGGCACAGAGTCACAGGGGCACAGGGGCACTTTGGCACAGGGGCACTGGGGCACAGGCACACAGTCTCCAAAGCACTGTGTCAGCATGTGCTGACAGCAGCTGCTTCGGAGCGGGAGGCACAGGGGCACTGAGGCACAGGGGCACAGGGGATGGCGGGGGTGACAGTGGCACAGGGGCACTTGGGCACAGGGGCATTGGGGCACAGGGGCACAGGCTCCGGAGCACTGTATCAGCATGTGCTGACAGCAGCTGCTTCGGAGCGGGAGGCACAGGGGCACACTGAGGCACTGAGGCACAGGGCACAGGGGCACAGGAGGCACTGAGGCACAGGGGCACAGGGGCACAGGGCGGCTGAGGTAGCGACTCGCAATGGCCTTGCGGCCATTGCTCGCGCTACCTCAGCGGTACATCGCTAAATTTGTGGCCGAGCCTCTGGTTCTATTTTCGGCCACCGACTCGCAATGGCCGCTTCGCGGCCATTGTTCGTGCGTGGTGACGTCAGCGGCTCGCAATGGCCGCTACGCGGCCAATGCTTCGCCGTGATGACGTCACAGAGTGTGACATATCCACGGCACGTTGTCGGGGTCCGACACGAAAATGCCTACGGCAATTATATAGTAGATACTATACAATTCTTTATCTTCTGTTAATACAGATAAATTATCAATAACATTTTTTTTTATAGTATGAAACGTCCTACTATAACTCAAAACCATTGTGGATGGTGTTTCTTTTACATTTGTTTTTTTTTTTGTGTGATTCATCAGTCATGGTATGTGGTTTCTATTTTTCTTTTTTTTGTGCACTATTTTTCTACCCCTTTTAATCATCCACTCCTTGTAGCCTCTTTTTTACGCAATCCATTGTCTATAATGGTATTTTCCTTTTCCAGTGCATTTTCCATATTGCAATTTCTTTGAGCCCTCACATGTTCTCACATTTTCCTAAATTTTATCCAATTAAAAATTGTTGCAAAGCTATGGATCGGTTTCAAAGCAGAATGGAACATGATCTGAAAATCTTGCATGACAATATAACCAAAAAACGGACTGTAAGGCTGGAATCACACTGTCCGTGTTACATGCAACTAAAGGCCCCATTACACGGTATGAGATCATAAACGATATTGCTGAAACGTCGCGGGTTTGGAGTCGTTCAAGCAACATCGTTACTACCTCGTAGCATGTGACTCTGCGATATGAGTACGATAAATCGCTGGATCATTGATCGTAGATTTGAGAACATGTTCTCAAATCAGACGATCCATGATCAGCCAACCTGCTGTATTGATCAGTGTGACACCGCGATAACAATGTCGTTCATGACTTCCCCCATTCACATCAATGAACAAGTATGGTTCGCTGGGTTGTGCGAACGATACCTGCTCACTACATCGTTAGTGCATCGTCCACGATATCTAGATGTGTGACATCTCACCAACAATGTCAAAACGATGTCCTAACGACCGCGCGCCCACGAGATCATTAGTGAGATCGTTTCAATATTGAACCTTAAGTCAAATGTGTCATGGATGATTAACTTGGAATGGCCTCCCCCTCTCTGGACGGGAGCATCAGCTGCTTGTGTTTCTAAGCAGCTCCACACTCCCGTCATGACAGGGGAGAGGCCATTCCAAGTTAATCATCCGTGACAGGTCTGACTTAGGCCGGCTTCACACTGCGTGTGTGATCCGATCCGTGGCTGTCCACTTGAGGTAGACAGCCGCGGACCGGATCAGCACACAGGACTGGGGACTATTCTGCCCTCCGGTCCTGTGTGCAGCGCAAGCAGCTGCAGCCGCTGACAGGTCAGGACAGGTCTATGTCTAGCCAGGTACAGCTAAGCAGCTGGGGGCTGGAATCTGCAGCGCAGGGATGCCCAAGCTTTCTGGGCACCCCCCACTGCAAATTGCAGCCCGCAGCCACCCCAGAAGATGGCGCGTTCATTGAAGCGCCATCCTCTGGCGCTGAACCCCGCTCTTCCAGCGGCCCTGGTGGCGGTGGCACGCTGGGTAATAAAGGGGTTAATACCAGCTTTGTTATACAAGCTAGTATTAAGCCCGAGATTCTTAATGTCAGGCCACGTTTGACCCAGCCACTAAGAATCTCCAAGCCATTAGGGACTCCATCTTTAATTAAAAAATCCTCTTCCGTCCGACGCAGTCCAAAACGCGATGTCCTCTCTGCTACATCCCCTGTGCATAAATATAGATGTCTATGCACAGGGAATGAGCAGACTGAGAACAATCTCAGCACTGGTACATCAGGCAGCAGGCGGGCTCTAGGACCCTGGAGCTGCACAGAGAAGACAGCTGGATTCGGCTCGCAAAGAAACAGCAGTTACTTTGCGAGTTTCCCTGCTATCACTGGCACAGTAGCCGAGTCTAATGCAAACAAAGGCAATCCTAGTTTTGTCAGCGTTTCTGACAAAACTAGGATTCATATTGATTTGCATTGGACTCGTGCGAGTAATCACTGGGAAACTCGCAGAGTACCGAGTCCTGCGAGTCCCTTACTACTCGCCGAGTAACGAGTCCTAGCGAGTAGATTCGCCCATCCCTAAGTTTTGCCCATTACTATCTGCAGAGTAGTGTGCCACCAGGTCTTAAATAATACATGATGACTCAATATGGCAGGCCATTCACAGTAGTCCCGGTATAGTTACGGTATTATCATCTATTGCAGGCAATCCCAACATATTGATGGGTAATCTAACAGTCAGGAAACATGGGTGGTGATGTTTTTGAGCATGGCGCTAAAGCACCTGTGACACTATTGTGTAACGAGCGTACCCGAGCACTCCAATTCTCGATTGAGCATAAATCAGTGGCAAGATAAGTCATTTTTTTAATGTCTCTAATTCTGTTGTGACTGCTGTGACTGTTTCATATGTAATATGATCTGATCTCCATTTGTCAATCTGTTCCAGTGTCTGTGATGTTGTTTGAATTTTCCATTAAAATTTTACAGTATTTAAATACATGTAAAAAATGATTCAACCTTTAATAAATCTGCGTTGTGTTATCCAGATCTTCATAATACCTCTGGAGATGGCTGATCACACAGGTGATGCTCTTGCCCAGTGTCTAACTGACCTGGTATTTCCAATAATTGTTCTCATTCCCGGACTGGTGATACATTCCTTTATTATAGGCGTCAATGTTAACGATTGGTGGAAAAGAGGACAAGTGACCGCTATTGACCACATTGTAACTTCTCTCGGGATTTCAAGGATGTGCGCTCAGTGTCTTGTTACTTTACGTGTGTTACTAGCTACATTCTTTATTAGTAGCCGGGACTTTTATGTTCCTGGGGCCATCATTGGCGCAATTTACGCTTTTTTTACTTATAGCAATATTTGGTTATCAACTCTACTGTCCATTGTCTTCTGTCTGAAGATCTCCACCCTCCGCTCCAGACTGTTCCTGTATCTGAGGAGGATGATATTACCCAGGACTGGACATTTCATTGTGGTCTCGAGGACTTCTCTCAAGTTTCATTTATTTGATGTCTTTAGTGGATCGCAGATACGTGACCAATAGCGGACAATACAATACAACTGTGATCAGTTTTCGTATCAATACTTACATAAATTATACTATAGGAGCCTCCATCCCTATGCTTTTCTATTACATCTCCTTTATCCTCCTCTTCTCCTCATTGTATCATCACACAGTAAAGATGAAGATGAGCAGTCATTTATCCATCAATCTGGAGACATATTACTCAGCTATGAAATTTATATCCTTCACTTTCATATATACCACCATATACTTCTCTGGTCTTCTTGTTTGTGCTTTTTATCGCTATGTTCACTCTTGGTACATTTCATGGCTTTATGTTACTTTGGGATTTCTGCCGGTTTTACATTCCTCTTACTTAATTTACAGAATATCCAAACTCCGGGTTCAAATGTTGAAAGTTTATCAGAATGTAATTAATTTACTACTCTAAGGGCAGGGACACACTGTCCGATAGACATAAGAGTCTCTCGGACGAGACTCGGATGAGGCTGAAGCAGTGAAACAGAACGGCTTCTCCCTCTGTGGACGGGACTGTCAGCTGCTTGTGTTTTTGTGCAGCTGCACACTCCCTGACCTGACAGGGAGAGGCCGTTCAGGGTCACTGCTTCAGCCTCTTCCGAGTCTCGTCCGAGAGACTCTGATGTAGCTCAATAAGGTAATTCTCACCTATTCCAAAAAGCCTACAATCTGCAGTAACACTTCTTTTGTAGACCATGAGCCCTCGCGGGCAGGGTCCTCTTCCCTCATCCAATGTATCCTCACCCATCCTTTGTAGACTGTGAACCCTCGTGGGTAGGGTTCTTTCCTCACCTACTGTATCCTCACCCATCCCTTGTAGACTGTGAGCCCTTGCAGGCAGGGTCCTCTTTCCTCATCTACTGTATCCTCACTCATTCATAGATGGTGAGCACTCACAGGCAGGGTCCATGCCCATCTCGTGTAGACTGAGCTCTGTACCAGTCTGTTCCTTGTATTCAAGAATATTGTACTAGTTATTATGTACACCCTTTTCACCTGGAATGAATGGTGCTTAAATAATAGTAATAAAAATAATATAATAATAATAATAATAATAAAAAATCTTTATTTATATAGCGCCAACATATTCCTCAGCGCTTTACAATACAGTGGTTTGTTTACAAGCTGTCATAGGTAACAATAAAAAATATACAACACAGTAAGTAAAGTTGAGAATCAATGTAAAAAATCCAATGCGCTAAGAAGAGAATCAATGTAAAAGTACAATACTTAAAGCAGAGAAACAGTATAAAAAATAATCAATGTATAAGTGGGAATGCAGGATCTTCACATATGAGCATAACAGAGAGGCTTTAGCCTACAATTCTTCTATTTATGCCCAACCATGGAACAATGATGCAGTATAGACTGGGTTTGACTGGGTACAGTCCAATTCAATGGAGAAAAAGTGGCTAAATGGGGCTGAGCTATCTCTCTCTCTCTATACGGTATATATATATATATAATTTCCTTAAAGTGTCCATCATCCATCTCCGTCCGGACATCCCCATATCCCATAAGCCACCGCACCACACAGGAAGCATGCCTACCGCCATATTGAAACACCCACGTAATGGATGTTCCAATATGGCACCCACTGGTGGTACCAGCCCCTTGCACAGTACTATCAGTGGGACACCCTGCCACCACCGAGACCCCCCTGCCGCCACTGCCGCCATCAGAACCGCTGCTGCCAGGACCCACTGTCGCTGCCACCACCAGTACCCCTCGCTGCCACCAGGACACCCCCTGACTCCCCCTCTCCGACATCGCCACAGTGCTGCTTGCACCCACCTCCCCACAGCCACAGCCTCTAGGAAAGACCACGGTTTGCACCCTGTGCTGGAGATGGGATGCGGGCACCTCTGGTGGCTGCAGAGGGCGCCGCACCCGATCTCATTCATCATAGGCTGCAAAACGCGGTCTATCCTAGAGGCTGTGCCAGCACAGAGGTGGGTGCAGGCAGCGCTGCAGCAATATCGGGTGAGGCTGTTTTTCTCTGATCACAGCACAAGCCTGCTGAACTAGCAGGGTTAAAGGGAACCTAACCCCCAAAAAGGAGCCCCCAGCCTCTTTATACGTGTCCCTGCACCATGCTAATACTTTTTTAGCCACCCCTTTGTGTATTTATAGCGATATTGCAAACCTTATAAAAGTTGTTTTAATTCCTTCAAATCTGCGGCTTCTCAGCCTTTGAGAAGCCACAAAAGGCGTTCCTTCCTGCTTCTCCCCGCCGCCTGTTTGCTAATTATTCACGCCCTGATAGAAGAGAGAAATAGCCTAAGCAGAAATAGGGCTAGGAGGAGCTGTACATTGCTTCTGAGCAGGCTCAGTACAGCAAAAGGGGATGTTTACAGGTTCTATTTTTTGCACAGATCCATTGCCATAGACCTCCATGTTATGTAATGCCGACCACGCCCGAATCGTTTTTGTCCACTACGCCCAAAAAAGGTGCAATCTCCGTTTCTGGGTTCAGGAAAAAAATTGACAAACGAATCCCTGCCAAAAATGGACACAAATGGATCGCCATATAGGACCAATCCATGCCCATAGGGATACATGGAAGGCCAAAACAGATCCCTATCTATCCATTTCAAAATGGATACACATGGATCCCCAAAAACAGTGGTGAGAAGCCAGCTTAAGGCTATCTTCACACTGCAGGTTTTGTGAGCCATTTTAAAAACCGATAGCCACGGATCAGCTTTGGCATGCCATGTATCCCTATGGGCATGGATTGGTCCTATATGGCCATCCGTGTGTGTCAGTTTTGTCACTGATCCGTTAGTGTCAGTTTTTTTCATGCACCCAGAATCAGAGACTGTTGCAATTTTGGGCTGCCTTGAAAATCACTATGCAAATTGCTATTCCAGTGAGGAAGTGAGAAACTCTAATGCCACTCAATAAGGGTAGCGATCCTTGTAGTCATAATTGACTCCATAACGAGCTTTAGGATTTGTGCCAGATCAGAACCCCAAACTACAGACGCTGCACTTGGGGTGACTGCCCCTCATCAGTGTAGTGTGTGGGAGTTCTGATCTGACTGTATGAGAGGCTGAGACGAGGTCGGGGGAACTAGCTTTCTACCTTATGGAGAGGAATCTGCCTGCCTCCATAAGGAGAGAGATAAGCTGATATATAGCTGCAATGCTCCTCTGGGAGATATGCAAATTGTCACTCCAGTGAGGAAGTGAGAAACTCTAATGCCACCCAAATAAGGGTAGCGATCCTTTATAGTCATAATCAACTTGAAATTCACTAGTAATTAAAGATCGATTGGCATCATCTTTGTGTGAAGGTGCCAGCAAGAAAAAACATGAGCATTAAAGAGAAAATCTGCTGCAACACTAAACACTATGAAATATGTGAACTAGCATACTGGCTAACAATGAATGACAGGGCTATGTGCACAGCTAATGCAAAAGAAAAGGGTGGGCCATTTATATGGATAAACCTAAATAAAGTTTAATCCAAAATGGCCACCATGGTAACCACCCATCTGGAAACGTTTTCCCACTCCCATATACTAATGTGCCACAAACAGGAAGTTGATATCACCAACCCTTCTCGTTTAATTTAGGTCTATCCATATAAATTTCCCGCCCTATAAAAGGCCCACCCTGTATATAAGGAAAGGGACATGGCATAAACTGCATCAGAATATAAAGAAAATTGAGAAAACTTAGTTTTAGTACTGGCCACTGCAAAAGAGCCCGATAACTGCGCCAAGGTGTTTCTTATCTCATCAGGTCTTAACTGTGTGCATCTACTAGTGGTATACTGACATACAAGACATACCCCTCAATGCAGGTTTTAATTGCATACAGAAGCATATAAAAGCCAACACACGCAGCAGTATACCGCTAGTAGAAGTTAGGACCCAATAAGATGAAACACCTTGGTGTGGTTATCGGGCTCTTTCACAGTGGCCAGAGCTAAAGCTGTTTTCCCAATTTTCTTTATATTCTGAAGAAGTTTTTGCCATGTCCCTATCCTTGAAAATCACTGACACCAACTGACAGACATGGATCCGTAGCTGTCCTTGTCAAATAATATGGATGTCAATGGAACATATATCCGTACAGATATGTGAAAAAAACTGATCCGTTTTGCTGCACTGAGCATGCTCGGAAGCAAGGTACAGCTCCTCCCAGCCCCATCTCTGCTAACTGATGACAGATGAATTGAAAAACTGGTCCATTGGCATCAGTTGGCATCCGTCTGCACAGATCCGTACCTATCCATGTGGTCCTTGAAATTCAAGGATCCACACGGATGTAAAAATTAGGCAGTGTGAAGGCAGCCTTATCCATCACTTTTGGTAATTTAACATCAATATTGTAAAACATAGTGTCTATTAGTATGTTTCAATAGTACATATATCTGATACATTTATTGCACAAGGTTTTTCAATCTGCGGCTAGTGTACTATAAGTCCTATGATCATGTTGCCTTTTATGAATGGTTTAAATTTCGTGGGAGGCATTCATATTCCTTTAGAAATGCTTGTATTGTGTTTTCAACTGTGTACAATTTTTCTTTATAATGTTGAAATCCGGCATTAGAAAAATTGCAAGAATAATTTAAAGACCATAATTACATATATATATATATATATATATATATATATATATATATATATATATATATATATATACAGTTAGGGCCAGAAATATTTGGACAGTGACACAAGTTTTGTTATTTTAGCTGTTTACAAAAACATGTTCAGAAATACAATTATATATATAATATGGGCTGAAAGTGCACACTCCCAGCTGCAATATGAGAGTTTCCACATCCAAATCGGAGAAAGGGTTTAGGAATCATAGCTCTGTAATGCATAGCCTCCTCTTTTTCAAGGGACCAAAAGTAATTGGACAATGGACTCTAAGGGCTGCAATTAACTCTGAAGGCGTCTCCCTCGTTAACCTGTAATCAATGAAGTAGTTAAAAGGTCAGGGGTGGATTCCAGGTGTGTGGTTTTGCATTTGGAAGCTGTTGCTGTGACCAGACAACATGCGGTCAAAGGAACTCTCAATTGAGGTGAAACAGAACATCCTGAGGCTGAAAAAAAAGAAAAAATCCATCAGAGAGATAGAAGACATGCTTGGAGTAGCAAAATCAACAGTTGGGTACATTCTGAGAAAAAAGGAATTGACTGGTGAGCTTGGGAACTCTAAAAGGCCTGGGCGTCCACGGATGACAACAGTGGTGGATGATCGCCGCATACTTTATTTGGAGAAGAAGAACCCGTTCACAACATCAACTGAAGTCCAGAACACTCTCAGTGAAGTAGGTGTATCTGTCTCTAAGTCAACAGTAAAGAGAAGACTCCATGATAGTAAATACAAAGGGTTCATATCTAGATGCAAACCATTCATCAATTCCAAAAATAGACAGGCCAGAGTTAAATTTGCTGAAAAACACCTCAAGAAGCCAGCTCAGTTCTGGAAAAGTATTCTATGGACAGATGAGACAAAGATCAACCTGTACCAGAATGATGGGAAGAAAAAAGTTTGGAGAAGAAAGGGAACGACACATGATCCAAGGCACACCACATCCTCTGTAAAACATGGTGGAGGCAACGTGATGGCATGGGCATGCATGGCTTTCAATGGCACTGGGTCACTTGTGTTTATTGATGACATAACAGCAGACAAGAGTAGCCGGATGAATTCTGAAGTGTACCGGGATATACTTTCAGCCCAGATTCAGCCAAATGCTGCAAAGTTGATTGGACGGCGCTTCATAGTACAGATGGACAATGACCCCAAGCATACAGCCAAAGCTACCCAGGAGTTCATGAGTGCAAAAAAGTGGAACATTTTGCAATGGCCAAGTCAATCACCAGATCTTAACCCAATTGAGCATGCATTTCGCTTGCTGAAATCCAGACTTAAGACGGAAAGACCCACAAACAAGCAAGACCTGAAGGCTGCGGCTGTAAAGGCCTGGCAAAGCATTAAGAAGGAGGAAACCCAGCGTTTGGTGATGTCCATGGGTTCTAGACTTAAGGCAGTGATTGCCTCCAAAGGATTCGCAACAAAATATTGAAAATAAAAATATTTTGTTTGGGTTATGTTTATTTGTCCAATTACTTTTGACCTCCTAAAATGTGGAGTGTTTGTAAAGAAATGTGTACAATTCCTACATTTTCTATCAGATATTTTTGTTCAACCCTTCAAATTAAACGTTACAATCTGCACTTGAATTCTGTTGTAGAGGTTTCATTTCAAATCCAATGTGGTGGCATGCAGAGCCCAACTCGCGAAAATTGTGTCACTGTCCAAATATTTCTGGCCCTAACTGTATATATATATATATACTGTCCAATGAAGAATTTTTTAATATAAATTTTATAATATCTTGGACAAATTCACAATCACCTTCATAACATGGTATAATGTATCATGTCCTTATTAAATACACTTTTGGGTTTTTATTCTGGTCTGTAATTTAATTTTTATTACATTTACATATTATAACATTTCACTATTGCATGTATTTTTCATATTTTGGTGTGACTTTATATATCATTTTTGCACTTTCACTGTGGAAACATTCATGGACACTAATTATTTGCAGTTTTGTAATGTCATTCTAGTATTTGCTATATCGCTTCCCATGTGTAACACCTAATTGCTAAGTGAATTGAGAACATTTGTGTTATACCTTGTAAAAGAACATGTACATAACTGCAAGTTATTTGACCATTAGTCATGAGAAAGACTGCTTAGTGCAGTCAAAAGGCATCAACTGGGTCATGTTGACCATGTAAAGTTTTTTCTTTTGTTTGCACTATATATATATATATATATATTGTTTTTTAAAGAAAAAGAAAAGGAAAACTCAGTCTTGTCTTCAAATTGTTCTATTTTTTCTCTGTGTTGTGTTTTTATTATGCTTACTAGAACGTCATCCTGGCCGGGTCAAATGTTGGCCTCACACCATGAATTTAAGGCTTAGTGCCAATACAACGCTAGCATTAATCTCTTTATTACCCAGCATGCCACCCTGACCAGGGCTACTGGAAGAGCAGGGTAAATCGCCTGAAAAGAGCGCTATGGATGAATACGCCACTTTCAGGGACGGCTTCAAGCTGCGATATTAAGTACAAGGTCTCCAGAACGCTTGGGCATTACCACGCTGAGAATCCCAGCTGCCTGGGTTTTTATCTTGGCTGGCGATCAGAAATAAGGTGAACCCCATGCATTTTTGTCAATTGTTTCTTTAAATAACAAAAATAGTGGGCTTTTCTGTATTTTCTTTGCCAGCCAAGGTAAAGCCAGGCAGCTAAAAGTGACAACCCGTAGCGGTCTGCTTTCTGTGCTGAGAATCAAAAATACCATGGAGCGCTATGCAACTTTTTTTTAAATATTTATTTTTACAGAACAATGATGTCATTCAGTAGGTGAGAGCCCAAAAGCGAATCACGGACGAGGTCACATAGCATGGGCATCTGTGATTAGCTGCTGGAGTAACCAGAAATCAACCCATACATTCTAACATACTAGTATGGGTCAATTTCACAATACTCCCAACAGTCAACCACAGACCCTCTTTCTGTGTGACAGCATCCATGATTGACTGTTGGGCCCTCACCCATTGACTGACATTTTGCATAGCGTTCCGTGGTATTTTTGATTCTCAGTGCAGATAATGTGGACCACTATGGGCTGCCACTCCTAGAGTCTGTGATTGGCTTTTGGGCCCCTCTGCAGTGAACATCCCTGAAGTTAATGAGTGGCCCTGGAAGTAGAAGTGGCGGGATGGCAGGGTGCCAGTAAGTATGATGATGCTTAATAAACATATGCTTTACTTTACAGCCCCCGAGCCTTTGCCCGAACACTAGATGTCCGTATGGACCTCAAACTTTATGGTTCGGTTTTGCCCATTACTATCTGCAGAGTGTTGTGCCACCAGGTCTTATATAATACATGATGACTCAATACGGCAGGCCATTCACAGTAGTCCCGGTATAGTTACGGTATTATCATCTATTGCAGGCAATCCCCACATGTTTATGGGTAATCTAACAGCCATGAAACATGGGTGGTGAGGATTTCGAGCATGGCGCTAAAGCACCTGTGACACTCTATTGCGTAACGAGCGTACCCGAGCACCCCAATTCTCGATTGAGTATAAATCAGTGGCAAGATAAGTCATTTTTTTTAATGTCACTAATTCTGTTGTGACTGCTGTGACTGTTTCATATGTAATATGATCTGATCTCCATTTGTCAATCTGTTCCAGTGTCTGTGATGTTGTTTGAATTTTCCATTAACATTTGACAGTATTTGAATACATGTAAAAAATGATTCAACCTTTAATAAATCTGCGTTGTGTTATCCAGATCTTCATAATACTCTGGAGATGGCTGATCACACAGGTGATGCTCTTGCCCAGTGTCTAACCGACCTGGTATTTCCAATAATTGTTCTCATACCCGGACTGGTGATACATTCCTTTATTATAGGCGTCAATGTTAACTATTGGTGGAAAAGAGGACAAGTGACCGCTATCGACCACATTGTAACTTCTCTCGGGATTTCAAGGATGTGCGCTCAATGTCTTGTTACTTTACGTGTGTTACTAGCTACATTCTTTATTAGTAGCCGGGACTTTTATGTTCCTGGGGCCATCATTGGCGCAATTTACGCTTTTTTTACATATTGCAATATTTGGTTATCAACTCTACTGTCCATTGTCTTCTGTCTGAAGATCTCCACCCTCCGCTCCAGACTGTTCCTGTATCTGAGGAGGATGATATTACCCAGGATTGGACATTTGATTGTGGCCTCAGGACTTCTCTCAAGTTTCATTTATTTGATGTCTTTAGTGGATCGCAGATACGTGGCCAATAGCGGACAATCCAATACAACTGTGATCAGTTTTCGTATCAATACTTATATAAATTATGCTATAGGAGCCGCCATTCCACTGCTTTTCTATTACGTCTCCTTTATCATCCTCTTCTCCTCATTGTATGATCACACAGTAAAGATGAAGATGAGCAGTCATTTATCCATCAATCTGGAGACATATTACTCAGCCATGAAGTTTATATCCTTCACTTTCATATATACCACTATATACGTCACTGGTCTTCTTGTTTGTGCTTTTTATCGCTATATTCACTCTATGTACCTTCCATGGCTTCAAGTTACTTTGGGATTTCTGCCGGTTTTACATTCCTCTTACTTAATTTACAGAATATCCAAACTTCGAGTTCAAATGTTGAAAGTTTATCAGAATGTAATTGATTTACTACTCTAAAAGAAATCTACAGAAAGCATAAAAGTACTAGCTCAATAAGGTAATTCTCACTTCTTCCAAAAAGCCTACAATCTGCAGTATCACATCTTTTGTAGACCATGAGCCCTCGCGGGCAGGGTCCTCTTCCCTCATCCACTGTATCCTCACCCATCCCTTGTAGAGTGTGAGCCCTCACAGGCAGGGTCCTCTCTCCACATCTACTGTATCCTCACTCATTCATAGATGGTGAGCCCTTGTGTGCAGGGTCCATGCCCATCTCATGTAGACTGAGCCCTGTACCAGTCTGTTCCTTGTATTCAAGAATATTATACTTGTTATTATGTACACCCTTTTCACCTGGAATGAATGGTGCTTTAATAATAGTAATGATAGTAATAATAATAATAATAATAATAAAAATAAGATAATAATAATAATAATGGGATGGGCAATCAATAATAATTATAATAATAATAAATCTTTATATAGTGCCAACATATTCCGCAGCGCTTTACAATACAGTGGTTTGTTTACAAGTGGTCATAGGTAACAATAAAAAATATACAACACAGTAAGTAGAGAATCAATGTAAAAAATTCCAATGCACTAAGCAGAGAATCAATGTAAAAGTACAGTACTTAAAGCAGAGAAACAGTGTAAAAAATAATCAATGTATAAGTTGGAATGCAGGATCTTCACATATGAGCATAACAGAGAGGCTTTAGCCTACAATTCTTCTATTTATGCCCAACCATGGAACAGTGCAGCATAGACGGGGTTTGACTGGGTACAGTCCAATTCAATGGAGAAAAAGTGGCTAAATGGGGCTGAGCGGTCTCTCTCTCTCTCTATACGGTATATTATATATATATATATATATATATATATATAGTAGAAAAAATTCCTTGCAGCACACAGCTATCACCAATGTTGCATAATGCTATAAGCCATGTGGTTGAGAAAAAAGTTTAAAAACTTACGTTTTTCTGAAAAAACTCAAAATCTTATCTTTTAATTCTGAAGTTCTTAGTACCAGTGCTTGCACCAGTTCACACTGGTCTGTGAGTGCTGTGCAGTTTTTTTCGTTATATATTACATAGAGTTGCAGATACTCTGCTGCAAATTGCACCCTCATCGTAGACAGGTGATGGAGGGTATAGATGGTGTCCGCCCACTTAGTAGTGGGGTAGGGTGGACAAGGAGGACTTGGGTGTCAGCGATAGGACTCGTCGTGCCTGAAGTCACTTTGTCGCAGTCGAGGAGCAAACAGACCTTGGCCAATGTTGTACTAAGAACTTCAGAATTAAAAGATAAGATTTTGAGTTTTTTCAGAAAAACGTAAGTTTTTAAACTTTTTTCTCAACCACATGGCTTATAGCATTATGCAACATTGGTGATAGCTGTGTGCTGCAAGGAATTTTTTCTACTATGTGTCCCTGCTTGCACCAGTTCACACTGGTCTGTGAGTGCTGTGCAGTTTTTTTTCGTTATATATATATATATATATATATATATATATATATATATATATATATATACATATATATATATATATTATATATACAGATATATTATATATATATATATATATATATATATATATATATATATATATATATATATATATATATATATATATATATATATACAGATATATTTCCTTAAAGTGTCCGTCATCCATCTCCGTCCGGACATCCCCAAATCCCATAAGCCACCGCACCACACAGGAGGCATGCCTACCGCCATATTGAAACACCCACGTAATGGATGTTCCAATATGGCACCCACTGGTGGTACCAGCCCCTTGCACAGTACTATCAGTGGGACACCCCGCCACCACCGAGACCCCCTGCCGCCACTGCCGCCATCAGAACCGCTGCTGCCAGGACCCACTGTCGCTGCCGCCACCAGGACCCCTCGCTGCCACCAGGACACCCCCTGACTCCCCCTCGCCCGACATCGCCACAGTGCTGCTTGCACCCACCTCCCCGCAGCCACAGTCTCTAGGAAAGACCGCGGCTTGCAACCTGTGCTGGAGATGGGATGCGGGCGCCTCTCGTGGCTGCAGAGGGCGCCGCACCCGATCTCATTCATCATAGGCTGCAAAACGTGGTCTATCCTAGAGGCTGTGCCAGCACAGAGGTGGGTGCAGGCAGCGCTGCAGCAATGTCGGGTGAGGCTGTTTTTCTCTGATCACAGCACAAGCCTGCTGAACTAGCAGGCTTAAAGGGAACCTAACCCCAAAAATGAGCCCCCAGCCTCTTTATACGTGTCCCTGCACCATGCTAGTACTTTTTTAGCCACCCCTTTGTGTATTTATAGCGATATTGCAAACCTTATAAAAGTTGTTTTAATTCCTTCAAATCTGCGGCTTCTCAGCCTTTGAGAAGCCACAAAAGGCGTTCCTTCCTGCTTCTCCCCGCCGCCTGTTTGCTAATTATTCACGCCCTGATAGAAGAGAGACATAGCCTAAGCAGAAATAGGGCTAGGAGGAGCTGTACATTGCTTCTGAGCAGGCTCAGTACAGCAAAAGGGGATGTTTACAGGTTCTATTTTTTGCACAGATCCATTGCCATAGACCTCCATGTTATGTAATGCCGACCACGCCCGAATCGTTTTTTTGTCCACTACGCCCAAAAAAGGTGCAATCTCCGTTTCTGGGTTCAGGAAAAAAATTGACACAAACGAATCCCTGCCAAAAATGGACACAAATGGATGGCCATATAGGACCAATCCATGCCCATAGGGATACATGGAAGGCCAAAACAGATCCCTATCTATCCATTTCAAAATGGATACACATGGATCCCCAAAAACAGTGGTGTGAAGCCAGCTTAAGGCTGCCTTCACACTGCAGGTTTTGTGATCCATTTTAAAACCAATAGCCACAGATCAGCTTTGGCATCCCATGAATCCCTATGGGCACGGATTGGTCCTATATGGCCATCCGTGTGTGTCAGTTTTGTCACTGATCCGTTTGTGTCTGTTTTTTTCATGCACCCAGAATCAGAGACTGTTGCAATTTTGGGCTGCCTTGAAAATCACTATGCAAATTGTCGTTCCAGTGAGGACGTGAGAAACTCTAATGCCACCCAATAAGGGTAGCGATCCTTGTAGTCATAATTGACTCATTAATGAGCCTTTTAATATGACTTAGGATTTGTGCCAGATCAGAACCCCAAACTGCAGATGCTGCACTTTGGGGTGACTGCCCCTCATCAGTGCAGTGTGTGGGAGTTCTGATCTGACTGTATGAGAGGCTGAGACGAGGTCGGGGGAACTAGCTTTCTACCTTATGGAGAGGAATCTGCCTGCCTCCATAAGGAGAGAGATAAGCTGATATATAGCTGCAATGCTCCTCTGGGAGATATGCAAATTGTCACTCCAGTGAGGAAGTGAGAAACTCTAATGCCACCCAAATAAGGGTAGCGATCCTTTATAGTCATAATCAACTTGAAATTCACTAGTAACTAAAGATCGATTGGCATCATCTTTGTGTGAAGAAAAAACATGAGCATTAAAGAGAATCTGCTGCAACACTAAACAATATGAAATATGTGAACTAGCATACTGGCTAACAATGAATGGCAGGGCTATGTGCACAGCTAATGCAAAAGTACAGGGTGGGTCATTTATATGGATAAACCTAAATAAAGTTGGATCCAAAATGGCCACCATGGTAACCACCCATCTGGAAAAGTTTTCCCTCTCCCATATACTAATGTGCCACAAACAAGAAGTTGATATCACCAACCCTTCCCATTTTATTTAGGTGTATCCATATCAATTTCCCACCCTATAAAAGGCCCACCCTGTTTATAAGGAAAGGGACATGGCAAAAACTGCATCAGAATATAAAGAAAACTGAGAAAACTTAGTTTTAGCACTGGCCACTGCAAAAGAGTCCGATTAACTGCGCCAAGGTGTTTATCTCATCAGGTCTTAACTTTGTGCATCTACTAGTGGTATACTGACATACAAGACATACCCCTCAATGCAGGTTTTAATTGCATACAGAGGAATAAAAGCCAACACACGCAGCAGTATACCGCTAGTAGACGTTAGGACCCAATAAGATGAGAAACACCTTGGCGTGGTTATCGGGCTCTTTCACAGTGGCCAGAGCTAAAGCTCAGTTTTCCCAATTTTCTTTATATTCTGAAGAAGGTTTTGCCATGTCCCTTTCCTTGAAAATCACTGACACCAACTGACAGACATGAATCCGTAGCTGTCCGTGTCAAATAATATGGATGTCAATGGAACACATACCCGTACAGATCTGTGAAAAAAACTGATCCGTGAAATGGATCTGTTTTGCTGCACTGAGCATGCTCAGAAGCAAGTTACAGCTCCTCCCAGCCCCATCTCTGCTAACTGATGACAGATGAATTGAAAAACTGGTCCATTGGCATCAGTTGGCATCCATCTGCACAGATCCGTACCTATCCATGTGATCCTTGAAATTCAAGGAATGTAAAAATTAGGCAGTGTGAAGGCAGCCTTATCCATCACTTTTGGTAATTTAACATCAATATTGTAAAACATAGTGTCTATTAGTATGTTTCAATAGTTCATATATCTGATACATTTATTGCACAAGGTATTTCAGCAAGGTTTTTCAATCTGCGGCTAGTGTACTATAAGTCCTATGATCATGTTGCCTTGTAAGAATGGTTTCCATTTCATGGGAGGCATTCATATTCCTTTAGAAATGCTTGTATTGTGTTTTCAACTGTATACAATTTTTCTTTATAATGTTGAAATCCGGCATTAGAAAAATTGAATAATTTAAACACCATAATTACATATTTATATATATACTGTACAATAAAGAATTTTTTTAATATAAATTTTATATCTTGGACAAATTCACAATCACCTTCAAAACATGGTATAATGTATCATGTCCTTATTAAATACACTTTAGGATTCTTATTCTGACGTATACCGTAATTTAATTTTTATTACATTTACATAATATAACATTTCACTATTGCATGTGTTTTTCATATTTTGGTGTGTGACTTTATATATCATTTTTGCACTTGTACTGTGGAAATATTCATGGACACTAATTATTTGCAGTTTTGTAATGTCATTCTAGTATTTGCTATATCGCTTCCCATATGTAACACATCATTGTTAAGTGAATTGAGAACCTTTGTGTTATACCTTGTAAAAGAGCATATATATAACTGCAAGTTATTTGACCATTAGTCATGAGAAAGACTGCTTAGTGCAGTCAAAAGGCATCAACTGGGTCATATTGACCATGTAAATTTTTCTTTTGTGTGCACTATATATATATATATATATTTTTTAAAGAAAAAGAAAAGGAAAACTCAGTCTTGTCTTTAAATTGTTCTATTTTTTCTTGTGTTTTTTTTTTTATTATGCTTACTAGAACGTCATCATGACCGGGTCAAATGTTGGCCTCACACCATAAATTTGAGGTTTAGTGCCAATACAAAGCTAGCATTAATCTCTTTATTATCTAGCATGCCATCCTGACCAGGGCTACTGGAAGAGCAGGGTAAATCACCTGAAAAGAGCGCTATGGATGGATACGCCACTTTCAGGGGCAGCTTCATGCTGCGATTTTAAGCACAAGGGGTCCAGAACACTTGGGCATTACCACGCTGAGAATACCTGCTCCCAGCTGCCTGGGTTTTTATCTTGGCTGGTGATCAAAAATGAGGTGAACCCCATGCATTTTTTTTCAATTGTTTCTTTAAATAACAAAAATTATGGGCTTTCCTGTATTTTCTTTGCCAGCAAAGGTAAAGCCAGGCAGCTAGAAGTGGCAACCCATAGCGTTCTGCTTTATCTGTGCTGAGAATCAAAAATACCATGGAGCGCAATGCAACTTTTTTTTAAATATTTATTTTTACAGAACAATAATGTCAGTCAGTAGGTGAGGGCCCAAAAGCCAATCACGGACAAGGTCACACAGCATGGGCATCTGTGATTGGCTGCTGGAGTAACCAGAAATCAACCCATACATTCTAACATACTAGTATGGGTCGATTTCCCAATACTCCCAACAGTCAACCACAGACCCTCTTTCTGTGTGACAGCATCCATGATTGACTGTTGGGCCCTCACCCATTGACTGACATCATTGCTCTGTAAAAATAAATATTTTAAAACATTTTTGCATAGCGTTCCGTGGTATTTTTGATTCTCAGTGCAGATAATGTGGACCACTATGGGCTGCCACTCCTAGAGTCTGTGATTGGCTTTTGGGCCCCTCTGCAGTGAATATCCCTGAAGTTAATGAGTGGCCCTGGAAGTAGAAGTGGCGGGATGGCAGGGTGCCAGTAAGTATGATGATGCTTAATAAACATATGCTTTATTTTACAGCCCCCGAGCCTTTGCCCGAACACTAGATGTCCGTATGGACCCCGAACTTTATGGTTCGGTTTTGCCCATTACTATCTGCAGAGTGTTGTGCCACCAGGTTTTATATAATACATGATGACTCAATACGGCAGGCCATTCACAGTAGTCCCGGTATAGTTACAGTATTATCATCTATTGCAGGCAATCCCCACATGTTTATGGGTAATCTAACAGCCATGAAACATGGGTGGTGAGGATTTCGAGCATGGCGCTAAAGCACCTGTGACACTCTATTGTGTAACGAGCGTACCCGAGCACCCCAATTTTCGATTGAGCATAAATCAGTGGCAAGAAAAGTCATTTTTTTAATGTCACTAATTCTGTTGTGACTGCTGTGACTGATTCATATGTAATATGATCTGATCTCCATTTGTCAATCTGTTCCAGTGTCTGTGATGTTGTTTGAATTTTCCATTAACATTTGACAGTATTTGAATACATGTAAAAAATGATTCAACCTTTAATAAATCCTCGTTGTGTTATCCAGATCTTCATAATACTGTGGAGATGGCTGATCACACAGGTGATGCTCTTGCCCAGTGTCTAACTGACCTGGTATTTCCAATAATTGTTCTCATTCCCGGACTGGTGATACATTCCTTTATTATAGGTGTCAATGTTAACTATTGGTGGAAAAGAGGACAAGTGACCGCTATTGACCACATTGTAACTTCTCTCGGGATTTCAAGGATGTGCGCTCAATGTCTTGTTACTTTACGTGTGTTACTAGCTACATTCTTTATTAGTAGCCGGGACTTTTATGTTCCTGGGGCCATCATTGGCGCAATTTACGCTTTTTTTACATATTGCAATATTTGGTTATCAACTCTACTGTCCATTGTCTTCTGTCTGAAGATCTCCACCCTCCGCTCCAGACTGTTCCTGTATCTGAGGAGGATGATATTACCCAGGACTGGACATTTCATCGTGGTCTCAGGACTTCTCTCAAGTTTCATTTATTTGATGTCTTTAGTGGATCGCAGATACGTGACCAATAGCGGACAATCCAATACAACTGTGATCAGTTTTCGTATCAATACTTACATAAATTATGCTATAGGAGCCGCCATTCCACTGCTTTTCTATTACACCTCCTTTATCATCCTCTTCTCCTCATTGTATCATCACACAGTAAAGATGAAGATGAGCAGTCATTTATCCATTAATCTGGAGACATATTACTCAGCCATGAAATTTATATCCTTCACTTTCATATATACCACTATATATGTCACTGGTCTTCTTGTTTGTGCTTTTTATCGCTATATTCACTCTATGTACCTTCCATGGCTTCAAGTCATTTTGGGATTTCTGCCGGTTTTACATTCCTCTTACTTAATTTACAGAATATCCAAACTTCGGGTTCAAATGTTGAAAGTTTATCAGAATGTAATTAATTTACTACTCTAAAAGAAATCTACAGAAAGCATAAAAGTAGTAGCTCAATAAGGTAATTCTCACTTCTTCCAAAAAGCCTACAATCTGCAGTATCACATCTTTTGTAGACCATGAGCCCTCGCGGGCAGGGTCATCTTCCCTCATCCACTGTATTCTCACCCATCCCTTGTAGACTGTGAGCCCTCACAGGCAGGGTCCTCTCTCCACATCTACTGTATCCTCACTCATTCATAGATGGTGAGCCCTTGTGTGCAGGGTCCATGCCCATCTCATGTAGACTGAGCCCTGTACCAGTCTGTTCCTTGTATTCAAGAATATTATACTTGTTATTATGTACACCCTTTTCACCTGGAATGAATGGTGCTTTAATAATAGTAATGATAGTAATAATAATAATAATAATAATAATAATAAAAATAAGATAATAATAATGGGATGGGCAATCAATAATAATTATAATAATGATAATAAATCTTTATTTATATAATGCCAACATATTCTGCAGCGCTTTACAATACAATGGTTTGTTTACAAGCAGTCATAGGTAACAATAAAAATTATACAACACAGTAAAGTAGAGAATCAATGTAAAAAAATCCAATGCACTAAGCAGAGAATCAATGTAAAAGTACAATACTTAAAGCAGAGAAACAGTGTAAAAAATAATCAATGTATAAGTGGGAATGCAGGATCTTCACATATGAGTATAACAGAGAGGCTATAGCCTACAATTCTTCTATTCATGCCCAACCATGGAACAGTGCAGCATAGACGGGTTTGACTGGGTACAGTCCAATTTAATGGAGAAAAAGTGGCTAAATGGGGCTGAGTCATCTATATATTTATCTATATTTCTATCTATACCGCCATATTGGAACAGCCATGTAATGGATGTTCCAATATGGCACCCACTGTGGTACCAGCCCCTTGCGCAGTACTATCAGCGGGACATCGCTGGGACACCTCGCTGCCGCCGGGACCTCCCCAAAGCCACTCGGCCATCAGGACCGCTGCTGCCGGGACCCACTGCCGCTGCCGCCAGTAGAACCCTTCGCCGCCACCAGGAAACCCCCTGATTCCCCCTCGCCCAACATCACCGCAGCGCTGCCTGCACCCACCTCCGTGCAGCCACAGCCTCTAGGAAAGACCGCAGCTTGCGCCCTGTGCTGGAGATGGGGTGCGGGCGCCTCTGGTGGCTGCAGAGGGCGCTTCACCCGATCTCATTCATCATAGGCTGCAGAGGCTGTGGCTGCACGGAGGTGGGTGCAGGCAGCGCTGCAGCGATGTCGGGGGAGGCTGCTTTTCTATGTGATCACAGCACCGCAAGCCTGCTGAGCTAGCAGGCTTAAGCAGAGCTGGGCTGCCACCCTGGGACAGACCCACAAGGACAAGACCTGATCCTTATCATAACATCAGGAGAATCTTTGAATGGGCCAGAACCTAATAATGGTAGAGGGGTCTACACTAGGGATGGGCGAATCTACTCGCTAGGACTCGTTACTCGGCGAGTAGTAAGGACTCGCAGGACTCGGTACTCTGCGAGTTTCCCAGTGATTACTCGCACGAGTCCAATGCAAATCAATATCAATCCTAGTTTTGTCAGAAACGCTGACAAAACTAGGATTGCCATTGTTTGCATTAGACTCGGCTACTGTGCCAGTGATAGCAGGGAAACTCGCAAATAACTGCTGTTTCTTTGCGAGCCGAGTCCAGCTGTCTTCTCTGTGCAGCTCCAGGGTCCTAGAGCCCGCCTGCTCACAGAGATGATGTAGCAGTGCTGAGATTGTTCTCAGTCTGCTCATTCCCTGTGCATAGACATCTATATCTATGCACAGGGGATGTAGCAGAGAGGACATCGCGTTTTGGACTGCGTCGGACAGAAGAGGATTTTTTTAATTAAAGATGGCGTCCCTAATGGCTTTTTTTTTTTATTTCTAATAAATTTTCTCTGTGTTGTGTTTTTTTAACCCTTTATTGGAGATTCTTAGTGGCTGGGTCAAACGTGGCTTGACATTAAGAATCTCGGGCTTAATACCAGCTTGTATAACAAAGCTGGTATTAACCCCTTTATTACCCAGCGTTGCTACCGCCACCAGGGCCGCTGGAAGAGCGGGGTTCAGCGCCAGAGGATGGCGCTTCAATGAACGCGCCATCTTCTGGGGCGGCTGCGGGCTGCAATTTGCAGCAGGGGGTGCCCAGAAAGCTTGGGCATCCCTGCGCTGCGGATTCCAGCCCCAGCTGCTTAGCTGTACCTGGCTAGACATAGAAATTGCGCGGAGCCCCACGCATTTTTTTTTTATGTCATGAATTTCAGAGTCAGAGTCAGAGTCTCAGAGTCAGAGTCAGAATCTCAGAATTTCATGAAATAATAAAAAAAAAAATGCGTGGGGCTCCGCGCAATTTCTATGTCTAGCCAGGTACAGCTAAGCAGCTGGGGGCTGGAATCTGCAGCGCAGTGATGCCCAAGCTTTCTGGGCACCCCCCGCTGCAAATTGCAGCCCGCAGCCGCCCCAGAAGATGGCGTGTTCATTGAAGCGCCATCCTCTGGCGCTGAACCCCGCTCTTCCAGCGGCCCTGGTAGCGGTGGCACGCTGGGTAATAAAGAGGTTAGGGCCAGCTTTGTATTATCAGCTGGCCCTAAGCCCGAAATTTATGGCGGTCACGCCAATATTAGACATGACCGCCATGAATTTCTATTAAATTGTTTTAAAAAAAAACACAACACAAAGAAATTTTTTTTATTAGAAATAAAAAATAAGCCATTAGGGACTCCATCTTTAATTAAAAAAATCCTCTTCCGTCCGACGCAGTCCAAAACGCGATGTCCTCTCTGCTACATCCCCTGTGCATAGATATAGATGTCTATGCACAGGGAATGAGCAGACTGAGAACAATCTCAGCTCTGCTACATCATCTCTGTGCACAGACATTCATGTCTGTACACAGGGAATGAGCAGACTGAGAACAATCTCAGCTCTGCTACATCAGGCAGCAGGCAGGCTCTAGGACCCTGGAGCTGCGGCAGCCAGCACACAGAGCAGACAGGACTCTTATCTGTGCGAGTTTCCCAGTGATTACTTGCACAGTAAACGAGTCCAATGCAAATAAATGACAAAACTAGGATTGCTTCAGGCTGAAGCTTCCGAGACACATCTGTGATTTGTAAATCTCACACTACTCGCTATTACTCGCTTCCCCATTCATTAACATTGGACTCGCTAGACTCGCAACGAGTAGCGAGTCCTGTGCTCGGACTCGCTAGAGTCAAGCGATTCCGAGTAATTTAGGATTCGCCCATCACTAGTCTACACATATTTTCTGTTTGAGCGGCATACAGTGAACAGATATTGGAGATCTGGTACTATATGTAAAATCTTGATGCTGACTGACCATCTAACATAAAGGTTGGAGGGAAACTAGCAGAATTTTTTTGAATGCAGGATTGGGGTTTCTGAATGACCTGTTGAGGATATGTAAGGATTCACTGGAGATGCGAACCGATATATATTGATGAACTGAATTGGGCCAGTGGATAAGGGACCCTGAGAAAGACTGCCGGGCAGACTTCCAATGCAGATGTAACAATATCGGTCCTCCAGAAAACTCCTCCGTCCTGGTCTACAAAAAATCAGGAATCCGGGCTTGCAGTATTTGGGTTTCCAAAGTATTTGTGGTACCCATTTATCGGATGAAGCATGTAAGGCTGGCTTCACATCGCAATTTTTGGCTGTCTGTGAGGATCCTTGTTTTTGCAGCATCCCCCTGACCGCCTCGGATCCACATGGATGCCTGCAATCGGATGGCAAATAGCCATCCATATCTGTGTCAATGCAGGATCCGTGTGGATCCTGTGGTCCCTCGCTCTCCCTGCATCTTGCCTGTCTCTCCCTCCTCCATATCCTCTCCCCCTGCTAGTCTATCCTGTCCCTGTCCTGTGCCCTATCCTGTCCCCTCCTCTTTCCTCCAGTATGTTAAAAAAAAAAAATTTCTTCTCAGAGGATACTTCACCTTACCGGCGGCTCCGGTGATGCGACCGACTGTACTGGGTGAAGGACCTCTTGTGACGTCACCGAGCCAATCAGCTGATGTGTCAGCTAATCGGCTCTGTGACATCACGAGAGGTCCTGCACTCCGATGGAGACTGTCGCATCACCGAAGCTGCCGGAAAGGTGAATTATCCTCTGGGAGGAGTGTTTTTTTTTTTTTTTTTTTTTTTTTTTAACTTACCAGAGGAAAGAGTAGGGGACAGGATAGGCAAGCAAGGGGAGAGGAGATAGGGAGGGAGAGACAGGGAAGATGCAGGGAGAGAGGGTTATGTACTGAGCATTGCTTCTGGGCATGCTCAGTACATAACCACAGAGCCGACATCGGATGCGATGTAGACACGGATCCGATGTCCATAGGCTCCCATTGTATCTTCCTATGGAACATCACAGGTCCGTGATGTCCGATTTTATTCACTGACACCAAAATCACAGCAGGCTGCGATTTTGGCTCCTTGGCTAAATTGGAAAGCTACGGATTGTGCTTAAATCGAATGGCAATAGAGACACATCCGAACACATCCGAGCCCCATAGGGATACATGGGTGGCAAAATTGCATCCGAGTATATCCGATTTGACATGGATACGCTCGGATGCCCAAAAATCGTGATGTGAAGGCAGCCTAACCATTTTCAACACTTAAATGCCCTTGATGAGCTTTTTAAGTAATTGAAAAGGCGAAACGCGTGGGGAAGGGTTGTCGTACCACATCTGTGGTCATATAGTGTTGTTTTCATCTCATTCACTACTCCTTAGGACTTACTAACTGAAGGTCAGACTCTGACAAATGGACCCAGTGCAGAGAAGGCACACACCATCAATAACCAAACCTGAATTTATCGGCATCAGGTGGTGGTCTTTCCTTTAGGTAAGTGACGCACCTCAAAGATGACCACACCTTTATGATACCAAGACTAACAGGTCAATATAGAACCAAAAAAAGACCAAGCAGGGTTCATAGAAGTGCATTTTTTGTTTGTCCTGTGTATGTACTGGAAAGTGGGTTCTTTACTGGTAATCACGACTCACTGTATCACCTATCCACACTGGATTTTTAATATCAATAAAACTATCTAAAAGAAGTTTATCCCTTGATATTTTAAATTGATAAGAGTTAGATTACTTTACCATAGTTTCAGTGAAATTCACTCCCCCAATTCACCCTCGCCTGACATCGCTCAGCGCTGCCTGCACCCACCTCTGTGAAAAGAACGCGGCTAACGCCCTGTGCTGGAGATGGGTGTGGGCGCCTCTGGTGGCTGAAGAGGGCACCGCACCCGATCTCATTTATCATAGGCCGCAAGCCGCGGTGTTTCTTGGAGGCTGTGGCTGCATGGAGTTTTGTGCAGGCAGCACTGCAGTGATGTCGGGTGAGACAATACATACACACACACACCAAATATACACACACAGCACATATAAATACACAGGACACACACCACTATATAAACACACAGGACACACACACCACATATACACACACAGGACACAAACACCACTATATACACACACCACATATACACACAGGACACACACCACATATCACACACATACATACATATACTTTTTATACATGTACACACACATGCATGTACTCACAAATATACACACACAGACATGCATACACACACTCTATAATGTCCCCCCACACATATATATATGCACATACACACAAACACGCATACGCATGCACATACACAGACACATACATACACACAGTATAATTTTCCCACTGACATACACATGCACATGCATGCATACATAAGCAAACATGCACACACACACACCTATGCAGATATATACATGCAGATACACACGTGCATGCACATACACACAAACATGCATATGCACAAGCATACATTCATACACACAGTATAATGTCCCCATATGCACATTCACATGCATGCACATGCACATATGCAAAAACGCACATACATGCAAACATGCATACGCACACACATGCACATACATGCATGTACGTACACATATGCACATTCACACGTCCATGCATACACATGCAGATACACAAATACGCATGCATGCAGTATAATGTCCCCACACACACGCACATACATGCATGCACATACACGCAAGCATGCACATTCACACACACGCAAAAATGCACATACATGCGAGCATGTACACAAAGCCCATGCATACACACACAGATACATGCAGATACACACATGTGCACATACACATGCACATACACACAAACATGCATGTACACAGTATAATTTCCCCACACACACACACGTATATACACACATGGAAAGATGCACATACACACGCACATTCACACATGTACACATATACACACCCATTCAGACATGCACACAAGCAGACATGCACATACACGCATGCAAGCACAGTATAATGTCCCCACACATGTACAATACACGTGCACATACACATAAATGCAAATATGCTCATACACATGCAAGCATGCACACACATGCCTGTGCATGCACACAAGCAAATTCAAAATGTACACAAACACGCATATACACACAGTATAATGTTACCACACACAGAGATATACACATGAACATACACACGCACATACATTCAATCACGCATTTGCACGCAGACACATACACACACACAGTATAATGTTCTCTCAAACACATACATGCAAGCACGCACATACACACATACATATGCAAGCACACATGCACAAACATGCATATACACAAAAACACATACGCATGTAGATACACACAAACACGCATACACACAGTATAATGTCCACACACATGTAGATACGCACACACAAACATGCACATACACAAAAACACACACGTGCAAACAAATGCAGATACACGCATAAATATGCATACACATGCACGCACATACACACATGCGCCTACATTCACACACATCTAGGCAGATACACACACCCCATTTACACACACATGCATACACGCACATACATCTGCATACACACACATGCACAAACATAGACACATACACATGCAGATACATACACGCTTACACTCTGCATACACACATGTGCATACATATGTACATGCATACACATGCTTGCACACATACTCACACATGCTCACACATACACACGCAGATGCCATCTTTAGACACTCAGGTATACAAAGATGGCGGCCGCATGATGCATCACACCGCCTCAAGGCAAAATCAAAGTATTACATCAGAGCGGAACTTGGTGGAAGCTAAAAAAAATGGATAAATAGGCATCTCTGTCTATTTTGTATGTAATAAAACATTTCTCTGTGTGGTTTTTTTTCTCTTTACTGAAAGTATTGCTAATGGCCGGCTGTCATACTAACAGCTGACATTAGCAATACGGCTTGATATCAGCTGCCAAATCAAAAGCTAACATCAACCCCTTTATTACTCAGTCTGCCACTGCTACATGGCAGCTGGAAAGAGCAGGGTAACTGCCACTTTTGGCATCTCTCATGGAGGCGTCAATTCTGAGGCAGCTGCTGGCTGCAATTTTCAGCGAGGGGGCACAGAACGCTTGGACCTTGCCATGCTGAGAATCCAGCCCCCAGCTGCCTGGTTACCTTGGCTGGCAATAGAAAATATGTTGGAGCCCATGCCAATTTCTTTTAAGTCCTTTATTTAAATAACAAAAAAAAATAGGGTTTCCCTGTATTTTTCATTGCCAGCAAAGGTAACACCAGACGGTGGAGGTTGGCATCCAGTAGCTGCTTTGATTTACCTGCACTGGCAAGAGAAAATACAGCAAAGCCCTACACCAATTTTTACTTGGAAATTAAATAGGTTGCCAGATTGACATTTTATTATTAAACCACCCCCACACAGAAACACGTTTTTTAACTAAAAATACATTTATTTACATATGTTGGGAGAGACAATGATGATGGAGAGGAGACACGGGGAAGATGGCCGCCATCCCATTACAAGTCATTGCCCTTCCGACACGATAGCATCGGGCCCATATCTACTATGGTAATAATCCAGAATAAAGAATAAAGGCTATACATACATGGGACTTTTCACATACCGCATTTTGCATATTTAGGAAGCCGTTCCATTACTTTTTTTCCTAATGGTTGTTTCACTATCTTCTCCAGCCAAAAAAGATTGAGTGATAAACATGGTTTTTATGGCTTTTCTTTTTTGAGATTAGTAGAGTTGGTGGCTTTGTTATTTCATTAGAAAATCAGCTAGAGTCTATGTCTAAGGCCACATTCATCTGATCATTTCAATCATTTCAGTGAATTGGGGTCCTGGCTTTTTGTGCATGGTGTATAATATGATCTGTAATGTGATGTAGTAATTTGTAAGGTATATGATGTTAATAAGTATAATGTAAGGTAATGTGTTGCATAGCACTTGCATAAGGTATAATCAAGTATATTAGTGTTATATATAGGATGTTTGGTAAGAGAATTCTGCCAGCAACAGACTGCAGGGTCAGAGACAGTTAAGTGTTGGGAATAGCCTACAATGGGGGAGTTAATCTCTGGGGTAAGTAACTGTTTCCACATCCCAGCCCTGCTAGTGACTAGAATGGATGTACAGTTGTGGCCAAAAGTATTGACACCCCTGCAATTCTGTCAGTAATACTCAGTTTCTTCCTGTTAATGATTGCAATCACAAATTCTTTGGTATTATTATCTTCATTTCATTTGTCTTCAATGAAAAAACACAAAAAGAATTGTCCTAAAGCCAAATTGGATCTAATTCCACACCAAACATAAAAAAGGGGTTTGGACAAAATATTGGCGCTGTTAGAAAAATCATGTGATGCTTCTCTAATTTGTGTAATTAACAGCACATGTAACTTACCTGTGGCACCTAACAGGTGTTGGCAATAACTAAATCACACTTGCAGCCAGTTGACATGGATTAAAGTTGACTCAACCTCTGTCCTGTGTCCTTTCTGTGTACCACATTGAGCATGGAGAAAAGAAAGAAGACCAAAGAACTGTCTGAGGACTTGAGAAACCAATTGTGAGGAAGCAAAGAGCAATCTCAAGGCTACAAGTCCATCTCCAAAGACCTGAATGTTCCTGTGTCTACCGTGCACAGTGTCATCAAGAGTTTAAAGCCCATGGCACTGTGGTTAACCTCCCTAGAGTGGACGGAAAAGAAAAATTGACGAGATTTCAACGCAAGATTGTGAGGATGGTGGATAAAGAACCTCGACTAAGATCCAAACAAGTTCAAGCTGCCCTGCAGTCCGAGGGTACTACATGTCAACCCGTACTATGCGTCGGCGTCTGAATGAAAAGGGACTGTATGGTAGGAACCAGGAAGACCCCACTTCTTACCCCGAACATAAAAAACCAGGCTGGAGTTGCCAAAACTTACCTGAGAAAGCCTACAAACGTTTTGGAAGATGTTCTCTGGTCAGATGAGACAACAGTAGAGCTTTATGGGCAAAGGCATCAACATAGAGTTTACAGGAGAAAAAAAGAGGCATCACGGTCCCTACAGTCAGACATGGCGGAGGTTCCCTGATGTTTGGGGTTGCTTGTGCCTCTGGCACTGAACTGCTTGACCGTGTGCATGGCATTATGAAGTCTGAAGACTACCAACACATTGTGCAGCATAAATGTAGGGCCCAGTGTGAGAAAGCTGGGTCTCCCTCAGAGGTCATGAGTCTTCCAGCAGGACAATGACCCAAAACACACTTCAAAAAGCTCTAGAAAATGGTTTGAGAGAAAGCACTGGAGACTTCTAAGGTGGCCAGCAATGAGTTCAGACCTGAATCCCATAGATGCTTCTTCTCTTTTGTGTTTTTTTCATTGAAGACAAATTAAATGAAGATAATAATACCAAAGAATTTGTGATTGCAATCATTTCAGGAAGAAACTGAGTATTATCTGACAGAATTGCATGGGTGTCAATAAATTTTGGCCACAACTGTACTATATACGCCTGCAAACTTTCTGACATTATTAAGAGAAATAAAATATGTTGCCTTGAAATGTTTTTTTGTCTTTAGGTTGCGCAGCAGTATATTTTAGAAAGACTGTAAGGCATTAAAACTTACCTGTATGGCGATAATGCAAAACTATCCTCCTCCTCACCAGCTATCCCTACACTGAAACACATGTAACAGAGTAACGAGAGCAGGGACAGTAAGTAGCCCTGAAAAAACTTTTTCTTTAATAGCACAGCAGTGGTATGCAATTACTGCAATAGCAATTAAACACTGCCTATATACCTGCTCTAATCTAAAATCTCCCTCCTAGATTGAACTGTCCCTGAATAGTCTCCAGAGGAGGTTGTGCCAAGCATCGTCTCGCCGAGTATTGTATAAGGCCTAATAATGCAATGAAGCTGTTGACAGTATTGCCGGTTTGTCTATGTCATTACAATTTAAGGCAGGTAATCCCCGTATGTTGACAGGCTGCCGAACATGTGTGATAAAGGGGAAAAAGGACCCGAGCACGGTGCTCAAGCACCCTACGAAACTCGATTGAGTAGTCAGCGTGCCCGGGCACCCTATTCTCGATTGAGTACCAAACAGCACCGAGCCCTCGCACTCGCCATTAGTTAACATATCTTTTTTTATTTACGTCACAATTTCTGTTATGACAGCTGTAATAGTTTTATTGCAAAGATCGTTTTACAAAGTTAGACTCCGAGCCGGGAAAAGATGGGGTATTTGAATTTTCCAAGTAATTTTACAGTATTTGAATAAAAGTAAAAAATTAGTTTTTCAAACCCTTTTATAAAAGCCTCATGTGTTATCAGGACCTCAAGCACGGGGAGATGGCTGATTCACAGAGGGGATACTTTTTCCAGATCTAATTCTTCTGGGCTTCCCCAATATTGTTGTCTTCCCGACGGTATACATTTTCCCTTTTTTATAGGCGTCAATGTCAACGACTGCGAAAGGGGAAACGGTGACTTCGTTGACCCAGAAAATTTTAAATGGGGGGGGGGGGGGGGGGGGGGGGGGGGGGG